>JAUCMX010000006.1:23362853-24044372 GCA_033459395.1 Hemibagrus guttatus
TGTCAGCCTGTCTAGCAACATTAATGCCACAGTCAAAATCAAATCACAATTTTACCATCCAGTTTTTCATGTTCCCGTTACCTGAAGCCGCTGGCCTGTATCTGCATGATTTTATGCATTGCACTGCAGCCACACAGATGGCTGATTAGATAATTGCATGAATATTAGGTGTACAGGTGTTCCTAATAAAGTGCTCTGTGAGTGTGTATTCTATTCTCTTTATCACTTTGGTTAAAATCTTTCTCCAAATAAAAGTAAATATGCACAAAAGTCTTGGTTTCCCCATAGTATTTGCTTGTTTTTGCTTTTTTTTATATATATTTTTTATTTTTTTGGTTTTTTGCTGCTACGCCTGTTATCTGAATAAAAACACACCAACCACATTACCACCTGTGAATGAAATACAGAGAAACTTAATAACACTGTGAAAATAAAAGGCTCTGACGGTCGGTAACAACAAGAACATGCCATGCTGATACTGATTACTTTAAGGTGAAAACCTCAATCACAAAAGAATGTATCACTTTTTCCTAATGGCATGCAACCCTGATACTCATTGATTTAAGCACACAAGATCACTTTTATCATGTTTCAGCATCACAGACGAAAAGAAAGAAGAGGGTCACATGTCACAGCATCACTGCGCTGCCCTTACAAGCGCACTCTGACCCCAGCCTAACCCGGTTATGACCTCTCTGGGATGCCCTGAGTTTGGGGAAGCCCTCCAAGTGACCTCATCAATTAGGACACCGATGAGCTCCACAGCAGTCAGGTCTGGCATCCTCCATCACTCTCGCTTTCTCTTCATCTTTTGTCTCTCTCCTTCTCTCTCTGCCGTGCTTGCCTGTACACTCCTTAGTCAGACCAGTACCTCTAATTTTGCTGCACACTCTCCTCGACACTTTCTACACCCTTTCACCTCTGATAACCTTCACTTGCCCTCTTCACACTTCCTCTATGAGTTCATCATTATCCATCCTCATTCTCTATTTTTCTCTCTCTCTCTCTCTCTCTCTCTCTCTCTCTCTCTCTCTCTCTCTCTCTCTCTCTCTCTCTCACACACACACACATACACACACACACACACACACACACACACACATAGAGAGAGAGCATCCGTAAAGTGCAAGAGCATTTAGTGTGTTCAAAGTTACATTGTAGTTGAGTGCAACAACAGTATCTAGGGTTAGGGTTAGAGCTATAAAAATATTATGAAGAAAGACTATAACTGCATGTTCTCTATGGACAATCTATATATCTATCTACACATCTAATACCAATATGTGCTATGAATTGTTTTTTATCTCGTACTGTATCTCTGAAAAATACCTGTGAAAGCACAGCTGTGACTTTCTAAAGGGTTTTATATAAATATATGGAATCATTGTGAAACACACCATATGACAATCAAGCAGTTACCTTTTTTATACTCCAACATAAAATTTAAACTACCTTTAGAGTAAAGAAGAATTTTGAAAATTTTGAAAGCAGTCACAGAAAATCTTCAAATGAAAATGATCACTGTTTTCAATGTGTGCATCACTTTCAGGTTTAAAGTGAAAGTGCAACAATGAAAAATAATTTTAAATGGTTTGTGTGTCTGTGTGTGTGTGTGTGTGTGTTTGTGTGTGTGTGTGTGTGTGTGTGTGTGTAGAACTTAATGTGAGGATGTGAGATTGATGCTTGGAGTCTGAACATGACTAAAAACATAGTCAGCATGTCTTAAGAGCTCTGATTTCTGATGAATATGGAAATCCTGATGGTGGTCCACTCTCCAGGGGACCCCCTTAAACCATCCCTCCCTCCCCATCTATAGAACGAGGGAATCGGCTGCAGCAGGGAGGCTTACTGGCTTCAAGGCTTCATTCCCTGTATGATAATCCCAGTGTCCAAAAACTGGGAGAACGAGAAAAGGAGCATAATCCTATTGTTCTTTTGTGTCACATATGTCACTTAACATGCTCTTTTCCCATCACAAGACTACACCCACCACTGCAACAGATTGGTCTCCTTCAAAAACAATAGACATTCTCTCTCTCTCTCTCTGTCTCTCTCTCTCTCTCTCTCTCTCTCTCTCTCAAGCTCAGTACATTTTTCAGCACTGATAACAATAGCTTCCAAAGAACAAATTAGTATAATTATTGTATCACACTTCATCCAATCATTATTTCCTATGCTCTTTACTTATACACTATAATTGGTTTAAAATTATATGAAAAATTTTAAGAAATGGGAATCTATCTGCAAAGAAGAAATCCACTTCTCCTCATACATACACAAACATCCCCTGCTGAGATGGAATTATTATATATTTTTTTTTAAATGAAGACCACCCCATCGCAGTGTGGGTGGCATGCAAAATGATGTGTTAGGTTATGCTGTGTGCTTGTGTGTGTGTGTGTGTATGTGGTGTTCAGGTTAAGAGATACACCCCATCGTGCCTTTAGCTCATTGTATCAGAAAGGACCTGTTGGTGTCTGCCTCTACCATTGAGTGTGCATGTTTATGGGCATATGGCTGATCCACCTCCAATAGGTTCATGTAGGCAGAAAACTTGCCTATTCAAAAGTCCATTCAGGCACCAAAAGGGGGACACAGATTACCATGTCATAACACAGAGGGTGGAGAGAGTGGGAGGTGGGGTGACAGGGAAAGGAAGAACAAGACAGAGATGTTGAAGATTGGCATGTACTAGAAGTTGCTTTCGGCTGCTCCCTGTTCAGGGTCGCCACAGTGGACCAACTGGTCCGCACAACAACTTGACACAGGTGTTATGCCGAATTCCTTTCCTGACGCAACCCTCCCATTTTTCCAGGCTTGGGACCGGCACTGCATCCGGTGGCTGGGGTTTGGGCATTGGCTGGGAATTGAACATTCCACATGGCAGGCGAGAAACCTATCACTGAGCCACCAATGTACTAATTTTGTTAAATTACATTTGATTTGATAATTGCATATGACATGCATATGACTTGCATATGACCTTCAGAGTTACTTAACATTTCTTCCAAATAACACAATAAAAAAAAAAAATTGTATTACTGTTACGGGGGCAAGTGCCCCCGATGGACCACTAGGGGGCCTTCAGCAGGGGTTTTGTTTATTTAGTCATGTGTTTGTTCTAGCCACGCCTTTCCCTAATGTGTTCATGCCTGTCACCTGTTCCTAATGTGTGTGTAATCATGTTCCTTATTTATAGTGGCCGTCTGTCTTCGTTACTTTGCCAGTCTTCGTCTTTGTGTTACGTCTGTGTGCTGTATGTTCCTTAGTTTAATAAAACCCCTGTCTGCCGTCTAACTCCGCGTTGGGTCTGATTCCTTTACACCGGCTGCATCAGCTCATCATCACCATGTGACAATTCTGTGACAATTACACTGTAATAAAGCAATAGGAAAATTCAATTCTTAACTAGAAAATGTTAGGTATTTTATTTGGTCAGGATTTAGTACTCAGGAATCAGAAATTAGTATTCCAGTTCACTGAGTTTCACTGATGTCATATGATCAAGTTTGTGATTTGTGACTTGTGTATTTGTCACATGCAAATGTGACGTTATTAAAGTGTTTGTTTAGTTAGTTAGTGATAAAAAAAAAAAAACTTTGCTAAATGTCCCTGCCAAATGAATATATCTTAATATATTCTTATATACTTGTGTATATACTTGTGTAATATACTTGTGTTAAGGCAAAACTTAAATAAAGTTATTATGAGATTCCCAAATGCCATTTCTATTGTGGTAGAAAAACCACAGTATACTGATCATTAATATACTGTATTTTTGCATCAAAACATTACTTGTTGTGGAAATGATGCACATACATGTTTTGGGTTGTCAGAACTCTAACTTACTTTATTTTCCTGAAACACAAATACTTTTATCCCTGAATGTCACTTGCTTTTTACTTTATTATTATCTTCTCCCATCTTTCTGTTGTTGAACCTTCCATGATTAGATCATGATATATAAAAAATTGTGATGCATACAGAGTTTAACAAAGGAGCATGTGACAGTACATTCATAAACAACACATTTATAAACAATAAATGCTTTAAAGCTTTGCTCTTGTTGACACCTGTATTCCTAAACTCCTATAATTTCCCCTCCATCTTTCCTTTTATTTCTCCTTTGCTGTCAAATCATAACATATTTATGACCATAAATTCCAATGAAGATCAAAAACTTCCTGTTGTTCTGGGTGTTACTGTCATAAACAAAACTTGAAGCAGTTTCCTCATCTAATTAGCTGGCCCCTGTCTCTTCTCATTTCTTCCTCCAGACAGAGATCAGTTCCTTAACCTCGATCCTGTCTATTAGTCTAACTAACTGCTGCCATTTCTGTCTACCCCAGTGCTGTTCCATTCACTTCAGCATGGCAGGCCTGCTAGGGTTCACCTTTTTTGTCATCTAAGGTGAAGAACCCTTCTCTAGCTCTCTTTTTGCCCATCACTGTCCTCCTGATCTCGATATCTCTGACCCCCTCATTCTCAAGGTTTCATCCTGAGATCTCCCACAGTGACATTGCAGCCATTAAAGCCCCATTGTCCTTTATTAATTAACGAGAGCGGTCGTCATTCTCCTCTCACTCTTCAAGCACGTATTTGGGTAAACGCAGATTAACATATTCATGAATCAGCCAGCTTTGCGGCAAATGGACCATCTCTGTTTTGGCCCTTGTCGTTTTGTCTCATTCTGTACATAACCCCATTTGTCAGGGCCCTCGCTACCCCATTAGTGCTTCTGATCCCCACAACACCAGGAGAGGCAGACAGAAGAGCAATGTTACACTTACACACCCCACTGCTGCCATTTCACGCCTCACTGAGCACACCAGCACATTACCTGCCTCATATTACACACACAGATTGCTGTGTCTATGTTACACATTTATTTGCACACAATAAGCAATGCATGGCTACTGAGACACCATGCCAAATGTCTAATGAGGCCTGACATGAACACAGCTCAGCAAACATTCCCAGGCCAGGTCACATGAGAAATGACAATAATAAATCCTCCTAGTATGTCAGATATAGCAGATCTTCATCAACATCAATTGATTTTAAAGATGACTTAAAAAAATTTAAATGGATTTTTTTTGTTTAATATCACATTATTTTATGAATTACTTTTATTTTATTTTATTTTATTTTATTTTATTTTATATTACATTTTTCTAATCTGCTGTTAATTGTGGAAGATTATTTGTTTGTTTGTTTGTTTGTTTTTGTTTGTTTGTTTGTAAATGTCTATTTTTATAGACAGGACAAATTCTACTGATTTTATTCACTTTTACATGACTGATACTGCTGAACCTGCACAATATGACAGAGGACTTATGAGAAACTAATGAGGTGAAAGAGATCCATCTTAATTTCAGGCTGTTCTTAATAAAATATAATAAAAAATATATAAGATTATAAAAATATAATATTACATAGAATTATTTATTCTTATGTAAATACCAAAGAAACCTGGGATGCCAATATTTCCAACATGTAGATTACTTCAGTTGCGTGCATAGAATGAGGTGTCAGATAAAATTAAGAGTCAGGTATGTGGGTTTTGGGGTGGTTGTGGGTGGGGGCGGCAGCGGTGATGGGGTGTTCAGGTTAGTTGGACTACCTCCCAACAGGCAGCCTTATTAGTCATTATTAGTCACGTCCATCACATGTGGTCTCAGTAATCTTTTAACATTTACCACTCCCAACACACACACACACACACACACAGACACACACACGCACGCACACACACAGAAACAGTTTCTCTCAACCTCTATCGCTGAAACACACACAGACACGCGCACAAACAGCCACTCAAACACTAGCACTCCCCACCAATTTGTAGCCTGCACAGTCACATTGTTTGTTGGGGCTTTGCGGTGCAGGCTGCTTCGTTAGCTTGGCCTTTAACGAGCAGCTTAATTGAGCTGTCTATTGGGCCACCTGTCACCCCCTGCCTCATTAGCATACTAATGCACCGACATTGTGCTGCTGTGACAGGCAGAGAGTGAGAGAGAGAGAGAGAGAGAGAGAGAGAGAGAGAGAGAGAGAGAGAGAGAGAGAGAGAGAGAGAGAAAGATATTATTTTTTAGCAAAAATTAAAAAGAATGGCAAGAATTAGGTTGTTTGTTTCTCTCTAAACTGTTAATATTAAATATTCTTCACAATACTTTGTGAATATTGATAAGTGAGAGGAAGAGAGCAATGGAGAGGGTTTGAGCTCAGTTCAATGGGTTTTGTGAATGGTTAAATAGCTTGACAGGTATTGTTATGTGTGATTGGGGTATTCAGTTTCAAGAATACAGCTCTGCCACCATAAATACTGGACTGTAATGCAAAAAAAGTGAAGGAGGGATAGCTTAAAGGATAGATAAATAAAGGATTACAAGCACTGGACTATAGTGGTTATCTCTGAAATACAATAGACTTTTTAGGCACTGTTTGATACACAGAAAGGCAGACACACACACACACACACACACACACACACACACACACACACACACACACACAAATACACACACCTGTGTGCATATCCATCCAGTGCTACATTACATTATCTCAACCCCTGAACCTTGACTCTGACCTTCATGGGCAAAACCCCTGCCAGATGGAGAGCTGTCCTTCTCTGGCCAAAATGGTTATGAACTCTGACCTGAAACAGCCTGACCATTCATTCTGCTAGCCAGACAGATCACACTGGGAGGGCAAACACACACACACACACACACACACACACACACACACACACACACACACACACACACACACACACACACACACACACACACACGCACACTTGTCTTACTTTCCTTCTGAGAAACTTCCACTGTCATGAAAATCTAACCTTTTAACCATGTCTCTAAAAGTTTTGGGGACCAGGCAAATGTGAATTGTCAAACCTTTCAGATTCTCCTTTTCTTGTCTAAAAATCTAGGCCCCTCAAACACCCCCCCCCCCCCACACACACACACAAACCCTCAAATTCTCACATAAACAAACAGATACAAACAGTCTCGAATCACACTTGACATCCCATGCAATGAGTCATGCAGAAAAAAGGGAATCAATAATTGTGCACAGTTC
This sequence comes from Hemibagrus guttatus, assembly GCA_033459395.1. NCBI lineage: Eukaryota > Metazoa > Chordata > Actinopteri > Siluriformes > Bagridae > Hemibagrus > Hemibagrus guttatus. The sequence continues at coordinate 23,369,943 of JAUCMX010000006.1, forward strand.
AATCATTCTTAATGCTTGATTATTCATCAATTCAACACCAAAGCAAGCAAAATGAGCACCCACTGCTTCGTGTCTTTAGATATTCACATAGCCTAAATAGCCTATCTGAGTGTGTGTGCTTTCCTAGAAGGGACTTTGAGGTTGACATGCACTAATGTGACAGCAGAAAGCTGGCATGAGGAAACCCATACAAAAAAGAGGAGAGGCACCACACTGGGTCTGCGGTCCTGCTCACTTCCAGTCCCAAAACTGGAATCCGAGAGCTCAGTAAGGAAACAGTGACAGGAACTAAAGGTAAACAATAAAAGTGCTGCTTTTTTATCAATAATGGAAGACAGGTATTACAGCTTAAATAACTTTGGGAAGTGCTGGTTGAAGATCATAATATTGCACGACAATTGGTGAGTATTTATGTTAACTTAGCAAAGTAGACATCTAGTTGCATATTAGCTCACACAGTGTCTTACTTTATGTTTAAACTTAAACATAATTTTTACTCAGTAAAGCCTATAGTGTTCGGTTTGTTAGTCTATAATCAATCCAGTTGCTGCCTGGTCCACGCTTTCAAACAACAATTTTTTTTTTTTTTTAAAAAAAAAAATTATTATTATTATTATTATTATTATTATTATTATTATTATTATTATTATATTAAATTAATAAAAAATGGATTCATACTTTTTCAAATTGGTCTTGGTATCAAAGATTAAAATCCTGTCATTTCCCTGTTGTAAGGCATCAGTAATATTTTAGCTTTTTAATATTCAAATGCAAAGAAGAAAAAAGGCAACAGTGACTGGTGCAACACAAAGAAATAAAAAAAGTGATGCATGAGAAGGGGTGCACAGGATTGAAAAAGTAGTTAGGAAGAGAAAGTCACATCCACACAGTGGATGCATTCAGCTTGCCTTATGAATAAGCTGCACAAACAACCATATGCTAATCAACGCATCAACACGCCATTTACACGTCAAAATCACCAAAGTCTGTTTCTCTCTTCTATTATTCTATTCTTCTTGCCTCTTTCTTTTCCCCCCTTTTTCCTTCTTAGCCCTGGCTAATTATCGTGTGCCTTTCTCTTTGATAGTGAGTCTCTTTCGTGAATTAGTACAATATTGCAGACCCCCCGTCCACTCCCCCAAAGGCCCTGTTGCCCAAACCCCCCTCAGAGCCAGGCTGCATTGGGCCACCTTGCACACGTATTGGCCCCGGGTTTCTCTGTATAACACTTGTCACAAGCATGCATATGGAGATTGGAGCATCTATTTTAGCTGCTAATTCCCCCTCTCCTGCTTTCTTCACTCCAAAGGCCCCTCGCTGTGCACCTCCCACCATCACATGCAGAGGATGCTGGGACATCATGCTGAGAGCAACACGACGTCCCACTATTGAGGCACATGGGGGGGCTGGCCAGGGGTCAGAGCAGGGCTACACTAGCAGACAGGACACACTTCCCTGGGCATATCAACCTCCCCACCCTCTCACCCATCCAGTTCCGGGGTTCAATAGTTTTTGCTAAATCCACTGACCAGCTGCTGATTGTCTAGAACACATGACTGGATAGAGTAGTGCACTCTTTGCAGCATAACTTACACTTGGAAATAAAACAGAAGTCATCTATATGTCACCTCATGAAAAGTATAATCTGCATTTTTCCTTTGTTTATTTCCTTGAACTACATGCAAAACAGAATTACTGTAAAATGACAGGTTTTGTTCTCTAAAGTTATAACTGTGATTTCAGTGTATTAGCATTAATAGAACCTTCAACCTTGGTGATTGGAATCACCAATTAAAATCACTTTAATTCATTAATATGTAATAGAAACTTAAGGCCTAAAATGTATCAGTAGGCAAATTAGGTTGCACATGATGTCATGAGAAAAATAGTCCACTTTCTCTGCATACTGTGTAGGACAGCTAAACTGTAGCAGGACTTACACTCAACAGCATAAGCCAATCAGAATAAGAATGAGGGATGTAAGCTTTCACACTGGGCCTAATCCACCAACCAGCATGTCACAGGCCTCTTCTGCACAAATGTATGAGGTTGAGAAGTGCTCTGTGTGTGTGTGTGTGTGTGTGTGTGTGTGTGTGTGTGTGTGTGTGTGTGTGTGAGAGAGAGAGAGAGGGATAGAGAGAGAGAGAGAGAGAGAGAGAGAGAGAGAGAGAGAGAGAGAGAGAGAGAGCGACTGGCATGCTCTTGACCCAGAGCAGTATGCTGACTAATCCGCTGATCAGGATGCCAAGAGGTTTGTGGGGTCTGAGGCCCTGGGCTGGCCCCTGATTGACTGGTACTCTCATACTAATGCAATGAGGCCTTAGCCTATTCACACTCCTGCTAGTGCATCCAGCCTCTCACTCCACTAACACACACAATTCAACTCAGGCAAAAGCTCCAAATAGACACTGCTGACCAGAGCACATGAAAGCCACATATCCACACAAGAACTGGACTAGGTTAGAAGAGAGGGTGGAAAAGAAAGCAGGTGTCTGGCTAAAGCCTGTCAAAGGGCAGGTGGTGTGATACTGCTGAGAGAAGGCCAAGGTGTGTGTGTGTGCTTGCTGTGTCAGCTTCGCACACAAACACTTAGCACTTGTCCCTGTGAGAGTGGCGGTAGGCCCTAAATCCCCCCATTTTATCTAAACAAATTGGGAAAAACCCTGAGTCTTGTTTGCTCAGGCCCCCTGCATGACTGTGGGAAAAGAGTGGATATATGGATAAAGTGACACAGTAAAGAAGACACCCCATCAAAGCACACTTTTCCTGGGAACTGGGGAAATAAATGGCCCGGGCTAAGAGCAGGTCTTCCTCGCAGTGTGAAGTAACAGGCAGGAAGATTGCATCTGCCTGACCCTTAAGCAGAACAAGTGACAGAAAGAAAGGCATCACAGCTCTCTGGGAGAACAGATCACCCTGCAGGAGGGAGAATGAACAAAACAGCACAGACATGAAGTAAGAGCTTCAAACAACCAGCTGAAATGAATGAAGAGATTGATACTTAATCCAGACTTAGTCCATGGTGCAGCGGCAACTTTTATGTGAAATGACCCCTGAACATCAGCATTTTTATCCCAGGGGGACATAAATTCTTTATGCAAACGTTAAATAAGGCTTATTTTTGCTACATTAATGGTATTATTAGAAAACCATGATAACAACATATAGCATCAGATGTTATTGCAATATAGCTGTTTTAATTCTTTGTTTCAGCTAAACAAATTATGTGTGAAAGTGTGTGTTGTGGATTAGAGGGCATTCAACTGTGTTCCAAAAAGCATGCACTAATAAGATGTGGATGGATAACCAGGAAATGAGAGAGTGTGTGTGGGCAGACTCCACATCACTTTGGGGTGTGTGTTTCTTGCAACATGCCATATGATGACCGGTACTGGTGGTGATCTGTAGAACTAATCCTGTTACCTTGTATCCACCCACATCAATCTCTACTTCTTTCTTTCTTTTAACTTTGCATCACTGCTTTTCTTTTCACAGCTTTGCATGTCCAATTGGCACAATAACAGCCAGATAAGCATATGGAAATTAGTTTTGATTTAGGAGTCTTTAGATCACTGATGTTAAAAAATCACAGTCTTTAACTGGTTTTATTGGGAGTCTCAGAAGGATGAAGCCAAGATAGAAGGCATCATCAACAATAATTATCGGTTTTCAGCCTGTTACTGAGACATGCTCATAATCATTATGTCTTCAAATGTAACACTTTTTGTTTCAAACTAAAATTTTGTGTTTTTCTAACAGTGATACAACTTTGTCCTGCATTTAAACTAACAATATTAACAGGCCTCTGTGTTAGGTATGCAGATAACCCCAAAATAATCGTAGCTGAAAACACGTTGGAAAGCCAATGTAACTATCAGATACAATAATAAGCAGGTGGGTTTACTTACCTAATATTAGTCAGTCGTGCATAGGTGCTAGTCAGTAGATTTGAAAACCACCTCCCAGTGAGTTAATAATACTATAATAATTAGTTAATAATAATAATAATAATAATAATAATAATAATAATAATAATAATAATAATAATAATAATAATAATAATACAATCCTTTTAGACATAGCTATACAGAAAATATGATTTTTTTTAAATAAGCAAACTTAAGCTTTTAATAATCTTTTGACATTTTAAAAGTTAAGGATGAATGGTGGGTTTAATATTCACACCTTTTGACTTCATTTATAAGAAATCAAACAAAATCTGTGTGTTTTTAGGATTTCCAAGCAGCAAATGGGTGCAATGCAATTCTAATAAATCTAATAAATAACATCCAACATAAAGTTATGTAAAAAAATAAATAAATATCAATTTAAATATAAATTTAAAAAGGGGAAAAAATAACTGAGCATTTCTTTGTTTTTCATCAAACTAATTTGTTAGTTAATTTAATTGTAATTGTCAGTTACTCCTGTAAGCAATGATTCCTATTATTTTTGTTTAATGGTATTTAAAATTAGCAAATGAAAAACCCGTGTCAGAATGTGATTCTCCTGAGGTCTGATGAGGACATTTGTTTCTGAAGTAAGTTTTTTTAAGGACATCTGTGGGCCTAGTTTATTGTACAGCAATTGGTCAGTTTCTGTGTATTAGCAAACTACCGACTTACCAACACAAACAGTGTATGTTTTGGTCATCAGCAGTCACCTTGCTTGAATGTTTTTCATGGATTGTAAAGACACTGGATATTTCTATGCATTATGTAACAGCAAATTAATCTAACCTAACATATAAGGTAACTGGGGATAGATTACATTCTGCTTTGAAATTAAGCCCATTATGACAGTGGGGAGTATGGTGGTGTCCCTGGTTGTGAATGTATGATGTCTAGCAATGAGATAGTCAGGGTGTATTCCTACCCAAGATGAATGAATTACATTACAAAGGTTAACCTAAAAACATAATGCTATTTATATTATTTTGGCTTGGAAAAAGTTTCTATCGTTATGTTAATGTCTAATTTTCTCTTTTTTTTTCTATTTTTTTCTAATGATACATGTAGATAGGATTTTATCTTTCACACTGTCAAAATGCCACTAAAGGCATATTTAACAAATCATTTAATTACCTACTCACCAGTTTTCACATGTATATGTCAGTGAGGCACAAAGTGAGGTTTGTAGCTGTAAGTAGAGACACTTAAAGAATAGGGTCGGTCTTTGCAAGGTACATAATGCATCTGCTGTAATTAGAAGTACATCTCTATGCAACCAGCATATTGTTTTATGTGTCCATTTCCAGAAATACAGTGCATTTGATTAACAACATGCACTTTTAAACAATGCAGCTATACGTAATTAACCCATATAACAAAGAAGGAAGAACAACTTTAGTTTAACTTAAAGTATTTTATTTAATATATTACACAACATTACATTTGTTACAATGTCAGATCTTTTCTAGAGCTACTAGATCAAACGTGTTTGGCTTACTGTGTCTTATCTTTTAACACTGCTGACATATTACACACAATAACACACAGCACAAGGGCTTGTTACAGAGAAATCCACTCATTTCTATTTTTTTCCTCATAATGATTTGATATTAATAGATGAATTGAAACAGCATTATTTTGAAAACCTTAATCAGATTCCAAAATGATATTTCATGATTTATCAGAATGTTATCGTTATAAAAGCATTTTCAATACAAACAGCTAGGAACAAAACTGTTTACATCAAGTATTTTTTTTTATTCAAATTACTGATTTACTCTAGATTCAGCAGTGGAGCCATCGGCGTGAGTCTGGTTGTGCCATTGCCCCATCTAGTGGACATTTAAAAGAAATAAAACCACGCCGAGATAGGCTTTTGATTGCTAATGTCTGTCATGCTGGGGCTCTGTTTAGGAGTGAACTACACAGAACTTTATTCACATTTCAGGTTGCAATATGAAGAAAAATAATTTATTTTTCAAATAATAAACTAATAGTTTTTTTTATTAGTCTTATCAAACCAAAATGTGGATTCCCGACATCTAGCTAAGTGCAGCTTGTTGAAGAAAGCCGTGTGCCATTTATTTCCCCGTCAACTTCAGGACGTCTCTGACCATGGAGCCAATCCCGTCAAAGATGAGGTGCAACTTCGTGTCACACATGAATGCAGGAGAGGTCACCACCTTATTCTTTGGGTCAACATGAGCCTCGTGAGGGTCACAAGTTAAGGCTAAAATCAGACAAGGGGATCAAATTTTTACCAGGTTTAAAATCTTAACATAGTCAAATAAAGTTGAGAGGAGAGGAGAGGTAAAGGCATTAAAATTTAAGGAACATCCAGCATGTACTGAGAAGGATATGGTGACATCTTTGACTTTGTGTTTGGCCCCGAGTGCAGTGATGGCCTCAGCAGTGCCAGCATATGGCCACTTTCCCCCCTCCTCTTGCTCATGGCCCACAGTCACTTCCACACCAGGAAGCACCTTCGCAGCCAGCACCGGAGAGATACAGCACAACCTGGAAACCATGAGAGAACAGCATCAGCACTGCACACCACAGCTGGACAACTACAACTATGGTGGTTTAGCAGGGCAAAAACAATCACAAGAAAATAAAATTATAGGTTAGAAGGAAATAAATCATCTGTGGAACTTCAAACAAAAAATATTAAAAGAGGAGCAATCATAGTAAACACCTTAAAAATTATTGCATGTTCAATTTTCTAAAAATAAACCCTGGTAACTATACTGTAATTATGACCAACAGAGACAGAGTTCTTACCCAATTGGCTTGCCTGCTTTATGGAAGTCCTTTAAGACACGTTCCACGTGCTTGTTCACAGTGCAGTCACTTCCATCGACAGCAAATGTTGACCTGATAAAGCAATAATTACAGAGCGTTAGAAACACGTTAAGATGTGTGTCTTCTAGCATGTCTGTCAATACAAACAAGACATGATCTAGCTATCGTTTTATCTTTACTTCACACACTACACACATAAAGACCATGCCAATCCTTACAGATTTTTAGCAGCTCCAAAACCTCCTGGGAAGATGACTGCATCATAGTTACTGGCACTCAGCTTAGCTAGGTCAGTGATGTTGCCCCTAGCAATGCGACCTGACTCAGCTAAGACATTCCTGTACAACATGCATACAGAATTATGAATATAAAAAACAGAGTTATAGAGAATTCAATCTTAATGTTGAGTCGCCTCTCTGTTTATTACCTGGACTCTTCTGAAGGCTGCCCCTTGCTGTGATCTATAACGTGCATCTGAGCCACATCTGGAGCATACATCTGGACCTCGGCTCCACCACGACTCAGATGCACCAGGATTCTATACGCATATTTATTTTTGAGTAAATACAGTCCCCTCTAAAACTATTGAGATAGAAAGACCAATTCATTTGTTTATGCTATATACCAAAGACATCTGGGTTTGAGATAAAAAAAAATGGACATGAAGACAAGACTTTAGAGTTGTTGTTTTTTTTTATTTCCTGGTATTTATTTCTACATGTAAATACTTTACTAAACCTGAAGGCTAAATTTTCAGAGCATTTTCAGAGCTATCTATTGTTTAAACAATCAATCTAACAGGACACCTAGAGCAACAAGACACATGTGTCAGTTCATATGATTTTGGTCCCCTAAAGACTGGATTGTGTGATACAAAATGTGTTATGTTCTATGCTGTTTAACACATCTACATATAAACACCAGGAATTAAAATGCAAAATTCTAAACTCTGGTCATATTCATCTATTGTTCTCAAACCAAAATGTGTCCCGTCTACAGCAAAAAAAAAAAAAAAAAAAAAAAAAAAAAAAAAAAAAGAATTGGCCTTGCTGTTCCAATAGTTTTGGAGGGGAATGTGATTCATGCAGATACAAAAATTAATTGCAGTAAAAAGTCTGTGTCCAAAACATTATTAACATTCTCAATAGTACCATACATAGTACAAACATGGAAATGTATAAATGATATTAGCTTAAGGACTAACAACCGTCATGTTTGGTAGCATGAGGTTTTGGATGCTGCCTGATACTCACGCTGATGCCTCATGGATCTCTGTCCCATCGTACACTCCACATCCAGACAGCACCTGAAAACCAAGACAGTCAGAAGACAAAGTCCAATGACAATCCAGAGTAATCCAAAAACTATAAAGGGTTGTATAAAGACATTGCTGGGAACTGAAAAACATGGCTGCAGCCAAAACACCTTATTTATATCCAAGAGTGCCCTAATGCTTGTGTTACTTTCTAGCTCTCATTTTAGGTATATGGTCAGTGCTAGTCCCTGCTTTAACACAATGCTGTTCATAGATTTTTGTTCAGCATTAAAGACAATCATCCCTCAGGACCTGATCAAAAAGCTGAGCCTGAACACTTCCCTGTGCAACTGGATCCTGAACTTCCTGACTGGGAGACCTCATTCAGTCTGGATCAGGAAGAGCATCTCTAGCACTGGAGAACCTCAGGGCTGTTTTCAGCCCTGTTCACTTTGTTGACTCATGACTGCAAAGCAATGCACAGCTTGAACCACATCATCACCGATGACAAAAACAAAAGACATAGTTGTTGACTTCAGGGGAGAACCTCAACGGTCACTTAACACCAACTCCCAGCAAGAAAGCCCAGCAGCAGCTATACTTTCTACAAAGTCTGCAGTGGAAGGGAACTTTCTACACTTACTGTGGCTAGTCCCACATGGATACCCTAAAAATATGCACTTCCCAAAACAGCTGCTAACAAAGACACTTCCTGGATTTAGTAGATAATCTCACCTGTTTACTGTAGATTTGCACCTAGGAACTGCTGCTGCAGTCATCAAGACTGTCTTGTCCTTATTCCAGTACTCACAAATATTCTCATACTGAACATCCTTTTAACACACTCGGTAGTTAGGAGAGACATTAGGTTTGGGATGTCTAAGGTCCGAATGATATACACTGCTGGCAAATGTTTGTGGACACCTGACCATCATACACATATGTGCTTGCTGAACAATCCCATTTAAAAATTTTCCCCTCTTTGCTCTCATAAAAAGCTGCACTCTTCTGGGAAGGCTTTCCAGTAGATGTTGGAGCATAGCTGTCGGATTCAGCAACAAAAGCATCAGTGAGATTAAGTACTGATTTTGATTGAGGAGGTCTGGTATTCAGTCTGCGTTCCAATTCATCCCAAAGGCATTCAGTGGGATTTAGTCAGAGTCAGGGCTTCTACTCCAGCCTTAACACACCACATCCTCATGGAGCTTGGTTTGTACATAGTGGGATTCTCATGATGAAACAGGTCTGGGCCTTTTAGTTCCAGTGAAGGGAAACTGTACAGTTACAAAATAAACACAGATCAGGCATAACATTATGAGCATTGACAGGTGACGTGAATAACACTGATTATCTCCTCATCATAGCAGCTGTTAATGGGTGGGATATATTAGGCAGCAAATGAACATTTTGTTCTCAAAGTTGATGTGTTAGAATCAGGAAAAATGGGCAAGCGTAAGGATTTGAGCGAGTTTGACAAGGGCCAAATTGTGATGGCTAGACGACTGGATCAGAACATCTCCAACACTGCAGCTCTTGTGGGGTGTTCCCGGCCTGCAGTGGTCAGTATCTATCAAACATATCCTTTAAGTCCTGCAAGTCCTGTAAGTTTCCTTTAAGTCCTGTAAGTTGCGAGGTGGGTCCCATGGATGATCTGCTGCTAACATCTTGGTGCCAGGTGCCACAGCACACCTTAAAGGGATCTAGAGGAGTGCTTCGACAGCTCAGGTCTGTTTTGGCAGCAAAAGGGGGACCAACACAATATTAGGCAGGTGGTCATAATGTTATGCCTAATCGGTTTAAATACCTCATATACAATTGTGCTTGGGGAAAGAGCTCATGCTGTATGTGTGTGACGGTTTGGTGTTCACAATACGTTTGGCCATATAGTTTATATTTAAACAGATAGACCAATGACAATGAATTAGTCTACATCGGCCTAAATTTTTAAGAAATTCTCACACATAGGTCAAGCACAAGCACTTATCACCATATATGTACTTAAAGAAATCTGTTCATTTGACAGAATATTAGCTGTAGCAGAAATTACAGCTCATAAACTGCAGTTGACTCCAGACTCACCACTGCTACTTTGGCACTGCTGCATTTGACACTGGTGTGGATAAAGGCCACACTGCCTGTCTGAGCAGAGAGAGCTGCTGGAGGCTTTAGCAGAAAGGCGTAGGGTTTGCAGATCAGTTTGCGAACAGCCAACATCTTCCCAATAATTAAAAATAATAATAATAACTCCAGACAGTTAAACTCGTACAAGAACAAACTAGCGACCTGTGTGATAAACTCACTGCAGTTTAATGGCAGTATTATCTGCGCAAATAATATTTGCGTCAACCTTTCAGTTGCAAGTACAACACAAGTTAGAACGCATCAAGTTTATATATGTGTAAATATATTTATAACGTAAAACATTGTATAGAAATGAATTTTGTTTGTACGTACGAAACGGTTTACGGCATGTAACAAACAGTTAATTAATATCGTCTAAATATTACGGTAAAATCTTCCTCTGCTGTCTTATTTTCCTGTAATCAGTGCTGTATTGCCACCTAGTGGTTAGGGGAGGTAGTGGCGTTTAGCGCCACTACAAGGAGTGATTCTATGGAAAGCCAAATAGCTCATTAATTGTATTCATCGTTACAACGTCTCAAGCTTACAAACTCTTTTCCACCATGCTTAAAGAATCTACGGCAAATCTACGGTGGCCGACAAGTGCAAAACAAAATAACAAATCTATTTATAAATCAAAAATTTATAAATAATTATTTAAATAGAATAGTGATACATGCATTTCAATCCCTTACTCCACAAACCCAAGTTTAGAGTTCTACAACTGATTCTATATAATGACTTTTAAATAACATTTTATGTTAACATGTATTAAATGTTTTAGCTGACAAACAAAACAGGAATGTTCTTTTCTAAAATCATCTTAAAGATTCCAGGAATAATGTAAAACAAAGATCTTTCTAAAATAAAACAGATCTTTCATCTTCATAACAATGTTTACTATTACATTTCAGTTATGAGACAGACAGTAAAAACTTGGCCAAGAGCTGGCGTGCTCTTCTTAGACGCTCCAATCGGTCCTTCAAACTCTTCCTACGCTGAGCTACACTAGAATCCTCTCGGATAAGCTTCATGGCATTCTGACCTCCGATCATGCTCAACATGGAGGTCTGAAGCCGAGAGAAGTACTGGTCCAGCACATGGTACTGCACTATGAGGGGCACTTGGTTGGCCAGACGGTCAGAGGTGATCTGTCACAGACACACACACAGACACACACACACACACACACCATACTAGTTAACAGATCAAATACACAGCTTACTTTTTCATAGAAATAGTGGCTTTAATGCTAGCATACCAGGAAATAGGCATTTAGGTGCTGAGCCATCTCCTTGACATCAGCACTCCCTGTCCTGAAGTTGACTACTTGTGGTCTCTGTTTGACAGCCTGGAGCCTGCGACTATAGAGGCCATCTTGTGAATAGACAATCTTCTCCATTTTAAATTGAGACTGTATTTTCTCTAGGGCTTTTTCATGCTCCTGCTCAAGAAGATCCTCAATCGGCTCTTTAGCCGCCCTCATCAGGTTGGGAAAGGCCTCAAAATGGGAGCTGACCACGTTGTTCACACAGGAGTGAACAATGCCTTAAATAAATGAGAGAAAACAACATGTACAGTCAGGACACTGTAACAACAGTAGGATTATGGCAGACACACTCATGCACTGACTCATTCAACATCTCTGTTCTGGATGTAAACATGTACAACAAACTTGGGAACTTGGGTTAACAGAATACTCCAGGATGATTAACCCATATCCTCCCAACACACTTTTATCAACTATGCTACAGTATTGGGTTTTTTTTTTCACGTACTCCGTTAGCACCACTGAAAAACACCAGTTGACAACCTATGCACTAGCTGAATTGTTTTTTGTTTGTCTGGCTAAGGCATCAGCTCAAAAAACATCTATGTAGCATTATTATTATTACCTATGTAGCATTATTATTATCTATTATTATCTATGTAGTATTATTATAAATGTATAAATATCTGACTGTAGCTTATAGTTTATAATTAAGTCAGAATTAGATGGGGTTAACATTAAATGATGCAATCTGTTTCCATGCAGCTATTGTTTATTTACCACTGATGTCTTTCAGTATCTGTATAGCAGGTTCCTCCAGTTCCTGTACATGCTTCTTGACAATGTTTTCAAACGTTCTGTAATTAACAAATCCAGGGAGCTCTTTTCCTCTGCAGTTACTGGTGTATTCTTCAACTTCATCCTGGAGGTTTTCCTCAACTAGAAAAAGAAGAAACATGACAAAGAGTTGGACACAAGCATGCAATATAAGACAATCCTGAAAGGTTTTCAAGAGTTTGTTCAAACATTTTATATGTATGTGTGTATATTCAGAGGGGCCCAAATAAATGTATACACTTCAATGACCTTAAAACTATAATTGAATTATGGCAGCAATGTAGTATTATGCATCAGAGAATGGAGTGCTGTGAGTGGTGTTGATGCATGGTATATGAGGATAATGAGTTTTGTACAGAAACTGGTGTGGTCTTATAAAGTGCAGAATCCAGAATATCCTCAAATTTATGTGGACAAAGCAATCAATTTACCCAATTTATTTTATTTATCAATTTATTTAGGCTCAAATGTCTGGTGTGGACTGTCATCCGGGGGTTTAATTGGACTATTCTTTTTTGAAGGCACATTCACTGGTCCAGTGTACCTCAGCATGCTTTGCATATCCATTTTACTGGCCATTTGTGCGGTTTATCCAGATGAGCAATTTTACTTTCAGCAAAATGGCACACTACCTTACTACCACCAAAACGTGAGAGCCTATCTCAGTGACATTCTGCTGTTGAATAGGATGCAAAAGTGCTGTTGAATTCCCTCCATGTTCCCCCGGACTTACTCCCATTGATTTCTATCTGTGGTGTATCGTAGAAAACCACCTACACTGTCTGCGCTATGGAAAGAAATTGAAGTATCAGAGCAATCCCTGTGGACACTCTAGTCAATGTTGTTCATATAGTTGTCCTCTGAAATCAAAAGTGTCTGGATGCTAATGGTGACCACTTTGCGCACCTAATGTGATTGCAAAATTCAAACATGACTTACAAGTACCCTTTGATGTTCATATGAAATTAGTAATAAGATTTTAATGCATATTTTTTATGTTAAAGTGTGTATACTTTTTTTTTTTGCATAAATCAGTAGTTCTTGAATTAATTCCCATTCCACTATTTTTTTTAGTTCATGAATTCCAGAAAAATGACAACTAAATACCAGCTGGGACCTCTTGAGATTAACTCACGTCTGATAGCCTTGCCATCCAGTTGCTGTTTCCATTTTCCAAACTCCTTCCTCATTTTAGTAAAAATTTTGGGCTCTGACTTTTGGGTGTCTTCTTCTGCTCTCATCACATCTGAAAGGACTTGGTTGAAGTTATTGATTTTCTGTAAAATACCATAACCAATAGATCAAATATAACAACATCAATGAAAAAATTTGTTTGTTTATTATTTTTTATTATCATTATTTATTTATTCATTCATTCATTGTCTACCGCTTATCCAATTTATTCTCGGGCCACGAGGAGCCTGTGCCTCAGGCGTCATTGGGCATCAAGGCAGGATACACCCTGGACGGAGTGCCAACGCATCACAGGGCACACACACACTCTCATTCACACACTACGGACAATTTAGAGATGCCAATCAACCTACAATGCATGTCTTTGGACCGGGGGAGGAAATCGGAGCGCCCGGAGGAAACCACCAAGGCACGGGGAGAACATGCAAACTTCACACACACATGGCGGAGGCACGAATCGAACCCCCAAACCTGGAGGTGTGAGGCAAACATGCTAACCACCAAGCCACCGTGTGCCCCCCCCCATTTATTTATTTATTTATTTGTTTATAACTTTTACCCTAATAAGAAAATTGTTTTTCTCAGTTTCTTCTTGAGGAACTCCATCACCAAGCTTTCTCAACTCATTCATTGTTTTCTCCAATTGGCACTCAACTTGCTTGTGCAACTCTGGGAGTAAGTTCTGAAGATGAAAAACAAACACACAAACATATGAATCAATGAATGAATCAATGAATGAATCAATGAATGACTGTGTTAATGTGTCATTCTGTTAAAATACAGAACCCAAAGGGCATTATTGGTCTTTGTAAGCTATCTTACATTAATGTGTTCTACCAGTTCCCTGGTCAATCTCTCTGCAAGCACAGGCACTGTGGCTTTCCCTTCCTCCAAGAGAGGTCTAAGACAAAAAAAACCCACAGGATTTAAAATATGTGTAAAATCAACTCTGAAGACAGCATTGTTATATTAGGTGTTGTAATTTGTTCACACTTTACCCCAAATCTAATATTACATGACATATCTCCATTTGTTTACTACAGTTAGTGAAATAAATCTTTTAATGATGTTCTACTGTACAATGAGTATGGCTTGCCTGAAATGTGGATGATCCTGAAAAAAGACTTGCTCATTCAGGAGAGCTTGAGACAGACTGAGATCCTCATTGATGTCTTGCTGGCCACGGCACTTCACAATCATGTAGCCCTTCTTCAGTGGGATTACCTGGTTATTTACTGTGTTTACAACACTCTCCTCTGCACCTTTATCCACCAAGTCAGGCTTGGTAAGGATGCCTATGCAGATGATTTACACATATTTCAGCAACACATCACCTTAACTCAAAGTGTGAAAGTGCATGATTTACGCAGCTATATTACCCAGGGTCCGTTGTCCATTTGGATCCACTTTGCTTGTCATCTTCAGTGCCTCAGTGGTGGCAATGTCAATGTTTGCAGGCACAACCACCAAGCTAATAGTTTCTTGTCTCTTAATGAATTTCTCAATGAGACCTTTTATCTGGTTAACAAATGAAATATAATCAGATTAAAGAGATGTTTTGACATCCCAACAATTCTATTGAGGCCATACTATGATGTTATATGATGTAAACTACAAGCTTATATCAGCCAAGAACTGAGGCTGCAGTGTACACAGAATTTATCTATCTATCTATCTATCTATCTATCTATCTATCTATCTATCTATCTATCTATCTATCTAGCTATCTATCTATCTATCTATCTATCTATCTATCTGTCTATCTATCTATCTATCTACACATAACCTAAAATTGAAGGAATTTCATTTACTTTTCTCAATTGTTTCTCACCTGCTTCTCAATGTCAATTGGCTGATCACCTGTTGCCACCCTGGCAATGCCTGGTAGGTCAATAAGGGTGAGATCAGGAACATCACTGGATTGAATCTCTAGAGAGATCATCTGCTGGCTGATTCCCTTCCCTTCTCCAGCCAAGACATTCTGAGCTATAAAGAAATGCACACTTTTACCTTACTCGGTGCATGTGTGCAAACCCTCTTATCTGAGGCATTTTTTTAAAATTATGAAATACAGACCGCTTGAAACAGCACTCCCCACATCTTTTGGCCCTTGAAGTATCTTTACTTGGTCCTTGTATGTTAAAACTGCAGACCATGGGGCACCTTTTTCAATTCTCTTTAGTTTCAAAACCAAAGGGCAGCGGGTCACAATACCTATAAATGAAATTGGAGCCATTTAGCTTGATTACTTTCTATGATAGTTTTCTGTCTGATAAATGAGAGTGTATAAGTGTTTTTGTGTGCATGTGTGTGTGTGTATTGTCTCACCTGTGCCTCTAGGCAAGGACACCCCTGAAAGGGCCTCCAGTACAGAGCTCTTTCCAGAACTCTGATCACCTATAACAGCAATGGCTGGCAAATTCAGGTCCTTCTCTACTCCCAGCAACCTTAGATTGTCCACAAGATCAATGTATGGACGCACCTTGTCCTCATAGTGCTGGTTTAGAGTGTTACTCATTCCTTCAACTTCTATCCCTTTGTTGTACTTCCTTGGTGACATAGCAATAACTACACTTCTACATGGTGAAAAAAAAAACAGTGTAAAGGAAACTTCAAAAATGAAGTACATAACATTTAGATACCTGTCACACCAGAAGCAGACTGGCAAAAAAGGTAACTAAAAGCACACAAGATAGTTAGGATCAGATTTTCAAAAAAAAAACCAATATATGGATATGAACTGGAGGAAAGGTTTTGGCTTGAATATGAGTATTGCTTTGAACAGGTAGATATTGTTTTCTTTTCCCACAGATTTATTATGTGACATGGTGATGCAGTGGGTAGTGTTGTGGCTCTAGGGGCCCCAGCTGGATTCTGAGCTCATGTTACTGTCTATTTGGTGTTTTATATGTTGGTTTCCTCAGGGTTCTCTGGTTTTCTCTCACCACCCAGAAACATGGTAGGTGAATAGGCATTACTAAATTGACCATATATCGGAATGTTTAGGTTTATATCTAGGTGCATAATCGTGCTTACCGATTTAAAACATTTTAAATCAATTATAAGATTGTTATGATGTCATCAATTGTATCACTAGGCATGTATATTGACAGTCAGGTTCTGTGATCTTTGAAGCTACATTTCCACTTTTGAGAGAATATTTTTAATATTAAAAATTTTTAATATTAAAAATTGAAATCCTTGGAATCTTATTAGGCTACCATCTAACCCTATAATACAGTTTCACATTAAGCTGCAAACTTAATCTAGCCATGGGGGTCACAGTCCAGTGACTTTTGTGCCGGTCCCAAGCCCGGATAAATAGAGAGGGTTGCGTCAGGAAGGGCATCCGGCGTAAAACATTGCCAAATTTAACCATGCGAATCGTCAGTACGAATTTCATACCGGATCGGTTGAGGCCCGGGTTAACAATGACCGCCATCGGCGCCGTTGACCTACAGGGCGCCGGTGGAAATTGGGCTACTGTTGGTCGAAGAAGTAGAGGAGGGAGGATAGTGCACAGACAGAGAGAGAAGAGGAAAGGTAAGAGTGTAGGACTGAGAATAGGAACTCTGAATGTTGGTACTATGGCAGGGAAAGGTAGAGAGCTGGCTGATATGATGGAGAGAAGGAAGGTGGATATACTGTGTGTACAGGAGACCAGGTGGAAGGGTAGCAAGGCTCGTAGTATAGGAGCAGGATTCAAGCTGTTTTATTATGGTGTGGATAGTAAGAGAAATGGGGTAGGTGTGGTCCTGAAGGAGGAGTTTGTGAGAAATGTTCTGGAGGTGAAGAGAGTGTCAGACAGAGTGATGAGTCTGAAGTTAGAGATTGAAGGGGTGATGTTGAATGTTGTTAGTGGTTATGCCCCACAGGTAGGTTGTGAGTTAGAGGAGAAAGAGAGATTCTGGAGTGAATTAGATGAGGTGATGGAGAGTATTCCCACGGGTGAGAGAGTGGTGATAGGAGCGGATTTTAATGGACATGTTGGTGAGGGGAACACAGGTGATGGGCAAGTTTGGAGTTAAGGAAAGGAACCTTGAAGGACAGATGGTAGTGGACTTTGCTAAGAGGATGGACATGGGTGTGGTTAACACTTATTTTCAGAAGAGGGCGGAGCATAGAGTGACTTACAAGAGTGGAGGTAGGGGAACACAGGTAGACTACATCCTATGTAGAAGAGGCAATCTGAAAGAGATTAGTGACTGTAAAGTGGTAGTGGGAGAGAGTGTAGCCAGTCAGCATAGGATGGTGGTGTGTAGGATGACTTTGATGGCCTGTAAGAAGAAGAGGTCAAAGATAGAGATAGAGAAGAAAACCAAGTGGTGGAAGCTGAAAAAGAAGGAATGTTGTGAGGAATTTAGACAGAAGTTGAGGCAGGCTCTGGGTGGTCAGGTAGTGCTGCCAGATGACTGCGAAACTACAGCAGAAGTGATCAGGGAGACAGGGAGAAAAGTGCTGGGTGTGTCATCTGGAAAGAGGAAAGAAGATAAGGAGACTTGGTGGTGGAATGAGGAAGTTCAGGATAGTATCCAGAGGAAGAGGTTAGCCAAGAAGAAGTGGGACATGGACAGGACTGAAGAGAATAGACAGGAATACAAGATGTAACAGCGCAGAGTGAAGAGGGAGGTGTCTAAGGCCAAGCAGAAGGCATATGACGAGTTGTACACTAGGTTAGACACTAGAGAAGGAGAGAAGGACTTGTACAGGTTAGCTAGGCAGAGGGATCGAGATGGGAAGGATGTGCAGCAAGTTAGAGTTATTAAGGATAGAGATGGAAGGGTGCTCACAAGTGAAGAGAGTGTACAGAGGAGATGGAAGGAGTACTTTGAGGAGCTGATGAATGAGGAAAATGAGAGCTAAAAAAGAGTAGAAGGGGTGAACTCTGTGGAACAGAAAGTAGATAAGATTAGAAAGGATGAAGTCAGGAAGGCTTTGAAGAGGATGAAAAGTGGAAAGGCAGTTGGTCCTGATGACATCCCGGTGGAGGTCTGGAAGTGTCTGGGAGAGGCAGCAGTGGAATTTTTAGCTAGTTTGTTCAACAGGGTTTTAGAGAGTGAGAGGATGCCTGAGGAATGGAGAAGAAGTGTGTTAGTGCCGATCTTTAAGAATAAGGGTGACGTGCAGAGTTGCAGTAACTATAGGGGGATAAAGTTGATGAGCCATACAATGAAGCTATGGGAAAGAGTAGTGGAAGCTAGGTTAAGGAAGGTAGTGGAAATTTGTGAGCAGCAGTATGGCTTCATGCCCAGAAAGAGCACAACGGATGCAATTTTTGCTCTGAGAATTTTGATGGAGAAGTATAGGGATGGTCAGAGGGAGTTGCACTGTGTGTTTGTAGACTTGGAGAAAGCGTATGACAGGGTGCCAAGAGAAGAGCTGTGGTACTGTATGAGGAAGTCAGGAGTAGCAGAGAAGTATGTCAGAGTGGTGCAGGACATGTATGAGAGGAGCAGGACAGTGGTGAAGTGTGCTGTAGGTCAGACAGAGGAGTTCAAAGTGGAGGTGGGACTGCATCAGGGATTGGCTCTGAGCCCCTTCCTGTTTGCTATAGTGATGGACCAATTGTCAGAGGAGGTCAGACAGGAGTCTCCTTGGACAATGATGTTAGCAGATGACATTGTGATCTGTAGTGAGAGCAGGGAGCAGGTGTAGGAAAACCTGGAGAGGTGGAGGTTTGCGCTGGAGAGAAGAGGAATGAAAGTCAGTGGTAGTAAGACTGAGTACATGTGTGTGAATGAAAGGGAGGGAAGTAGAACAGTAAGGTTACAGGGTGAAGAGGTGAAGAAGGTACAGGAGTTTAAGTACTTGGGGTCAACAGTCCAGAGTAATGGAGAGTGTGGGAAAGAGGTGAAGAAGCGAGTGCAGGCAGATTGGAATGGGTGGAGAAAGGTGTCGGGAGTTCTGTGTGATAGAAAAATATCAGCGAGAATCAAGGGGAAGGTGTACAGGACAGTGGTGAGACCGGCCATGCTGTATGGTTTAGAGACAGCGTCACTGAGGAAGAGACAGGAGTCAGAGCTAGAGGTAGCAGAGCTGAAGATGTTGAGGTTCTCTTTGGGAGTGACAAGATTGGACAGGATTAGGAACGAGTACATCAGAGGGACAGCTCATGTTGGACGTTTGGGGGACAAAGTTAGGGAGGCCAGATTAAGATGGTTTGGACATGTTCAGAGGAGGGAGAGTGAGTATATTGGTAGGAGAATGTTGGACATGGATATGCCAGGCAGGAGGCAAAGAGGAAGGCCAAAGAGGAGGTATATGGATGGAATTAATGAGGATATGAAGCTAGTGGGTGCAAGTGTTGAGGATGCAGAAGGTAGGGATAGGTGGAGAGAGATGATTCGCTGTGGCGACCCCTGAAGGGAAAAGCCGAAAGAAGAAGAAGAAGAAGAAGAAGTAGAAGAAGATTAAGCTGCAAACTTATTTGGTCCACTGGCTGTATATTACACTAAAACAAACAAAGAAACAAATGTTCCATAGTGCTTAAAAGGTTATTTTCAAATAAATATAATTTAGGCATGCGACATATATTCAACACTGTGGTCTGTGGGTGGAGAGCCTAACATCAGACTCAAAATACAATGATGTCAGCTATTGAGAGGTGTGTTAAATGTTTATCCAAGCTTCCTTCATTAGTCAAATAGGTATGTCTAAAACAACCCGGATGACCTGTCTAGAAAATGTAACTGACGTCTTTATTCTGCAATATCATTTTGCTTAATGTCTCTTCATCATGCTGCTAAACATAATATCCACAGTTTGAGTGTTTTTTGCTAAAAGGCATATAGCCTGTCGTATAAGTACATTAGTAGAATTAGAAATGCTAATCTATACTGAGATTTTTTATTCTAAATTTTAACATATTAAACACACACACGATAAAATATGGCCTTATTGTTAAAAATATCTGAGCAAAGCTGGGTTGTTTTTTTTTTTTAGCAATTTAGTCTTCCTTCACTGCAAAACAAATTATAAAGCAGATTTTAAGAATTACAAATTTAGTCAATTTAAATGTATTAAATTTACATGAATATCACAAATCATAGGAGATTAAATAACCACAAGAGATTATCATCTTATAGTAACCCTATTATACTTTCATATTAATCAGTAAAGCTGCTGCATAAAACTACTATGTTGTTAAAAATATTACCAGCATTCAGAACACGGCCATGTAGATCTCCTATAAACGGACACATTAATAAGTTTTATTTCGTCTATAACCTAGTTATACGGAAGATTATTTACCTGTTTTTATCTCCAGTAGTCTGTGTGCCCTGAGAGAACAGGAGTGTATGTGCATTGATGCTGTGTTTGTAACTAGGCAGTGTTTAAAGAGAACCTTATCTTTCGTTTTCCTCTATTTCCTCCTTGACGCTCGTATTATTTGTTTCTTGTTTCGTTTACTAGGAACTGCCAAGGGCGGTGGTTCTGTGGGCGGTCCGACCACTGTCCTCACCAACATTTGAAAGTAATTTACATAGTGTGATTTGTTTCTGTTTTCCTCAGCGATATGATCACACTAGACGACATGAGTACGACTGTCATTTCTACATAGAAAATTTCATGAACCTGCTGTATGGCATTTTTCCCACCAGTGCAAGACAGAGTAGGGATGGAAATATGGGGTAAGGAAGCTGGAAAATGTAGACGAAAATGTGGTTTTGTAAACTCTCGTATAAGTCAAATCATACATAAAATATGTAGTGCGTGTTCTTATGTGAGAATACGATTGCAAAAAACTTAAAATAAATAAATAAATAAATAAAATAAAATAAAAAAAAAATAAATAAAATAAAATAAATAAATAAATAATAGTAATAATAATAATAATAGTAATAATAATAATACGAATTGGGTTTTCTCCTTTATGAATACGAATTGACAACCGTGACTGTACGGTCAAAAATAGGTCACGGGTTCGCAGGCATTATGTATCGAGCAGAAGATACATTGATTCCAGAAACTGTGCATGCGTTCGTACTTGACTTGGAAGCGGCAAGATGGCAGACGAGATATGGAAGCCCGTTTCCGCCACTGAATAAAAAAAAATGTTATTGCGACTTTTTTTCTCAGAATTGCGAGTTTGTACCTCTTTTTTCTCAGAATTGCGAGATACAAATTCGCAATGCTGACTTTTTTCTCAGAATTGCGAGATACAAATTCGTAATGCTGACTTTTTTCTCATAATTGCGAGATACAAACTCGCAAAGCTGAATTTTTTCTCAGAATTGCGAGATACAAACTCACAAAGCTGACTTTTTTCTCAGAATTGTAAGATACAAATTCGCAAAGCTGACTTTTTTCTCAGAATTGCGAGATACAAACTCACAAAGCTGACTTTTTTCTCAGAATTGTAAGATACAAATTCGCAAAGCTGACTTTTTTCTCAGAATTGCGAGATACAAACTCACAATGCTGACTTTTTTATCAGGTTTGCAAGATACAAAATCGCAATGCTGACTTTTTCTCAGAATTGCGAGATACAAACTCGCAAAGCTGACTTTTTTCTCAGAATTGTAAGATACAAATTCGCAAAGCTGACTTTTTTCTCAGAATTGCGAGATACAAACTCGCAAAGCTGACTTTTTTCTCAGAATTGCGAGATACAAACTCGCAAAGCTTTTTTCTTAGAATTGTAAGATACAAATTCGCAAAGCTGACTTTTTTCCCAGAATTGCGAGATACAAACTCGCAAAGCTGACTTTTTTTCTTAGAATTGCGAGATACAAACTCACAATGCTGACTTTTTTCTCAGAATTGTGAGATAACTCGCATTTGCGAGAAAAAAGTCAGAATTGCGAAACATAAAATAGCAATTCTGAGAAATAAAGTCAGAATTGTGAGTTATGAATTCAGAATTGTGAGATAAATGTTGAGATTTAGGGGGGCACGGTGGCTTAGTGGTTAGCACGTTTGCCTCACACCGCCAGGGTTGGGGCTCCGCCATGTGTGTGTGGAGTTCGCATGTTCTCCCCGTGCCTCGGGGGTTTCCTCCGGGTACTCCGGTTTCCTCCCCCGGTCCAAAGACATGCATTGTAGGTTGATTGGCATCTCTAAAATTGTCCGTAGTGTGTGATTGCGTGAGTGAATGAGAGTGTGTGTGTGCCCTGCGATGGGTTGGCACTCCGTCCAGGGTGTATCCTGCCTTGATGCCCTATGACGCCTGAGATAGGCACAGGCCCCCCGTGACCCGAATATAGATCGGATAAGCGGTAGACAATGAATGAATGAATGTTGAGATTTAACTTCACTGTACATGTCAAAGACAAGACGTGTTCACGGACAGTAGGATTGCATATTCTATAGCCTATAACAATGGAAAAGAATATAGGAGATTGTTTTCAGCACGGTTTCACTAATAGAGAAATCTTAATTTTATTGGAGGAATCACACAACATAAAGCTTAGTTTCCAGACACTTGAGAGAACATTATGCAGGAATCAGTTGTGGCAGAGACACCATAAAACAGATGAGGCTGAAGTGGCACATTTTATACACCAGCAGCTACAGACATCGGGACAACAACATGGCTATCGCTGGATGCACCAGAAATGTTGGCTGTCCGGCATTATTACAGACAGAGAAACTGTCTGTCAGTTGATGCGACTGTTAGATGGACAAGGAGTTGATCTGCATTCTCGCGGTCGTCTACGGCGACACACGTATAACAGTCACGGGCCAAACTATGTTTGGCATATTGACGGATATGATAAGTTAAAACCTTACGGCATATGAAGAGAAAAGAATTCTGACTTTAAAACTCGCGATTCTGACTTTATAACTCGCATTTGTGAGTTTATATCTCACAATTCTGAGAAAAAAAAAAAAAAAAAAAGTCACAATAACCTTTTTTATTTTTTATTCAGTGGCAGAAATGGGCTTCCATATATTCTCACAAGAACACACACTACATATTTTATGTATGATTTGGCCAGGAACTGTCCCAGTGACTCCTAACAATTATCCACGGTACACTAATATGTTGTTTGTAGCAGCCACTATAAACAAATGTGTAAAAATGACTGATGACATTTAATTATTGTAGCATTGAAAATATACTTTGTGTATGTAAATTCTATTTTAAAATTACACTCATATCCTCATTCATGACCACTCTTTCCAAACTAACCTGTTGTAATGCTTATAGCTGGGTTTTTTGAGGACTCTGAAAACTCAGAGATAACACCAGGAGTGAAGAAAACAAAAAGGTTTATTGTACAACAAATTATTAATATGTACTATCTTTAGGGTGAGGGTTCTTCAGAGTCACAGCCTGTGCAGGTGGGAACAGCAGTGGTCTAAACACAGGAGACAGATTAATGGGGTTACATGGCAGATTCTCTCTGTAAATATGGTACTTGCTCATCAATATCTTGGTAAACAAATCCAGAAAACAGTAGGGAATCGTGCTGGAGCTGAGGTCAGGTGACTGGGTTCTGAGGAGATCCAAGATGGCAGATAGGTGAGACTGGTCTGGAGGCTCCCAAGATGGCAGACAGGAGAGTAATATTCTGATGGCAAATGGGTATAAACAGAGAGGCAGGCAAACAGCCAGTCAGAATTCAGGTCTGATAATTCAGGCAGGGGTCAGAACCAGGTTATCAGTCAGAACAAGCTTTCAGGTTTAAATCAGGATCCAAACCTTGGTCCATAAACAGTTCGAGGGTCTTTCAGATACTCACACCTGGCAAAGATCAGGCAGAAGACATGACAGAAAACGTAGCAGGGGTTTACAGGTTCAGGCAGCTCTAAGGTGTTGGATCTCTGGCACAAAACACAATCTGGCAGAGTAGTAAGCCTAGAGTAGCTGCTTATATGGGAGAGAGGACACACAGGTGAATGTCATCAGGCAATTAGTGCAGCAGAGTGAGTAGACAGGTGAGGGAGGAGGAGAGAGAGTGCAGGTGAAGTCCAGGAACTGGAGTGCTGGATCCGGGTGAGGCAGAGGAGCTGGAGACCGTGACACCTGCACTGACTAAAATATCTTTGAAAATAAATTTGTCAGATTCTCTTCATGAATTTGAAATGACAGTTTTGTCTTTTGAAATCTTTTATATTATTATGTTGAGTCAATGATACAAAAACACTCACTTGTGCCACTTACTGGTGCCATGATGTAACCTACAGAAATAGTCACTGAATGAATCAGAGACTAAATCAGAACAAACCTTTTTAGTGGATGGAATCAAAAGACTAGAATCACTGGGATAAACTGAAGTTACCATTACTACGACCTGTCTCAGGCTCAAACACTAGATCCAGAAGTAAAGAAGCTTTTATTGTCATTTCAACCACATATAGCTGAGGCAGTCCATAGTGAAATGAAACAACGTTTCTCCAGGACCCTGGTGCTACATAAACAACAGACAACATATAGTTACAACAGAAACAATAACACAGAGCTTGCACAGAAGTTTGTCCTAGCTACATAAAGTGCAACGTGTGCAACCAGGTGCAGACAGTGCAAAGACAAGAAGTACAAAAAAACAACACAAGACAGGACACATGACACCGAAAAAACACATGTGCAACGAAACATAATGTGATGTGCAAACTAGAGAAACGGTAAAAACCAGGGGCCCGTTTCAATAAGGAGGTTCAACCAACTCTGAGTTCAAACTTTAACTCTGAGTTGACTTACCCTGAGATGGAAAACTCTGAGTTTTCGGTTACACAACACCTGAAATGAGTTAGTTCAATCAACTCTGAGTAGGTTGACTCTGAGTTTAAAGCATGCACTGAGACAATAAAAAGCCATGCTCAATGGAGTGCAGATCATATGAGTCACCATGGAAACACGACCGAACAAAAAGAGGGCTGCATATTTCTCACCAGCTGATATAGAGAAATGTAGAATATTTTTACGAATTAAAAGTTTAGTTTTGTGTCTATCTTTGTTTTGTGGTTGAGGTTATGGGCTTTATGAAGTAATTAGCAATAAATAATCCAATAATTTTTAGGGAAAGTAATTATGACATTAATCTTATACAACACTGCTGTTATAATATCTGCTTATAATAAGTGAAACTGTAAGAACAATACCTTATTTAACCTAATTTAAATTTTCATGTAGGTGCAATCCTGCAGGCAAAAAAAGAACATGGCAGCAGCTAAAAATGGCGGGGGGGACCTGCATGAGCATCACTGACGACTGCAGAGGAGATGGCCCTGAGCTTGAATGCTGGAAGGGCAACTGCTGAGGGAGTTCATCAGACCCAGTCACTCCTCAGGATCCTCCTCAGGATATATATACATATATATAGAGGTGTGAGGCAAACGTGCTAACCACTAAGCCACCGTGCCCCCCATATATATATATATATATATATATATATATATATATATATATATATATATATATATATATATATATATATATACATATACATATACATATATATATATATATATATATATATATATATATATATATATATATATATATATATATATATATATATATATGTATGTATATGTGTATATATATATGTATATGTGTATATATATATGTATATGTGTATATATATATATATGTATATGTGTGTCAGGACCAACTGCCTTTCCACTTTTCATCCTCTTCAAAGCCT
Source organism: Hemibagrus guttatus (assembly GCA_033459395.1). Taxonomy (NCBI): domain Eukaryota; kingdom Metazoa; phylum Chordata; class Actinopteri; order Siluriformes; family Bagridae; genus Hemibagrus; species Hemibagrus guttatus. The sequence goes on from JAUCMX010000006.1 coordinate 23,395,965, forward strand.
TCCTGACTTCATTCTTTCTAATCTTATCTACTTTCTGTTCCACAGAGTTCACCCCTTCTACTCTTTTTTCCCTCTCATTTTCCTCATTCATCAGCTCCTCAAAGTATTCCTTCCATCTCCTCTGTACACTCTCCTCACTTGTGAGCACCCTTCCATCTCTATCCTTAATAACTCTAACTTCTTGCACATCCTTCCCATCTCGATCCCTCTGCCTAGCTAACCTGTACAAGTCCTTCTCTCCTTCTCTAGTGTCTAACCTAGTGTACATCTCGTCATATGCCTTCTGCTTGGCCTTAGACACCTCCCTCTTCACTCTGCGCTGTAACTCCTTGTATTCCTGTCTATTCTCTTCAGTCCTGTCCATGTCCCACTTCTTCTTGGCTAAGCTCTTCTTCTGGATACTATCCTGAACTTCCTCATTCCACCACCAAGTCTCCTTATCGTCTTTCCTCCTTCCAGATGACACACCCAGCACCTTTCTCCCTGTCTCCCTGATCACTTCTGCTGTAGTTTCCCAGTCATCTGGCAGCACTACCTGACCACCCAGAGCCTGCCTCAACTTCTGTCTAAATTCCTCACAACATTCCTTCTTTTTCAGCTTCCACCATTTGGTTTTCTTCTCTATCTCTATCTTTGACCTCTTCGTCTTACAGACCATCAAAGTCATCCTACACACCACCATCCTATGCTGTCTGGCTACACTCTCTCCCACTACCACTTTACAGTCACTAATCTCTTTCAGATTGCCTCTTCCACATAGGATGTAGTCTACCTGTGTTCTCCTACCTCCACTCTTTCAATTCAATTCAATTCAATTTTATTTCTATAGCGCTTTTAACAAAGAGCATTGTCTCAAAGCAGCTTTACAGAACATAAAAAAACAATAAACATACAAACAAACAGACTCTTGTAAGTCACTCTATGCTCCTCCCTCTTCTGAAAATAAGTGTTAACCACACCCATGTCCATCCTCTTAGCAAAGTCCACTACCATCTGTCCTTCAAGGTTCCTTTCCTTAACTCCAAACTTGCCCATCACCTCCTCATCACCTGTGTTCCCCTCACCAACATGTCCATTAAAATCCGCTCCTATCACCACTCTCTCACCCGTGGGAATACTCTCCATCACCTCATCTAATTCACTCCAGAATCTCTCTTTCTCCTCTAACTCACAACCTACCTGTGGGGCATAACCACTAACAACATTCAACATCACCCCTTCAATCTCTAACTTCAGACTCATCACCCTGTCTGACACTCTCTTCACCTCCAGGACATTCCTCACAAACTCCTCCTTCAGGACCACACCTACCCCATATCTCTTACTATCCACACCATAATAAAACAGTTTGAATCCTGCTCCTATACTACGAGCCTTGCTACCCTTCCACCTGGTCTCCTGTACACAAGTATATCCACCTTCCTTCTCTCCATCATATCAGCCAGCTTTCTACCTTTCCCTGTCATAGTACCAACATTCAGAGTTCCTATTCTCAGTCCTACACTCTTACCTTTCCTCTTCTCTCTCTGTCTGTGCACTCTTCTCCCTCCTCTACTTCTTCGACCAACAGTAGCCCAATTTCCACCGGCGCCCTGTAGGTCAACGGCGCCGATGGCGATCGTTGTTAACCTGGGCCTCGACCGATCCGGTATGAAATTCGTACTGACGATTCGCATGTTTAAATTTGGCAATGTTTTACGCCGGATGCCCTTCCTGACGCAACCCTCTCTATTTATCCGGGCTTGGGACCGGCACAGAAGTCACTGGACTGTGACCCCCATGGCTAGATTAACTATGAGAGACAGAATGAGAAAAAAAAAATCCAGAAAATCACATTGTCTGATTTTTAAAGAATTTATTTGCAAGTTATGGTGGAAAATAAGTATTTGGTCAATAACAAAAGTTCATCTCAATACTTTGTTATATACTCTTTGTTGGCAGTGACAGAGGTCAAACGTTTTCTGTAAGTCGCCACAAGGTTTTTACACACTGTTGCTGGTAGTTTGGCCCATTCCTCCATGCAGATCTCCTCTAGAGCAGTGATGTTTTGGGGCTGTCGCTGGGCAACACGGATTTTCAACTCCCTCCAAAGATTTTCTATGGGGTTGAGATCTGGAGACTGGCTAGGCCACTCCAGGACCTTGAAATGCTTCTTACGAAGCCACTCCTTCTTTGCCCGGGCGGTACGTTTTGGATCACTGTCATGCTGAAAGACCCAGCCACGTTTCATCTTCAATACCCTTGCTGATGGAAGGAGGTTTTTACTCAAAATCTCATAATACATGGCCCCATTCATTCTTTCCTTTACACAGATCAGTCCTGGTCCCTTTGCAGAAAACCAGCCCCAAAGCATGATGTTTCCACCCCCATGCTTCACAGTAGGTATGGTGTTCTTTGGATGCAACTCAGCATTCTTTCTCCTCCAAACACGACAAGTTGAGTTTTTACCAAAAAGTTCTATTTTGGTTTCATCTGACCATATGACATTCTCCCAATCCTCTTCTGGATCATCCAAATGCTCTCTAGCAAACTTCAGACAGGCCCGGACATGTACTGGCTTAAGCAGGGGGACACGTCTGGCACTACAGGATTTGAGTCCCTGGCGGCATAGTGTGTTACTGATGGTAGCCTTTGTTACTTTGATCCCAGCTCTCTGCAGGTCATTCACTAGGTCCCCCCGTGTGGTTCTGGGATTTTTGCTCACCGTTCTTGTGATCATTTTGACCCCACGGGGTGAGATCTTGCATGGAGCCCCAGATCGAGGGAGATTATCAGTGGTCTTGTATGTCTTCCATTTTCTAATAATTGCTCCCACAGTTGATTTCTTCACACCAAGCTGCTTACCTATTGCAGATTCAGTCTTCCCAGCCTGGTGCAGGTCTACAATTTTGTTTCTGGTGTCCTTTGACAGCTCTTTGGTCTTGGCCATAGTGGAGTTTGAAGTCTGACTGTTTGAGGTTGTGGACAGGTGTCTTTTATACTGATAACGAGTTCAAACAGGTGCCATTAATACAGGTAACGAGTGCAGGACAGAGGAGCCTCTTAAAGAAGAAGTTACAGGTCTGTGAGAGCTAGAAATCTTGCTTTTTTGTAGGTGACCAAATACTTATTTTCCACCATAATTTGCAAATAAATTCTTTAAAAATCAGACAATGTGATTTTCTGGATTTTTTTTTCTCATTCTGTCTCTCATAGTTGAAGTGTACCTATGATGAAAATTACAGGCCTCTCTCACCTTTTTAAGTGGGAGAACTTGCACAATTGGTGGCTGACTAAATACTTTTTTGCCCCACTGTACATATATATATATATATATATATATATATATATATATATATATATATATATATATATATATGTATATATATAAAGAGAAAACAGCACACAACCCAAAGTGAACTAAATTGATATAAAAAAATAGCCTATATAAACAAATTTATATATATATAAAATATTTGTTGATGTAGGCTATTTTTTTATATCAATTTAGTTCACTTTGGGTTGTGTGTTTTTTCTTTTGCGGGGGAGGGGGGGTCTCAACACATTCTGATGGTAACGTCTTCCTTTTAGAGCCTCCTGTCACAACAGAACCCCAGAGAGTTGTAAGCAGCCTACCAAATAAACCATAAATTACAAAAAGTACTATTATAAAGTGTACTCAACCAAATGCTTATCTTCACAGGACGATGTGGATGATTAAACCACTTCAGCCACAGAGGTAATATTAATATATATATAATGTGTACACATCGAACAATCCACACGTTCACATTTCCTCACATTTTTGTGTAGAGTAGCCTATATAATTAAAGTTTATATCTATAAGTATGAACTGACATTCTTACCTTTCCCCTCAGACTGTGGAAGAACAGCAGGAGGAGGTTCCCTCAAATTCTGCTACACAGATGAACACAGTTCACTGATGTTCAGTAAATGCTAGTTTAATTCTTTACAAATCATGTAGAACTACACCATGCAACTCTAATCAACTGTATTTTCAGTTACCAGTTAAGGAGTTATATTGACAGAGCCTTATTAAAAAAATTGAAAAAAACACAAAAGAAATTATATTCTTGGACCACCAGATCCAAAAGGCAGGAAATCGACATCCTCAAACACAAGCTAGAGGTGGGTGTATGGTCACAGGTGAATTGTATTAATTATTGGAAGAATATTAAAATCTAACATTTGTAGGAAATAAAGAAGAACAAATAAATTGCAGTGATTTTGTATTTAATGATTTTGTTTCTTTTGTGGGTGGTTGTGGTTGATTTAATTATAGAAATAATTGCGGCATATCATATCTCTGACAACTCTACCATCCTGGAAATCTGCTGGGTGGATGGCGTCTTCCTCGGTGTCTTGTATTTGTAGGGCAGGGTGTTGGCCCCCTCTAAATATAGCAATATTATGGAGAACAACGCATGCCACAATAATGTCGCAGGCCCTCTCAGGGGTTACCCTGAGGTGACGTAGGCACTGAAAGCGTGCTTTCAACAGGCCTATGGTCATCTCCACCCGGGCTCTTGTTCTGCAGTGTGCCACATTGAAACACTGCTGGGGGCCTGGTTCAGGTTCTGGGTAAGGGGTCATTAGGGTTGGTTTGCATGGGTAACCCTTATCTGTCAGCAGAAAGCCATCAATTTCTCCGTAAAAAAATTCATATTGCTTTAGTGCAGCATAGAAGTGCCCCTGTAAATGTGTAGCACATGCATTGAAATAAGTGTATAAAGCATGCATGTACTTACTACATTCCAGCCTGTTGCTCAGGGTCGACTCACGATATATTCTTGAGTCATGAACAGAGCTGGGCCACTTGGCCTCCACATTTGTGATAACATGTGCAGCATCACATATGATCTTGACAGTGCAAAGAATGAGACATATGAGTTACAGTTTTGAGATGTGGTCTTTTACCATTAGAAGCAGTATGTTACTCGGTGTACCTGCACATTAATACTGTGGATGGACCTCCTGTTGACATAGTCTGCTTCATTTTCGGATGGTGCAATGATGGGGATATGTGTGCCATCAATGCATCCAACCACATTTGGAAATCCTAAAGGGAATTCTAATTAATATTTCTATTACAGAGGTCACAGCAAGATGTTATTAACTTCTCATCATTTTTCAGATTAGCCTCATTTGAACAGAGTTTTACACCACTAACCTGCAATCCTATGAAAGTCCTCTTTGATGGCTCTCAAGGGTTTGTGCTCAGGAAACACCATAAAAATGTGCAGAAAGCGTTTGAGAGCAAGGCGTACTTTCCTTACTGTTCTGCACACAGTTGCCTTACTAATGTGCTCTGCATCTCCGGTGTTAAAAAACATCTTATTAATGTGCTCTGCATCTCCGATGTAGAAAACTACCGCTTGCAAAGAAACATAAAGCAACACAAAGCATTTGCTGTGATGTAAGAGCATGGCCACGATGGCTGACATTTGTGATGTACGGTTGGATGAGTATATGGATGAATGAATATATCTAATTGTCTGTCTAGAAAAACGGTACCGCTCAAATAAACATTCTTGGGGATATGCTAAAAAATCCACTCGGGGCCTCAAAATTCTCTCCCGACGTAAATGTAACTCCCTGCGAATTAATGCAGCCTCCTCATCTACAGGATCCTCTATAAAATGACATGCCATTTTCACTTCTTTGCGTGATGGAAATGTGCACAATGAATGAAAAGAAGCACCAGAATTAATGAGGTATTTAAACTCAGATTTCACTTTAAAAAAGGGGAGGAGACCGAAAGAAATTCTGGGTTTACCAAAGAAAACCTGCTCCTGACCAGGTTAGGTTCACAGAATAAGTTACTATGGTAACCTACTCCGAGTATAGGTTACCTCTTTTTCAGAAACATTCTTGACTTACCCCATTTTCTCGGGTTTGAGATACCTCCGATTTTAAAACGGAAAACCCAGAGTTTCCCTCATTTCAGGGATAACCAACTCAGAGTTTTCACTTAACCTCCTTTCTGAAATGGACCCCAGGTAACTAATATGTTTAATATAACATATATGTTTGTAAACATATACATAGCAGCATGGCAGTGTGGAGTGTGCAAAAATGCAGTAGCAAAACGTAGTGCAAATAGATGTAATCAATATAGCAGTGAGTTGAAGTAGTGCAAATAAGAGTAACATATTGTGAATCTGTTCACACAGGTGTGTGTGTGTGAGAGAGAGAGAAAGTTGGTATAGTTTAGTTCTGCGTGTTGAGGAGCCTGATGGCTTGTGGGAAGCAACTGTTAAACAGTCTGGTTGTGAGGGCCCGAATGCTTCGGTACCTATTATTCAGACGACAGGAGGGTGAAGAGTGTGTGTGAGGTGTGTGGGGTCATCCACAATGTCATTCACAATTGTTGGATTTGCAGATGCAGTGTGTGGTGTACATGTCCGTGATAGAGGGGAGAGAGACTCCAATGATCTTTTCAGCTGTACTCACTGTCCGTTGCAGTGTCTTGCGATCCGAGATGGTGCAATTCCCAAACCAGGCAGTGATGCAGCTTTCTTGCTGATGGAGCTGGTGTTGAGTGACCAGGTGAGGTTTTCCGCCAGGTGTACACCAAGGAATTGGGTGCTCTTGACGATCTCCACAGAGGATCCGTCGATGAACAGCGGAGAATGGCCACTCTGTGTTCTCCTAGCATCAACAACCATCTCCTTAGTCTTGTTGACGTTCAGAGACAGGTTGTTGGCTTTACACCAGGCTGTTGGTCATCGCACCTCCTCTCTGTATGCTGACTTGTCATTCTTGCTGATGAGACCCACCACGGTCGTGTCATCGGCGAACTTGATGATGTGGTTCGAACTGTGCATTGCTGCACAGTCATGAGTCAGCAGGGTGAACAGCAGTTGGCTCAGCAGTGGGCTGAGCACACAGTGTTGAGGGGCCCAGTGTTCATTGTGGTGGTTCTGGAGATGCTGTTTCCGATCCGGACTGACTGAGGTCTCCCAGTCAGGAAGTCCAGGATCCAGTTGCAGAGGGAGGTGTTCAGGCCCAGCAGGCTCAGTTTCTCAATCAGGTGCTGAGGGATGATTGTGTTGAATGCTGAATTGAAGTCAGTGAACAGCATTCGTGCATTTGAGTCCTTATTGTCCAGGTGGGTGAGGGCCGTGGGCATCGTCCGTGGAGCAGTTAGGATGGTATGCAAACTGCAAGGTGTCCAGCGAGGGTGTTAGCTGGGTCTCGATGTGCTTCATGATAAGCCTCTCGAAGCATTTCATCATGATGGGTGTGAGTGTGATGGGACGATAGTCATTGAGGCACGAAACTGTAGACTTCTTCGGCACGGGGACGATGTTCGTTGTCTTGAGGCATGTAGGAACAACTGCGCTGCTCAGGGAAAAATTGAAGATGTCAGTAAAGACATCCACTAGCTGTTCTACACATTCCCTGAGCACTCTGCCAGGAATGCTGTCTGGTCCAGCAGACTTCTGTGGGTTAACTCTGCATAGAGTTCTCTTCATGTTAGCCATGTAAAAACAGAGCACCTGGTTGTTAGGAGGAGGGATGGTCTTCCTTGCGGTTACGCTGTTCTGTGCTTCGAACCAAGCATAGAAGTCATTCAGCGCATCTGGGAGGGAGGAGGTACTGTCACAGGCAGGTGATGTGGTCTTGTAGTTCGTCATCGCCTGTATGCCCTGCCACATGTGCCAGGAGTCTCCGTTGTCCTTGAAGTGGCCATGGATTCTCTGAGTGTGTGCGCGCTTCGCCTCTCTGATGGCTCGGGACAGTTTGGTCCTTGCTGTTTTTAAGGTTGTCTTGTCCCCAGTAACAGTCACAAACTCCACTAGCGATGAACAGTAACTAGAAACAAGGACAGAGTTCTTGCACCATTCCGTGTTGAGGTAAACACATACGCCGCCATCGCGAGTCTTACTGCACAGGATGTAACTGTGCCAACCATGCCCTTAACTTTCTACATTAAAGAAGAGACATTTTGAAAAGATGACAAAATAATGTGGTATCATGTCCAAAGTCCTATTATCAATGCTTCATGACCAAAAGTATGAGGACATCTGACCATCATACCCATATGTGGTTCTTTGTCTTTTCATGCTGTAGCATTACAGTTTATGTTCATTGGAACTATGGGACCCAAACCTCTTCCTGCATTACAATGACCCTGTGATCAAACCAGGTTTCCTGCACTTGAGTCCTGACCTCAACACCACTGAACACTTTTGGGATGAATTAGAACGCAAATTGCACACCAGGACACTTTACCAAACATCAGTGCCTGACCTCACCAATGATCTTGTAGCTGAAAAGTCGCAAATCCCCACAGCCACACATCTAGTGGAAAGCCTTTCCAGTAGAGTTGAGTTTTTTTTTTTATAACAGCCACAAATCTGGAACTGGTGTAATGGTTAGTTGTCCTCAAACTCTTCATATGGTGCCACGTATGTTGTATTTGAATCTTTCTTTACATTTATTCATTCATTCATTCATTCATTCATTCATTCATTCATTGTCTACCGCTTATCCAATCTATTCTCGGGTCACGGGGAGTCATTGGGCATCAAGGCAGGATACATACACACACACACTCTCATTCACTCACGTAATCACACACTACGGACAATTTAGAGATGCAAATCAACCTACAATGCATGTCTTTGGGCCAGGGGAGGATACCGGAGTATCCGGAGGAAAGCCCCAAGGCACGGGGAGAACATGCAAACTCCACACACACACACATGGCGGAGGTGGGAATCGAACCCCAACCCTTGAGGTGTGCGGCAAACGTGCTAACCACCAAGCCACCGTGTCCCCATATTCTTTACAATAAAACACATTTAATTTTTAATTAATCAACAAATGAATATTGGAGTTACTTACTAATCTAAACATGTTTTAATTGTATTACAATTTTAAGTGTAGTTCACCTATAATCTACTCTTGTCGGAACTCAGAGCCCCCTCCGAGTGGACATATCGCAGGATGGATATTGAGTTGTATCAATTTCCCCTTAATTTTCCATTATCAATTAACTCAGTAAACTTATAAACTACAAAATAATGAGCGGTCAATCAGCCGATGGGAGCAACCAAATTCTTTATTCAGCAAGACACCCGTCACATGCTTACTGAAGGGAGCAGCCGGTCCGAAGAATTTTTAAAAATTCCCTCCTATTTATACACATTTATTTCCAATTCAGTTTTAACATTTCATCCCTTTCATTTGAGCCCCTCCTTACCTAATTTGCATACAGACTTATCGGTGGCCTTTTTTGGCTATCTCTTCAGAACGTCTCGACTTCTTTCCTAGAACTTTTGATTCTTTGAACACGATGTTCTCTTTACCTCCTTGTGACTTCTGACATAGTATTGACCTTGAACACGATGTTCTCTTCACCTCCTTGTGACTTCTGACATAGTACTGACCTTGAACACGATGTTCTAGACATTTGCAAGTTTGGGTAACTGCACATTGCAAAGTCAGCATTATGTTCTTCTGCATTTTATTTACCTAGCTCAGCGCAAAGCAAGTGTTGCGGTTACATGTTCTCGCACCTCAGCGTTATTTTGTGTCTTGTTTGCAATCTGTTCAACTGTCCCTGTAACCACACTGTCTAGTCTATTTCCTCTTTTGTCTAGTTTTTATTTTTGTTTTTCTTCACTCCCGGTGCAAATCTTGGGCTCTAAGCCTTTAAGCGTTTCATAACCTGCATGTTAAGATTAAATAGTCTGCGTTTTAAGATTAAATAGTCACAGGATATGCACCTTGTTCATCCAATTTTCCATTAGCTCAATTGGCCAGTCAACCAACCCAATGATTCCATTGGATAGGCCGACCGACCAACCTGCAATCTCCAATGCTTCTAATAGATCTCTTTTCCCTCTTTCCAACCTCAGTGTGGTTATTACACTAGCATGCCAATACTTCTATAGTTATGCTTGATTATCATACTTTTGCCTCAAGCAAAGCCTGCTCTTAAGTTATAATTGAATACTGTAAGATTAATATACTTGAATACTATAAGAATATACTAATTTAAGCAGAGTATTGTTATGTTAAAAGTAAGCATAATATTAACCTTAAAATTTCTCCGACACTCTCTTATCTTTCTAATTTTAAACACAGCTTTTTATATATCTGTATCTGATGCAGAAAAGCTAGTTCACGCATTCATGACATCCAGACTGGACTATTGTAATGCATTACTAGGTGGTTGTCCTGCATCTTCAATAAACAACCTACAGTTAGTCCAGAATGCAGCTGCCAGAGTCCTTACCAGGTCAAGAAAGTATGATCATATAACCCCAATATTATCATCCCTGCACTGGCTACCTGTTAAGTTTAGAATTGATTATAAACTAGCATTACTTACGTACAAGACTCTAAATGGTTCAGCTCCCACATATCTAGCCAGTCTTCTAACACATTACAATCTATCACCCTCCTTAAGATCTCGAAACTCCGGACTTCTGGTAGTTTCCAGAATATCAAAGTCTACAAAAGGGGGTAGAGCCTTTTCGTATTTAGCTCCTAAATTTTGGAACAGTCTTCCTGACAGTGTTTGGGGCTCAGACACAGTCTCCCAGTTCAAACGTAGACTAAAGACATATCTCATTAGCCAGGCATACACCTAATAAATCCCATAACTTTGTACTCCAATACATCTGATTAAATGCACATCATCATCTAGTGCCTGCTAATATTATGAATAGCAGCTACGCTAATTCCTTTCCATTTGTTTCCCTTCTTCTACCCACCCCCGAGACACACAGAGATTGTGCCAGCTCCTGTGGCATCCAGAGATGGACCAGCTCCATCTGTTCTGCTTTCTGAGGACTGGAGTATTCAACGCAGCACTGCCAACCCTATGTGGACATTTTACACATAACGTTCTACACATGCTGTATCTGCATCACACAACTAATGCAGAAAGGACATTGTTCATATCACACTCTCCGGTGTCACCCAGATGAGGATGAGTTCCCTTTTGAGTCTGGTTCCTCTCAAGGTTTCTTCCTAATACCATCTAAGGGAGTTTTTCCTTGCCACAGTCACCTGAGTCACCTCAGGCTTGCTCACTAGGAAAAATTTTGTCTATCATCTAGGACTGTTTGTATGTTTATTGTTTCTTATGTTCTGTAAAGCTGCTTTGAGACAATGCTCTTTGTTAAAAGCAATATACAAATAAAATTGAATTGAATTGAATTGAATATGTGAAACGTTCACCACACATCTACTGACATCTTTTAAAACTAGTTGCCATCTAAATACAGCCTAAGGTCAAAATAGCAACCACAGATCAACTGATAAACCTATAGTTGGAATAGACCATATTTCCCATAGATGGTGTAAATTAATTGCCTCTTTCAGAAAGTACATAAAATGTACTCAAACATACATGTTTAAAAAGCTAATAAAATTATCTTTCAAATGGTGTAGGTTGTGTTTGAATACTTTTTACATAGCCAAAAATATGATTTGCTAAATGTGCTGTGCTATTTTTTTTAATTTTTTTTTTACCGATGACATAACGGGGTTTCTCATGAATATGGTTTTAAAGGGGTGGGTGATTTCCATTGAAAATGCTGAACACGCAACACATACTGTTTGTTGGTTTATTCAAATTTAAATTATTTCGACCACTCAGAGAGAGTGAGCTTTCGAATGCTGTTATATATGTTATATCTTCATATTATCATAGTTTAAGAGTCTAAAGAATAGTTTTGTTTATTGTTCTTAAGATATTATAAGGATTTATACATGTTCAAAATGTAGTGCATGAAACTGTCAAAATAGTTCACTCATTCATTCATTCATTCATTCATTCATTCATTGTCTACCGCTTATCCGAACTACACTCGGGTCACGGGGAGCCTGTGCCTATCTCAGGCGTCATTGGGCATCAAGGCAGGATACACCCTGGATGGAGTGCCAACCCATCGCAGGGCACACACACACTCTCATTTACTCACGCAATCACACACTATGGACAATTTAGAGATGCCAATCAACCTACCATGCATGTCTTTGGACTGGGGGAGGAAACCAGAGTACCCAGAGGAAACCCCCGAGGCACGGGGAGAACATGCAAACTCCACACACACATGGTGGAGGCGGGAATCGAGCCCCCAACCCTGGAGGTGTGAGGCAACCGTGCTAACCACTAAGCCACCGTGCCCCCCTGTCAAAATAGTTATTTCTTTTAAATCTCGAAAATGTTTTGTAATGTAAAAGTTATTTTACATATATATATTTTAAATGTTAAAAAAAATGCAACTTTAATACTGTTGGACGTATACATAATTCTTGTTTGTTATTTCATTGCTTTGCATATTACAAAAGTATCAAAATGTCAAAAAAATAAGGTAACAACAAATTATCTCTGGGTATTTCATTCAGCATCAATTATATAGGTATATATTAATTACATGCAGTTATACATTAAAATCAGTGGTAGGCAAAGTACACATCTCCTGTACTTAAGACAAAGTACAGATAACCTGGATATAAATTTTACTCCAGTAAAAGACGAAGTCTTCAATTTGAATTTCTACTTGAGTTAAAGTACAAAAGTACTTGTATCCAAATGTACTTAAGTATAAAATACTGCATTTATCCGAGCTCTAATGTTGTCATTTTTTGTAATTAACTATTCATTTTATGTAAGAAGAATCTGTCACTCACACATACCTTTTAATACAAGGTCTTAGAAATGATCATGATATAGATGTCAGTTAACATTATTCTAAATGAAGGAGCGCAAGGAGAACATGGGGCTGTAAAATAGCAGGATTTGAGATCAATTCAGTTTTCCTGTTAATATTTATGTTATACTTAAGATAGTAACAAATTAAAACCCAATAAAACAATTTAGTGTGTGTGTGTGTGTGCATGTGTGTGTTTATGTGTGTGTGTGTGTCCCAGTGTTTACAGGGCAAAGGTATTGTGCATGGATACTACACAAGAAAAAGGACCCAAATATAAAGAGACAGGGTCTGTAGCTTGTAAATAGATTCCTACATAAAGAGCTTAAAAATTAAAATATATACATCACGGCAGAGGAAAATATGAAGTACTACAGCAGAACAGTCTGACTTGGTAATACAGAATAACTAATGTGTGCTGGACACTCCTGTGTCCTAGGGAATTAGTTTTAAACAAATGACAAGCAAGGATCTAAGCAGATTCATTTTAAAAGAAACTTGCTGCTCTACAGATTCAGAAGAAAAAAAAGGTAATGAGAGATGTGGGATAATGTAGTGAAGTGAAAGTAAAAAGTCTCAAAAAATTTTATACTTTAGTAAAATACAGATACTGGAAAAAGATACATAAGTACAGTAACGAATTACATTTACTTTGTTACTGCCCACCACTGATTAAAATTAATAGCAGAAATGGAAAGAGCAGGACAAAATACATAAGACTAGCAAATTTCATGTTTATATCTAAAAAAAATAAGAATTTTTAAAAGAAATTCTATAAAAATCACCGAAAACTGTTCCACAGCATGCCAGCTGCTAATAAAACTTTTATATCAGAAAATGTTCAGAAATTTTAATGAAATTTCTGAACTTTAAAAGATCGTATCTCAAGTTCTCATAGAGATACAGTATTTTCAAAATTTAAACTGTTCTGTAACTAATTTTCCAAGTATTATGTTTAATGTCCAAACACAAAAATCACTGTGTTTGCTAGTCAAAACCTTTGGCATGTCTTGTGAAATAAATTGTCATTAAAATAACAGAACACTAAATGATTTTAATTTAGTTCATTCATCAGCCACAATGTGCACAGGTGGTTCTCTATGAATACAGACAGCACTGACAGAAATAATAGCTTTGTTGTATGAATACAGCTATTTCATATGGTACACTGCACAGTGGCAAAAAAGAGACCTAGTTTAATTTGCAGTTTTTGTAACAAAAGTCAGGCTTAGTTAAACAAAGAACCAGAGATAGGAAGATACATTTGAGGCCAGAGTGATAAAAGTGAGAGGAACACCACTACAGAATGGTTAAGTTTAACTGAAACACAGATTTGTACCCAAACATAAATACAGCCTCCTGTAAAACTACTGTGACAGCAAGGCAAATTCAGTTGTCTATGCTATTGTTACAGACACGCCAGGCTCTGCTCACACTCAGTCACAGCGCACTCCCTCACCCGAGTTTTAACGAGACGCACCTGAACACCATAATCACCTCCCCTATAAATAACACCACGACACACTCCTCACTCGTCCGTTATCGTTAACACAGACCTCACGTAGTGTTGATGCTCTGGACTGTCTCGCTAACCTGCATTCTTTTGTTCATAGAGATCTCTACCTGCCTGTCCTCACGCAGCTCCACGGCACGCTCCGGTTTCCCCGTTCACGCCACGACCACGCTACAAGTCTTCGTTTTGTCTACACGCTCTCACCTCCTTCCTTTCTAAATAAACACCTCAACGAGAACCGCTGCCTCCGTCCTCGTTCTTAACAGAATAACGGACCAACACCGCCTGGGCAAGGAGGATGAGCTCACGGGATCCGGTGGAAGAGCTGGCCGAAGCGCTGCGCCACGCTCTCGCTAGCGCAGCCGGCTCCGCGACTCCGGCAAGCGTTTCCGCCGCCGCCGCAGCCGTTTCTTCGCCGCCTGTGTATGCGAGCCCCATGGCCGTCCCAGCACCATACTCCGGCGCGGCGGAGGATTGCAACGGGTTTCTGTTGCAGTGCTCGCTGACTCTGGAGATGCAGTCGCACCTGTACCCTGACGATCGGGCGAAGATTGCCTTCATCATCTCTCGTCTCGACGGGAAGGCGCTTCGCTGGGCCGAGCCTCTCTGGTCCCAGAGCAATCCCATGATGTCTTCGCTATCCGCCTTCACCAGGCATTTCAGGGAGGTGTTCGGGAGACCAGAGGGGGACTCATCGGTAGGCGAGAGATTGTGTCGCATTAAACAAGGTAATCTGTCCGTCACTGAATATGCGCTACAGTTCCGCACCCTCGCCGCAGCCAGCGGCTGGAACGAACAGGCACTGATCGCCACCTATCGTCAGGGTCTGGACCCACAGGTTCGCCTGCACCTCGCTGCGCATGAGGATTCGATGGGGCTGGAAAAATTTATCCAGCTCTCCATTCGTTTCGCGACTCGGATGCAGCTGTGCTTCGAGGAGCAGCAGAGTCAGCCGGCCGCTAGCACTGCTCCCGCCCAGCTGGGACCTGTTAGTCACCCAGAGCCCGCTGACGACGCCATGCAGTTAGAGCTTTCGGAGGTGTCATCGGCTGACCGACAGTGGGAGCGGCAGAGGCGGCTGGCCCAGAGTTGCTGTTTCTACTGCGGGGGCTCGGGGCATTTCGTGGCGAAGTGCCCCCTTCGCCCCGCACGAGCATTGGTGAGTTCACTCTTTCCGACACAGAACATCAGTAAACCTCTCTCAGTTTTGGTCAGTCTTACTACCCATGATTTTTGTGTTTCAGCGACCGCGCTCATCGACTCTGGGTCGGCCGGGAACTTTATCTCCGGGGCCCTCTGCCGCCAGCTCCAGCTCCCGACTGCAGCCACGCCAAAGATATACCAGGTCCATGCGGTAACTGGGAAGCTCCTGAGGCAGGTGCGTCGTCAGGCGGGGCCCCTCCGGCTCCACATCGGGGTGATGCACACGGAGGAGATAGTTCTGATGGTGCTGGAGGACTCGACGGTGAAGTTGAACGGTGGTTCAACGCTGAAGGTGGTTCTGGGCCGTCCCTGGCTGGAGCAGCATGATCCCATCCTTTCTTGGAGGACAGGAGAGATCCTGAGGTGGGGGCACAAGTGCTTCGAGGGCTGCTTTCCCGAGCAACCAAACCCAAGACCTTCACGACCGCACGCCCTTCAGGTCCATGCCACCTCGGTGGAGAGCCCCCTCGAGGCCCGCTCTGTCAACATCCCAGCGTGCTACTCTCACTTCTGGGATGTCTTCTGTCCCAAGAAAGCCTCCAAGCTGCCCCCACACCGGCCATGGGATTGCGCCATCGATCTCATTCCAGGCGAGCCAGTACCCAAGGGGAGGATCTACTCACTCACGCTCCCAGAGGAGAAGTCCATGGAAGAGTACATAAAGGAAGCCTTAGCCCAGGGCTACATTTGTCCGTCCACGTCCCCTGCTGCATCCAGTTTCTTCTTTGTGGCCAAGAAAGATGGCGGTCTCCGACCCTGCATTGACTACCGCGCGCTGAACAAGATGGTTCGGAGAACAAGGTGCTCCGGGACTTCCTGCACCAGTTTGTGGTGGTATATATTGACGACATACTCATCTACTCCCGGAGCATGGTGGACCATCAGCGCCACGTTGCGGAGGTACTTCACCGGCTCCGAGACCACAACCTTTTCCTTAAGGCAGAGAAATGCCTGTTTCACCAACCCACAGTACAGTTTCTCGGATATGTCATTGACCGCAGTGGCGTTTGCATGGATGAAAAAAAGGTGACCGCCGTCCGTGACTGGCCCACCCCCACGACCGTGAAGGAACTTCAACGTTTTTTAGGGTTTGCGAACTTCTATCGCAGATTTATCCGGGGATGCAGTTCAGTCACCAGCCCACTCACTAACCTCCTACGCAACAAGCCCAAGACCCTTGTCTGGACCCCGGCCGCCACACACGCCTTCCAAACGCTCAAGCAGGCCTTCACTATTGCTCCCCTCTTAGTTCACCCTGATCCGGAGCTTCCCTTCATAGTGGAGGTTGACGCCTCAACCACCGGAGTGGGCGCAGTCCTCTCTCAGCAGCAGGGGAACCCACGGAAGCTCCATCCATGTGCCTTCTTTTCGCGGAAGTTGAACCCAGCCGAAGTAAATTATGATATTGGGAATCGGGAACTACTGGCCGTTAAGCTCGCCCTGGAGGAATGGAGGCACTGGCTCGAGGGAGCAAAGCACCCCTTCACCGTCCTTACCGACCACAAGAATCTCGAGTATCTCTGGGCCGCGAAGAGGCTGAACCCCCGCCAGGCCCGCTGGGCCCTCTTCTTCACGAGGTTCAAGTTTGCCATGTCATACCGCCCCGGGTCAAAAAATGTTAAGGCCGATGCCCTGTCCCGAATCTATGGACCAGACATTGCCAGCGAAGATCCAGAACCCGTTCTCCCCGAGAAGATCTTCGCGAGCCCCATCTCGTGGTCGGAGGGCACGCTTCCAGAGTCAGGTGCTCCACCAGGTTGCCCGCCGGGGCTGCAGTTCATTCCACGTCGCACCGCACCTCCCTCATACACGCCACGCATGTCTCCCTGGGTACTGGCCATCCGGGGATCAAGGGGACCCTCTCGCTCCTCCAACAACGTTTCTGGTGGCCCCGCATGGCAGTGGATGTCAAGAGATACGTTCAGGGATGCAGGGAGTGCGCCATGTCTAAGAGTCCACGTCATCTTCCCGCCGGGAAGCTGCTGCCCCTTCTCGTTCCGAATCGCCCGTGGTCACACCTAGGGATCGACTTCATCGTCGATCTCCCAGCTTCTGAGGGGTGTACGTGTGTCCTCGTTATCATAGACAGATTTTACAAGGCGTGCCGGCTAATGCCCCTGCCGGGACCACCTACAGCCCTGGAAACGGCCGAATACCTCTTCAACCACATCTTCAGGTATTATGGGCTCCCCGAGGACATTGTCTCGGACCGGGGACCGCAGTTCACTTCCAGAGTCTGGAGAGCCTTTTTCAAACGCCTAGGTGTGACCATCAGCCTTTCCTCGGGTTACCACCCCCAAACCAACGGTCAGACTGAACAGAAGATTCAAGAGATAGGCCGCTTCCTGCGCACCTTCTGCCATAGCCATCAGGAATCCTGGAGCCAGTTTTTGGGTTGGGCCGAGTACGCCCAGAACTCACTGCAGCAGTCCACCACAGGTCTCACCCCATTTCAGTGCGTGCTCGGTTACCAACCCCCACTGTTCCCCTGGGACGGAGAACCATCGGACGTCCCAGCAGTGGATTACTGGTTCCGGGAGAGCGAGAGAGTCTGGGGCGAGGCACATCGACAGCTCCAACGGGCCTTACGTAGACACAGGTCGACCGCAGACCTTCGACGGTCCCAAGCCCCGGCCTACCAACCTGGACAAAAGGTCTGGCTGTCGACTCGTGACATCAAGCTGCGCCTCCCCTGTAAGAAGCTGAGTCCCCGGTTCATTGGCCCTTTTACCATAGTCCGCCAGATCAACCCAGTCACCTACCGCCTCCAGCTTCCTCCAGAGTACAGGATACATCCAGTGTTCCACGTGTCACTACTAAAACCTCACCACCCTTCTGTTCTTCTTTCCACAGGGCCTGGCGTAGCGGAGGAGCCCCCCCTTCCACTGCTCGTGGACGACGGAACGGCGTATCTGGTGAAGGAGATATTGGACTCCCGGCGCCGTGGCAGCCGCCTGGAGTACCTGGTCGACTGGGAAGGCTACGGTCCCGAGGAACGGTCCTGGGTTCCCTGAAATGACATCCTTGATCCGAGCCTCCTCGAGGACTTCCACACCAGCCACCCCAGCCGACCAGCGCCCCGGGGCAGAGGCCGACCGCCGCGGCGTCGGGGCCCAAGGTCCTCGGGAGCGGACCATGGAGGGGGGGGTAATGTTACACACGCCAGGCTCTGCTCACACTCAGTCACAGCGCACTCCCTCACCCGAGTTTTAACGAGACGCACCTGAACACCATAATCACCTCCCCTATAAATAACACCACGACACACTCCTCACTCGTCCGTTATCGTTAACACAGACCTCACGTAGTGTTGATGCTCTGGACTGTCTCACTAACCTGCATTCTTTTGTTCATAGAGATCTCTACCTGCCTGTCCTCACGCAGCTCCACGGCACGCTCCGGTTTCCCCGTTCACGCCACGACCACGCTACAAGTCTTCGTTTTGTCTACACGCTCTCACCTCCTTCCTTTCTAAATAAACACCTCAACGAGAACCGCTGCCTCCGTCCTCGTTCTTAACAGCTATACACCAAAGACATTTGTGTTTGAGATAAAAATGGACAGATGGACATGAGACAAGATTTTTTTTATTTCCTGGTATTTATTTCTACATGTAAATGCTTCACTGAACCTGAAGACTAAAACCAAGAGTACATTTTCAGAGATATCTATTGTTTAAAAAATTAATCTAACAGGACACACACCAGAGCAACAAGAAACACGTCAGTTCCAATGCTTTTGGTCCCCTAAAGGATGGGTTGTGGGATACAAAATATTCGATGCTGTGTAACACATCTACATATAAACACCACTAATTAAAAGGTGAAATTCTAAACCTACAATATTCATGTATTGTTCTCAAATCCAAATGTATTCTAGTCTACAGCAAAAATAACTGAATTGACCTAATTTTTCCAATAGTTTTGGATTGGACTGTGATTCATGCAGGCACAAAAATTAATTGCAGTAGAAAGTCTGTGTCCAAAACTGTAATGGAGACATGAAAAAATGCATAAATAATATTCGCTTAAGCACTAAAACAACCATTATGTTTGGTACCATGAGGTTTTGGATGTTGCCTGATACTTGAATAAAATCAAATCTCTTTATTGTCACATCACCATCGGCGCATGTTGAAGTGAGTGAAATTCTCAAGTGCAGCTCCAGACATTGCAATAAAATATGGAATGTACAAATTTGAATACTACTATAAATATATGCGTTGGATAAGCAGTACTCACGCTGATGCCTCATAGATTTCTGTCCCATCATACACGCCACATCCAGACAACACCTGGAAACCAATACAGTCAGAAGATAAAATACAATGGCAATCCATAGAGTAATCCATACAGTATAAAGGGTGCAAATAGCAACAATGCTGGGAACTAAAAACAAAGTCTAAAAAGGAAAGGAACTTTCTATACTTACGACTGACCTTTTGCTGCTGTGGATAGTCCAGTCTAATCAATCGAGACTGTCCTGTGCTTATGCCAGTACTCACAAATGTTCTCATACTGAACATCCTTTCAACACACTTGGTACTGTTTGTCTACACCTATGTATTGTAAAGATTGGTGTCACCCTGAAGAGAGTGGGTTCTCAATTAAGTCTGGTTCCATTTATGGTTTCTCCATGACATGACATGAAGAATTCCTCCTGAAACATTAGGATTGGGATGTCTAAGGTTTGCATGAACACCGCTGGCAAAATACTATTGAACCAAATGTTTGTGGACACCTGACCATCATATACATATGTGCATGTTGAACATCCCATTTTAGATTGTTTCCCCTCTTTGCTCTTAAAAAAAGCTCCACTATTCTGAGAAGGCTTTCCAGTTGATGTTGGAGCATAGCTGTAGGATTTGTGTTCATTTAGCTACAAGAGCATTAGTGAGTTCAGGTACTCGTGTCAGGTGAGGAAGTCTGGGGTTCAGTCAGTGTTCCAGTTCATCCCAAAGGTGTACAGTGGGGTTTAGTCAGAGTCAGGGCTTCCACTCTAGCCTTAACACACCACATCCTCACAGAGCTTTGTTTGTACATAGTGGGATTGTCATGCTGAAACAGGTTTGGGCCTTTTAGTTCCAGTGAAAGGTACTGCTACAACATATAAATACGTCATATGCAATTGTGCTTGGGGAAAGAGCCAAATGTGGTATGTGTGTGATGGTTTAGTGTTCACAAACTTTTGGCCATATAATTGTATGTTTAGACAGATAGACCACTGACAATGAATTAGTCTACATTTTGGACCAATAACTTTCTGACATAATTTTTATTCTATTTTTAAAAAATGTTTAAAGTACACTATATTGCCAAAGGTTTTGGGACACTCGTCCAAATTAGTGAATTCAGGGGTTGTTTATCAGGGCTTGGGCTTGGCCCCTTAGTTTCAGAGAAAGGAACTTTTAATGCTTCACCATACCAAGACATTTTGGACAGTTTCATGCTTTTATCCAACTTTGTGGAAACAGATTGGGGATGGCCTTTCCCTTTTCCAATATGAATGTGCACCAGTGCACAAAGCAAGGTCCATTAAAAAATTGGATGAGCGAGTTTGGTGTGTCCAAAATGTCTTAGTATGCTAAAGATGATGGAGGACAACAGATTACCAAATAGGAAAATTTTAACAAATTTTGTACACACAGGGCACAGCTGGATGATTTTAAACATAAATCAACATAACAATAAAACACGAATAATGACCAGTTTGGCTTTCCATATGATACAGTTGAAGCCCCACACATCAGGTATGGAGATAAATTGAAGCCAAACTCCACCTATTCAAGTTTGTTTGATATTGACTGTTTCAATATTTTGAATTTTCTACACTTGTGAATATGTATTACAGTTGGTTGCTTTACTACTACTCTGCTAAAATGCAATTAAAAATAAGGTATTGAAATATTGCATGTATTGTTCATCAATATGTATTGGTGACATCATCTAGATTAAATATCTCAATACAGTTTGGTGCTGTCCAAACTGTTTTCAATAGACAGCACAGCCTTCGTTGAAATCTCCACTAAGGCCTACAGACACACAGCTGATAGTGAACCATTTTGGGTCCTGTCCAGATGCACAGTTTCACTGGGAGTCAAACAGTGGAAACAGCGGTGACAGTGTTGTAATTGTAAACAAATTGTGGAAACACCATTCAGATACACACAATACTGTCCACACAAATATTACATACCACAGGAAGTAAAACATGGTTTGATAACCTTTTATTGTCTACACTACAAAAAAATTCATAGATAATTATTTAAATAGAATAGTGATACATGCAGTTCAATCCATTAAACCACAAACCCAAGTTTAGAATTCTACAATTGATTCTATATAATGACTTTGAAATAACATTTTATATTAAGATTTTTATTTTCATTTGTATTTAATGTTTTAGCTAACAGGAATGCTCTTTTCTAAAATCATTTTAAAGATTCTAAAAATAATGTGAAACAAAGGCAATAAAACAGATCTTTCATCCTTCTAACAATGTTTACTATTACAGTTCAGTTATGAGACAGACAGCAAAAACCTGGCCATGAGCCGGCATGCTCTTCTTAGGCGCTCCAATCGGTCCTAACTCTTCCGCTGAGCTACACCTGAATCTTCTCAAATAAGCTTCATGGCATTCTGACCTCCGATCATGCTCAACATTGAGGTCTGAAGCTGAGAGAAGTACTGGTCCAGTACATGGTACTGCTCTATGAGGGGCACTTGTTTGGCCAGACGGTCAGAGTTGATCTGACACAGACACACACACACACACACACACCCATACTAGTTAATAGATCAAGTAGACAGCATACTTTTTCATAGAAATAGTGGCTTTAGTGATAGCATACCAGGAAATAGGTTTTTAAGTGTTGAGCCATCTCCTTGACATCAGCACTCCCTGTCCTGAAGGGTAAGGAATTTTGGTTCTGCTTCTTGACAACCTGTATCCTGCAACTATAGAGGCCATCTTGTGAATAGACAATCTTCTCCATTTTAAATTGAGATTGTATTTTCTATAGAGCTTTTTCATGCTCCTGCTCAAGCAGATCCTCAATCGGCTCCTTATCAGGTTGGGAAAGACCTCAAAATGGAAGCTGACCACCTTGTTCACACAGGAGTGAACAATGTCTTACAGAAATGAGAGAAAACAACATATACAGTCAGGACACTGTAACAGTAGGATGAGCAGAATATGGCAGACATTCATGCACTGACTCATTCAATGTCTCTGTTCTGGATGTAAACATGTACAACAAATAATAAAATAGAAAAAAACACTTTAAAATTTAAAAGGTCCTAACCAGAATAATAACAATTGTGTTTGCACTGTTTATTTATTTGTATGTAAAAGGCTCCGCTACACCAGCAGCAGCCAGCAGAGGGCTGCAGAGGTGCACAGTAAAAGTGGACGTTTTGGAGAACTTGGGTTCACAGAATGGGGGCACGGTGGCTTAGTGGTTAGCACGTTAGCACGTAGCTCAACACGTTTGCCTCACACCTCCAGGGTTGAGGGTTAGATTCCCACCTCCGCCGTGTGTGTGGAGTTTGTCCCCGTGCCTCGGGGGTTTCCTCCGGGTACTCCGATTTCCTCCCCCAATCCAAAGACATGCATGGTAGGTTGATTGGCATCTCTAAATTGTCCGTAGTGTGTGATTGAATGAGAGTGTGTGTGCTCTGCGTTGGATTGGCACTCTGTCCAGGGTGTATCCTGCCTTGATGCCCAATGACGCCTGAGATAGGCACAGGCTCCCTGTGACCCGAGAATAGTTTGGATAAGCGGTAGACAATGAATGAATGGGTTCACAGAATACTCCAGAATGATTAACCCATATCCTCCCAACACACTTTTATCAACTATGCTACAGTAAGTACCCAAATACTCAGTTAAGACCACTGAAAAACACCAGTTGACAACCTATGCACTAACTGATTTGGCTTTTGTTTGTTTAGCAAAGACATTAGCTCAAAATATCTATGTAGCATTATAAATTTATAAATATCTGACTGTAGCTTATAGGCAGGTTTTCAAAATCCTTTGAGATGCCTAGTAATAGTCCACTTCTTGGTCAAACTAAGTCAAAATTAGATGGGGTTAGCATTTCATGATGCAATCTGGGAAAGTTATATGGTCACCATGCCTCTGTATATGATAAAGAGTGACTCAGATGCATCAGAATGAAAGGTGTCAGCTTTTGCTATTTACCACTGATGACTTTCAGTAACTGTATAGCAGGTTCCTCCAGTTCCTGTATGTTTCTTGACGATGTTTTCAAACGATCTGTAATTAACAAATCCAGGGAGCTCCTTTCCCCTGCAGTTACTGGTGTATTCTTCAAATTCATCCTGGAAGTTTTCCACAACTAGAGAAAGAAACAGGACATACAGGACACAGGTATGTAATATAAGACAATCCTGAAGGCTTTGATCAGCCACACAGTCATACACACACACACACACACACACACACACACACACATATATATATATATATATATATATATATATATATATATATATATATATATATATATATATATATATATATTATTTATTTATTTATGTATTTATTTATACACACACACACACACACATGGCTATGCTACATGTAATTTGCATTAAACATAGCCACATGTAACATAGGTAATTGTTATCCCTTAAAAGTCAAAACAGAAAAAAAAAAAATAAATTAAGAATGAATTCCCAGTCCACTAATGCTACTTATATTTGCTTTTTTTGTTCATAAATTCCAGATAACCTGCCAGATAACCTGATCTCAGCACTGGGAGTTAAAGAAAAGTTCAACAGTTTGTTCGTAGTACAGAAGTAGGAACCCATACACCACGCGATCAAACAAAACAACATGCGTAGACAACAGAGCATGGATATAAAACTAGCATCTAGTAACCACCACGAAGTTCAAACAGACAGACAGGATGACAAATTGTCAACAGTATTAAAGGAAGGAAGAAGCCGCCACCTCCTGCGTCACATCCGTACTCTTATACCAGACTAGGGGCATCCCATTGGTTCTGGAGATAATCGCCATCACGCTGGCAATAAAGATTAATGAGGCTGATGTCCAATCCCAGGACCTGAAAGCATAAAGAAAAACAAAAGCACAAAGGAAAAAAAAGAGCATCCCAAAACACTTACGGGACATAACAATGATATTATACTTTCTAATCTATCCATGGGGGTCACAGTCCAGTGACTTCTGTGTCGGTCCCAAGCCCAGATAAATAGAGAGGGTTAAGTCAGGAAGGGCATCCGACGTAAAACATTGCCAAATTTAATCATGTGAATTGTCGGTATTCTGAATTCATACTGGATCGGTCGAGGTCCGGGTTAACAATGGTCTCCATCGGCACCATTGGCCTACAGGGCGCCGGTGGATATTGGGCTACTGTTGGTTGAAGAAGTAGAGGAGGGAGGAGAGTGCGTAGACAGAGAGAGAAGAGGAAAGGTAAGAGTGTAGGACTGAGAATAGGAACTCTGAATGTTGGTACTATGACAGGGAAAGGTAGAGAACTGGCTGATATGATGGAGAGAAGGAAGGTGGATATACTTGTGTACAGGAGACCTGGTGAAAGGGTAGCAAGGCTCGTAGTATAGAAGCAGGATTCAAGTTGTTTTATGATGGTGTGGATAGTATGAGAAATGGGGTAGGTGTGGTCCTGAAAGAGGAGTTTGTGAGGAATGTTTTGGAGGTGAAGATAGTGTCAGACAGGGTGATGAGACTGAAGTTAGAGATTGAAGGGGTGATTCAATTCAATTTTATTTGTATAGCGCTTTTAGCAAAGAGCATTGTCTCAAAGCAGCTTTGCAGAACATAGGAAACAATAAACATACAAACAAACAGTCCTAGATGTTAGACAAAATTTTCCTTAGTGAGCAAGCCTGAGGTGACTCAGGCGACTGTGGCAAGGAAAAACTCCCTTAGATGGAATTAGGAAGAAACCTTGAGAGGAACCAGACTCAAAAGGGAACCCATCGTCATCTGGGTGACACCGGAGAGTGTGATATGAACAATGTCCTTTCTGCATTAGTTGTGTGATGCGGATACAGCATGTGTAGAATGTTATGTGTAAAATGTCCACAAAGGTTTGGCAGTGCTGCTTTGAATACTCCAGTTCTCAAAAAGCAGAACCCAGCTGGAGCTGGTCCATCTCTGGATGCCACCGGAGCTGGCACAATCTCTGTGTGTCTCGGGGGTGGGTAGAAAAAGGGAAACAAGTGGAGAGGAATTAGCATAGCTGTTATTCATAATATGATGTTGAATGTTGTTAGTGGTTATGCCCCACAGGTAGGTTGTGAGTTAGAGGAGAAAGAGAGATTCTAGAGTGAATTAGATGAGGTGATAGAGAGTATTCCCACGGGTGAGAGAGTGGTGATAGGAGCAGATTTTAATGGACATGTTGGTGAGGGGAACACAGGTGATGGGCAAGGTTAGAGTTAAGGAAAAGAACCTTGAAGGACAGATGGTAGTGGACTTTGCTAAGATGATGTACATGGCTGTGGTTAACACTTATTTTCAGAAGAGGGAAGAGCATAAAGTGACTTACAAAAGTGGAGGTAGGAGCACACAGGTAGACTACATCCTATGTAGAAGAGGCGATCTGAAAGAGATTAGTGACTGTAAAGTGGTAGTGGGAGAGAGTGTAGCCAGACAGCATAAGATGCTGGTGTGTAGGATGACTTTGATGGTCTGTAAGAAGAAGAGGTCAAAGATAGAAGAAAACCAAGTGGTGGAAGCTGAAGAAGGAGGAATGTTGTGAGGAATTTAGACAGAAGTTGAAACAGGCTCTGGGTGGTCAGTTAATGCTGCTGGATGACTGGGAAATTACAGCAGAGGTGATCAGGTTGACAGGAAGAAAGGTGCTGGGTGTGTCATCTGGAAAGAGGAAAGAAAATAAATAGACTTGGTGGTGGAATGAGGAAGTTCAGGATAGTATCCAGAGGAAGAGGTTAGCCAAGAAGAAGTGGGACTTGGACAGGACTGAAGAGAATAGACAGGATTACTAGGAGTTACAGCACAGAGTGAAGAGGGAGGTGTCTAAGGCCAAGCAGAAGGCATATGATGAGTTGTACACTAGGTTAGACACTATGAAAGGACAGAAGGACTTGTACAGGTTAGCTAGGAAGAGGGATCAAGATGGGAAGGATGTGCAGCAAGTTAGAGTTATTAAGGATAGAGATGGAAGGGTGCTCACAAGTGAGGAGAGTGTACAGAGGAAAAAGAAGGAGTACTTTGATGAGCTGATGCATGAGGAAAATTAGAGGCAAAAAATAGTAGAAGGGGTGGAAACTCTGTGGAAAAGAAAGTAGATAAGATTAGAAAGGATGAAGTCAGGAAGGCTTTGAAGAGGATGAAAAGTGGAAAGGCAGTTGGTCGTGACGACATCCCAGTGGAGGTCTGGAAGTGTATAGGAGAGGCAGCAGTGGGATTTTTAAGGTTTTAGAGAGTGAGAAGATGCCTGAAGAATGGAGAAGAAGTGTATTAGTGCCGATCTTTAAGAATAAGGGTGACGTGCAGAGTTGCAGCAACTATAGGGGGATAAAGTTGATGATCCATACAATGAAGCTATGGGAAAGAGTAGTGGAAGCCAGGTTAAGGAAGGTAGTGGAAATTTGTGAGCAGCAGTATGGCTTCATGCCCAAAAAGTGCACAACAGATACAATTTTTGTTCTGAGAATTTTGATGGAGATGCATAGGGATGGTCAGAGGAAATTGCACTGTGTGTTTGTAGACTTGGAGAAAGCATATGACAGGGTTCCAAGAGAAGAGCTGTGGTACTGTATGAGGAAGAGAAGAGTAGCAGAGAAGTATGTCAGAGTGGTGCAGGACATGTATGAGAGGAGCAGGACAGACAGAGGAGTTCAAAGTGGAGGTGGGACTGCATCAGGGATCGGCTCTGAGCCCCTTCCTGTTTGCTATGGTGATGGACCAGTTGTCAGAGGAGGTCAGACAGGAGTCTCCTTGGACAATGATTTTTGCAGATGACATTGTGATCTCTAGTGAGAGCAGGGAGCGGGTGGAGGAAAACCTGGAGAGACGGAGGTTTATGCTGAAGAGAAGATGAATGAAGGTCAGTCGTAGTAAGACTGAGTACATGTGTGTGAATTAAAAGGAGGGAAGTGGAACAGTAAGATTACAGGGTGAAGAGGTGAAGAAGGTACAGGAGTTTAAGTACTTGGGGTCAACAGTCCAGAGTGTGGGAAAGAGGTAAGGAAGTGAATACAGGCAGGTTGGAATGGGTGGAGAAAGGTGTCGGGAGTTCTGTGTGATAGAAAAATATCAGCAAGAATCAATGGGAAGGTGTACAAGACAGTGGTGAGATCAGCCATGCTGTATGGTTTAGAGACAGCGTCACTGAGGAAGAGACAGGAGTCAGAGCTAGAGGTAGAAGAGCTGAAGATGTTGAGGTTCTCTTTGGGAATGACAAGGTTGGACAGGATTAGGAATGAGTACATCAGAGTTGGATGTTTGGGGGACAAAGTTAGGGAGGCTAGATTAAGATGGTTTGGACATGTTCAGAGGAGGGAGAGTGAGTATATTGATAGGAGAATGTTGGACATGGCGCTTCCAGGCAGGAGGCAAAGAGGAAGGCCAAAGGGGAGGTATACGGATGTAATAAATGAGAATATGAAGCTAGTGGGTGCAAGTGTTCAGGATGCAGAAGATACAGGTGCTTCTCAATAAATTAGAATGTTGTGGAAAAATTCATTTATTTCAGTAATTCAACTCAAATTGTGAAACTCGTGTATTAAATAAATTCACTGCACACAGACTGAAGTAGTTTAAGTCTTTGGTTCTTTTAATTGTGATGATTTTGGCTCACATTTAACAAAAACCCACCAATTCTGTGTGCAAACCCTTTTATCTGAGGCATTAAATAAAATATTAAATACAGACCGCTTGAAACAGCACTCCCCACATCTTTTGGTCTTTGAAGTAGCTTTTCTTTGTAGAGTGTATTCCATGCACATAGTAAAAAAGTTGTGCAGTGAATGGTTGTCATGTCGTTGCTTTAAACCTTAAACCCAAGAACATAATAGTGGTGACCAGGTGGTTTTCCAATCCTCAGTGCATAAAATAGGCAAGAAAAAAAAAACGGCGTAAAAGAGGAAAAATAACTGTTTGCGAGTCACACAACAGCACATGGAGGCAGTGAAAGTCATCGACAGCGGGGCGACATGACAAAATAACTATAAGAGCTACAAAGGTAACAGTCTTTGACCTTCACTGCGTTGAATGAACCAAGTATTTAAAAATAAAGAGTGAAACCGAGAAAGACTGTGTAAATTACAAAAAAGAAAGGAAAGAAAGAAATAATTAAATTAAACCAAGGGAAAGGAAAATGGCCACAATAGGATGAGTGCTTGAGTTTGACACTACCAAAGAGGATTTTGATACCTATTTAGAGAGCTTTGAGAGATGGATTGCAGCAAATGAAATCAAGAGTGGAAAAAAAGCAAATGTTTTCCTTAGTGTTTTGGGACCAGTGGATCCCTTGAAAAGTCTAGTTGAGCCAGCAAAAGTGATTGATTTATCATACCAAGACCCTTTCATATCAGACCCTCTCTGATTATTTCAAGCCAAAGCCTATTCTGAATGCAGAACACTTCAGGTTTTACCAACGCAGCCAAAGTCCTGGAGAAACAATATCTGATTACATTTTGGCATTAAAACGTCTGGCAAGTTCATGTGAGTTTGGGACATTTCTAGATGATGCTCTCAGGGACAAATTTGTGTGTGGATTTGCAGTAGAATTTTATCACAAAATGTTACTGTCAGAAAAGAAACAAGATGATGTGCCTGACCCTGACCCCCTCTCCTTCCTTCTTCTCCCTCCTCTACGCCTTCATTCCCCCCGTTTTCTCCATCCTACTCCCCAACTTCTCCTACTGCCCACTTGGCTGATATCTCGGCTGAAGAATAAGCTGGTAGTTGCTAATCTCTGTTTTTGTAATGAACCTTCGCGTTCTCATAAAACAATGGTTAATGTCTAATAAACTACTCACTACCTGATCATGACTCTCTTTTTATTTTACTCTTTCTTATTAAATTTCTATCCATATGCTATTGTTAGTAAATGTCATCTAAAGGTGATACTGCTCTGATATTGATTTAAGATGAGGATAATAAAGTAAGATTAATGGGTTATGACTTAAAATAATCAGTGCTTAATCTGAGTAATTTGTTACGGATTAAATGATTATTAGATGATTACTGCTTAACGTAGATATCAGTCTAATTATTATTAAATGCTTAAATGATTTGAGTAGATAGTAAATTAGATTAAATCTTATTTAAACACTACTAATTTAACTGACTAAAGTAAATTAGAGTAACAATGGATTTAATGATTAATTTTTATAGTTATAATTAGGCTAGACATAGAATTATGACTTGATTAGAATTTGATTTATGCAATACATGATTCTTCAAGGAAATTTTTCAACAAGACCCTACTTTCAAAAAGGCCTGCGATGTTGCTCTCTCATTAGAATTAGCGCAAAAGGACACCAAGCTCTCAGACAACCATAAAGGACTCAAGTGTGCATAAAGTGCAAAATGTTGGTGGAGGCAGAGAGAACTACAGAGGACAGGGAAGTTCTCAGTACAGTTCTAGAAAAGGGGTTCAGCGATAGCCTTTTACTAAGCAAAAAAGCAACTGTTCCCGTTGTGGGGAAGGCAGCCATCATCCCACAGAGTGTCATTACTGTAATGAGAAATGCCACAATTGTGGAAACATTGGTCACTTACAGCGTGCATGCAGGAGTAACAAAATTCAGCTAATATGTATCAGCTGATGTATCCAAGAATCTGGGTGCGGCGGATGATGAACTTTTTAAGCTATTCACTGTCTACATGGCTCAAGACAAGGCAGATGGCATTTATGTTGATCTTAAGTTAAATGGCACAGCAGTTATGTTAGCAGTTAAGCATGCAGCTAGACACAGGAGCCTTTCTGTCCTTAGTTCCAGAGTATATCTATAAGGAAAAATTGAAGGACTGCTTGTTGCAACCAACCTCCATTCATCTGGTCTTGTACACTGGGGACAAAATTCCTGTGTTGGGTGAGATCAAGGTTCCAGTGACATATGAGGGATAACAGTGTTTACTACCACTGATTGTAGTAAAAGGAGACAAACCACCATTGTTGGGATGTAACTGGCTCCGAAAGATATCTTTAAAATGGAACGAGATTTTCAACTTGAGACATGTGAGTTTTCTTTCTCTCTCTGATGTACTAGAAAAACACAAACAGCTATTTGGAGAGGGGTTTGGCAAAATTACTGACTTTAAAGCAAAGGTGAGAGTGCAAGAAGGAGCCCAACCTATCTTTCACAAATCAAGACCCGTTCCGTATGCACTTAAAGAAGCAGTTGAAAAGGAACTTGATCGCCTGGAGAGGAACGGAATTATCTCTCAAGTTGGAAGAAGCGATTGGGCAGCACCCATTGTGGTTGTACCTAAGAAAGACAAGACAGTAAGGCTGTGTGGTGATTACAAAGTCACAGTGAATAAATGCATTCTTGCAGTATACCCGTTACCTAACGTAGAGGATCTTTTTGCTACCTTGGCTGGGGGAAGAGTCTTCAGCAAGATTGAACTGTCCTTTGCATATCAGCAGCTGGAGTTAGATGCTGAATCTGAACAGTACCTTAACATAAACACACACAAAGGCCTGTTAAATACCATCGCCTAGCCTATGGAATTTCCACAGCACCTGTCATTTTCCAACACACGATGGACCCTCTGATTCATAACACATGTGCTTTCAAAGTCAAAAAGTAGTTATGTATTATGATTTTTGCGATACAGTCACTATGATACAAAAACTGTACTGTGATAAAATTATGATACAGTAACTGTTAGTCTACGAAATTAAAAATGTAATGCACTCATGCAATATCTTTGTGAACTGCATCTATAAACTTAAATCTTTGTGTTTTTTTTCTTTCTGATAATTTGGTTGCAAAGATGGCTGTTGCCAATGTGCCTTTTCCAAGTTTTTTCTTGCCTTGCCCCGGCAAACCTGCTATGCCATTCAGCACATGGCTGCGGATTTTTGGAAACTACCTGTGCATTATCGACGCAACAGGGGACTCCTGGCTGGATGAAAGACGTAGAGCAGTCCTGCTTCATTTCCTTGGAACAGAGGGACAGCGGATTTTCTACTCATTGCCTAATGCAGGTACGACCTATAAGGATGCAGAGGCTGCACTAAAAGCCTATTTTGTGCCAAAAACGTAGTGGCTTAACATCATGCCTTCCATAAACGCTGCCAGGTGCCTCACAAGACAGTTATACAATACATTGCCGCCTTGTGAGAACTTGTTACATGTGAATTTGGTGCCTGTGCCGATGAGATGATTCGAGACCAGTTAGTGGAAAATGTGCTTAGCCCACGAATACGTGAGAGACTTTTACTTGAAACGGATCTCACGCTGGATAGAGCCGTTACTATAGCGAGTCAGATTGAATCAGCTGTCGATCAGGCTAAATCAATCTCAAACCCTCGCCAAGCTATCGCTCCCATACAAGCATGACAGCACGTAATAAAGCGCAGGAGAGGGAAACCACTGCATATCACGACCAATTCTGCTTATGAGGGAAAAATATGGTCCTGCTTTTGCTGTGGCTCAGAGGCACACTTAGATAACGCTGCAAACTGCTCTGCAACATGCAGAAAGTGCAAAAAGGCAGGACATTATACTAAAGCTCTGTGTTAAAATGCTGTGTTACAGTGCACTGTTGCTGACTCAACCGACTTTGGATGTGCTAAAAATTTTGTACGCTGGGGTGATAGAACACATTGATGCTTTTACATGGGTCTCACCAATCGTTGTTACTCAGAAAAAGTCAGAAAAAGGCAAAATCAGGATGTGTGTGGACCTCAGAGGGCCAAATAAAGCAGTAATCGTGGACTCTTTTCCGTTGCCACACATGCATGAACTGCTCGCTTCTCTCAAAGGCTCTGTTGTCTTCACCACTATTGACCTGACTAACGCTTACTATCAAATGCCGCTGCATGAGGACAGTCACAATCTCACTGCCTGTATTACCCACGATGGACTGTACCGATTTTGCCGTGTTCCTTATGGGTTAGCTTCAGCACCTGCAGCGTTTCAGAAGATGATGACCATCATCATTGCTGGATTGTCAGGGGTCGAAAATTATCTGGACGATATTATTGTCCACAGACATGACATGCCTACACATGACAAAACACTTCAAGAGGTCTTACAGCGTTTGGAAGCCTCTGGTTTACAACTCAATAAAGACAAGTGCTGTTTCCTACAGACCAGTCTACTCTTCTTAGGCCATACTGTGTAAGCAGAAGGCCTCCGCTCTGATGAGTTATGAGTACAAGCAATACTTAATGCTCCTGCACCTTCAGATGCATCTACTTTGCGTTCCTTACTGGGACTCATGTCATAGTACAGTAAGTTCATCCCGGATTTTGCCACCGTTGTAGCTCCAGTGCGCACATGTCTACAAGCTCCCAATGGATTCAGCTTACCTATGGGGCCTTACCTATGGGGCTGTCGCTTCACTCTACGTACAGACCAGCAGGCCCTGACAACCCTACTTACCACTAAAGGTGTTGGTTGTGCTGAACTTTGTGTAGCAAGGTGGTCTGCACACCTCATGTCATTTAACTATGATGTGGTATACCGTCCAGGTTCCCAAAATGCCCCTGCTGATTATCTGTGACGTGTGCCCTGACAATGTTGTTGATCTGGCTCACGATGCTTATAATAATGTGGATGAAGAGTTTGTTGCATTTCTGTCTGCCACTTGTAATTCTCTGTCTGCTGCTGATGTTGCTGCCACATGTGCAACTTGTCCTGTATTAACCAAACTTCGTGCACAGATCACTGATGGCTGGCCTCCTTCACCCAAGGGACTGAATGCTGACTTGTTGCCATACTATGAGCTGCGACTGGAATTGTCTGTCAAGGATAACTTTGTCTTCTGAGGCTCACGGCTGATAGCACCTGCTGCTCTTCGCTCTACGCTGGTCTCTATAGCACAGTAAGGACACCAAGGGGAGGTGAGAACTAAACAGCGCTTCCTTGATCTCTTAGTGACCAGGAATGGATGTTCAGGTTCACGACACTGTTCGTTCCTGCCATGTATGTCAACTCAATGACAAAACGGTGAAATCACATCCTGCTCCTCTTCAGCCAGTACCACTGCCAGATGGACCATGGCAGAAGGTAGCTATGGATATAGTCGGGCCATTTGATACTGCTTATTGCTAATTATACTGCCCAAACACCACATGTATACTCTAAAAAAAGCCTTAATTAAAGTAGATACAAAATAGATGTTCCTCAATAACTAGCATGAAATAAGTAGATTTATATCATTTGTTTTCTGTCTGGTCATTTACTAATAAGTGTGAAATTTGTGAGACATAGGGCATAGGGCAAGAGAGATGTTAAAATAGCAAAATGTTAAAATAGGTCCTGGTATTGCTTTAAAGGAATACTTATTACAGATGATATTGCATTCAAAAGGTCTTTCTAGATCTCTTTAGTGCTGAGATATTGCATATCACAAAAAAGAAGTAAACAGAGATTCTGCATGCTAAGAGAGATGTTGACTGCATTAAAATAAGTCCTTATAAATAAGTCGTTATTGCTTTAAAGGATATTTCACAAAAGTCTGGCTGTGATTCATAACACATGTGCTTTCTAAGTCTAAAAGCAGTTATGTATTATGATTTTTGTGATACAGTCACTATGATACAATAACTGTACTGTGATAAAATTATGATACAATAACTGTTAGTCTACAAAATTAAAAATGTAATGCACTTATGTGCAATATCTTTGTGAACTGTATCTATAAATGAAAAAATATATATATTATTACAGATGATATTGCATTCAAAAGATCTTTCTAGATCTCTTTAGTGCTTTAGTGCATATCACAAAAATAATTAATTAATTAATCAATTATTTATTTAATGAATTAATTAATTAATTAAGACTGCTGACCCTGGTAATGATTAACAGAGAGTCTCTTCTCTGGTATTGTTACAGGTGGCAGGTCCTATGTTGGACCACTAGGGGGGGTTTCCAGCAGGGGTTATGTTATGTTGTGTTGTTATGTCATGTGCTTGGTTTAGCCCCGCCTTATCCCTAATGTGTCCTTGTTCATGTTCACCTGTTCCTCATGTTGTTTGTAATTATGTTAAGTATTTATAGTGGCCTTTTGCCAGGGTTCGGGGCTGGTCTTCGTCTTAATGTTCCGTCTTTATGTGGCATCGTTCATGTTGTCTATGTCTGCTTATTATTTGGAATAAACCCCTGTCTGCTGTCTATCCCGCGTTTGGGTCTGATTCATCATGCTCTGTATGCCGGAAACGTGACAGAAAGACCAGCCAAAACCGTACAGACCCAGCGGGATAGCTCAAGCGAGGATTTTTTCCCCCTGTTCTGGTTATTTTCTTTTGCTTGATTTCGGGGTTTGGTTTTTTGTTTTGGCCCTCGCTCCGCTCCTGGTTCGCATGGGGGACGTCGCTCCACCGTCTGGTTTTCTGTGTGGGACGCCGCCTCGCTTTTCATTAACGGAGGAGGTTTCCGGCCTGGATTTCGGGGTTTTTGTTTTTTGTTCCGGCCCTCGCTCCGCTCCTGGTTCCCATGGGGGACGTCGCTCCACCGTCTGGTTTTTCGGTGGGGGACGCCGCCTCACTTCTCGTCTGCAGAGGAGGCTTCCGGCCTGGATTTCTGGTTTTTGGTTTTTGTTC
Source organism: Hemibagrus guttatus (assembly GCA_033459395.1). Taxonomy (NCBI): domain Eukaryota; kingdom Metazoa; phylum Chordata; class Actinopteri; order Siluriformes; family Bagridae; genus Hemibagrus; species Hemibagrus guttatus. Next base: position 23,431,132 of record JAUCMX010000006.1, read on the forward strand.
CGGCCTGCGCTCCGCTCCTGTTTCCGAGAGGGACGCCGCTCCACCTTTGTTTCTTCGTGGGGGACGCCGCCTCACTTCTGGGTGGCGGAGGAGGTTATCGGATGTATCTGTCTCCCGCCCTCCTGCCCCTTGGGGAGTTTCCGGCCCCAGCTGGACTAAAATCGGTGCTCGGCTCTGCCGTTTGCCGGTGGACATCGCTCGGCGCGATTGCTCGGCGGGGAACGCGCCTGGCGCTGCGGCTCGGTGGTGGATGTCGCTCAGCCCTGCTGCTTGGCAGTGGACATTGCTCAGCTCTGCTGCTTGGCGGTGGACGTCGCTCGGCGCCTCCGCTCGGTTGTGGATGTCGCTTGGGACCCTTTGGCCTTGCCGTCGGGTCCCGTGCTCTACCCACTTGTCTTGCTTCTGCTTCTCGCTCCCCCCACTTGCCTTGCCTTGATCCTCGCTTCCCCCCACTTGCCTCGCCTTTGGTCCTCGCTTCCCCCGACTTGCCTCACCTTTGCTCCTTGCTCCCCCGCCACTTGCCTCGCCATGCTTCTCGCTCGCCCCACCTGCCTCTCTATGCCCCTCGCTCCTTTTCGGTACCCACAGTTCGTCCAGATTTTTGGGGAGGGTTATGGTTTGGCGTGTCAGGAGCCGCGCCGTAGAGAGGGGGGAAATGTTATGGGTGGCAGGTCCTATGTTGGGCCACTAGGGGGGGTTTCCAGCAGGGGTTATGTTATGGTGTGTTGTTGTTGTATGTCATGTGCTTGGTTTAGCCCCACCTTATCCCTAATGTGTCCCTGTTTGTGTTCACCTGTTCCTCATGCTGTTTGTAATTATGTTAAGTATTTATAGTGGCCTTTTGCCAGGGTTCGGGGCTGGTCTTCGTCTTAATGTTCCGTCTTTATGTGGCGTCGTTCATGTTGTCTAGGTCTGCTTATTATTTGGAATAAACCCCTGTCTGCTGTTTATCCCGTGTTTGGGTCTGATTCATCATGCTCTCTATGCCGGAAACGTTACAGGTATACTGTTGTATCATTTTTTTTCTCTCTTCATATAAACATGCGGGGGCACGGTGGTTTAGTGGTTAGCACATTTGTCTCACACCTCCAGGGTTGGGGGTTCGATTCCCGCCTCCGCCGTGTGTGTGGAGTTTGCATGTTCTCCCCGTGCCTCGGGGGTTTCCTCCGGGTGCTCCGGTTTCCTCCCCCAGTCCAAAGACATGCATGGTAGGTTGATTGGCATCTCTAAATTGTCCGTAATGTGTGATTGCATGAGTGAATAAGAGTGTGTGTGTGCCCTGCGATGGGTTGGCACTCTGTCCAGGGTGTATCCTGCCTTGATGCCCTATGACGCCTGAGATAGGCACAGGCTCCCCATGACCCGAGAGTAGTTCAGATAAGCGGCAGACAATGAATGAATATAAACATGCAGATATGACATTCATTCATTCATTGTCTACCGCTTATCCGATCTATTCTCGGGTCACGGGGTGCCTGTGCCTATCTCAGGCGTCATCGGGCATCAAGGCAGGATACACCCTGAACGGAGTGCCAACCCATCGCAGGGCACACACGCATTCACACACTACGGACAATTTAGAGATGCCAATCAACCTACAATGCATGGACCGGGGGAGGAAACCAGAGTACCCGGAGGAAACCTCCGAGGCACGGGGAGGTGTTCGGATCCATTCGCCGAACTGGCGATAGGGGACGAGCAAAGACAGAGTCGGAAACAGGCACAGAGTTCGGCAACGGTGTATTAAAGAAGAGCGTACAAACACAGAGGAAGACAGAGAAACGAAAGTCCTTAAACAGTCCAGAATCAGTAAGCCAGCAATAGATACAACAGAGATAATCCAATAGAATAAACGTTAAACAGTCCAGTTCGGTAACAGCAAGTAATCCACACAGGTAATCCAAAAGTGAAATCAATAAACAATCCAAGTCATACACGAAAATCAATCCAATCATGAAACGCTCGGTAATCCCCATAGAAAAGATACCTCACATCGCGCTGGAAGTGTGCAACGTTTTTAAAGCCGGCGCGCACCCGGAACTAATCTCAAAACACGGGCGAGGGCTCCCTCTCACGGTCACCTCTAGCACGAGTCGTGACACTAAGGTTGCCATTACAGATCCTTGTCAACAAACGCAACTGTAGTACATTTGTTACAGGCTCAAGACCTAGATTTTTAAGCAGATTGGTATCTTTATGAGCACTTTAAGTTCACATTTTGGAGTGCATTTAAACTATGGTTATTATGACTGCTGCTCACTAAATTTAGACTATCTAAATAATTGTATTTTAAAGCTCAAAAATTCTCTAATTTTCTGATCAGTCAGCTTGTTAGAAATGAGAATTTTGATCTTATCCAGTCATTAGGCAGCAGTGCATGACTTTTTCCTGCCTGAGTGCAACAAGACAAGTGGAGAGCATTTCCAGTGAGTCTAGCTGGATGTTTTTGTGGCGGGGTGGTGCTTTCGGAGAAAGGGAGTTAGATACCAAAATTTTCCACTAATAAACCTTAGAGACTTTGTGCTATTATAGCAAATACCGACTACACCACCCGGGATTGGTTACCTGGGAAAAGACCAAAAGACACACAGGTTTGAGTTCTCCCAACAAGGACCAAGAGACGTAAATAATTGAAAAAATGTAAATCTTTATTATACAAATACCAAATTATCCAATGCAATATAGTCAATACAAAAAAAAAATTAAAATAGACAGAAAGAAAAGAAAAAAACAAGCGACACGCTACAGTGATCAAAAAAGCACACTATCAAGCAGAGCTGGGGCTTACCAATAGCGAGGCAGGCTAGGAGCAGGGCTGCAATAATGCCCATAAGGCTAAGTACTCAAACGTGCACGAAATCACTCACACACACTCCACTAAAATGCAGTACCACTCCACATCACACTTCATGAACAGAGGCACACCACTTCACAAAAGCAGCTAGCCTGCCTTCTCCCGGTCCCTAGCTCCTAGGCAAAAAAAAGGGAAAAAATTAACACAAAATAGCTAAAACAGAGTGACAAAACATTTAAACATAAAAGGGAGGCAAGTAAAGCCAAAGCATCAGCAAAAACAAGCATTAGCACCAAAGTAGTAGCGGTGAAGCAGTAGCGCCGAAGCAAAACAGAAGCAAAACTGCAGTGCTCAAGCTGCAAGCCAGGCTGTAAGCAATGCAAAGCCAAGGGCAAGAGGAAAGGCACGCTCACAGGTTCATTAATTACCTAAAATATAAACAGACATTAAAACAAAACTACAGCACATACCTTTATGGTGGGTACCAAGACAATAGATTTCACCTACCAAACAATGCAGACTGTCTGGCAGCCAGTCCTTTAACAGATCAATAAATAGGCAAAAACGTCAAATCATACACATAATAATGCACACATATTAAAACACAAATAAGTGGAGAAACAGAAATCCACATACTGTGCAGGCAACAGCAGTTTTCTACGGGGGTACTAGTTAATAAAGTACACAGCTCTTTAGTAAGGATGAGTAAAATGGCAGCCAAAGAGATGCTTGACCATTGACTTTGGGTGCACTGAATATCTAGGAGTAAACCCACTTCCCAAAGGAAATTAATATTAGCTAGGAGATGATAAAATGTCTACACATGCTAACAACCAAGAATGCGAAACGCCAAACACATATCTCTCATGCAAGGCGAAAGACTTCCGGAAATGCAACCTGGAAATTAATTGACTTAACACCTAGCTGTTCTTGCAACGCCTTTTTTATATACTCCCTAACTAGAGCCCAATAATGAGTAATGGGGCATGACTGGAAATGTAAGTGAGCATACAACAAACTCCATTTCACCACAATCTACCCCCCACTTTTGCATCGTCGACCCGATGATGAACTTTAACTACCAAACTCAATTCCAAGGTCTACAAATAGCAATTACAGAAATAGACAATGAATGACTAGAAGATGAAGCACCCACAGTACGGGGAAGACAATACAGATTAGAATGGCACCCAGCCGTTACTCGCCCTGTGCTTCACAATATATTCTCATGCCCTCCAGGCTCCTCCACTGACACACAAACAGATACCAATACTGGGTGTACTTCTAATTGGGACTCATCTACAGAATTACCTCATTCAATAAAAACTGGGTCAGGAAGCACGTCTGATGACTAGTTGGCAGATTAGCTGGCAGAGGCACAACTGAGGTTTCAGACACAGCACTTAGTACCACCTGACCTCCCACAGGTACCACACCCACCAGATCTACTTCACCCTCCTCCTCTTGCAAGGACACCCCAGACAGCTCCACAAGCTCCTCCACAGTTGAAACTTTAGAAGAATCTCTCCTGATGCAGCTCTTAAGCAACAAGCAATGCACTGTCACCATCAAGTCACCCACCGGAGCAATTGAGTAAACCTGACCCCTTTGGAGGCACCCATACAACCTGATAAACTACCAGGCTCCAAAGGTCCTGAATCTTATAACGACCCCTGCGACTATGGACCATCTCAATGGTACACCAAATGGCCTTCTATCAGAGGCATATCCTGAACCTGACAATGATGTTTTGCCTTCCGTCTATCTGCCATGATTTCTAGCCACCCTTGTGCACCTTCAAAGGCCACCTGTTACCTGCTCTGGTGCTCCTGTACCCATTCATGCACACTACCAGCACCCATCACCCCACTCTCAGGGGGATTCTGTCGAGAAAGGGCATTTGCATTTTTATAGCTGTAACAGATTTCAAAGTCAAAGGCAGCAAGCTGGGCTGCCCAGCACTGTTCAGTGGACCCAAGTTTTGCAGTGAACAAGTGTCTAAGGGTATTGCTATCAGTAAAAAATACCCACAGACTACCCAACAGGTACAGTCTAAACTTCTCAGTCATAGTCCACTTGACCACCAAGAACTCCAACTTCATGGAGCTATAGTTTGACATTTTGCAGTCAGTGGGTCTCAGACCATGGCTGGTATAAGCAATAGGTCACCCCTTACCTTCCTGCCACTCCCAGTCCACCATAACTAGCATCTACCTCCAGGATGAATGGTAGGGAAATGTCTGCATACCCCAGTACCGGGGCGGTGGTGAGCCTTACCTTTAACTCCTCAAAGCTCGTATGGCACTGCTTACTCCAGACATCAATAAATTCCAACCAACACGTTTCTTAGGCTTGACCTTATTACCAGAGAACTCTTTTGCCAGCCTATGCAGAGGGGCTGCAATTTTAACAAATCCCTCTACAAAGTGGTGGTAGTAGCTCGCAAAGCCTAGGAAACAGCGCAATTCAGTGGCATTAGATGGACAACTCCATTGCGACACCAACTGAACTGTACTTGGGTCAGTTGCCACACTCTCAACTTTTCCAACTTGGCCTCAAGACCCTTCCAATCCAATCAGCTTAAAACAACTACCGTCCTTTATTTTAACCAGCACAATTGGAGAGGCATACGGGCTACAGCTCTCTCGAAATACTCTACCAGAGCGTTAATTTGTTAAGAATAATAATAAATAGAGATGATTATATAAAAATTATGTTTTGTAATAATGTTGTAATACAGTACAGTATAATTTACTACTTTTGATACAATACAGCACATATTAACATATAAACGAAGCTAAATTTACTGCAATACGATACAGTACTGCAATACAGTACTGTAAATTATTATATTTTAGTCCTATCATAGAGGAAACCCTAAGGCCCCTCATAATATTAGAACAGAACATACGCTATGAGAATGCTAAATCATCTCCTCTGCTGTGCAGCACCCTTCATCATAATGTTACTGCACAGCCTGATTCATCATCATTAATAAACATCGTTATATGTTACATACATTTTAGTACTGTGTATATTTTTTTACTGTCTACAGTACAGTACTGTATTCTTTATTACCTGAAAATTTAATTTATTTGTAATGTATGTACAGTACATACCTGCCTGAGAGAGAGATTGTACCAAAATTTTATCGTACAATACCCTATTGTAAGCAAAGAAAATGGTAGCATAGCATTCAGTGTGTCATAGAAAATGCGCTCACGAGAGTTCAGCGCCTCAGAGAAGTTGTAGGCGGGCACAAGGTGGCGGACAGTAGACGTACATGTACCTATAGTATGTACGGTATCTTACTGTATGTACTTTATAGTACAGTACTGTATATGTTTAGTTTTACCTGTACAATTTTAAAGGCTAATATAAATTATAACATAAATTTTTAAATGAACTTGAAGTGTTTTGAGGATATATTTAGTGTTTAACATATGAAGATAGGTATTTATAGGCCTTTTTTAGTTGTCCGTCCAAAATTTGCGTATTTTCAAAATTTCGGTGTATTACTGTATGCCAATAACGCCGTCAAACTAGAGTGTCAACAAGGGGAGGGAGATCATGTGAAAGCAGATCAGTACACCCCAAGTCACCCTTAAAAGTGGAAAAGATTGATTGATTCTTCAAAAGAAGGGCCCTGACCTTACCCTGATCATCACCTGATAAACAGGACAAAACTAAAGCATCAATTTGTTCTTGCACAGATGAAATATCCACTTGAGAAGTAATTGAACAAGCAGTCCCTGAACACGGCCTAACCTCAGAAATGCCTGGCAGCAAACTAACAACATGCACACTTGACAATGTGCCTATCACTCGACAGGGAAATAGGAGCACATCAGTAGACCCTACGTTGATGACAGGTACATAAACCATACCCTTAAATCACTTTAACAAGAGCTGGAGAAATCAGCAGCCCCACGGGGAGTCTAACATCTGAAGGCTCAAGAAGTGCAACCCCACTAGAAAAAGAATCAGAAACCAATACAAATTTCATCACACCGCCAGGAATGCATGATGCTTGAGGACCACGTGCCTTAATAGTACCCATACTTTCACCAAGTGACGGAACGCTTGCCTGATGACAGTACTGCAAAGCTTGAAAAACTGATTTGTGAGCACTGGACACTGATGTAGAACAAAAAAGGGAGAGCCCATATTGTCCAAAAAGCTCCTGGTAGCATCGGCTCAATACATTCATGCCCAACACACCAGGGGCTTGAGCAGAGACACCACCAGGAGGATCCTGGACCACTAACACATCACATTTTTGAGCCATTCTACCATAGAATTCTAGGTCCAATTCCACATAACCTATATAAGGAAAAGACAACCCATTGGCAGCCCTAAGCTGAAGCCAATGACAAGACCTAATTCAGTCCTGGCCCTACAGCTCATAGTATTCCCAGAAACAACTTTCAGTAATCGTAGATACCATGGAACCTGTATCAATCAAGCAGTATACAGGCACATCACTCACCATCACAACCAAATGTGGCCATGATGACATTAGAGTTAACACAGGGACCTTCTTCTTAGCTATTTGTCCAAAAATCCAGGTGCACCAACAGTCTCATCAGAGGGTGACCAGCTGGTTGGTTTCGACGCTTGTGCCAAGAGTACGTGGTGGGAGATTTGGGACACCAGGGCTGATGGTTATGCTTCCTTTATCTTCTTCTTCTTCTTTCGGCTTTTCCCTTCAGGGGTCACCACAGCGAATCATCTTTCTCCACCTATCCCTATCTTCTGCATCCTCAACACTTGCACCCACTAGCTTCATATCCTCATTAATTCCATCCATATACCTCCTCTTTGGCCTTCCTCTTTGCCTTCTGCCTGGCAGCTCCATGTCCAACATTCTCCTACCAATATACTCACTCTCCCTCCTCTGAACATGTCCAAACCATCTTAATCTGGCCTCCCTAACTTTGTCCCCCAAACGTCCAACATGAGCTGTCCCTCTGATGTACTCATTCCTAATCCTGTCCAATCTTGTCACTCCCAAAGAGAACCTCAACATCTTCAGCTCTGCTACCTCTAGCTCTGACTCCTGTCTCTTCCTCAGTGGCACTGTCTCTAAACCATACAGCATGGCCGGTCTCACCACTGTCCTGTACACCTTCCCCTTGATTCTTGCTGATATTTTCCTATCACACAGAACTCCCGACACCTTTCTCCACCCATTCCAACCTGCCTGCACTCGCTTCTTTACCTCTTTCCCACACTCTCCACTACTCTGGACTGTTGACCCCAAGTACTTAAACTCCTGTACCTTCTTCAACTCTTCACCCTGTAACCTTACAGTTCCACTTCCCTCCCTTTCATTCACACACATGTACTCAGTCTTACTACGACTGACTTTCATTCCTCTTCTCTCCAGCGCAAACCTCCACCTCTCCAGGTTTTCCTCCACCTGCTCCCTGCTCTCACTACAGATCACAATGTCATCTGCAAACATCATTGTCCAAGGAGACTCCTGTCTGACCTCCTCTGACAACTGGTCCATCACTATAGCAAACAGGAAGGGGCTCAGAGCCGATCCCTGATGCAGTCCCACCTCCACATTGAACTCCTCTGTCTGACCTACAGCACACCTCACCACTGTCCTGCTCCTCTCATACATGTCCTGCACCACTCTGACATACTTCTCTGCTACTCCTGACTTCCTCATACAGTACCACAGCTCTTCTCTTGGCACCCTGTCATACGCTTTCTCCAAGTCTACAAACACACAGTGCAACTCCCTCTGACCATCCCTATACTTCTCCATCAAAATTCTCAGAGCAAAAATTGCATCTGTTGTGCTCTTTCTGGGCATGAAGCCATACTGCTGCTCACAAATTTCCACTACCTTCCTTAACCTAGCTTCCACTACTCTTTCCCATACCTTCATTGTATGGCTCATCAACTTTATCCCCCTATAGTTACTGCAACTCTGCACGTCACCCTTATTCTTAAAGATCGGCACTAACACACTTCTTCTCCATTCCTCAGGCATCCTCTCACTCTCTAAAACCCTGTTGAACAAACTAGCTAAAAATTCCACTGCTGCCTCTCCCAAACACTTCCAGACCTCCACCGGGATGTCGTCAGGACCAACTGCCTTCCCACTTTTCATCCTCTTCAAAGCCTTCCTCACTTCATCCTTTCTAATCTTATCTACTTTCTGTTCCACAGAGTTCACCCCTTCTACTTTTTTTTCCCTCTCATTTTCTTCATTCATCAGCTCCTCAAAGTATTCCTTCCATCTCCTCTGTACACTCTCCTCACTTGTGAGCACCCTTCCATCTCTATCCTTAATAACTCTAACTTGCTGCACATCCTTCCCATCTCGATCCCTCTGCCTAGCTAACCTGTACAAGTCCTTCTCTCCTTCTCTAGTGTCTAACCTAGTGTACAACTCGTCATATGCCTTCTGCTTGGCCTTAGACACCTCCCTCTTCACTCTGCGCTGTAACTCCTTGTATTCCTGTCTGTTCTCTTCAGTCCTGTCCAGGTCCCACTTCTTCTTGGCTAACCTCTTCCTCTGGATACTATCCTGAACTTCCTCATTCCACCACCAAGTCTCCTTATCTTCTTTCCTCCTTCCAGATGACACACCCAGCACCTTTCTCCCTGTCTCCCTGATCACTTTGGCTGTAGTTTCCCAGTCATCTGGCAGCAATACCTGACCACCCAGAGCCTGCCTCAACTTCTGTCTAAATTCCTCACAACATTCCTCCTTTTTCAGCTTCCACCACTTGGTTTTCTTCTCTATCTCTGACCTCTTCTTCTTACAGACCATCAGAGTCATCCTACACACCACCATCCTATGCTGTCTGGCTACACTCTCTCCCACTACCACTTTACAGTCACTAATCTCTTTCAGATTGCCTCTTCTACATAGGATGTAGTCTACCTGTGTGCTCCTACCTCCACTCTTGTAAGTCACTTTATGCTCCTCCATCTTCTGAAAATAACCACACCCATGTCCATCCTCTTAGCAAAGTCCACTACCATCTGTCCTTCAAGGTTCCTTTCCTTAACTTCAAACTTGCCCATCACCTCCTCATCACCTGTGTTCCCCTCACCAACATGTCCATTAAAATCCGCTCCTATCACCACTCTCTCACCCGTGGGAATACTCTCCATCACCTCATCTAATTCACTCCAGAATCTCTCTTTCTCCTCCAACTCACAACCTACCTGTGGGGCATAACCACTAACAACATTCAATATCACCCCTTCAATCTCTAACTTCAGACTCATCACCCTGTCTGACACTCTCTTCACCTCCAGGACATTCCTCACAAACTCCTCCTTCAGGACCACACCTACCCCATTTCTCTTACTATCCACACCATAATAAAACAGCTTGAATCCTGCTCCTATACTACGAGCCTTGCTACCCTTCCACCTGGTCTCCTGTACACACAGTATATCCACATTCCTTCTCTCCATCACATCAGCCAGCTCTCTACCTTTCCCTGTCATAGTACCAACATTCAGAGTTCCTATTCTCAATCCTACACTCGTACCTTTCCTCTTCTCTCTCTGTCTGCGCACTCTCCTCCCTCCTCTACTTCTTCGACCAACAGTAGCCCAATTTCCACCGGCGCCCTGTAGGTCAACGGCACCGATGGCGGTCGTTGTTAACCCGGGCCTCGACCGATCCGGTATGAAATTCGTACTGACGATTCGCATGGTTAAATTTGGCAATGTTTTACGCCGGATGCCCTTCCTTTGAAACGTGACAGAACGACCAGCCAACACCGAACAGACCCAGCACGATGGCCAGCGAGGATTTTTTTTTCCGGTCATAATTTTTTGCCAGGTTTTGGATTATGCTCCGGCCTGGATTTTGGGATTCTGGGGTTTTTGTTGATTCCGGCCTGTGCCCCGTTCATGTTCTCGTGGGGGACGTCTCGTGGGGGACATTCACGATGAGGATTTCCGTGGGAGACGTTGCCTCACTCTTGGATAACGGAGGAGGGTTCCGGCTATAAATTTTTAGATTTTGGGGGGATTTTTGTTGGTTCGGCCCCTGCTCCGCTCATCTTCCTGTGGGGGACGTCGTCCCACGATGAGGATTTCCGTGGGAGACGTTGCCTCACTCCTAGATAACGGAGGGGGTTTCAGGTCAGGATTTTTTGGACTTTGTCTTGGGGTTTTTGTTGGGTTTAGGTTTTGGTTCCGTGAGGGATGCTGCTTTACTTTGGGTTGGCAGGGGAGATTGTTTGGATGTAGCTGTCTCCCACCCGCCCGCCCCTTGGTGAGTTTCCAACTTCAGCGGGACGGGGGTCGTCACTCGGCGCTGTTGTTCGTCGGTGGACGTCGTTCGGCGCCGTGGCTCGGCGGTGGACGTCGCTCTGTGCTGAGGCTCGGCGGTGGACGTCGCTTGGCCATGCGGCTCAGCGGTGGACATCGCTCGGCTCTGCTGCTCAGCGGTGGACATCGCTCGGCGCCTCCGCTCGGTTGTGGATGTCGCGTGGGACCCTTTGGCCTTGCCGTCGGGCCCCGTGCTCCCCCCACTTGTCTCACTCCTGCTTCTCGCTCCCCCCACTTGCCTTGCCTTGATCCTTGCTCCCCCCACTTGCCTCGCCTTTGTTCCTTGCTTTCCCCCATTTGCCTCGCCTTTGCTCCTCGCTCCACCCCCATTTGTCTCGCCATGCTTCTCGCTCCCCCCTACCTGCCTCTCTATGCACCTCGCTCCTGTTTGGGACCTACAGACTGCCCAGACTGTCGGGGAGGGTTATGGTTTGGTGCGTCGGGGGCCACACCTTTGAGAGGGGGGAGCTGTTACGGGTGGTAGGCCCTGTGTTGGGCCACTAGGGGGGGTTTCCAGCAGGGATTGTGTTATGTCTTTGTTTGTTTATGTTCATGCCATGTGCTTTGTTTTAGCCCTGCCTTATTCCCATTATTTCCTAAATGATGTTCACCTGTTCCTAATGTTGCACCCAATTATGTTCTGTATTTATAGCGGCCTTTTGCCAGGGTTCGGGGCTGGTTGTTGTCTTTATATCGTCTTCATATCGTCTTTATGTTCCGTGTTAGTGTGGCGTCATGTATGTTTGTCTATGTCAGACAAACAGACATGCTGTCTGCTGTCTATCTCCGCGCTGGGTCTGTTTCTTCATGCCTTGGATACTGGAAACGTGACAGTGTTATTTCAGTATCGCTTTTTGCTGTAACTGCTCTTACGTGTTTGTCAAATAAATAAATAAACACTGATTTCTATGGTGTTGTTTCTCTATTTACAGAATTCATTATATATCATTCATAAATGTGTGTTTACATAAACATTTTCATGAACTGCATGCTGTCTTTGTGCTTAGAGTTCACAAAGTTGTGTGCAGCGATTTTTTTCAATCAGTTGAAAAAAATTCAGTTGCAATTAGTGGGATTTGAACCCCATCATTGACAAACATTTTAAGAAATGTAAATTAGCTGTGACATGAATTTAACACCTGGGACAGCAGCAGAAAAGCTTCAATTTGATTGGCTGGCACTGAATGCCAAATATACACAGCTTGCCTCCACGAGCCACAGGAGGATGGTGAACCCAATGGTGAGACACACTTGTGAGAGTTTGAGATATTTTAATAAAAGTCAAAAACAAAAATCCATAAAGAGAACAAAAAACATCAAGGGAACAAGAAAACTCTCCAATAAGAAAAGTAGTCTGAAGGGTGTTCTCAGTATTAGATCACTGGATGCATTATGGTTATTACAAAGCCAAATGGCTAAATGAACTGCAGCAGTGCATTAATGCAAAAATAAAAGCTAAAAATGTCCCTGATAATGTCAAGCACCAACTCAGTGTTTTTGGGATCATGCAATATCCTTATTTCTTCATATGTCAAGCCAAATAATTGGTAAATGGTTAAAGTATATTGTTCCAAAAGAATTCTGATTTGTTCAAGTTGTTTGCTATAGCTCTGTAGATTTTTCCATTTAAATGTTTAATAATGTGGTCCCTAAGTACCTTTCCCCTCTCTTCACAATGTTACTTGTAATGAAATGAACAAACCAGGATGAAGGAATGCCAGTTAATTTCAGTTTGTCACCCAAAAAGGAGAAAAAGAAAATGGAACAGTGTATTTGAATAATGTGTAGCCCTAAAACAGCCGTATGTGTTGCTGAGTTATGTGTAGATCATAGCATAATCCACTAAATGGAACCCATTCTGGTCCAGGGGTGCTGCATCATGGCTGACCCTGCGCTCTGACCACAACCCCCAAGGATGATATATGTGAAGAAAGAATTTCACTCTGCAGTAATGTATATATAACAAATAAAGACAACTTACCCAACTATGCCACCATGCCCTTCACCTTCAACATTCCAGAAGAAACAAATTTGAAAAGATGACAAAATAATGTGGTATCATGTCTAAAGTCCTATCAATGCTACACAGACCCAAACTCCTTCCTGCATTACAATGCCCCTGTGAACAAACCAGGTTTCCTGTACTTCAGCCCTGACCTGAACTCCACTGAACACCTTTGGGATGAACTAGAAAGCCAATTGCACACCAGGTCACTTTAGCGAACATCAGTGCCTGATCTCATTAATTATCTGGTAACTGAATGATCACAAATCCCCACAGCCACACATCTAGTGGGAAGCCTTCCCAGTAGAGTTGAATTTATTATAACAGCCACATGGGCTAGATCTGGCACAGAAAGTTCAACAAACACATATTGGTGTGATGGTTAGTTGTCCTCAAACTCTTGGCCATATAGTGCCACATATGTTATATGCTTATTTGAATCTTTTTCAATAAAACGTATTTTATTTTCCATCAAGAAATGAAGCTTATTGGAGTTACTTAAACTAAACTTAGATTTAAACTTAATCTAAACGTGTTTTAATTGTATTACAATTCTAAGTGTATTTCACCCATAAGCTACTCTCTGTTTTATTTTTCTAATTTTAACACATCTATTCATATGTGGAACTTTCACCACACATCTACTGACATTTTTAAAAACTATTTGCCATCTGAATAAAGTCTAAGGTCAAAAGGTTTGGCATGCTATGTGAAATAAATTGTCATTAAAAAAAAAAACACAAAATAATTTTACTTTAGTTTATTCATCAGCCACATTGTGCACAGGTGGTTCTCTATCATTACAGACAACACTGACAGAAATAATAGCTTTGTTGTATGAATGCAGCTATTTGAAATGGTACACTGCACAGTGACAACAAATAGACCTATCTTAATCTGCAGTTTTTGTAACAAATGTCAGGTCTAGCTAAACAGAGAACCAGAGGTAGGAAGATACATTTGAGGCCAGAGTGATAAAAGTGAAAGGAACACCACTATAGAATGGTTATATTTTATCTTTGGATTATTTAGAGGATGGAAGGTGTGTAGTCCTCCTTTAGATGTGGTGTTCTCTTCTCTCTGTCCCTCACACATGATGGTCACAGCCAAGCAGTTCCTTGGCCACATCATGCTTCCCAGGCAGGATCCTAGCAGTAACAAATATAGCGGGGGATTGATAGTGGTAGAAGTCGTCATCAATCACAACCGACACACCGCCTGCGTTACACGTGGCAGTATCAACATGCTTAAATGGAATTGGTCGTGCCTCTGTATGGGTAGGTGGGTCATGGCTTATGTCCACATCGTATATATTATTACCTGTAAATCATATAAAAGCACAGAAAGGCAGCAGGGTTATGTCTAAATTATCATACACATCAGAAACTACAAAATCATTTGATATTATCACTGTATTGTTGTTGAATTTTTTACCTTGGATGACATGAACAATGGACTCATTGGGACAAATAAAGGCAGCATCTATATGACCCTCAAGGCCCAGTACATCCTTCACACTTTTGGGGTAACCCTCTCGGAGAGTGTGAGGCTCTCCTTGTTTGTGTGATATGTCATAGACGTACACTTTGTCACCCTGCAAGGAACCAATAAATACCAAAAGGTAATTATTTCTACCTTTTCTCTTTTTGAAATACAAGTTACAGACATTTTGGTTAGAAATCATGTTGAAAATGTCTCATTTTATTATCACTAACCTTGATTATGTGTATGTGATTTTCATGGGAGAAGGCAGCATCAATATCATCATGCAGACCTTTAAAGGCACTCTCAATAGTTCCAGCATGATATTTGTCATCGATTTTACTGAGATAGTGGTGGCCTAGTAAATGAGAATGAGAAGAGAATTTGAGAAAGAAAGTGTTAAACCAAGAAAGTTTGCTCAGTTGTGTGTTCATGTTGAAGTTTGACTGAAACACAATAGTCTGAGATTGGTGCCCATGCTATAAGTATGACTGTGTAATACACCCACTGACCTCTGAATGCAAAAATATCATGATCATCATCCTCAGTGATGGCGTCCAGGTGCACATGGCTGCACTGCTCTCTCTCTATGTGTTCTGCCTCAGTCTTATCACCTAATAGAGAAGCGTACCATGTCATCAAAAATACTTTGAAATACAATGATGTTTTCTGAGTAGATACTAACTTTTTCATCCTCATGCTTTTCACTTACCATAATGGGGACAACTCATGAAGTATTCACGGGCCTCCTTTGGATATTTTCCATGAACTTCGCCAGTATTTGGGTTGAACTTGGAGAAATCGTGGCCATGCAGACAGTAATAGTGTCCTGCATAGCGGAAGGCAGCCGAGCAGTTGGGCATGCTTTGGAATTCTTTCTCATGGACTTCCTTGGTGTCAATGTCAAAGTGGTAGATTTCATGACCTGGAGTATAAGGAGTAAAGTAATGGTACATAAACTATAAATAAATTAAAATGTAACAATTAACATGCTAAACCATTTAACAAACTTTTAAAAATTGTTTTATAACACAGTTAAATGTCATACCCTTGAAAAAGACTACTGTGTTATTGGGGCAGTCAGGCTTGTGGCACTCAACTGCAGCATCCAAATGGTCTGGAATACCAGGGAATACCTCAGAGATGGCTTTTGGATAGCCATCTTCCAGCTTGTGATTTTCATAGCTGAAAACCTTGTCATCCTACATAGAAAGGTACAGAATATTTCAATTTGATTTAAATAGCTTAAATATTGAATCTAAGTAAACCATGAGCACAGATGGCACATATAATAAAAAGATATTGACTGTACTAATATACAAGTAAAAGTCAGTATAATGTACCAGGAAAAAATACAGGTGCTCATGGTGGTCAGGACTGTCCTCAGATGGCATGTGGAATGCTGCATCTACGTGTCCCAGGAGATGGTTATCCAACTCAGGGAAGGTCTTATTTGTAAGTTCACCGTCACCATGGAACCCCTTAAACACATGATCATCTGACAGCAAGCATCACCAAAAAAGAGACCAAATAAATTGTTAAAAAATACAAGGAGACATTAAAAATGGGTATTTTATTTCTTCCCAGTAATAAGCTGTATTATATAACATCTTAAACATCAATATTTATATTTAATTACTGTATCTTAAAATACCTTTGACAACATATGGAGCTCTATTTGTTTTATTACAAAGGACCGCCTGATACATTTTAATTACTTTTTACTCACCCTTAAAGAAGTAGTGAACCCCTTCCTTGTCCTCAATTGCAGCATCAAATACTAATTCACTGCAGCGATCAAAGTGATGATGATTATTATTATTGCCATGATGGGCCTGGTCATTGTTGTTCTTATGGTTATTGCCATTGTTCTTATGGCCAGGACCATTGTTCTTATGGCCAGGGCCATTGTTCTTATGGTCATTGTCATGGTTGGCATGGCCATTATGGTCGGCATGGTCACTTTCAGAATGAGCTTGAGCCCCAATTACCTTTTCATCTGAATAAAACAACAGTCTATTAATAAAACAACATCCATCTTGTATATTTCAAAGCAATTTTGTAGCATATTTTTATGGCAATACTTTTGCTCTTGCTCTTTTACAGTTAGATTCAAGATTCAAAGAACTTTGTCAATCCGAAATTGTAATGTGCATGAAAGGCCCATAATTACTACTGCACCCATTATTGATTATTGCACATGAAATTGCACATTAAAATGTCCCAACACTTAAAGAGAAGAATTGTACAGTTTGATTGCCACAGGGATGAAAGATCTCCTAAAGCACTCAGTACAACACTTGGCAGTGATGTCTCTGGCTGAATGTGCTCTTTTGATCAACCAGCACATTATGTAGTGGATGAGAAGGGTTGTCCAGGATTGAAGGGAGTTTTGACAGCATCCTTCTCTCAACAACAATGTAAACTGGGTCCAGCTGTTTTTTCCTGTTTTCTCTGCCAGTTTCATGTTACTTCCCCAACAGACCACTGCATAGAAATGACACCACAGTCTCATAGAACATCTGCAGTATGGTGTTGCAGACGCTGAAGAACCTGAACCAATCTACGCTGACCTTTCTTGCAGAGCGCTGTTGAGTTTAGTGTCCAGTCCAGTTTATTGATAATATGGACTCCCAGGTATTTGTAATCCTCAATAATCTCAACTTTCTTATCATGGACAGATAAAGGAGAGAATGGGGTTCTGGATTTTCTAAAGTCCACTACCACTTCCTTGGTTTTTGTTTTCCCAACATTGAGCTGAAGTTGGTTGAGCTCTCTATTAACAACAAATGGGAACATTGCTTACAAAAATTAACCATGTTTTTTTTTTTGTGGTAAAATTGTAGTAACCATGTTTTTTGGTGCATTGATTACTATTGACAAAACCATGGTTTTACTATAGTAACCATGTTTAATTATTGTTTTAGAAAACCATGGTTTTCAAAACCATGGTAATTTTGTGATAACAATGGTTTTACTACAATAACCATGTTTTTTTTTTTTGTTTCAGCTGTAGGAAAACCATGGGGTTTTTTTTTGTTTTAAACTATTTTTAATTTTCGTAAGCAATGTTCCCATTTGTTGTTAATAGAGATACGTTAATAATAACTGCTTGTAAAAACAAATATACACGTAAACAATGCTTTTGTGTCTTCTTTGGCTTAAGGTACAGTACTTACATCTTGGTCCATTATGGCAAATCCCTGAGTGTGATGTGATAGCCTCGGTCTACCTGTTGCTACCATGTCATCAAACTCGCTTGCACCACCTGCTGGTGAAGTGGACAAGCAGCGGGTGTCGATTATGCATCGATGTTCGATTGCTCTTCCTGCGATACCCTCATGTGCAACGTTGAAATTCTTGGCGAATTTGAATCACTGAATTTGTGGAAGCGAAATAATACGCACCGAAATGTCCTGTCAGTTACTAAAGGTTGTTTTTTTTTAAATCTGAATATTTCGTATTGAAATTTTGAACAATGAAATTGAGAAAGTTGTATTTTAAAATAAGCTGAATATTTAATATTGAAATTTTAAAAATTGCAATTTTGTGTCTCCACTTGAAAATTTACAGCTTAATTATGCAACTTTGTTGAATTGCAGAACCTTAAAATGCAGGCACTGTTAATATGATGCTTTTATTGTTTTAAGTTACTGCTATACAGCACCTTTTTTGCTTCAAATACATTTGTCACTATTTTACTTCCATATCTCTGCATCCTCTCACTGTCCTACTTTGTATCTCGTCAGAGATGTTAAAGGTCCAATACAAAGTAGGGTCTACAATGCGGGCCGGTTGCAGTGCGATCAGCTCAGGTGCAAACAGGAGAGCCGGTCACTCGGAGACTTAAAAACAGGAGTCCATTGGCGAAAATAGCGACAAAAACTCACTCAAATCGTATGATTAGAGAAGGAACAGCTTATTATTAGTTACCAAAAAGAAAAAGAAAAAAAAAAGAAGAATGAAGAAATAATAGGTAAATTAAGGTAATTTAAAAGAGAGCAACAGGTTGCTGCACACTCGCACATGCACTTCGTTCAGTATGTAGACATAAAGTTTGTACTGCAAAGCATACTGGGAATAGCAAATACTTTTCAGAAGGTTTCTCTGTGTGGCTGACTTTCTCAAAATATAACTTACCTTTAACCTGGTCATGATGATGCCTGGATACCAAGTATCAGAAATACAGGAAAGAGAGAAGTTAATATTAGATACTATAGAATATAATATTATATTATTTCTGATTAATAAGTGTGCTATATTTGAAAACTGTTTTTTATGACAGTTTTCGTTCAGGGACTATAACAGGCATAAGCAGAAAATAAAAATAGGAGAGCATAATGCTGCAAATACAGCTATAAACTGAATAAGAAAAATGTCTGTAAAAGAAGAGACATTGACATAAATTAACTAGTTAAATAGCAAAAAAAAAAAAAAAAGCTAGAGCAAGCAGCACATACGAGGGAGCTGCCAGGCAGAGAGAGAGAGCCAGGCATATGGTGAAGGTCTGGATGAGTAGCCTCATGATTAAGCAGATCCTCTGGTTCCACTGCAGACACAGCTCAGCTGGAGAAGGTGCCACCCTTCTGCTACCCTTCACCTTTTATAGCCAGTGTCAGAGAGGATTGTCAGATGACCAACTGTTTGCACTAATCAAACAGACACCCACAGTTTGTACAGAGAGTAGGTGGAAACACTCTGCCTCATCTGCACATACTCCCCCATGCTCATGCAATCACACACCTGATGTTCACCCCACACTCTGAGGTTGGCCAAGGTACACTGGGGAGAGTTGAAGTAGGGTAGTAAGTAGTAGTACTTAATTAAAGTAGATACAAAATATATGTTCCTCAATAAGTAGCATGAAATAAGTCAATTTATATGATTTGTTTTCTGTCTGGTCATGCAGTAATAAGTGTGAAATTTCTGAGACATAGGTTATGCTAAGAGAGATGTTGACTGCATTAAAATAGGTCCTGGTATTGCTTTAAAGGATATTTTACAAAAGTCTGATGAAAGTGATTCATAACACATGTGCTTTCTAAGTCTAAAAGCAGTTATGTATTATGATTTTTGTGATTACAGTCACCATGATACAATAACTGTACTGTGATAGAATTATGATACAACAACTGTTAGTCTAAGACATTAAAAATGTAATGCGCTCATGTGCAATATCTTTGTGAACTGCATCTGTAAATTAAAGTAATAAAAATATATTATTACAGATGATATTGCATTCAAAAGATCTTTCTAGATCTCTTTAGTGCTGAGATATTGCATATCAAAAGAAAAAAATTAAAATAAATAAATAAATTAAGACTGCTGACCCTGGTAATGATTAACAGAGTAAACAGAGAGTCTGGTATACTGTTGGATTATTTTTTTTCTCTCTTTATATAAACATTCAGATAGGACATTTGATTATTAATTTATAAAAGCTCTATTAAAAAAATTATACTACTACTAAAATGTTTTTATCAACAGCATGTGTCCTTTTGTGTTTTTCCCCAAGTGGTTGTTTCTAGTTTAGCATCAGACTACACCCTATAATGTGTTATTATTCACTGTGTATTATATAGGCTAAGGTTGCCATTACAGATCCTTGTTAACAAACACAACTGTAATACTTTTGTTACAGGCTCAAGACCTAGTTTTTTAAGCAGACTGGTATCTTTATGAGCACATTAAGTTCACATTTTGGGAGTAGAATGTCTTTAAACTATGGTTAGTACGACTGCTGCTTACTAAATTTAGACCATCTAAGTAATTGTATTTTAAAACTCAAAAAGTCTCCAATTTTCTGATCAGTCAGCTTGTTAGAAATGGGAATTTTGGTCTCATCCAGTCATTAGGCAGCAGTGCATTACATTTTCCTGCCTGAGTGAAAGAGGACAAGTGGAGAGCATTCCCAGTGAATCTAGCTGGATGTTTTTGTTGCGGGATGGTGCTTTCAGAGAGAAAGACTTAGATACCAAAATTCTCCAATAATAAAGCTTAGAGACTTTGTGATATTATAGCAAATACTATGCCACATGGGATTGGCTACCCAAAAAAACCCCCCAAAAGACACACAGGTTCAAGTTTCCCAAAAAAGGACCAAGAGACGTGGATACTTGCAAATGTAAATCTTTATTATACAAATACAAAATTATTCAATGCAGTATAGTCAATATAAAAAAGAATTTAAAAAAAAAAAAGAAAAGAAAAAAACAAGCGGCATGTTACAGCAATCAAAAAGCACACCATCAAGCAGAGCTGGGGCTTACCAATAAAGAGGCAGGCTAGGCACAGGGCTGCAATAATGTCCATAAGGCTAAGCACTCAAACGTGCACCAAATCACTCACACACACTCATGCAGTACTACTCCACACCAAAATGCAGTACTACTCCACACCATACTTCATGAACAGAGGCACACCACTTCACAGAAGCAGCTAGCCTGACTTCTCCCAGTCCCCAGCTCCTACGAAAAAAAAAGAACTTAACACAAAATAGCTAAAACAAAACATTTAAACATAAAAGGGAGGCAAGTAAAGCCAAAGCATCAACAAAAAAAAGCATTAGAGCCGAAGCATTAGCGTCGAAGCAGTAGCGCTGAAGCAGAAGCGCCAAAGCTGTAGCGCTGAAGCAAAACAGAAGCAAAACAGCAGTGCTGAAGCTGTAAGCCAGGCTGTAAGCAATGCAAAGCCAAGGGCAAGAGGAAAGGCACACTCACAGGCCGATTAATTACCTAAAATACAAACAGACATTAAAACAAAACTACGGCACATACCTTTATGGTGGGCACCAACACAATAGGTTTCACCTACCAAACAATGCAGACCACACCATCTTTCTGGCAGCCAGTCCTTTAACAGATCGATAAATAGGCAAAAACATCAAATAATACACATAATAATGCACACCCTACATTAAAATGCAAATAAGTGGAGAAACAGAAATCCACATACTGTGCAGGCAGCAGCAGTTGTCTTCGGGGGTACTAGTTATAAAGTACGCAGCACTTTAGTAGGGTCAAGTAAAATGCCAGCCAAAGAGATGCTTGACCATTGACCTCGGGTGCACCGAACATCCAGGAGGAAACCCACTTCCCAAAGGAAATTAATATTAGCTACAAAATTATAAAATATCTACATGTGCTAACAACCAAGAATGCAAAAAGCCAAACACATACTTCTCATGCAAGACAAAAGACTTCCGGAAATGCAACCTGGAAAGAATTGACACAACACCTTGTTCTTGCAATGCCTTTTTATATGCCTCCCTAACTAGGGCCCAATAATGATTAACAGGGGAATGATCGGAAATGTAAGTAAGCATTCAACAAACTCCATTTCACCACAATCTACACCCCACTTTTCAACCACCAAACTCAATTCCTAAAAATAGCAGTTACAGAATTAGACAATGAATGACAAGTAGGCGAAGCACCCACCGTACACGGAAGATGATATGGATTAGAATGGTACCCATCTGTTACTCACCCTGTGCATCACAATAAATTCTCCCCCCTCCAGGCTCCTCCACTGACACACAAACAGATACCAGTACTGGGTGTACTTCTACTTGGGACTCATCTACAGAATTACCTGGTTCAATAAAAACTGGGTCAGGAAGCATGTCTGATGACAGAGGACTAGTTGGCAGAGGCACAACTGAGTTTTCAGACACAGTACTTAGCACCACTTACCTCCCACAGGTATCACACCCACCAGATCTACTTCCTCCTCCTCCTCTTGCAAGGATGCCCCAGATGGCTCCACTAGTTCATCCACAGGTGCAACTTTAGAAGAATCTCTCTTGATGCGGCTCTTAAGCAACGAGAAATGTACTGTCACTGTCAAGTCATCCACCGGAGCAATTTCCCTTTGGAGGCACCCGTACAACCTGATATACTACCGACCTCCAAAGGTCCTGAATCTTATGCCAACCCCTGTGGCCATAGTCCCGAAGGTACATCAACTGGCCTTCTATCAGAGGCATATCCTGAACCTGCCAATAATGTTTTGCCATCCGTCTATCTGCCATGATCTTTAACCACCCTTGTGCACCTTCAAACACCACTTGTTACCTGCTCTGGTGCTCCTGTACCCATTTATGCACACTACCAGCACTTGGATCTTGTACTCTACCGAACAAGAAGTCCATGGGCAACCATTGTTCCTGAACAAACATTAAAAAATGTGGTGACTCACCAGTGGATTGATGGGGAGTGGTGTTATAACAAAAGAGGACCTGAGGCAAACATGCAACCCATCAGAATGGAGACAGCTTGGTACCCCAACTTATAAAACCTCTCAGTGACCAAGACCTGATCCACAGTCTCAGCCCAAGGGTATATTTACTAAAATCATCTGTCATCACAAGCATATTCTCAAGTCCGGAACTCCAACAACGTAAAATCAATAGCCAGAATTTCATTTGCTTTTGAGGCCAAAAGATGACCCATGAAACTTTCAGCGGGTGGCTGTGTATCTTTACTAGACTGGCATCGCTCACACTCCTGCCTCCCGACAGCAGCACACTCTACGCCTTGATGTCCATGTTGATGATGCAACCTCAGACGTCAATGCCGCAGGCAAGATCAACTGTAGGGCTTCCTACCCACCATTTGGAGAGTTAGACCCTACAATAAAGTATTACCATCCTTCTCCACAAAATGATCCCATTGATGTAGCAAGGTCAAAGCCATAGTGGACATCTGTTGATGCTCCTCTGGCCCAGGACAAGCCTTCCATCTCAAAAAGGGCAAGATCTCCGAAATAACAGGGTCTGCTTCCTGCAATAAACCAAATTTACAGATGCAGTCCCGGAGCAGTGGTGAGCCTTACCTTTAACTCCTCAAAGCTCGTCTGGCACTGCTCACTCCAGGCATCAATAAATTCCAACCCAACACATTTCTTAGGCTTGACCTTAGTACCAGTGAACTCTGTTACCAGCCTATGCAGAGGGTCTGCAATTTCAGCAAAGCCCTCTACAAAATGGCAGTAGTAGCAAAGCCCAGGAAATGTAGGGACTGCTCAAGTTCCTGCTCTTGAGAAAGAACCACTCCCAGTCCCCCATAACTAGCATATACCTCCAAGATGAATGGTAGGGAAAAGTCTGCAATTTTAGCAAATCCCTCAGCAAAGTGGCGGTTGTAGCTCATAAAGCCCAGGAAACAGCGCAACTCAGTGGCATTAGATGGACAACGCCATTGCGCCACCACCTGAATTTTACTTGGATCAGTTGCCACATGTTCAGCCAAAACCAAGTACCTCACCTACGACTGCAAAAAGGCATACTTTTCCAACTTGGCCTTAAGACCCTCCCTCTCCAATCGGCTTAAAACAACTTCCAACCGTTCCAAGTGCTGCTCAACAGAAGAAGAAAACACAATGATATCATCCAAATATAAAAGGAGTGATTGGCACTGCTGATCTCCAAACAGGCATTCCATTAACCTATGAAATGTATTAGGGGCATTGCAGAGTACAAACGGCATCCAGATCCATTCAAATAATCCGAAAGTGGTGCAGAATGCAGTCTTGTATTTATCCCCCTCAATGATGGGAACTTGATTGTAGCCACTGGCCAAATCCAAAGTGGAAAACCAGTGGGCGCCAGTCAACATATCCAACGACTCCTCAATACGAGGCAATGGAAATACATCCTTTCTCAGTTAAGTTTTGGAATTTAACTGACAATAGTCCACACACATGTGCAGACTACCGTCCTTCATTTTAACCAGCACAATTTGAGAGGCATATGGGCTTCAGCTCTCCTGAATTACCCTAGTCTCTAATAACTGGTTAATGTGTGCCCTCACCTTCTCATATTCCAGTGGAGGTATACGCCGATAATGCTGTCAAACTGGAGTGTCATCAAGGAGAGGGACAGATCAGTACACCCTAAGTTACTCTTAAAACTGGAAAACCAATTGATATTTCAAAAGAAAGGCCTTGACCTCACCCTGCTCATCACCGGATAAACAGGACAAATCTAAAGCATCAATTTGTTCTTGCACAGATTAAATTTCAACTTGAGAAGTGATTGAACAAACAGTTCCTGACCACGGCCTAACCTCAAAAATGCCTGAGGGCAAACTAACAACATGCACAATTAACAATGTGCCTATCATTCAACGGGGAAATAGGAGCGCATCAGTAGTCCCTACATTAATGACAGGTACATAAACCATACCCCTAATCATTTTACCAAGAGCTGGGGAAATCAACAGCCCCACAGGGAGTCCAACATCTGAAGGCTCAAGAAGTGCGACCCCACTAGAAAAAGAATCAGAACATGTAGCCACTACAAAATCACATCACCAGGAATGTGGGCTGCTCGAGGACCATATGCCTGAACCTTTCCCATACCTTCACCGAGTGACTGAACACTTGCCTGATGACAGTACTTCAAAGATTGAAGAACAGATTTGGGAGCACTGGACACTGATGTAGAATGAAAAAGGGAGAACCCATATTGTCCAAAAAGCTTCTGTTAGAATCGGCTCAATACATTCATGCCCAACACGCCAGCGGCTTGAGCTCAGACACCACCAGGAGGATCCTGGACCACTAACACATCACATTTCAGAATCATTCTACCACAGAGTGCTACGTCCAATTCCACATAACCTATATAAGGAATAGACAACCCATTGGCAGCCCTAAGCTGAAGCCAATGACAAGACCTAATTCAGTCCTGGCCCCACAGCTTGAAGTATTCCCAAAAACAACTTTCAGTAATTGCAGATACCACAGAACCTGTATCAATCAAGCAGTATATAGGCACACCACTCATCGCCACAACCAAATGTGGGCATGATGACATTAGATTTAACACAGGGCCCATGCGCCAATGGAACAGAATGGCTATGACCCCTCGCTCTCCCAGGTGTGCCTTCACATTCACACCTAATAGCTTCACTGCCAATGTCCAGTAATGTGGCCGCGGGTTGCTGATGGACAAGCTGCTTCAACTTGTGATGAAGGGTGCAGTCAAAAACATGCTCAAAAAATTTATCGTGTAACAGTACTTCAGCATTTGGCATCGCATCCGGTGACTGCTGCTTAGCCTTCTCCAAGAGGCCCCTTGGAGCAAGGGAGAACTTCAACAATGTCTCCCACTCTTGCTGCCTCCTAGAAAAAAAGCCTCCTGTAACCCTATATACAACTAGGAGCACACATATACATCTTTTAAAGCAGAAATAACTTTCTGGAAACATGAAGCAGGGTCTTCATGTTCCTCTACAGACCAATATTTTATCTCTTCCCATACTTCTCCCTCTAAATGGTCAAACAAAAAGAAGGATTAGTCTGCTACTGAGAGATGAGGGGCCTGCATGCAAAGGCTGTGCTTCTTTGACCCACTCATTAATCATTAATCAATGGCTATTACAAAACCAAATGGCTGAATGAACTGTGGCAGTGTATTAATACAAAAATAAAAGTGAAAAATGTCTCCGATAATGTCAAGCACCCCTATAGCATGACAATCCCTCCTCTGTACTTCACTATGGGAATAGTGTTTTTGGGGTCATATTCTTATTTCTTCATATGTCAAGCTAAATATATGGTAAATGGTTGTCTGAACAGAGTATATTGTTCCAAAAGAGTTCTGATTTGTTTAAGGTGTTTGCTATAGCTCTGTAGATTTTTATGAAGATTTAATAATGTGGTCCCAAAGTACTTCCCCTTCCCCTTTCTTTCCCTTCACAACATTGCTGGTAATGAAATGAACAAACTAGGATGAAGGAATGGCAGTTAATTTCAGTTTGTCACCCAACAAGGAGAAAAAGTGTTGCTGAGTGATGTGTTGTTTATAACATAATCCACTATTCACAAATGTGTAAAAATGACTCATTACTATTTTATACAATTATTGTAACATTGAAAATATAGTTTATGTGTATGTAAATTCTATTTTCAAATTACATTTATATCCTCATTCTTGACCACTCTTTCAAAGCTAGTCTGCACTGACTGAAATGTCTTATAAAATAAATTCACCAGACCTTGTTTAGATTGGAAATGACAATTGTTTTTTATAATTGTTACATAATATAATATAATTAATATATAATATTTGTTTTTTGAAAACCTGGCTTTTTATATTACTGTATTGAGTCAATGTGTAACATCGCCACTGGTATCCAGCCACCAGAGGGAGTCCTCATCTGAGTTTTAGCCCACCAGTGAGGGAACACTTCCAGGATTTAAGCAGCAGGCAAACCACGCCACTTCACAAAGTATTGCTTATACCGAGCATGATACCGAGCCTTGCTTTCATCTTGTGTACTTCGGATTCTCTAGTTATTGGATTTCCAATCGTGTTTGGATTATGAGTTTGGATTTGTGTTTTCAGACTGACCCTTTGTCTAGTGGACTTACTTGCTTTATAACTCACGTTTCGGACTTACTATTATGAATTAGATTATGGACTTCGACTCTGCTCATAGATCCTCACCAACTATCTACTGGTGAGTCATTACAGAATACTTCGCCTGTTGTGGATCCAGCAGAGTATGCCCACCTCCAGCAGGTGATAGCTTGCTATGGGGCTATCATCCGCCTGTATCAGGATCAGCTGGAGGCCCTACAAAATGCCACGGCATTGCAACATCCAGCTCCGCCCACATCCACTTTGGCCGCACTGTCCACCAGCTCTGCATACAGCGATCTGGTGCAGATGGCTCTTCTGGATAAATTCGATGGCTCTGTGGACTGCTGCCGGAGGTTTACCACGAGGAGAACACCAAATGTGCTTTCTCCTATCCCTGCTTACCAGGAGGACCCTCGACTGGGCATCGGCTGTTTGGGACCATGGGAGTGTGAAACTCCCTAAAAGTGACCGCCATAGACAATCAGCCGAACAGGAAGGGGCTTATCACTTGCTTGACCATCCCTCTCCCCATCTAGGTCAGCATTCTACACTTCAAAGAGACTTCGTTATCACCTCGCCAAAGAACCCCCTCATCCTGAGCTTTCCATGGCTTCAACAACATGACCCCCACATTGACTGGAACAAGAGGGAGCTCACCCAGTGGACACCATTTTGCATGGCTCATTGTTTACGGAGTGTGCCACTTCTATAGAGAGTCCCAGCACCGCGGACCATGTCCTCATCCCCAGAGAATACCAGATACTGCTACTGTGTTTAGTAAAGAGAGAGAGCCACGCAGCTCCTGACATCCTGCCATCATGGTTCGCTACCCCTACCCGCTGCCATTAGTCCCGACGGCTCTCAAGCAGCTGTGAGAGGCCTGATTATTTTCCAAGCTGGATTTACATAGTGCCTACAACCTGGTGAGAATTTGTGAGGGGGACGAATGGAAGACCGCCTTTCACACTACTAAGGGACACTTAGTCTAAGGGACAGTATCTGGTCATGCTGTATGGACTCACGAACACCCCGACGGTGTTCCAATCCTTCATCAATGAGGTTCTCAGGGACATGATAGGGCATTACGTCATCGCATATATTGACAATATACTGACATACTTGAACTCCTATTAAGACCATGTTCACCACGTTAAAACAGTATTGACCCAGCTGCTTCAACACCAGTTGTTTGTGAAAGTGGAGAAATGCGAGTTCCATCAAGAAACAGTCACGTTCTTGGGGTATGTGATCTCACACAAAGGGGTGGAAATGGACATGAGTAAAGTGAAGTTGGTAACAGACTGGCCGGAACCGACGGCTGTTAAGAAGCTACAGTGATTCCTGGGGTTCACCAAATTCATCATTGATTCATCAGAAATTACAGTAGCATCGCTAGTCCATTGACTTCCCTCCTGAAGGGCAAGCCGAAGAAGCTCAAATGGCTTTCGCACAGCTAAAGGGGAGCTTTTCCACCACACCCATCTTATGGCACCCAGACCCCGATAACCCGTTTATAGTGGAGGTAGATGCCTCTAGCTGCAGGATCTGTGCTGTCCTCTCTCAGCACCATGGAAATCCAGGGAAGGTGTAGCCCTGGAAATTTTTTTCCAGGAAGCTGACACTGGCGGAGGCTAATTATGATGTGGGTAACCGGGAATTAATCTCTATCAAGGCGGCACTAGAGGAGTGGCACCATTGGCTCGAGGGGGCTCGACACCCGTTCCAGGTACTCACTGATCATAGAAACCTAGAGTACCTCAAGGGCACCCGACATTTGAACCCACGTCAAGCCAGGTGGGCCTTGTTCTTTACTGGGTTTCAATTCTCAGTCATGTAGCAGCCTAGGTTGAAGAATGGCAAGGCAGACACCCTGTCATGGCAGCACAACCCTCTGAGTTCACCCACACCCCTGAATACATACTACGTCCGTTGGTTGTGCTCGCCTCTGTAAGACAGGAACAGGAAGAGCCCCCTCAATCCACCTGCTCTGTGGACAAGCTCTACATGCCCACATAATTACACCCACGAGTTATCCAATGAGTGCACGAGGCACCCAGTCCATCCGGGCATAAGACACACTGTAGTGCTGATATGGAACCGGTTCTAGTGGCCTTCCCTGTCTTGGGACGTGATGGAGTATGTGGAATCATGTGTCACTTGTGCGCAGTCCAGAACTAGCCGCCAACTCCCAACAGGACTCTTGGAACCCCTACTGATCCCTCAGCACCCCTGGTCTCATATAGCTACAGACTTTGTCACAGATCTTCTGAGTTCTGGAGGATATACCACTGTGCTAGTAGCTATAGATCGGTTCTCCAAGGCCTGCCGGTTGGTTCCGTTAAAGAGATTGCCCATGGCGATGGAAACGGCAACCGTCCTGTTCAACCAGGTGTTCTGTATCTATGGGGACCAGGAAGATATAGTATCAGACCGTGGTACACAGTTCACTTCACGAGTGTGACGAGCGTTCTGTACTCAACTAAACGTCAACATCAGCCTTAGTTCCAGCTACCACCCGCAGTTAAACGGCCAGACAGAGTGGTTCAACCAGGAAATCATCCAGTACCTGTGGTCCTATTACAGCCGGGAGCAGCAGCAATGGAGTGAGTTCCTGCCATGGGCAGAGTATGCGCAGAACTCCCTCATGCACTCTTCAATGGGGCTTACCCCATTTCAGTGTGTATTGGGTTACCAACCACCCCTGCTCCCGCGGTCGGGAGAACCTTCTAAGGTGCTGGCTGTAAAAGCTTGGATAGGCCGCAGTGGTCTGGGAGAGCCCAAACCCCAGCCACTGGATGCAATACCGGTCCCAAGCCCAAAAAAATGGGAGGGTTGTGTTAGGAAGGGCATCTGGCGTAAAAACCTGTGCCAAGTTGTTGTGCGGACCAGTTGGTCTGCTGTAGTGACCCCGAACAGGGAGCAGCTGAAAGCTATATCTATATTTGGCATGCTATGTGAAATAAATTGTCATTAAAAAAACAAAACACAAAATAATTTTACTGTAGTTTATTCATCAGCCACAGGGTGCACATGAGGTTCTCTATGATTACAGACAAAACATACAGAAATAATAGCTTTGTTGTATGAATACAGCTATTTAAAATGGTACACTGCACAGTGGCAAAAAAAGAGACTTAGCTTAATTTGCAGATTTTGTAACAAAAGTCAGGCCTAGCTAAACAGAGAAGCACTACAGAATGGTTATATCTTATCTTTGCATTATTTAGAGGATGGAAGATGTGTAGTCCTCCTTTAGATGTGGTGTTCTCTTCTCTCTGTCCCTCACACATGATGGTCACAGCCAAGCAGTTCCTTGGCCACATCATGCTTCCCAGGCAGGATCCTAGCAGTAACAAATATAGCGGGGGATTGATAGCGGTAGAAGTCGTCATCAATCACAACCGACACACCGCCTGCGTTACACGTGGCAGTATCAACATGCTTAAATGGAATTGGTCGTGCCTCTGTATGGGTAGGTGGCTCATGGCTTATGTCCACATCGTATATATTATTACCTGTAAATCATATAAAAGCACAGAAAGGCAGCAGGGTTATGTCTAAATTATCATACACATCAAAAACTACAAAATCATTTGATATTATCACTGTATTGTTGTTGAATTTTTTACCTTGGATGACATGAACAATGGACTCATTGGGACAAATAAAGGCAGCATCTATATGACCCTCAAGGCCCAGTACATCCTTCACACTTTTGGGGTAACCCTCTCGGAGAGTGTGAGGCTCTCCTTGTTTGTGTGATATGTCATAGACGTACACTTTGTCACCCTGCAAGGAACCAATAAATACCAAAAGGTAATTATTTCTACCTTTTCTCTTTTTGAAATACAAGTTACAGACATTTTGGTTAGAAATCATGTTGAAAATGTCTCATTTTATTATCACTAACCTTGATTATGTGTATGTGATTTTCATGGGAGAAGGCAGCATCAATATCATCATGCAGACCTTTAAAGGCACTCTCAATAGTTCCAGCATGATAGTTGTCATCGATTTTACTGAGATAGTGGTGGCCTAGTAAATGAGAATGAGAAGAGAATTTGAGAAAGAAAGTGTTAAACCAAGAAAGTTTGCTCAGTTGTGTGTTCATGTTGAAGTTTGACTGAAACACAATAGTCTGAGATTGGTGCCCATGCTATAAGTATGACTGTGTAATACACCCACTGACCTCTGAATGCAAAAATATCATGATCATCATCCTCAGTGATGGCGTCCAGGTGCACATGGCTGCACTGCTCTCTCTCTATGTGTTCTGCCTCAGTCTTATCACCTAATAGAGAAGCGTACCATGTCATCAAAAATACTTTGAAATACAATGATGTTTTCTGAGTAGATACTAACTTTTTCATCCTCATGCTTTTCACTTACCATAATGGGGACAACTCATGAAGTATTCACGGGCCTCCTTTGGATATTTTCCATGAACTTCGCCAGTATTTGGGTTGAACTTGGAGAAATCGTGGCCATGCAGACAGTAATAGTGTCCTGCATAGCGGAAGGCAGCCGAGCAGTTGGGCATGCTTTGGAATTCTTTCTCATGGACTTCCTTGGTGTCAATGTCAAAGTGGTAGATTTCATGACCTGGAGTATAAGGAGTAAAGTAATGGTACATAGACTATAAATAAATTAAAATGTAACATTTACAGTGGGGCAAAAAAGTATTTAGTCAGCCACCAATTGTGCAAGTTCTCCCACTTAAAAAGATGAGAGAGGCCTGTAATTTTAATCATAGGTACACTTCAACTATGAGAGACAGAATGAGAAAAAAAAATCCAGAAAATCACATTGTCTGATTTTTAAAGAATTTATTTGCAAGTTATGGTGGAAAATAAGTATTTGGTCAATAACAAAAGTTCATCTCAATACTTTGTTATATACCCTTTGTTGGCAATGACAGAAGCCAAACATTTTCTGTAAGTCACCACAAGGTTTTTACACACTGTTGCTGGTAGTTTGGCCCATTCCTCCATGCAGATCTCCTCTAGAGCAGTGATGTTTCGGGGCTGTTGCTGGGCAACACGGATTTTCAACTCCCTCCAAAGATTTTCTATGGGGTTGAGATCTGGAGACTGGCTAGGCCACTCCAGGACCTTGAAATGCTTCTTACGAAGCCACTCCTTCGTTGCCCAGGTGGTGTGTTTGGGATCATTGTCATACTGAAAGACCCAGCCACGTTTCATCTTCAATGCCCTTGCTAATGGAAGGAGGTTTTTACTCAAAATCTCATAATACATGGCCCCATTCATTCTTTCCTTTACACGGATCAGTCGTCCTGGTCCCTTTGCAGAAAACCAGCCCCAAAGCATGATATTTCCACCCCCATGCTTCACAGTAGGTATGGTGTTCTTTGGATGCAACTCAGCATTCTTTCTCCTCCACACACGACAAGTTGAGTTTTTATCAAAAAGTTCTATTTTGGTTTCATCTGACCATATGACATTCTCCCAATCCTCTTCTGGATCATCCAAATGCTCTCTAGCAAACTTCAGACGGGCCCGGACATGTACTGGCTTAAGCAGGGGGACACGTCTGGCACTGCAGGATTTGAGTCCCTGGCGACGTAGTGTGTTACTGATGGTAGCCTTTGTTACTTTGGTCCCAGCTCTCTGCAGGTCATTCACTAGGTCCCCCCGTGTAGTTCTGGGATTTTTGCTCACCGTTCTTATGATCATTTTGACCCCACGGGGTGAGATCTTGCGTGGAGCCCCAGATCGAGGGAGATTATCAGTGGTCTTGTATGTCTTCCATTTTCTAATAATTGCTCCCACAGTTGATTTCTTCACACCAAGCTGCTTACCTATTGCAGATTCAATCTTCCCAGCCTGGTGCAGGTCTACAATTTTGTTTCTGGTGTCCTTTGACAGCTCTTTGGTCTTGGCCATAGTGGAGTTTGGAGTCTGACTGTTTGAGGTTGTGGACAGGTGTCTTTTATACTGATAACGAGTTCAAACAGGTGCCATTAATACAGGTAACGAGTGGAGGACAGAGGAGCCTCTTAAAGAAGAAGTTACAGGTCTGTGAGAGCCAGAAATCTTGCTTTTTTGTAGGTGACCAAATACTTATTTTCCACCATAATTTGCAAATAAATTCTTTAAAAATCAGACAAAGTGATTTTCTGGATTTTTTTTCTCATTCTGTCTCTCATAGTTGAAGTGTACCTATGATGAAAATTACAGGCCTCTCTCATCTTTTTAAGTGGGAAAACTTGCACAATTGGTGGCTGACTAAATACTTTTTTACCCCACTGTAACATGCCAATCCATTTAACAAACTTTTAAAAATTGTTTTATAACACAGTTAAATGTCATACCCTTGAAAAAGACTACTGTGTTATTGGGGCAGTCAGGCTTGTGGCACTCAACTGCAGCATCCAAATGGTCTGGAATACCAGGGAATACCTCAGAGATGGCTTTTGGATAGCCATCTTCCAGCTTGTGATTTTCATAGCTGAAAACCTTGTCATCCTACATAGAAAGGTACAGAATATTTCAATTTGATTTAAATAGCTTAAATATTGAATCTAAGTAAACCATGAGCACAGATGGCACATATAATAAAAAGATATTGACTGTACTAATATACAAGTAAAAGTCAGTATAATGTACCAGGAAAAAATACAGGTGCTCATGGTGGTCAGGACTGTCCTCAGATGGCATGCGGAATGCTGCATCTACGTGTCCCAGGAGATGGTCATCCAACTCAGGGAAGGTCTTATTTGTAAGCTCACCGTCACCATGGAACCCCTTAAACACATGATCATCTGACAGCAAGCATCACCAAAAAAGAGACCAAATAAATTGTTAAAAAATACAAGGAGACATTAAAAATGGGTATTTTATCTCTTCCCAGTAATAAGCTGTATTATATAACATCTTAAACATCAACATTCATATTTAATTACTGTATCCTAAAATACCTTTGACAACATATGGAGCTCTATTTGTTTTATTACAAAGGACCGCCTGATACATTTTAATTACTTTTTACTCACCCTTAAAGAAGTAGTGAACCCCTTCCTTGTCCTCAATTGCAGCATCAAATACTAATTCACTGCAGCGATCAAAGTGATGATGATTATTATTATTGCCATGATGGGCCTGGTCATTGTTGTTCTTATGGTCATTGCCATTGTTCTTATGGCCAGGACCATTGTTCTTATGGCCAGGGCCATTGTTCTTATGGCCAGGGCCATTGTTGGCATGGTCAGGGCCATTGTTGGCATGGTCCGGGCCATTGTTGTTATGGGCATGGTCATTGTTGTGCTTGCCAGGGCCATTGTTGGCATGGTCATGGCCATTGTTGGCATGGTCCGGGCCATTGTTGTTTGGGCATGGTCATTGTTGTGCTTGCCAGGGCCATTGTTGGCATGGTCAGGGCCATTGTTGGCATGGTCCGGGCCATTGTTGGCATGGTCCGGGCCATTGTTGGCATGGGCATGGTCATTGTTGTGCTTGCCAGGGCCATTGTTGGCATGGTCAGGGCCATTGTTGGCATGGTCCGGGCCATTGTTGGCATGGTCCGGGCCATTGTTGGCATGGGCATGGTCATTGTTGTGCTTGCCAGGGCCATTGTTGTTATGGGCATGGTCAGCATGGCCATTTTCAGAATGCGCTTGAGCCCCAATTACCTTTTCATCTAAATCAAACAACAGTCTCTTAATAAAACAACATCCATCTTGTATATTTTTATAGTAATTTTGTAGCACATTTTTATGGCAATACTTTTGCTCTTGCTCTTTTACAGTTAGAGTGAGTATGTAGACATAAAATTTGTACTGCAAAGCATACTGGGAATAGCAAATACTTTTCAGAATGTTTCTCTGTGTGGCTGACTTTCTCAAAATGTAACTTACCTTTAACCTGGTCATGATGATGCCTGGATACCAAGTATCAGAAATACAGGAAAGAGAGAAGTTAGTATTAGATATTCATTCATTCATTGTCTACCGCTTATCTGATCTACACTCGGGTCACGGGGAGCCTGTGCCTATCTCAGGCATCATTGGGCATCAAGGCAGGATACACCCTGGACGGAGTGCCAACCCATCGCAGGGCACACACACACTCTCATTCACTCATGCAATCACACACTACAGACAATTTAGAGATGCCAAT
The DNA here is from genome assembly GCA_033459395.1 of Hemibagrus guttatus. NCBI lineage: Eukaryota > Metazoa > Chordata > Actinopteri > Siluriformes > Bagridae > Hemibagrus > Hemibagrus guttatus. The sequence goes on from JAUCMX010000006.1 coordinate 23,466,234, forward strand.
CAACCTACCATGCAGGGGACTGGGGGAGGAAACCGGAGTACCCAGAGGAAACCCCCGAGGCACGGGGAGAACATGCAAACTCCACACACACATGGCGGAGGCGGGAATCGATCCCCCAACCCTGGAGGTGTGAGGCAAACGTGCTAACCACTAAGCCACCGTGCCTCCCAGTATTAGATATTATAGAATATAATATTATATTATTTCTGATTAATAAGTGTGCTATATTTGAAAACTGTTTTTTATGACAGTTTTCGTTCAAGGACTATGACAGGCATAAGCAGAAATTAAAAATGGGAGAGCATAATGCTGCAAATACAGCTATAAACTGAATAATGTCTGTAAAAGAAGAGACATTAACATAAATTAACTAGTTATATAGCAAAAAAATAAAGCTAGAGCAAGCAACACATACGAGGGAGCTGACAGGCAGAGAGAGAGAGCCAGGCATATGGTGAAGGTCTGGATGAGTAGCCTCATGATTAAGCGGATCCTCTGGTTCCACCGCAGACACAGCTCAGCTGGAGGAGGTGCCACCCGTCTGCTACCCTTCACCTTTTATAGCCAGTGTCAGAGAGGATTGTCAGACAACCAACTGTTTGAACTAATCATACAGATGCCCATAGTTTGTACAGAGAGTAGGTGAAAACACCCAGCCTCATCTGCACATACTCCGCCATGCTCATGTAAAAACACACCTGATGTTCACCCCACACTCTGAGATTGGTCAAGATACACTGGGGAGAGTGGAAGTAGGGTCATCATAATGAACTGACCAATGTACTGTATATGCAGTATATGAATGATTTTTGTTTGACAAACAACACTAATCATTCATTCATTCATTGTCTACCGCTTATCCGATCTATACTCGGGTCACGGGGATATATATATCCTGGTAAGCCATTTCAACCATAAATACTAATTTTATATATATATATATATATATATATATATATATATATATATATATATATATATATATATATATATATATATATATATATAAAATTAGTATTTATGGTTGAAATGGCTTACCAGTTTAGCTATGTTAATTATATTCTCATAGCTAAGACCACACTGGACAGAATACTTCTCTCAAAAGACTCTGTTGATGAAGCAAACTATTTTTATTTATTTTTATTTATTTTTAACTTGTTTTAAGATCAATTCTTTCTTAACTGTGCAAATTAACCAAGACAAAACTGAAATCACCTGCACGTCTGTGGATTATTGAGGTTTAAAACTTCGAATAGACCTATAAAAGCAAATAATTCTGCTATAACTGTTAAAAAACAGCAAAATAAAAGACTGGAAATATGCAATTAAAGTAAATCATTATTATTTTATTACATTAAGGAATGCATTTAATAATGTCCAAGGCTATTCATTGAAGCATACATCATCAGCTGCAAAAGTTTAAAAAAAGAATGCTTGGACATCAGTTTTATTGAATGTAATGCCACCTTCAGGCAAGAAATATGAATAAAAAAGTAGTGAATTTACATTATATCTACTACTCGGTCAATAAGAAAAAAATACATTAAGGGACTGGTCATTACATTTCATGAAAATAAGGTAAAATGTCTTGAATTTAAAATTAATGAAAAATTAAAAATCCTGCAAAGAGAACTTGACATAATGGAGAGAGATGAAATTGCACATTTTGTCATAGCTGTTTCCGCAATAGCTGTTATTTTTTAAATATGTACATATTTACTTATTGCATGTGATTAAAACCCTGTTTTTGTTTTTTTAATGCTCATCCTGGAATGCAACTTTTCCAAACAGCAAACATTCTCTCATGTAGAGCACTAGAACAAATGTAAGTCTGGCTGTAGCCATGTTTTTCAGGGTGTGCTGGTTGTAAGTACAGTATGAACAAAAAGATCTGCTGAACATACCATCACTAAGCAAAATGTCATCATGATCATTTCTTTCAACTTGAGCATTTAAAGAAGAATTTTAATATAAAGTAAAAATGGAATAATGAGCTGCAGTTCAAATCCCAAAATGTTTCCCAGAAAAATATTTCTGGACTGCATGTTATGTACTAATGGGACATCTGTTCTTATTCTCCTCAGAATTAGATGTAGAGGAACATCTCAAGGGAATATGCTGTATGGTCTGTCTATTCTAGAAAATGTCCATATTTATATATTTATACCGTTTTAGATTTATATATGTTTAGGCAGACTGGGAGCATCACACAACTTGATGTAATTCCCACTAAGATTACCTATGGTTTTGTAGGATCACTGCCTCCACATAAATCTCCAGTTTCACAATGAAAATTTAGCAAATGCAATAAATGGTGTTAAGCACTTAAAGAACAAGATCTGATCCTTGGTCAAATGAAAGTTTGTGCTCTAAAACTAAAGGGTCATACTCTTTAATGAGCATTTGTTTGACTAGTGATGACCAAAGGTTCTCACTGATGTAGCAAATCCATGCCTCTTTGTTTGACAAACAACACTAATCATAAATGTCTAATTTAAACAATTATTTTAAAAATGTTATGTTACTCTAGTTTAGGTGAAATCTAGGACTATGTCTATCAGTGACTCAAGTACTATAGTAATATAGTTTCTGAACAATTAAAATGGTATTTAAATTTAAATCAGTTGTATCCATGAGCAGTACTTTTTGTTAAGTCTGATAGGTCGTTAAGGTAATTCATATGCACAGCATGCATCAAGTTACACAACAACAAAATGCTGAAATAAATTAAAGAACAGCAGTGACAGAATCACTGTGTCATAGTCATAGTTATAAAAAACACAGTAAAGAAGAAGAAGAAGAAGAAGAAGAAGAAGAAGAAGAAGAAGAAGAAGAAGAAGAAGAAGAAGAAGAAAGAAAGCAAGCTAAATATTTTAGTTGTCTAATTAGAAGTTCAGGCAACCTGGCAAACATTTGCTTCTTAGCTACTTTCTAGCCTAGCATAGCTTTAGCTCTAGTTTAATCATGTTGCACTTACCCTGATTCTCTCTATATATGACACTATGCTATTTTGTCAAAACAAATGGAATAAATGAAAGATGGAAAAATGAGCCAGATAATATTCATTTTCTGCTGCAGGTAAATGATTTTGAACTCACTATTACAGTAAGGTTAATGATTTACTGTGATATTACAATATAGTCACCTCCATTATACAGTAAGGTCTTTTGATAATCAGATAGACCTGAAAATGTTTTTCCCAGAATCCACTTGGGCTACCGTATCAAACTGTAAACACATTTAAAGCATTTATTTATTTAAAGAAATGACAGAAATTCTTTACAGTGATGATCATGAACCTCATTTGAGCTCTGACAGACTGCAAAATTGGAAACCTTCCAATGTAATGGAAAACATTACAAAGTCTTCTAAGGTTAAGAACCTTTTTCAGATTAGAAAGCTAAACAAAGAATAAAAAAACTGCAATTACAAGGATAATCAGAGATAATGAATGACTGTGCATTCCCTGTTCAATGCATTGATTAAAATTTGACAACTGTTAATATGACTTTATTTTAATTGCTGCAAAAATTATTTGCAGTAAGCAGTAACAAAATGATTACATGCAAATTCAACACAAAATACCGTCTTTTCTGTAGTGCACACATCATTTGCAATGTAAATCAGAGCTAATATATATAGTTTATTTGTGCCTCATTTACACTTGCATTTTCTAAAGAAAATAAAAAACCTCTCAAAATATAAAAATATAACCGATATGGGTATGGCTTTAGATGAGTTTATGATATGAACTCACATTGAGTCAGTGACCGTGCGGACCGTTCCTGAAAAGAAGCCAAGGTCACAAACCTGCTGCCAGATCTACCGGCCTATGAACCCTGTCTTCTGTGCAACAACGCAATATTCTGTACACATGAAGCTCTCTGACCTGATGCACACCCCATGTACTGAACCTTAAGATGAAAAAGTCATTCTTGCTTTAGTCCAGTTCACTTTAGCTTTTAAACATTTTCAGGTCTTTTCTCTGTAAATATTAAAGTGGATCATTTTCTGCACAGTTTCATGTATTAATATTGAGTTAATTAATTGTGATGCTGCCTCATGAGCAATTTGCATGGAAAGAATTTTGAGAAGCCAAATAAGAAAGAATCTCCTCTGCAAATAAAAGAAAATGATTAAAAAATATCCAATTCATTTGCGTATATTGGTTGTGATTGGGGTAAAGGGTTCTCTGAGGAATAATAAGATGAAGGCGATTATTACTATGAATACTTATTACTTAATTAATATAATGGGACACTGATAATAATGCAACTGCACATGATCAGGAGTTACCTGTCATATTTTTTAATAATTTTCTTCTACTTGCAGATGAGATTATTTTTTATTTGACTAATCAAACTTTATTCCACTCAGACTGCCCATGAGTATACAATACAAGGATTAAAAGAGGATAAGAGAAGATTAAAAGAGATAAGCAGGTTCAGTTATTTCAAATGCATTTATGCTGCAGGGAATATTTTACTAATTACTTCCTGACCTATGCTCCTGACTTATTTTTCTAACTCACATGTTTTTTACATACTGTATATGAAATAATGTCTGTAACTAGAGGGAACAGTCCCATTGTTGCAATATATGAGCTAATTAATGTGGAGTTAATATTAAAAGAGACTCAGATAGTTGAGCTATGTTATATTATGTCATGATCCAAATGCAAAAACTAACTAACTAACTAACTAACTAACTAACTAACTAAAAAAAAAAAGAAAAGCAGAAACCAGGCAAAATGAAGTAACCAGGACAGGAAACACCTAGTGCTTGGGTTAATCTCTAACTACACAGTAATTCTTACCGTTATTATTTTCTAAGTTGTTTTATAATTTTACAATATTAAATGGAGACTATTATTTGCAATTTAAACTAAATTCTGGCTAATCAGCCAGAAATGACTGAAATACTACATTCCTGCAAAGATTTGAATATGGAAAATTTCCACTCCTAAAGGGAGACGCAACCTCATGTGCTGATAGCTTTAGAAATGTCTCCCCATTTAGTGTGATTATCCACCCACCCTATAAAACTTCCATCGACCTTGATAGCTAAACTGATCTGATAAGAAGTCCTCAGTAGGTTTGTGCAATACCTTCCTGAGAGGTATAATCACATTGTAATGGCTGAAAACAAGTCTATTGAAATGCTATATTAACTCCAAACTAAAAAGCTTTATAGAGTTGTAACTAAACATGGATTTATTCTTACTTACCCAAGGAAAGGGTAGGTTTGGGCTAATAAGGGGATAATGGGGCTATCACTGTGGGGGAAAAACATTTATTCAGTATAATGAAGGAGTCCAATCAATGGTTATACTCGTCAGAGCTATACTCCTCAGGTTGCTTGTTTCAGATTCTTCCTATCTTACACAGATGATAAGGTCTTAATTGATAGAAAATACTCAAGGACTCCAGGACATGTATTTATGTAGCATGTTAGTGACTGTCCTGTCAGTTGCACAGAGTGAAACTTCATTCTTTGTTTTCAGGCCTGATTTACTGACATATTTGTAACAGCATCAGCAAAGCACACATTGTCCAATCAGATGAGAAATCACACAAAAGGACAGATAGTAGAACTGTAAATTAATTGTGTTTTTTTGTTAGTTAGTTAGTTAGTTAGTTAGTTAGTTTGTTTGTTTGTTTGTTTGAACAGGTTTGAAAGGTTAGACTTTTCTGGTATTTGGTAGTAAAAACATGACATGTGCCCAGTATGCAATTACAGGTGTGAAACACTTCATAAACCACAAATGCATATTCCTTTAAGTGTGTGTGTGTGTGTGTGTGTGTGTGTGTGTGTGTGTGTTGTTAATTTAAGTATTTATTTCTAAAAAAAAAGCCATTGGAACCATTACCAGCTGTTGCAACATCTGTGTGTGCATTAATGAAGCATTAGTACCAAAGTCCAGCTCAATTTCAGGCTACAAAATCATCTTTGGTAAATTTAACTCCACCCTATGTTTATACTGTCACACTAAGAAAAAAATGTATTTTAAATGTTCTAAAAATGGATTAAAATTCCAATAAATCTCATCCAACTCTGAATACTGAACTGCCTTTGTAATCAATAAAGTAAAACCCTTAAAACCTGTAAAAAAAACTTTCCCTCTTCCTGCATATGGCAGAATGGATTTTGTTAGGCATAAATTTGTATCTATCTCTAAGATAGACTCTTCTATCATCTTTATTTGCTCTTTCTTTGACAGGGCACAAAAAAGTTGCTGGACATATAGAGCATTGATAGTGATCCCTAAGAGGTCACTTGGCACTTGGGAGGGAACCTTGCTGTGCCAAATATTCTATTTGTTAATAGATATGTTGATATTCCATGTGATAGATAAGTCACTCAGGATTGAACCGCTTGATTACAACACATGCACAGGAAAAATTCTAGAAACAGGAAGAAAATTTCTGCAAAATTCAACATAGAAAGGCAGGCAAAGACTAGCAAGTTGTTACTGATGGCAAACATTTATTTTATACTTAATAACTGTAAACTAGATTAAGAATACTTGACACAACATCTTGTTGTAAACATCGTAGACCTGTAAGTTGAAAAAGCACAAAATGATCTACACCAAATTCTCACATCTCTTCTTTCCAGTCTCACTTCTTTGTATACACACTTATATTTAATTTTGATCCCCTTTGAGCTCTAATGAACTGAATGTTCTAGTAAAGGCAAAAAATATGAAGGCAATATGAAAGCAAAGATGTTGAGGTATAAACCACTTCGGGTGATCCATAAAACGCAATCCACCTACCATGGATATGGATGATTTTATTTATATCACAGAGAAAAGTCTTTGTGTGACTTTCTGTGACTTTCTCATTTTTTAGGATTTTTTTTTATTGCACTTCACTCTCATTTTTACTTGTCATACCACAGTCTCCATGGAGACTTAGCACAATGACCAGGATTGATGAAACTAATGAAACATTACTCCCTTCTACAGGCCAATAGACGAAATGGCACTGGAATCACAAGTTATAACCTACTGGACAATTACAGGATTACTGAATCAGAGAGAGAGCGAGAGAGAGAGAGAGAGAGAGAGAGAGAGAGAGAGAGAGAGAGAGAGAAAAAAATGAATGCCTGGAACATGGTTACTGCACCTCATTGTAATTATTATAATTATTACACTGTTGTATCATCTTGTGTCATCATAACAGTTCTCTCTGAGTTACCAGGAAACACAAAATATACACAAAGGACATGAAAAATAAATTCATTTATGAAAATAATCTAACCGATTAAAATAGCACACAACAACAACAAAAAGATCATAATTTTGAAATACATAATTTTAGAATACACCTACAGAGGGCACCATGGCTACTACATAAACATTCACCTACATTAATACTGGTTTTCATGATTACAATACACAGAATTTACTTAAGACCATGCATCAAATAATGATCATTAATGTTTGATGCAGTCAGTCATGCTTTGAATATAGCATGGACAAATCAGCCTTACAAAATTATGAGGCTTATAAGGACTTATAAGTCCTCCCATAAATTTTGGTAACCGAACGGGTTTCATAGTTCATTGAAATGTAGAATAAAATCCATCTGAAATATCTATGTGATCAAATTATGATGGTCAGAAAAAGTGACATAAGTTTCTGCAGCTTATCAGATGTTAGCATTATTCTATTAGGTCTACTGTGCTGTCATGGTAAGAGCCACTGAATAGTTTGTGTCTAATTACAGGTTTTCTGACAATCTGGCTATTAGTTACTTTTGTTTCTGCAAGTTATGCTAAGATTTTCATTCTTCAGCAAATGTTTATTACATAATAATTCTGAAAGTTGAATTAACAATAAAATATAGTTTAATTATACATTACAACATTGCGTGTGTGTGTGTGTGTGTGTGTGTGTGTGTGTGTGTGTGTATTCTTGTGCTTCTTATAGTCACTGATGTTGCTGAACAATTTGTTTCAACCAGGCAGATGAGATGCTTTTTTTTAAGTCAGAATTAACATGTCACAAGGATATATTCAGGCCCCTTTGTGAAGTCTTACATCACACACTCAGCTCAGTTATATCTGGGTCTCACTGGAGAAAGGTGTCTGCCAAACAGTGTAAATGTTATATATAAATTGTTGAGGCATTAAAGAATCTGATTACAGAGTGGCAGATAGGAGGGACATCTAAGGAAGTACACTATATTGCACTATAGAAGGACTAATGAAGTTTTAGTTTTTTTTTATTTGCATTTTTTTTTAATGTGAAGCTAATGAATAAAACATAAAAGTTTATCTTAGCAGTGGAGTTTGCATCATTACCCAGATAGAGAATGTATTATAGTCGGCTATTGACTGATGAGATGTGTTTGTGTGTTTTCAGGGTACAGACTTAATGTCTAAATGACTAAATGTCAAAATCTATATGCACAACAAAGCTTAATACTATAAAACATTTTCAGTTTTAAAAAGAGACTAGTTGATAGCATAGGTTTTAGGTATAATCAAAGTTGAATCATAAAAAAATTATACATTGCATTTCATTTACATAAATGCAATTAGCAGGTAGCAGATATGAGAGTGTTTGTGGGTACTTCATGAGGGAGCTATTGTGAGTACTTCATGAGGGAGCTGAGGGAGAGTCAGACAGATGGTCTGGGTGAACAGGCTTGCCTAGGCTCAAACAGTCAGAAGGATCATTTGGTTCTACTGTAAGGACAACTAATCTATATACAAAATAACTCCCTGTTCCATTTATACACACATCCAGGCCATATAGACTGTGTGAGTGCAATGGGGGACATATCAGCCTGTGTTTGTGGTCCATTGGACAGAAATTGTTTAAAAAAGATTAAAGAAATTGTAAATAGTTAAACATAGCATCATAGCATTGTTTAGATAGATAGATAGATAGATAGATAGATAGATAGATAGATAGATAGATAGATAGATAGATAGATAGATAGATAGATAGATAGATAGATAGATAGATAGATTTAGATAGAGAATTGCATTTTTGGATGGATGGATGGATGGATGGATGAATGGATGGATGGATGGAATATAGATATTTTGTGCATCTGATAGTAAGGTATGTACCTATAAGGTATCAAGTACCTGTACTAGTTTCTTCTTTTACTTGATATTTTTGTGAATTTTTCTCACTCTGTATATTTTAAGAGTATCCACTATAATCTAATCAAATAATATTTAATACACTGACTATAAATAGCTTAATCCAATTAAATAATATTTCTTCAATAAATCTAAACTCTAATATATCTGACAACAGAAATGTGGTTGTGAATGACCCCTTGATGTGTTTAGACTTGCTTAACAGGAAGTCTACAGTAACTCTTTACAGTTGTTGTGAGCTGAAAAAACATCTCAGAATTTACAACACATTAAACTTTGATACAGATTGATCCACTCATGTCAGCCAAAACAGGAATCTGATGCTACAGAGGGCACAGACTCACCGAAACTGGACATCAAGTGATGTCATCGTACCCCCCCCCCCCCCCCCCCCCCCCGCCATCCCATCTTGAAATGTTTCTGTATAATTTTATGCATTGCCTTGCTGCCACGTGATTGGCTGGAACTACACGAATGAGGATGGTTATCTGCGCTCCTTTTAAAGTGGCCAGTGAATTTATATACTGTCCTGTAGCTGTATAATTAAATTATTATAATAATATAAATTATTAGAGGGGCTGAATGGAGATCTAGGTTATTGGGTTATTAGTAGAAATCATACGTGGGGATTTAGTCATTCAGTTGTAGCCTGAATACTAGAGTATAAGCAGCTCAGTAAATAAATGAAGAATTGATCTGAAGAATCCAACTTGGTCGATGCAGCAGTACTGAGGATGGATTTCATCTCAGACGGTCATAGTTAATTTGTCGCTGGATGCCATGACTGCATGCGAAAGCACCAGTGTCGGTGGTGTCATGAGCGCGTGGGAAACTTTGGAGGATGGATATATAACAAGGCGCTTTAAAGTGCTGGACTGCTGCGGGAAATAAACGGCACTGGAATTCACCGAGTTAGGGCGGTGGAGTTAAAGCGCCAACTGGGATAGTTTAAAATGCAAACGCGTACTCAAATACAGTAATAAGCTAATACGGTGACTGTAAATAAGCGGAGCAGCGGAACAAGACATGGACCGAGAAGCAGGGCGAGACCGCCGGCGATTCATCGCGGCGCATTGTGATGACGGTACAATGTTTCATTCACAAAGCGTCACGATCGAGCGTTTTAATTTTTATGAATGATTCCAAGCAGCCAATTCATGTCGATCCGATTGAGTTCTCGAGTTTGTGCTTGTGTGCTTTTGTATGTGGTTGATAGCTCGTGTAGTCCGCTAGGGTCCAGTTTATCTCGATATGGATCAGCCAGTAGTTAAAGCAGGAAAATAAGAGGACAAACGCTTTCACGTGTCTCAAACTTGTGGAGAACTGTTCGCGTCGCGCTACAGCCTTAAGGCTCATTTTCGCAATTAAGTCGCTTATTCTATATTGGTTTAAACGTTTATCACTGCTATGTCTATGTTACATTTGTAGTTGTAATGCTATAGATGATGGGAAATTAAACGTAAATACATATACTTGCAGATTGTGTCGGATTGGTGATGGTAAATGACGTGACTGATGGGCGTGATTACCTCGCACGTGCAGGTATTGCGGATAGGTGTGTCTGGATCCAGGAAGTGTGTATGTACATACATGTGCAGCTGTTGTTCCCTGGGAGCAAATTGGTAATTTGCGTTACATACAGTTCTCGAGTAGTGTAACTCTTGTTGTTGTTGTAAATATGAGCAGTTATATAGAAAAACAGATTTTAAATACATTCTCGTGTATTGTAGCCTGTGCTTGAGTGTAAGATCAGGCTTTCAATCGTGGAACAATATACTTGGCTGTTCAGTGAAATACCTTTCTGTTTCATGGCCTCTGTTGAATTGTAAGCATGTGAGATATATTTAGAGCAAAGATCTACAGGCCTTCCTCGCTTCCTCTTCTGATGCAATTGTGAGAAAAAGGGAAAGATGGAAGCTTTGGCATGCCTATCTGAAAGTTTGACCCCAAAACAAGTCTTAAATATCTCTCTCTCTCTCTCTCTCTCTCTCTCTCTCTCTCTCTCTCTCTCTCTCTCTCTCCCTCTCCCTCTCCCTCTCCCTCTCCCTCTCCCTCTCCCTCTCTCTCCCTCTCCCTCTCCCTCTCTCTCTCTCTCTCTCTCTCATGCTTCTTCATGCCCTGACATGCCAGGAACTGGAGGGGAGGAGATAAAGGAGAACAAGAAAAACCAGTGAGCAGCTGTGAGGCAGAGAGTGTGTGAAAGAAACAGAAGAGTCCAATTCTGTCAGCATAACCCCAGAGACCTGCTAGGAGGAAAGAAGGAGACATACTGACCTGGTGGAAACCAGTACAAAAAAATAGAAGAAACTCGGTATAAATAAGGAAAGGAATTTGGATGCATAGAGATCATCTGAGATCAAGTAAGGGCTTATACCTTATTTATTTTTTTATTCTCTTTCATCCTCTCAGTTTATTTCTGTTCAAGCCAACTTAATTGATGACTATGTCAAGATAATCCTTTCTTGCAGTTTTTGTGAAGGTTGGAGTGGGACATTACTTTGACTCACCTATAGAAAGTGAAAGTATTTTCATTCATCTGAGAAATAGAGACAACTGTAATAGTTTAATTTGAAAGAAGCAGTCTTCTGTTCAAAAACCAAGATTTGTATTTTTATTACTCTATTTTTATCCATTTAACAGGGTCAATGACAACTGAGTTCCAACTAGCAGAATTCAAATGCACCTGCAGACAGACACCATCCGAGGGTTTTCAAATATCAATTCTTGGAAGAAATTTCACTATATGACTTCAGCATAATTGAGCACTGTGTGATTATTGATACAAATGACAGAAATATGAACTGAGGATTTTTTTTTTACCTTTGGACTATCCATTGTGCAGCTTGTGTTGTAGTATGGGGAAAGGTCTATCCACAAGCCTGACACCTTTTTTCTGGGCCAAATGAGGGGCTGCAGGCAAAGCTTGCTGCAGGGCCGGCGATTCCACTGTCGGGAATGGGCCCTGGAGAAGGTGAAAAGATACCTGGAGGCAAGAAATCAGGCCAAAGGGGTGCAGGACTCATCCCATCCCCCATCAGGTGTCCTAGTGATGGGGGGACCTGGTACAGGTAAGACAGCCTTCTGCACAGAGCTGGTTTGGCCTCAATCAGAAGCAGGGAGAGCAAGCGGACTGGCATCACGGTGCTTGGCCTGGCACTACTGTCAACGGGAAGATGCAGACAGCCTAGAAGTTTGGAGGTTTGTTCTGGGCCTGGTGGAGCAGCTGCGTAAGAGCCCTCTATTGGCACCGAGCTATGGCAACCTTTTGGCCAATCCTGCTATTGCTACCAGCCTAGATCCTCTTCACTGTCAACGTGATCCAGATGACACCTTTAAAAGGTGAGTGCTTCAGATCTGTGTTCTGTCTTACTTTCATAGTCCTTCAGGTGTAAACGTAGAAATGGAAAAGTACACAAAATCACCCATTATTTATTTTTATTTGAAGCCTGTGTCAAAGGAGAAATGAGCTTCGTTAGGTTTGTGTATTCTGTAAGCACACAAATTTCTCATGGAGTCATCAACTTGTATTCATATTGACATTTTTTTACTTTCAAGGTCTGATTTCTCTCTTTTATACACCACTTTTCAATGTTGTTCAAGTTGTCTGCTTTTCAAAAATATTTTACAATTTTCTGTCTGCTGTGTTCTTTTATATTTGTTGCTTTAACTTCTAAGAAGCCCTGTCCTTTCTCTAGCTCCATCTGACACTCAGTGCCTGTTAGTCATGCCAATGAAATCACACTAAAGACTTCCTTAATATTGCTTAATTGTAACCAGACAGTTTGCCACTTCTACACACAGATATTAGTCTACTTTAGTATTTGGTAATATAAAGATTTTGCATTTTTGCATAAGTTGTATTTGATTTATTGGTAATTTGAACTTTTGTTACATTAGTCTTAAACCAAACCTGCTGGATCTCAGTGACATGTTTCATTAATTTCCAAATTCCACAAAGAAATTAACTCTTATATGCATATTAACAGCTGTTTTTGTTTTTTGCTGAAGTGTAATTGAAGCACCACCCTGTCCTGTGCCAATTTGTCAGTGCATCTGGGCTTAATCCTGCTTGTATTCCCTTTTTCCTTGTCTCTTCTCTGGCACCAAGGCATTATTTGATACCCCTTTGAATGGCATTCTTTATGTCAAAGACAGGAAAGGGGTGATTGTTCTGTTTCTCTGGCACTTATATTTATTTGTTTATTCCCTTAACGTAATAATGCTCTCTATTCAAAGCAGTCACAATAGGCTTTGGAAGGCATGAATGGCAGTTGCTTTTTATGACCCTTTTAGGGGGAAAACATAAGACAGAAAAAAATGTGTCCCTACTGTGTCATGTTGGGTCTAGTTGGTGAGGTCGCCACCGCCATGTATCTGTCACTTTTCTTCTATTCTTCCTTTGCATGTTGCTACCATTAGATTACCCTGTTTGCTTATGTCAGAGCTGAGGTTCTCACATTCTACACACCCCTCACACCACCATTTACAAATTGCTGAGATCTTTTCTTGTACCACACAAACAGGAGAATGTGTCTGTATAAATGAGAAAGAGAATAGCTCAGTGGAAGACTGTATAAAGGTGTGTAAACTGGCTTTCTGGGGGGTCTAGCTACTAAGATTTTTAACACAGAGTTCAGAAAAACATGGAGCGTTCCTTACAAGAAAAAAGAGATCAGAGTGACTCTAGGCCTGTTACTATGGCAAGGTGTGAATCTATGTGAAAAAATGATGTAAAACTAACTGATAGGTGTGAAGTTTACTTAAACCAGGTTTTATTCTTCAAAAATCAGCTCAACATGCCTTTAACAGTCATAGAGAGTGTGCATCTTTAATGGAAAGGCTCAGAAGACCCTTAGATTATTAATTTCTTGTATTTTTACATTAGATATTCCCATTTAAGAACTAATCATTTCAATGCCTTCATCTATTTAAACAAAATTACTTACTCATAACCTTACTCTTACTGACACTGGAAACTGCATATTGCCAGGGTTAAGTATGCACATTGTGAATCAAAGGTCAAGTCAAGAAGCTTTAGTTTTGTTAAATTAAAAAATCTATGTACAGTCAGTTGAAAGCTTCACTGTATTACGTGAAATATAGTGCAGTACTATTGTTTCTGACTTCATAGCGATGGGTAACAATTTGTGAGCTCACCCATGTCATTAATATCATTGAGGGCAATTGGCCAAACTCAATCCATGATCATGAATTTGACTTAAAGAATTATAATGGGTCCACACTGAGCTAAAAATGTTTAGCATATTTTAATGTAAAGTAAACAGTTTCCTCCCATGTATGTACAATGTAGTAAAATTTGAATTCTTGGAGACAGAGTGAATGCTGTTTGCCAATATTTAGTGTTGAGTGGCTAAAATTCGTTCATGTTGCAAATAAAGTCTGAAGACCCTTTCATTACAGTCTTGGTTCATGATTGCCTGCAAATGGCAAAGACATGATATGGGGCTGGATAGAGGTTTTACATGAGGTTCAAAAATCTTATTCATTTCGTTCTCTGATGCAGCCAGCACAGTCCTCTCACCTGCACCCTTTAATGAAAGTGAATTATATTTGTTGTAGGCTATTTTAAAGTAATTGTATAAAATCAAGGCTAACTAAAAATGTGGTAAGGTCTGTGTTTCACACAGGCAATAATACCATCACTGTGGAAGGATGGTGGTTAGATTTTACCCATGGAGATTATGAATTTCTTCCAGTTGTTTTACAGACAAACTTTCTAGGGGTCTTTATCAACCTGTCAGTAAAACAAAGGCATGTAGAACACATGTAAAATATAGCATTTATAAACTAACCAGTGTCCTAGGAGGTGGCTGGTAATAAATTAAAGGAAACATACTGCTCTGTGACTAACTATTTTGCTTATTTAGGGGAGGGATTGCCCTCCACCTATTATCAGGGCCTCAACTTACATTTGCATTTATTTATTTAACAGACTTACAAAGGAGAACTTTCTTGCTGTTTACTACAGAGGCAAATAATGTTTAACATGATATTAGGTTCCATTAGGTATGCAAAAATATATTTGCAAAATGTGGATAAATCTATTTTATTTGCATTATAATATACTGTTAAATTTCTTATAATCACATAATTTATTTAAATTCTATTTTGGAAGCCTAGACAATTTGTACTGTTAAAATTGCTGTGGCAAAAAAATTAGTTTAAGCCATTAGGCCATATACACTCACTGAGCATTCCATTTAGAACACCTGTACAGCTACTAATTCATGTATTTATCTAATCATCTAATCATGTGGCAGCAGTGCAATGCATAAAATCATGCAGCTACGAGCCAGCAGCATCAAGTAATGTTCACGTCAACCATCAGAATGTAGGAAAATGTGATCTCAGTGATTTTGATTGTGGTATGTGGTATGACTGGCAGGTTTAAGTATTTCTATAACTTATGATGTCCTGGGAATTTGACACGCACCAGTCTCTAGAGATTTAACATCCAGTAAGAGGCAGTTCTGTGGATGAAAGCACCGTGTTGAAGAGAGAGGTCAGTGGAGAATGACCAGACTGGTTCAAGCTGACAGAACTCAGGTAACAGTAACTCAGGTAACCACTCTGTAAAACTGTGGTGAAAAAGCTGAAGCTTCAGTCGGCACAGGCTCACCAAAACTGGACAGATGAAGGATGGAAAAACGTAGCCTGATTTGATGAATTTGTCAAAATCAGTCTAGGCTGGTGGAGATGGACCAATTAGTCATTGATTGAATGAATGACTGTTTATTTGAGCATTGTTGCTGATCATGTGCATCCCTTAATGGCCACAATTTATCCTATTTAAGTTCTAATGGCTACTTCCATCATGATAATGCACCAAGCAAAAGTCACCTCAAACTGGTTTCATGAACATGATGATGAGTTCAGTAATGAAAGATACACAGCAGGAATTGTGCAGAATCTCAAAAGAATGTTTCCAACAACTTGTGGAACTCATGCTATGAAGAATTGAGGTTGTTTTGGCCTACTTAGTATAAGTTGGTTTGTGCATAATGTAAACATAAAATTATTTAGGACCAAGCAAAAGCTCCAATATCCTGTCAGATCTGCAAGTAACTGTATTAGGGTATATTCAGTACACTGTAAATTGTACGAGATAAACCCATCCTAGTCTAGCTTACTACCTTACCAGTATGGAGATAAATGATTGACTAGAGTGAACCAACATGATTGCAAGGATTGCAATGAATGGTAATTATTATGATTCAGAAGCACATTTGTTAATTCTGCCAAATGATGAAATACAACATCTTTAAATGTGTTTGAAATTAAGTAGTTTAAGTATTTCATAGTTAGTTGTGTGATTAACATGGCTGTTGTTTAGGAGAATACTGAACACTGATCGAAGTGTCTGCTGTCTACTTTAAGAGCAGCATGCTCACAGGTTCTGTGCCAACATCTTATCCTCTACCATGCATGAAGACACAGGAAATCTCTGAGCTTCCATAGCACTGACTCACCATGCCACATGAGCCACACCTCAGACCAGAAAAGAGGAGGATGAGACAAGTGTGGGGGGTGTGAAAGGAAGAGGCGGATGCGGCCTGAGAAGTGGTGTTAAAGTGAAAGGAAGGCTGTTTCCCAGTTCAGTTCCTGGTGGTTCTCTTCCTGCCCTGACATGATTTTTATTCTTCTGGCTTATATTTGTTCCTGTTCCTGTGTTCATTACCCACTCTGTCTCTGTTTTTCTCCCTTGCCCTGTTTTCCCCTGATGCTTCCATTTCCTCCCCTGCTTTATTTCCTCCCCTGCTTATGTTCTGTTCCAAAATCAGATGTGGGAAGTTGATCTTTCTGATTTCCTAGTACAAAAGCTTCCAGAGTTTCCGTATTGAAAAGATAACGTATAGAATGTGAAAATGGCTGAGCTTGAGAAGCTAGTGTTTCTTCTCCAGCTAGATTTTGTGATTAAGTGTTTAACATTAATGACACATCCTGCCTGCCACATCATCATCTCTTGATGAAGTTATATTTGTTAACTATTAGCTCTGGTTAAATTATGCACTTTTCCTTGCAGGTGGTTTATTTCTAATTTCCAACTTGCAAAGAATGCAGCATTAGACCCCCACTTCCTTCTTACTCTTTGTTGTCTCTTCTCCCATTTTTTTCACAACACCCACATTCTTAATTAAATGCAAATGTGTTCTGTGAGAAGCAGTAAGTTCCAAAGATGCAGTAAAAAAATTCAAGACAGATCTGAGGGATTGTTTTGTAGCTTAGCTTAAGAGTATTAAAAATGCAGTTAATATAGGCAGTGTCTACATATATGGAAGCAACAAATGACTAATAAATATGCTTGTGAGATGTAATGAAAACATGGTATAACTTTACATTTAAATGCTATATTTTGTGATAACCCACCCGTTCTCTTGTTTCCATCAGGGCAGTTCTGGAGACCCTGCTCTCCTTACCATCTCCATCTCAGAGTCTTTACATAGTAGTAGATTCTCTGGATTCTGGCTGTGGTGGAACTGTTGGAGTCAGTGAAAGTCTGAAAACAGTGAATATGGCTACTCAGAGTACTTCAGTAGCAGAGCTCCTCCACAGACACCACCAATACTTGCCACCCTGGATTCTTCTGGTCTGTTCTGCTCGCAGACAGAATAAGGCTGTTTGCAAGATGTTCTCAGGTATGTACACCTGTACACACATTGTAGTATCTTAGCTTTTTTACATCAGACAGCAGCTGAATTTGGTAACCCTCCTTGCCCAGATATCAATCGAGCCAAGGATATAGAGATGGAGCTATAAGAACATCGATTGTTCGAACACCATCAACCAGTCCAGTGACAAGTGACTTTCTTACAAAGTTTCATTCTAGAGACACTCGCTGGCACTTCAAATTAGAATAAAACTTTGTCCAAAAGAAACATTAGACCGTTATTACTATATTCTCTTTAATCATTTTGAATCATTTTGTTCATTTATTAACAGTAATGTTTAATGTTTTTTTTTTTTTATTTAACTTGATATACAAACCACAGTGGACCATGCTGTTCAGTGGAAAATAGTTATTTTGAGTGTGATTTTTTTTTTTAATGGTTTAAAAAAACAATTAGTTGCAAATTCAGTAATACGGCACTAGTTTGTTTTCCTTCTCCCAGCACATATGTACAGGTGTACATGTCTTTATATACATTTTCTTTTTTTTTTTTTTTTACTGGCATATTCCACACTTGTTCCATCCTGAACCATGCATTTACTAAAACCGACATTTCTTTAGTACTTAAGCATAGACTTTCCAATGGTAGTAACTCTATCACAAACAGTAGCCTTTCACCGTTTTGTCATTAATTTATTCATTCATTATATCTCCTATTTGTAATATCAAATCTCTCATTTTTGTTGTGCAGGGTTTCGAAAGTTATGTCTGGATGACCTGCGGAAACCTTTGGCTGTACAAGATGTTCAGCATTATATTCTGCGGAGGTTAGATCAGGAGGGGACCCTACGGCGGCAGCTCACACCAGAGACCGCTGACATGCTTAATTTGCTCCATATCAAGAGTGGTGGCTGCTTTCTCTTTCTTGAGCGAGTGCTGGATGGTGTAGCAAGTGGTTTAGTAGGGCTCAGAGAAATCCGGGACATACCAGGCACACTAAATGGTCTCTATCTATGGCTCTGTCAGCGGCTTTTCCCCCGTAGACTCTTTGTCCATGTTAGGCCCTTGCTCAACATTATTCTTGCCTCCCCACGACCCCTAAATCTTGAGGAACTCTTCAGTGCTGCACAAACTAGGGATGCTTGCCTGATACATGAGGACTTTCAGTCACAAATGCGTGCTCTCAAAGCACTGATAGTCGATGGGCCAGAAGGGAGTAAACTCTTGTTCCATGGTAGTTTTGCAGAATGGTTAACTGATGTGAAGTACTGTACACAAAAGTTTCTGTGCAGTACTAAAGATGGTCATCTTTCACTTGCCATGTCCCTATCACTGAGATCTAAAAGCCTTAACACAGAAGAGGTATGCCAAATGGGCCATCACCTCCTTAACAGTGGAATACATTCAGGTGAGCCATCACTGCTGGCTCTATGGATGCTTTGGACTGGAGTTCCCACCCTTGGAAGTTGTGGGAAGGGCCCATCTGCTACTTTCTCTCAACATTTCTTTTCCATGCAAACACCTGTGTTGGTTCAACAAGATGTGCTACAGCTTCTGATGAAAAGTGGTGTTTTCCCCCCTACCTGTTCCCCAGACAATGGTCCTAGTGTGGGTGTACACTGTGTGGGTAAAGGGAGAGCAATAGTGAGAAGGGCGCTGCAAAGAGAGGAGTCAGTGCGAGCTCTTCTGGATAGTGGGGTTAATGTAAACAGGACAGATCCATCAGATGGACGAACTCTGCTCTCTACTGCAGCCTACAATGGGCTTGCAGATATAACTGCATTACTACTGTGTCGTGGAGCAGACCCTTCTCTAAGTGACAACCAGGGACATACACCTCTAACGCTTGCAGCCAGGCAGGGCCATGTAGGTGTACTTCAGGTTATGCTTGACTGGATTCAGGACCAAGAGTGTGGCACTGTTCGATCATTGCTGGAGCATGCAGACAGTGAAGGATGGACAGCTCTGAGATCAGCCTCATGGGGTGGTCATAAGGAAGCAGTGAAGATGCTACTAGAGGCAGGAGCAGAGGTAGATGGTTGTGATCCTGATGGGCGTACAGCTTTACGAGCTGCTGCCTGGGGGGGTCATGAGGAGATTTTGCTGACTCTCCTTAGCCATGGTGCTACAGTTGATAAGATGGACAATGAAGGCCGTACTCCACTCATCGCTGCTGCCTACATGGGTCAGAAGGAGGCAGTAGAGATATTGCTGGATGCTGGTGCAGAAGTTGATCTGGCAGATGGGGATGGACGTACTGCACTCTCAGTGGCTGCACTGTGTGTGCCATCAGCAGCAGGGGGGAGAGGACATGTAGAGGTTGTGAGTTTGTTGCTGGAAAGGGGTGCTGATCCAGAGCATAAGGATAATGATGGAATGACACCTTTACTCCTTGCTTCCTACGAGGGACATGAGGAAGTTGTAGAGCTTCTTCTGGAGGCTGGGGCTGATGTGGACGAGAGTGCTGGAACCTACCCCTCTGCTGTCACACCTCTCCTTGCAGCTGCAGCCATGGGCCATGCAGGCACTGTGAACCGCATGCTATTTTGGGGTGCAGCAGTAGATGGTATTGATGGGGAGGGTCGCACCGCACTCTGCTTAGCTGCCGCTAAGGGCAGTGTAGAAGTTGTGCGAGCCCTGCTGGACCGGGGCTTGGATGAGAATCACAAAGATGATTTGGGTTGGACGCCACTGCATGCAGCTGCCTGTGAGGGCCACAAGAGTATTTGTACTGTACTCACAGAGCAAGCTAGTATGGCTAGAGTTGGTGAATTGGATGTGGAGGGCCGGACTCCACTCATTCTAGCAGCACAGGAAGGTCACTGCAGTACAGTTAGACTCCTGCTTGATCGTAAATCATCTATTGATCATCGAGGGTATAATGGACACTCTGCTCTCAGTGCAGCTGCCCTGCAAGGGCATGGGGAGGTGGTAGAACTGCTCTTGAGACGGGGAGCTGACACTGATGTTCGAGATGCAGAAGGAAGACCTCTTCTGTACTTGCTCATTCTAGAAGGCTGTTTGGATATAGCCGCTTTACTCATAGAGAAAGGGGGTGTTCCACTAGAATCAAGAGATGCAGAGGGCCGTACAGCACTACATGTAGCAGCTTGGCAAGGTGACCTAGATGGGATTGAGCTGTTGCTCAGACATGGTGCAGACCCTAATGCACTGGACTCAGAGGGTCGACCACCACTGCACTCTGTGGCATGGAGGGGACACATGGGTGCTGGGCGATTACTCCTCAGAGCTAGGGGCATAAATGTTAATTTAGCTTGCAAAAAACAAGGTGCCACTACACTCAGTATCGCCGCTCAGGAGGGACACACTGAAATTGTGGCCATGCTTTTGGAAAATGGTGCTAAACCAGATCTTGTGGATAACTATGGCCGCAGTCCAGTAAAAGTTGCAGGAAAGCGAGGCAATTTCAGCATTGTCCATCTACTAGAGAGCTATGGTGCAAAGCCATTCCTTGGACATCTAACTTCACTCTGTGATACTCCAGGCTTCTCTCATTCATCCATACTGAAAACTCAGGTTTCCATCTGCTCTGTCGAGGCCTCTGGAAATGGTGGCCCAGCTACTTCCTCCACCTCATCAAACTCTTTGTCAGCCTCTTGCTCACCTGCTTCTACAGCTGAAAGATTTCATTCAGTTCCTGGTTCTCAGACATCTTCCTCCACATGCCACTCTCTGGCCACAGTGCAGACTGTGCCCGCAGACACCATAAGCTTCACTCAGCAGATTCAGCAGCACTCACTACCCCGCTGCCGCAGCAGGCCATCCACCTTACCTCTACATGACTCAAACCATTCTAGCCTACAGAGGAGCACTGCAAGGAACAAGCAGAAAGCAGTTTCCAAAGATAAGCCTACCCATGCACGATGCACAGTCCTAGGACTGCAGGACTTGCATGTTCCCCTTAAAGGCCTTGGGTCTCCACAAACTGCTGAATACAGCTTGAACCCCCATACACTTCAATTGATTGAGAATGACCTAGAAAACAGTCCCCTGAAATTTGGAAGTTGTAAGTGGAACTCGGTAATAATGTCTCTAGGGCTGACACCAAACCAAGAGGGAGCCATTAGACAGCAAATAAATGGAGACAGTCCACCTTTGGGATATCCCCCACTTCATCTTCAGTCCCATGCACAAAAAAAGAGCTGGGATGGCTTTAAAAAAACAACAATTTCCCCAACCTTTGACCTCTCAGCTATCTCTCCACATGGTGCCTTACTAGAGGAATCTGTGTACATCACAAGCACAGACCCTCAGCTTAACCTCAAACAGGCCATTAAATTGCAGTTTGAAGGGCCAACCAGTGCAGCACTTTACAAGCGGGAAACACCACTCTAAGGTAAGGGCATATGTCACTTTTTGAGTGTATATTAAAAAAAAGGTAATTTTAAAACTGAATGTGAAAGATTATCAGATTCAAAGTAATTACTAAGTAAAACGTTAGAGACAATTTTCTCTCCACACTCTACTAGGAGAGAATGTCTGGAATGCTAATGACATCTTTGTCTGTTGTAGGCAACCCATGATAATTAGGAGATCAAGGAGGAGAGGGTGCTATAGAGAATTACTGTGTGTAAGTCACTCTGGGTAGTGGAGAACCATATATGAGATGAGGCCAGCATACCAAGCACACAATATCCTTTGACTTGCTTAAAAGGAGCAGCAAAGGAGAGGTGAGGAAGGGCCTTCAAAGGGCCTATGCTGTGTACTTTATGGATATTTTTATGGCTAGTCACAATGGACAACTGCTGGCTCCCCCCTCACTCAAACACTCACACAATCACAGGAAATATTCTTACAATGAAACACAACACACAAATAAAGTTGTATACAGGAAAATGTTATTACATATGTGATCAAAGAACACCAAGAAAAGAAAGAAATGCCTGATATAAAGATTTGTTTATTTGCACACATAAAGCAGGGAGTTAAATAGTTGCTCTCAAGTGGCCCAAGGCAAAGCAAGAATAGTATATTCATAGTATATGCATAGTACAGGGTGTCCCATAGGTCCAGCATCATATGGTTTATTTTTACAGAAAATGAATTATCTAAACAAGGACAAATTAATCAAAATAATTCAACTCATAGATTGAAGTCAAATATATTAACAAAAAATTGTATAAATAAAAGCATATGTTTTGCTGTTTTCATATTTTCTCTTATGATTCTGGACTTATGGGGCACCCTGTATAATAAAGCACCTTTAACACATTCTTTTTTTTTTCTTTGTGCAAAATAATGTGCAGAGTGATGGAGAAGACCATTAATTTATCTGGAATGCACCCCAGCTTAAAGTAGTTTAAAGGACATTTTCAGGAAAAAAAATCATAACCATTTTAAAATGTTTAATTTTGCATTTCTTTTCAGAAATGTTAGGTCATCATTGGCAATCATTTTATGGCTGTGCTTCAAGCTTGTTGTTACCATGCTATATTTTAGTGTTTTTGTTTTGTTTTGTTTTGTTTTGTTTTGTTTTTTTATTGCTTTTCTCTTTTGTGTAAACAGGGAATCAACAGACTGCAGACAATAATTTTGCAATATTTAGGCAGGTCACATGGATTAAATGAAATAATGAATTTTATATTACAGTTGGAAAGACAAAGAATTATCTGGATAATGGCAGGTGCCATGGATATACATGAGAGAGGCTCTAGGAAAAAGAACAGATTCAAAACTATAATGGATGTAATATGCTTTGTTTTTATTATATATGTCACCATGTAAATAGATTCTTTAATTAATATTCTAGCTTTCACTATTCTTGTTAATGGTTAATACTAATAATTGCTAATTGTTTATAAGGATTTAAATTTTTGTGACATTCCATCACTTTGTTATGCACTGTGACAAATTTGTAGTGAAGGAGCAAGAACTTATTTCTTTCTCTCTCTTGCAAACACAACAGGGCCAGTTTTTTGCCAGTACAAAAATCCATACAAAATTGGGTTCAGTACAAAATGTTTGGCACTAAAATGTGCACAGAAATGCGTCTTAGGGTTTTTTCTAATGTGCTAATATTCTGTAGTGCCTCTAAATGTACATTAAAGGTTTTACTATAACTTTTAGCTTTCACTTTGCAAAACTTGTTTAATCTTGTGTCCCTGTACATTTTCAGTATTTGTGAAAATATCAGACATTCTTCCATGAGCTTATTCTTGTTAGCAGATGCATTGTGACACACTCTCTCTTTTTCACAACTAAGTGAAGACTCTTTTATTGCCTCTCTAAGCTTGTTACTTCAAAAAAAATCCCCTAAAGCAAATAGGGCAAAGAAGTCAAAATGCCACCTACACAAACATCAAGACATATACAGCTTAGAAACAGATGTCCTCGAATGTATGCAAATTGTACACAAGCCTTTAATTACGTTAGAACCATTATTATACAACAGTTACTTCTGGTCCACTAATTTGATTGGTTGAGCAGTGTTCCAAGATATATAATGCTTATATATTGTATAACCACATTGGGAAGTTTCGCTCATTGTATCACGCTGATTGTCTGTGTCTGCCACAAAAAAAATGACAATTCCACCAACACTGAAACTCTTACTATAGTAGAGGTAATGACAAAAGCAGCCATGGCAAATGATACATTCTTCATGAATATCACTTTTGATTTTCAATATGAAAGCTCATTTGATAAAGATGAAAAGGAAAGACAATTTCCCAGGAAGCTCCTTTGATAAGAATGTTCAAATCAAGCTGACAGGATATAAAATGGCTGTAGTTTTTGGGGAGCTATTTACAACAGTAGGGAAAAACAAATAAAACATTTGGCCAAATTGTCTCTGTAATGTCAATTACTTTTGTATAAATGTTGATGCTGTGATTAGCTACGACACTTCCTGCACTTTTGCTATACTATTGCAATATTGCTTACAAAACACATTAACAGCATCAATGACAGTTTCAATGACAGTCACTGTTTGATCTTCTCCTTATCCATACAGTGCCTTAAGTATATAAATACATTAAAAACAATTAAGCCTGAAAGTAAAAACATATTTTTTTGGCAGATTACAGCAGAACGTATTGGTAGTGAGCATTCATTTACAGATGAAATAAGTTGCACTATAGGTAGTGTAACATAATTGGAGATTCCCCATAGGACACTTCTGAAATAATTGTATGAGCGTCTGGAAATCTACCCATAAAAGAATTAAGGATAATTGTTTTGTACCTATTAACTGATTTAAAATAATAATAATAATAATAATAATAATAATAATAATAATAATAATAATAATAATAGGGGGCACGGTGGCCTCACACCTCCAGGGTTGCGGGTTCGATTCCCGCCTCCGCCGTGTGTGTGTGGAGTTTGCATGTTCTCCCCGTGCCTCGGGGGTTTCCTCTGGGTACTCCGGTTTCCTCCCCCAGTCCAAAGACATGCATGGTAGGTTGATTGGCATCTCTAAATTGTCCGTAGTGTGTGATTGCGTGAGTGAATGAGAGTGTGTGTGTGCGCCCTGCGATGGGTTGGCACTCCGTCCAGGGTGTATCCTGCCTTGATGCCCTATGACGCCTGAGATAGGCACAGGCTCCCCGTGACCCGAGTGTAGTTCGGATAAGCGGAAGACAATGAATGAATGAATGAATGAATGAATGAATGAATGAATAATAATAATACTTTGTTTAGCAGGGTCTGTGTATAATTCTGGCACTAGGGAGGAAGTTTTTTCCTTTCCTTTTTTTTGTTTTTAATCTATCTAACCCTCCCTACAGCTATGTTTCTTTGCACATTCTTCCTTTGCTTTGCTGAATATATGTAACTTCGTTTATGCAACAAATACACAATTACTATAGTGGAGACAGTTGTGTGCCTGAATGCTACCTTTTCCACTGTTATTATAGAGGTAATTACATTGGTTTACTCTAAGCTATAATTGTTTAGCAACCATGAAATATTATGATGGCGTTTTGTTTAATATACTGATATGTGCTGCTATGAACAATTTGTCAGCTCACATCTAATAGCTTTATCAGTGGAAAACAGCCCCCATACCCTTAATACAGGCACTACAATGCCAATGTAGTTGAGTAGTACTATGTGTGGTGCAGCTATGAGTATATCAAACTCAGCAACATTGCTGTTTGTTTTTAAACAAACAGAAAACACCTGAATGCTTAGGTTGAGATATTGTCCACCAACCAAAAATATTAATTTAACAGAACCAAGACTTTAAGTCTACCACTGAAAAGGACTAGAGGACATGCACTGTAATGAGCTTTTCTCTGCTTTCAGGGAAGTGGTCAGATAGTTTTGTAAATAAATAGTTAATGGCTTAGTAAAGAGTTACTAGATATTTATATTTAGCTATCCAAAACAACTCGATAGAACGGGTTAATCTGGTTTCTGTGGCCTTTGTCTGCAAGCTAACAGTTCTTCATGGAAGAGTTGATCTACCTGTATTTTCTTACACTTACACCCTTATCTCATACAGTGTGAAAGCCTCACTAATACACTGTGAACCTGGTATTTGTTTGGGATAGGTAACTGTGTGAAACTGACATTTTGCTAAAGGTCAGTACACAGGAGGGGAGAGAAATGGTAGAAACAGAATTCTCTAAAAGCACCACATTGTAATGGAGATATTGTTTTATTTTAAAATTACTACAAATACTATAGTTCACAGGTATATTGATCTATTTGTCATTTGTAGTCACTGTGTATTTACCGCCACAAATCACAAATTAGTCATTTTCTATAAAGATTCCATCCATCCTGCTTAAATGGAAACTTGCAAGACATTGCATCTAGCCTAAAAGCATGCATCAGAGAAACAGCTGTGTGTATATATGTGTGTGTGAGAGTGCCTGTGTGCTGGTTAGTCATCATCTCCTGCTGTCAGTGGGAGGTTTTCAGTTTTTCAAAACTAATATTCTACAGCTTGCAGGGAAAAATTCCAGAGTAGTTTGAGACCTAGTGAAGGTTTTGGAGACACTTCTCAAGATTCCACAGTCATTCCATAGAGTGTCACAGATTACAAAGACTTACTAATCACCAACTACATTCCTGTAATTGTTCAGACCTGGCAGACAGGGACTATTAAACACAAGCACAGTGTTTCCGAATTCCTTTTAATCAAGCTATAACCCCTCCCCCTAAAACACACACACACTGCTGAAGAATGTGTCTGTTTTTTATTTAGGAGAATAAATTGTTGCACTGCCCCACTAAAACACCACCAATAAACAAGTTTCCTCCCATCCCAAAAGGATGCCTAGAGTCCATAACACCATTTACATGCTGTTACCTTCTGTTTTAGAAATTCTCACTATGTGAAACCTTGAGATGGGCAAATGATCACAGATTAAAAAACAGGGCCACATCTGTCAAGATTTTAAAAGACCAAATAAAGCAAAACTATAGTAAATTCTATTTTTTTTTTAACACAGCATAATCCACACCATTAATGATTTGTTTGACATGTATCATTTAATAATTATACAATAATCATGCATAATAGAAGAAAAATAAACAGCTAATAAAATACAGTTGAAACAATTTGAACTTTAATTTGAAAAGTGAAACTTTGATTTGAATCTAAAATCAATGCGGTACACTTATGCAGTGCATATATTAACTTGTAATCAGTTTGTACAACGGTGTCAGTGACACAGTGGGGATGGAAACAGATAAAGTTAGTCAATTGTAATGTTACATGAGTATTGTTACTATACAAGCACTATGCTATGCAATGACAGCTTCCAAATTATGACATCTGTAGAATATGATTTTAAATGGATTACATTAGTTTACAGTGTATAGAACATGCAATTGTGTGATTTCATTGAAGTTCATGCAACACTACATGCATGTGTGGGAGGAAAAAACAATGGTGTTTAAAGCAGTATTTAGACTGCATAACCTCCTGTTTGCTGTATGATTTCCCAATGTAACACTATGAATACAAATGATAACATATATACAATTAAATTTCAGTCAGAATTATTTAAAACATAATACATTTAGCAGCCAGGGCCTTTCATTTGGTTTGAAGTAATTATTTATTTGTACTGGTATATCTTGATGCAGTGGTGCATGCTGTCTGACACCACTAAGAACCCATTGGGTAGTAAGGCAAGCCCTCGGGGACTACTTAGTCCCTCAGTAACCACTGTTCTACCTAAACCTTCAGGTGGGTATAGCACCACACGATGCTGCTCTGCCCAATCTGCTACTAGCACTGCTCCATTGCTGTCAATGCAGAGTCCCCAGGGGCTGGTAAGGACAGGTCCCATGCTAGAACAAACTCCAAGGATGCGCAGAATATTCCAGTCAGATCCCAGAACCTTCACACATGGCTCTCGACCTGCCTCACTGCCTCGCTCAGACACTGCCACAAGACCTGTGTGTAGACACGCGGTCACTAGGTAAGGTCTGTGGAATCCAGTCACTACAGTTCGCTCTAGTCTTGATCCAGTTTTTGGCTCAAGTCTCAGGGAACTTAATGTGCCTTTACGAATATCTGCAACAAGGAACTCATCCTTCTGAGTCACTGTCACTCCCCTGGGTGCTTCCAGCTCATCTCGTGGGACCCCTGCAATATAAGGTCCCCCTCCAAAGGTTTGCAGGAGCCGTCCATGTCGATTAAAAATTAGCAGGGCTCGTTCAGCTGCACAGCTCAGAGCAATGAGACCTTTAGAATTAACAGCTACATCAAAGTAATTTCGGCAGGATCCTGATGAGCCTCCAGGGTCATTATTTGTGGAAGTCACTTGCTGAAAAACATTGCCATACTGATCAAATACCTGCACACGGGCATTCCCACAATCCACCAAGAAAAGCTGACCCTGAGGTGTAGCATGGACACCACTTGGCAGAGTAAGGTCTGCACGTCCTGAGCCCTGTTTACCAAATCTTCGAACAAGACTCATTTTCTCTGCTGACAATCTCTGAGCATCCTCTTCAAATTCCATAAGGGCTGATTTACTTCTTTCTCCCCAGATCTTAACCCCATCCATGCGCTTAGACCCAGTGCTTACATGCTGGTTTAGTCCATCTTGGGAGGACCCATCAATGACTGACATAGACAGTGAACGTGAAACTCCCCAAGACCATCCTTTATGTTGTGGGTGTTCTTTTTGTGAATAGTTTCCATGACTAGGGCCAGCTTTAGTCTGTAATGCTGAGGACTGCTGGTGCCTATTGGCCTTCCACTTGCTTGATTGGTCTTTTCCAATGATGAGTGGACGAGAAAGCTCACTACTGGATCTAGAGAGTCTGTGATTTGGAGTGGTATAGTTTTTAGAAGAGCTGACAATGAAAGTGTATCCAGAATCAACACTCTCAGCAGGAGAAGGAGTACGGTTGTATCCATGGTCATCAAAGGATGTAGTAAGGTGAGACAATGAACGGTCATGTGACAGCAAATCCTGGCATCGGTGGCTAGAGTTGGGATCTCTCTGGCTTCTGGGGGATGGCATTGAGCTAATTCGAGATCCTCCTTTTAAGGAATTTTGTTCCCTTCTATCTGTTTTTGGATCTTCACAATGATTGCATAAGAATGGAACTCTCTGTGGCTGATATTCTCTTTCTGAGGATAGAGATTCCAGCTGCTTCCTTGCTGCTTCTGAAGCAAGAGATTGAAGTGATCCATTTTGCTGACACATAAAATCTTCTAACTCCATGTTGCTAAGCAATTCTGGTACAGCCATGAAAAGCTCATCTCCTTTGGATTCAGATGTTCGTGATTCATACTCTTCCTCCTGCAATGATTCACGCTCACTTGGGACCAGCTTTGGGTGCCAGTGGCCCATATGTAGTGACAGTGGTTTCACATCTTCACCACATTCTTTATCACTTTGGGCTGAAAGTTTGATTTTTCGGATAGCTCTCTGGTTTCCACAACTATTTGATGACATTAGAATTTGGCTATGTCCAGGCCCTGCTCCATCAGGCATGTTCCTACCTTCTTTCCCAGGTTCTGTCCATTTATCACATTGCCCTCCAGAAGCATGAAGGGAACACAGTTGTCCCTTTAATCCACAGGCACCAACAGGGAGATTAACAGCATGGTCCTGCACCATAATCTCACCAAAGGTGACAGCTTTTGGTTGGGCACTGGGTTTGAACGACACACGTTTCAGAGCAAGTGAAATTTCCCATGGCTGAAGAAGCTCTGCAACACTCTTAAGAAGCAAATCATACTTCTGGTCTACTTCACCCCCAATTTTGTCTCCATTTGCATTTTTTTCATTAGTTTTTTTAATTTGATCTCTTATCTGACAGATTTTACGGAGGTGCTGATCTATTAGTGCTTGTCCAACTCGGACAGCTGCTGCATTGTCCCTTTGCAACTGTTCCAGTCTGCGCTGTAAATCCCGATGATCCTGCTCCACTCTCTCCAGCAGGCGACGTTCCTCTCTTTGTGCTCCCAGCATAGCACGTTCCACTCCTCTGCCCACCATCTCAGCCTCAACTGCCTGCCGCTCCCGAAGCCGCCTGAGCTCTGTCTCACTAACTGCTAAATCACAGAGGGCCTGGGTGGCCCAACAGGGCAAGGGATGGGAGGACACCATGATACACTGTTTTTGGTTCTCTGGACCTTCTGAATTTGATTGTTCCACTGGATTAAGCAAGGATAGAAGAGAGGTATTAGGGGAAGCCTTGCTGCTTAATGGAGACACAGGTAACATCACTGCACTGAAGGATATTTGGGATTGTGAGACTTTGAAGTATGATGTAATGGCTTCTAAGAAGGCATTCTTTTCTCAGGGACCTGTATAAAATATCAAGGGAATAGGGCATTATGCTATAAATTAGATAGAATTTAATACATTTTGAATACATTTTTCCAAGATCATAATATTAAATGTGTTCTGGCATTCAGGTGATTGAATGAACTTCCCCTTGATGTCCGAACAGCTGATTCACTGGCAGTATTCAAAAACTGTCAATAAACCTACCATTTCCTGAAGCACTTAAATTAACACTTTAATATTAGAAAATGTCTGTGTGCTTTTCTGCCTATATTACCTCCACAGCAGAGTTTAAAACTCGGGTATTATTATTAATGAACCAGTATCAAGATGTATTTATTAACAGAAACTTCTGTAAGTCACTTTGGATGAGGGCATCTACCAAAAAATAAAAAAACTCTGGAATGGGATATTATAAGTGTTATATAAAGATGTCCACAAGCTTTTGCCATGTAGTGTATATAGTAGATATTGAACCTACATTCTTCTATGTGCAGCATGGGATATAGCTTAACTCACATGGAAACACAGCATTACTGAGACATGATTATTAAAAACTGCATATCCTAATAATACAGTTGTTCACATGATCCCATTATTATTTATCCAGAACCATAGACAGAACTAAGATAATTGGATTTCAAAAGCACAATATATTATTATTTACTTCTAATGTATGCAAACTAGTGCTCCTAGAAGTTGATAATTAATTAATTAAGTAAAATCCTAATGCTCCAAAATTCACCCCTTTTGTCTTATTCGGCTTATAGATAGTAACACAAATAGACAACTCATCTGCTGATAGTGTTGCTTGTTGCAATACATGATTCTGATAATGAACATTCTAAAATAGTCCACCTCAGAAATTTGGTACAGCATGGCGAGCATATGTAAGCCACAAAACACAACCCAGGAAAAAACAGTAGGAGGGAGTAGTGGTGGACTGACAGCTGGTTAGCTGAATATAGGATACAGATAATGTGACATCCTCTGGTAGAGTTTAGAAGGTGAGGAGACTGTAAGATGTGAAAAATGGAGGAACAGGAACATAGAAGACAAGAAGAGGGAAATCAAGATATTGCTATGGTGTTTAAAAAGCACTGAATATTTTATTAGCATTTCAAATGCAGAGAGGGTAATGGCAATGTGCGTGCGTGTGTGTGTGTGTGTGTGTGTGTGTGTGTGTGTGTGTGTGTGTGTGTGTGTGTGGGAGGAGGAGAAGGAAAAGTCAACCTATCATTTCACAAAAGACACACTCACACACTTCTCAGCCATCAGTATGGAAATCTAATGAAATCTAATCTAATGAAAAATGCAGCTTAATGAAAGCTATGACCACAAAGACAAATGTTTTCCTATTGTTCATTTGTGGAATTAATTGAAATATAAGCTGCTGATGAAAATGATTGATGAAAATAATGAATTAATCAATAATCATGACAGTGACCAAGGATTAATTGTACAATTTTACAAGGCATGTGGTTTGTGCATTTTACTTCTTTTATGTGTCTGCTTTGTAGTCACATGTACAGCAGTCCTAAACTGACAGTGTATTGAATTTCCATTAGAATATAGTTTACATTCTAAATAATACAAAAGGAGATCAGGTATCCATTACAATCTAAATTATATATGAGCAGCTGATACTGCTGCAGTCGTAATTAAGTTCCTTTAGAAAAAAACACATTAAGTCTATGTTACCAAAAAGAAACAGACATACTTAAAATGTCATCACGGAAAAGTAAGCGACTGACAAAAATTTCGGAAACTTTTTTCTTTGCTACCAGCACATATGCAGGAGTAAATTATTTAACAATAATGAATTAATCCCCATTCCAAAATTATATAGCTCATGCATAACAGTGTACTTTGAATTAGCTACTACATTTTGTTATATAACAATTATAGACAATTAAACAAAACATGCAAGTCTACTTAATTAAGTTCTATTTCACCATGTTTGGATGATTTAATTTATAAGCATGTTTAAGCAAGTATTATTTAAAGAATGTCAATGTCATAGTGAAGCTCATTATTAGATAAATATATAAAGAGAAAATCAAACTAGACCCTTACCTGTGATGAGGGTCATGCAGGTACCTGTGCATCTCTCTCTCTCTCTCTCTCTCTCTCTCTCTCTCTCTCTCTTTCTCGCTCTCCCTCTCTTTTAGCATTCTGGGCTTCCTGTTGTTGCTAAGAGACTCAAAAAACTAGTATAACACTCAAGGGCAGCTGCCAGCTAATTACAGTTTTTGGAAGGAAAATTGGCTGAACAACACTTTTCCTTTAACAAACAGATTTGTGGGTTGATTTGAAGTAATTTTGCTGTATCCATAATTAATGAATAATAATTATACTGCTGTGTAATACAAAACATTCATATTCTTATTTCAACTATTATAAAGCATCAAGTATCACAGATGTTACTTTTGATCACAAAATTGTACTGCATGTTTAGACATGAAGCAAAATTAACATTTATATAAGTTCTAATTGTAACACATTTGTGTCATCAACAGCATTTATTTTAACAGTTACAATATTCTTGAAAATTCTTTCTGATTGTCCTCAAAATGATTCCTTGGCAAAATATATATATATATATATATATATATATATATATATATATATATATATATATATACGTACACATATACATACATACATACATACATATATATATACGTGTATACATACATATATACATATATATTTATATACATATGTATGTATTTATATACATTTGTATGTATATATATATATATATATATATATATATATATATATACATATACGTACATATATATATATATATATATAAATACGTACACACGTACATACATACATACATACATACATATATATATACATATATATATATATATATATATATATATATATATATATATATATATATATATATATATACAGTGGGGCAAAAAAGTATTTAGTCAGCCACCAATTGTGCAAGTTCTCCCACTTAAAAAGATGAGAGAGGCCTGTAATTTTCATCATAGGTACACTTCAACTATGAGAGACAGAATGAGAAAAAAAAATCCAGAAAATCACATTGTCTGATTTTTAAAGAATTTATTTGCAAGTTATGGAAAATAAGTATTTGGTCAATAACAAAAGTTCATCTCAATACTTTGTTATATACTCTTTGTTGGCAATGACAGAGGTCAAACGTTTTCTGTAAGTCGCCACAAGGTTTTTACACACTGTTGCTGGTAGTTTGGCCCATTCCTCCATGCAGATCTCCTCTAGAGCAGTGATGTTTTGGGGCTGTCGCTGGGCAACACGGATTTTCAACTCCCTCCAAAGATTTTCAATGGGGTTGAGATCTGGATACTGGCTAGGCCACTCCAGGACCTTGAAATGCTTCTTACGAAGCCACTCCTTCGTTGCCCGGGCGGTGTGTTTGGGATCATTGTCATGCTGAAAGACCCAGCCACGTTTCATCTTCAATGCCCTTGCTGATGGAAGGAGGTTTTTACTCAAAATCTCACGATACATGGCCCCATTCATTCTTTCCTATACACGGATCAGTCGTCCTGGTCCCTTTGCAGAAAAACAGCCCCAAAGCATGATGTTTCCACCCCCATGCTTCACAGTAGGTATGGTGTTCTTTGGATGCAACTCAGCATTCTTTCTCCTCCAAACATGACAAGTTGAGTTTTTACCAAAAAGGTAAATTTTGGTTTCATCTGACCATATGACATTCTCCCAATCCTCTTCTGGATCATCCAAATGCTCTCTAGCAAACTTCAGATGGGCCCGGACATGTACTGGCTTAAGCAGGGGGACACGTCTGGCACTGCAGGATTTGAGTCCCTGGCGGCGTAGTGTGTTACTGATGGTAGCCTTTGTTACTTTGGTCCCAGCTCTCTGCAGGTCATTCACTAGGTCCCCCCGTGTAGTTCTGGGATTTTTGCTTACCATTCTTATGATCATTTTGACCCCACGGGGTGAGATCTTGCATGGAGCCCCAGATCGAGGGAGATTATCAGTGGATTTGTGTGTCTTCCATTTTCTAATAATTGCTCCCACAGTTGATTTCTTCACACCAAGCTGCTTACCTATTGCAGATTCAGTCTTCCCAGCCTGGTGCAGGTCTACAATTTTGTTTCTGGTGTCCTTTGACAGCTCTTTGGTCTTGGCCATAGTGAAGTTTGGAGTCTGACTGTTTGAGGTTGTGGACAGGTGTCTTTTATACTGATAACGAGTTCAAACAGGTGCCATTAATACAGGTAACGAGTGGAGGACAGAGGAGCCTCTTAAAGAAGAAGTTACAGGTCTGTGAGAGCCAGAAATCTTGCTTTTTTGTAGGTGACCAAATACTTATTTTCCACCATAATTTGCGAATAAATTCTTTAAAAATCAGACAATGTGATATATATATATATATATATATATCTCACATATATACATACATAAACTATATTACCAAAAGTTTTGGGACACCCCTCAAAATCATTGAATTCAGGTGTTGTTTTTCATGGGTTGGGCTCGGCCCCTTAGTTCCAGTGAAAGGAACTGACATTTTGGGCAATTTCATGCTCTCAACGTTTTGGGAACAGTTTGGGGATGGCCCCTGTGGTTTAAAACCATGCTCTATGTGCTCAGTAACATGCTCTGCTCCTTCAGCTGCAGGTTGAGGTTACTGGATGGATGGAGCAGGGTTGAGGTGCACCTCAGACCCAGTACCCTTCTGGCCTTCACCTGCCTCAAGCTTTGGCCTGGGCAGTATGTTTTGGTAGGGGGCCAAAAGGGATCCAGTCCGGTTGGAACAGGGAGGCCATCCCCAAACTGTTCCACAAAGTTGAGAGCAGGAAATTGTCCAAAATGTCTTGGTATGCTGAAGCATTAAGAGTTCCTTTCACTGGAACTAAAGGGCCAAGCCCAACCCCTGAATTCAATGATTTGATGGGGTGTTCCAAAACTTGTGGCAATATAGTGTATGTATGTAGAGTGGTGTGAAAAAATGTTGGCCCCCTTCCTGATTTCTTATTTTTTTGCATGTTTGTCACACTTTAATGTTTCAGATAATCAAACGCATTTAAATATTAGTCAAAGATAACACAAGTAAACACATCATGTAGTTTTTAAAGGAAGGTTTTTATTATTAAGGGAAAACAAAATCCAAAACTACATGGCCCTGTGTGAAAAAGTGTTTGCCCCCTAAGTCTAATAACTGGTTGGGCCACCCTTAGCAGCAACAACTGCAATCAAGCGTTTTCTATAACTTGCAATGAGTCTGTTACAGCACTGTGGAGGAATTTTGGCCCACTCATCTTTGCAGAATTGTTGTAATTCAGCCACACTGGAGGGTTTTCGAGCATGAACCACCTTTTTAAGGTCATGGCACAGCATCTCAGTCGGATTGAGGTCAGCACTTTGACTAGGCCACTCCAAAGTCTTCATTTTGTTTTTCTTCAGCCATTCAGAGGTGGACTTGCTGGTGTGTTTTGGATCATTGTCCTGCTGCAGAACCCAAGTTCGCTTCAGCTTGAGGTCACAAACAGATGGCCGGACATTCTCCTTCAGGATTTTTTGGTAGACAGCAGAATTCATGGTTCCATTTATCACAGCAAGTCTTCCAGGTCCTGAAGCAGCAAAACAGCCCCAGACCATCACACTACCACCACCATATTTTACTGTTGGTATGATGTTCTTTTTCTGGAATGTGGTGTTACTTTTACGCCAGACGTAATGTACACAGACCTTCCAAAAAGTTAAATTTTTGTCTCATCAGTCCACAGATTATTTTCCCAAAGGTCTTGGGGATCATCAAAATGTTTTCTGGCAAAACTGAGACGAGCCTTTTTGTTCTTTTTCCTCGGCAGCGTTTTTCGTCTTGGAACTCTGCTCTGCAAACCATTTTTGCCTAGTCTCTTTCTTATGGTGGAGTCATGAACACTCACCTTAACTGAGGCAAGTGAGGCCTGCAGTTCTTTGGATGTTGTTGTGGGCTGTTTTGTGACCTCCTGGATGAGTTGTCGCTGCGCTCTTGGGGTAATTTTGGTCGACTGGCCACTCCTGGGAAGGTTCTCCACTGTTCCATGTTTTCGCCATTTGTAGATAATGGCTCTCACTGTGGTTTGCGGCAGTCCCAAAGCTTTAGAAATGGCTTTATAACCTTTTCCAGACTGATAGATCTCAATTACTTTCTTTCTCATTTGTTTTTGAATTTCTTTGGATCTCAGCATGTCTAGCTTTTGCAGCTCTTTTGGTCTACTTCACTTTGTCAGGCAGGTCCTATTTAAGTGAGTTCTTGATTGCAAACAGGTGTGGCAGTAATCAGGCCTGGGTGTGGCTAGAGAAATTGAACTCAGGTGTGATAAACCACAGTTAAGTTGTGTTTTAACAGGGGGGCAAATACTTTTTCACACAGGGCCATGTAGTTTTGGATTTTGTTTTCCCTTAATAATAAAAACCTTCATTTAAAAACTGCATGATGTGTTTACTTGTGTTATCTTTGACTAATATTTAAATGTGTTTGATTATCTGAAACATTAAAGTGTGACAAACATGCAAAAATATAAGAAATCAGGAAGGGGGCCAACACTTTTTCACACCACTGTATGTATGTATAAATATATTCATGTAATTTTCTGCACCTAAATTATAATTGGTATATAATTGGTACATCTGTGTAACAGATAGTGTTATATCACAGGTCTGGGGTTTGATTCTGAGCTCAGGTTTCATAAGCTCTTGCAGTTTCCTCCTGAAAAATGTGTACATTTCTTTTTTCACTCAAGCAGAAACCCTGAGGGATGCAAACTTTTTCTAAACTAAGTTTCCTAGAACAGTATTTTATCAGCTGGTGTCCAATTTTGTTCTTGACAATGAAGTTCAATTGAAAGAAACAGCAGAAAAAAAATCCACTGACATTATAAAAGCTTTACTGCCACTGATTATCTTTCCTGCAGTGAGAGAAGCCACTGTTACTTACCTACCCACATCTTGCTTGAATACTGCAAGCTGGTGAAAAGTGCAGTTGCAGACTGACCTGCTGGTAGTCATGACTTGTATGAGTACTGTCAGCCCAGACAGCTGAAAACCTTTGACAATGTGAAAGGAACAAGGTTAGGCTTCGACTGCAAATATACTTTGAAGTCATAGCCTATATTACATTCCTTCGCTAATTTTTTTGCTGAATATCAGTACTGTGCATTGTGTGCTTTTTCCTCCATCTCCATTTTTGCTGGTGGTCTCCAAGCACTTTTGCTAAAATGTGACTGTAATAACATATATCCAGGGTGCTCATCACTGGCCCCATCATGGCTTCTGATGATGACATTTGATGACAGAGAAAGGAACCAGTGCATTGTGGCTTTTTGTAGTTGACAAGTTTACATACACCTTGGCTAATGAAATTTCAGTCAATTACTTCACACGTTTCATATTACCAAACAGTTCCTGTTTCAGTACTACTTTATGTCCATGAGTATTGTAGCAAAGAAATGTAATGTGAGCCGTGCACACAGGATTCAACAGATCCACCATTGGAATTAGGTCATGGTTTAATTTGGGTGTTAGGGAAAACCTTGGGAATGACTCAAATTCAAGCAATCACATTCACCCTGTGAGCAAGCTCAAACTACAACACAACTTCAACATCTAATAACATAGCATGCATACATGAGGGACTTCTATGGAGAGTCAGTGCTGGCTCAGAGGGACTGTGGTTTAAAACCATGTTCTATGTGCTCAGTAACATGCTCTGCTCCATCAGCTGCAGGTTGAGGTTACTGGAGGGATGGAGCAGGGTTGAGGTGCACCTCAGACCCAGTACCCTTCTGGCCTTCAAGCTTTGGCCTCGGCAGTATGGTTTGGTAGAGGGCCAAAAGGGATCCCCAAATACACAGATTGGTTACTGGGTCTGCTTTCTTGGTTTGGTGAGTGATACTGAGATCTGGATAAGAACTGACTTTGGGATTAAAAACACAAGTCAGAACTTTTAGACTAATTAAAAATGTACAAACACAATTTGTATTTATTAATTGGTGTGAATACTAAATACCAAAACAGAGAAACTTTGTGCTGGTAAACAGATGTAAAACAGCAGGTAAAACAGATCCTCTGTTCATATAGGCAGGCATATCACAAATAGAATATTTATCCTTTTAATCCCAACAAAAAGCTTCTGTATGCACAGAGAACAACCTTAGTGACTGTTTGAGGAAAGTGCTAAGGCAGGATTACAGTGCTGGAGAGTCCACTTCATTTTGTTTCGTCCATCATCATCACCATCATCCCAGTCTTTTTACATTTATGATCCATGCTGTCTCAGCTGATCGCACTGTTGTGCTTGTTCAGCAATTGTTTCAGCAAGACTGCTGAAAATCAAGGTGCTGAGCTTCTCAATACTGATGGGACAAAGAACAACCCCTACTACCACAGCATTTAAGATGGAAGTGTAACAACAAAAGATTTTTTGGAAGGGGGGGTAGTGGTGGCTGTGGAACAAACCAAAAAAATATTTTAAAATACAGAGACAGCAGGCAATGCATAATTTTGTGTGCTGTATGTCATAGAATTACGATACGGAACATGAGGCACTTAGTGATTTACCTTGATATTAGGTTTTGTATTGAACCATACTGATACAGATGTGTCTGAAACACACAGAACAGCATTAGCAAGCACAACAAAAAACATGATTAAATGAAGACCAAGACATCAGAGGTATTGCTAAGTAAAACATTTATAAATTAATTTAAAAAACATTCCCTTTTAGTGTTTTACAGATTTTAAAGTGTAACCATTGATTTGCCCTACTGGGATCAGCTATACTTATCAGGATTTATATAGAAAAATATTTCTGGCAACATTCATCATTTTACATTTGTTTTCCATACAGTTTTGTGAATTGTTAAAGAAGGGTGGGGGGGCTTGGTGAATTTCCCCAAGTTTAAGCATTACTGTGCGTGTACACAAAAGCAGAAACGTTTCAAACTAAGAGCAACGGGAGCAGGTTTGCATAGATAACAAGCTGCAAACACATGGACAACACTTCACCAATTAAAGGAAAAGCAGCCAAGATAAGAAAAGAAAAGAAATTAACAATAATAATAATTAATGTAGAAAAATGAACCTCAAAATCCTTTCTGGATTCCACTGAAATTACACACGGACATTTCCCCAAATCCTATAGCCAGCAACTGAGAACAAGCAATTACTTTGTCAAAAAGCTTCATTACTCTAGCATTGTTTTTCCATTTTTGTCAGTTTTAAAATATTTTATATAATCTAGAGGTCTAGCCTCCTGGAGCCATGTGCACTGGGGTAGCCTCTACTGTCTCTGAGGCTGAAACACAAAACTGGCACTTTTTCAGGGTATGTACACAACTGTGCCCCATTTACTTTTTTTTTTATTTATTTTTTTTATATATCTAAATAGCAGTAAAAACACCAAAGGGGGCCAATAAGCTGTTTACTAGGCAATACTTGGCACCATAGATCCTGATGTTGTTCCTAAAACAGCTGTTTAATATTCACCTCTTTGCTTTAATACACGCCTTACATGCTTACACAAACCACAGCCAAAGGCATAACATCACTCGTAAAGAAATTTTAGCTCCTGTCAACAATTTGGTGCACTTTCAAAGTGATGACTCAGTAAGAACCTGGCATATAGACACATTTCAGAAACCTTGAACAAAAGCTTAAGGACAGTTACAATTTTAGATGAATATTTAAACCATATTGCCACCACTTGAAACAAATAAACACAAAATGTTAACTAGTGCTTAAGTAAAAATATGAAAGCTCTCCTGTCTCAAATGACGCTTAACTACTCAATGCATTTTTTGAAAGCAAATAGCAAGTCTGAGCAAAGAAAAGCTTGTTTGTAAAAGATAGCAATTAGGGCAGATGGCCAAGTGGGTACAAATGGATGAGCTGCTCGTTAAATGGATGAGAGTCCAAGTTGCAACTTTTACATCAATCTTAATTTAACCAGCATTTTCTGCAATTTTATACACACATACAACAATTGAAAAGGAAATGTGATTCAATTTACAGGTTTAAAAAAAACCCTCTTTTTTCATTGAATGGAACAACTCTAAACCATGATTTGGAACATTAACGCGTGTACAGAAAATGTGACATTGTCTCTATGGCTGTGAATAATCTGGAAATAATCAAGGTAGATTTTAGCTAAATTGCCCACACAAAAAGTGAGTACATATGTAAAAAAAAAAAAAAAATGTATTGAGAGAACAAGCCACCCACACATACATCAGCAGATGCAGTACTTTCACAATGAACACTAAACTCTCTAGTGGGAAAAAAATCCCAAATAAACTAAAACTAAAACATACAGTGAACTTACTGCCTGCTGCAACACTGAAATGGCTTCTGCTTCTCTGAATTTGGCACATTTCCTGCACGGGCTGGAACTCAACTAAAACCTGACAGTCTCGTCATTTACGAAACCAGCCACTAGGGAAACTAAATGGCCCACTTATTCAGAAAGTAAATGGAGCACCATAAAGAGCCAGTAAAGGATCAGTGCCTTTTCAAAAATCTAATTCTCCTGTTGCTATGATTATCCTCCTCCTCCTGTTGTTATTCTCTTTCCAGTCAATTGCCTGTGCCATTTCACACAGTCTCTCATGACCACCTAAAGTCAGTGAGGATATT
This sequence comes from Hemibagrus guttatus, assembly GCA_033459395.1. Taxonomy (NCBI): domain Eukaryota; kingdom Metazoa; phylum Chordata; class Actinopteri; order Siluriformes; family Bagridae; genus Hemibagrus; species Hemibagrus guttatus. The sequence goes on from JAUCMX010000006.1 coordinate 23,507,367, forward strand.
CAAGCCACTGTACTTGGAATAAAATATAATTTGACAAAAGGAACATAAAAAGTGGAACATGCACTTTTCTATTGTGGTATGCTCTTTTGGTGACCTCTTTTTAACCCTCTGAGATCATGTATCTAGACTCTTTGAGATGATCATACTTGACTGTTTAACTCTCCAAGTTTCCCCCCTATAGTTTAACTACTCACTGAAACAGTGGATACATTTGTGATGTACATTAGTGGCATTGTGTCTGGGTACAAGCAGGTTTAAATGTTTTGTGATATTTTGTATTCTGTATTTGGTATTAGATTTTAGATTTAGTAACAGAATTCTAAAAAGTCACAATTTTGCATCAATGTGTCTGTTACATTCTTTTCATGTCCTATCACTAAAATATTCAGCAAAAAAAACTGCAAATACATCATATAAAATCTCAGGAAATCCCTATGGAAATCACTCATGGAAGATGGCAATTTATATGAAACCTGTAAAATGCATGCACCAAGCCTAACACATCTATTTCTGTGATTAAAAAATTACTCTATATTACTATATTAAAGAACATTATTTTCAATTATATTAAAATGTGCTTTATTTAGGCAATGACTTCCTCGGACTAGCTAGCGAGTGAGCTTGTTGGATAAAACTATGGAAGAGCATGGTTATAAAAAACTATATATTTTATGTCTGCAGTATATTTTCAAATAAGATAAACTATGGCACAGAATTGACCATCATATACTATAAATAACAAAGCTGTTTTACCAGGCAGCTTGTGTTCTGAGTGTCAAAGACTCCATTCTCAGTAGACAACAGATGCACCCAAGGTTTCAGTGAGTAGGACACTGTGTAATTCACGACAGCTAACTGGCCAGTGCTCCCCATTAATTCTGTAATTATAGCTTGTATGACAGATTTTCTTTCCTTTTCATAAAACAAAGAAATAACACTCAGTTATAGACTTATATTTTAACTTATTTACACCAATCCTGTTTTAACAACTGTACTACTTGGACAAGACTCGAAAATATTGATACTTAAAGGGTAGGTGTTGTAACAATTCAATGGCATGTTGTCATTTTCCTCACTTTGTTTGGATAAAAGGGGTTGTACATAGTAATTGTTCAGGCCTGCTGGCAAGGCCCTTATTATGGTTATTGACAATCAAGCCACATTGTGAAAATCAATTCCCTATTACATTTCTACACAAATAACAGAAATGTGCAGGTTTTACAGAGCTTTGTTTATATTTTTCAGTAGATTCTTTGTATAGAATTACTCGGCACAGACCTAATAATATAAAAAGATCAAAGCAGCATGCCTCTTACATAAAAAAAAAAAAAAAAATGATATGTAGCAAAATAACACCAAAGATTTGCTTTAGGGAGTGCCTGTGTACAGCCATGTTAAAGCAAGTTGCTCTGAGCATAATGTATAAAAACATTATACACATATTTTATATAGAATATATACAAGATTTATATTGACAACATTCTAAAGCTTTAACAATTAAGCTCTTACATATCCTGTACAATTTTTAAAAAATTATAAACATACATTACACCTATCCTCACACACTTGTTTTCTTTTTCCTTTTAAAAACTGTGTGGAAGATTGGGCACAGTGTCTGTCACTCCTCAGTGCCCTGGCTGGGTGGAAAGGGCATGGCCACTGCATGCTCCTGTGCCAAAGCTGCCAGCTCCTTAAGAAACTCAGAGAAAATGACAGCACAGTAAACAGTGTTCTTCACCCGCAGTGCCTCTGCCTGTTTCTCCAGACTAGAAGCTCCAGTTCCAGCCACCACGCCGCGGAATAGAGCGCTGTGCAGAGAATGGCTACCGTCCCTGACATGTGCCAGGGCCGCCTGAGCTGCATGGCGGGCTCGTGTTGGACTGTTAGTGTGCCTCAGGATCAGCTCGCCCAGTGATGGCTTCCGACTCTTTACTATAAAAGAGATATGCACTTATGTAAGAGAAGCATGGCAAAGAAATCTATAAAAAATTTTAAAATAAATAAACAAATATTTAAAAAATCAGATCAGTAGAGTAATTAACATAATTAACCTGATCAGCCAGTGAATTTTTCAACTTGACCTTTTCACACTATCTTATGAATAGACCCCCTCCACCCCCACTTCTTGTTTTCTCACTAACCCATTGAGTCTGATCGGCGGAGAGGAGGTACTCCTGTGGGCGAATCTGTCCAGTCTAGTTTGCCTCGTGTGACAAGGAAGTGCCGAGCCTTCCTCAGCATAGTTGGAAAGTCCTCGTGCACTGCAGCAAAGGCTTCAATACGGTTCTTTATAGATCCAAGCACCTGAAAAAAAAGGTGAAAAGTAAAGGAAGGTAACATTAGTGCTTGCACATATACTAAAATAGAAAGGTGAAATAGTAAGTATTTAGACACACACCGATCAGGCATAACATTATGGCCAACTGCCTAATATTGTGTTGGTCCCCCTTTTTCTGCCAAAACAGCCTGGACCAGTCATGCACTGTCTGTTCTGACACCTTTCTATCAGAACCAGCATTAACTTCTTCAGCAATTTGAGTAACAGTAGCTCGTCTGTTGGATCGGATCACACGGGCCAGCCTTTGCTCCCCACGTGCATCAATGAGCCTTGGCCGCCCATGACCCTGTCACCAGTTCACCACTGTTCTTTCCTTGGACCACTTTTGATAGATACTGACCACTGCAGACGGGGAAGACCCCACAAGAGCTGCAGTGTTGGAGATGCTCTGATCCAGTCGTCTAGCCATCACATTTTGGCCCTTGTCAAACTCACTCAAATCCTTAAGCTTTTTTCCTGCTTCTAACACATCAACTTTGAGGACAAAATGTTCACTTGCTGCATAATATATCCCACCCACTAACAGGTGCCATGATGAGGAAATAATCAGTGTTATTCACTTCACCTGTCAGTGCTCATAATGTTAAGCCTGATCAGTGTATATATTCTGGTTTTTCTATGATAAACATAATCCAAAAAGACCACCTATCCAAAACCAATTAACTGCTGAGGAAAAAAAGGATAGAGTTGACCTTGTTGCTACATAACATTGTGCAAAGCAGCCAATCACAAAAACTCAGTTCTGAGTACCATAGCACTTCACTTAATAGTCAAGGTCAGTTTATTGTTCGAAAACTTGTGGATTATATTTACAGTAGCAGATAGTCAGGTATACAGCAACTGTGTGACTTACAGCCTAAAAATCAATCTGTAAACTTTTAGAAAATAAATATTTAGAGAGTCTTAATATTAAGAATTATGCACACATATTTAAAGAGCTTCTCCTAAGCATAAAGCTAAGGGTAAAGCTTACGTAAATGTGGTTTTGAGTAAGACACAATTAGTTGAAATATACTGGACTGTAATACGTTCAGTAGGATCAGACATTTTGAATCTGTGACTTTACTGTGCTGTGTTGTTATTCAGACAGTCTCTTATGACGAGTAAAACCATACCTGTATGAGAGACTTGACACTAGGCTGGAACACCATATTTGTGTTAAGAAGGAAGGAGCGGAGGAGAGGCTGAGGGTAGCAAGCAAGCTGAAACATGATGCCTGTCAGCAGAATGTTCACATACAAAGAATTTTGCATCATATTCTCCAGCTTTGAAAAGAGCACCGTCAAAAAGGGACCTGTGGACACAAAGTGGACACAGTGGAAGATTTGCTGAGTTCAAGGTCATTTTTTCTAGGTGTTGAGAATTCTTGAACAGAATACTTATCCCGTATACAAAGCCTCAAAAAAAACTTACCTATGTATGGCTGTGCTTGAGGCTGTCCAAGGGGCCGTGCTGGGCTAAACATTGCTGGAGTGGAGGTTTCAGGCTTTGATTCTTCAGCTCCCTGCTCGGTCTCTAATGAAGGGCACTCCTCATCTGTCCGATTTGAATCAGGATTAGATAAGGGATCGTGAATGAAGTCATCAGTGCTTCGTCTGTGAACTCTCCTTCCCTTTACTCGCTCTTCTAGTTCTCTTAGCTCTTGGTGGAATGCTTCAATGCTGATGCCCTGGCCATTGGAGTCTTCCGACAGTGGTTCAGATGGCGCTTGGTCTATCAGCTCATCGATCAGGCTCTCAACTGACTCCAGCCCTGGGCTGCTGCAGCTTGTGGTGATGAAAGTGTCAGCTGAGCTCAAGGCTGGAGTAGCTCTCGGTCCCTCAGTGGACTTACACTCCTGGGATGAGAACTGCAAGTTTGATGGGATCGTCTGTGGTTGTGGAAGCGCAGTAGTTTGCACCTGAGATGGTTTCATTACCAAACTATACTCTCCCTGCAAAGGAAGACTGGATTCTGTAGATACAATACCCACCCTTCCATTCACGCCCAATTCTTCCACTCCTCCACTAGCATCTTCATCTCTCTTTACCTTCTTCACCTCCATCCCTCCATCAGACATATCCACACACTCATCTGCCTTTCCAGTGCCATTATAGAGTGCTCGATGTGGAAGTGTGTGGGGTTGCCGACCAGCAGGTTCTCCTGCCCCTAATGGGGGAACTGCTGATGACGATGATGATGATGATGATGATGATAATGGCTGCAGAGAGACAGAATTGGGTAACAGGCTGCGTTTCTTGCTGCGAGGTGTGAGGCTGATGCAGTTCTTACTGATTGTAACATCCCACTCTCCACTGTTTCGATCTGAGCTGCTCCACTCTGCACGTGCTGTTGCCACTATGGCTGCCCTCTGCTGCATGTCTTTAAGCCCGCTTTGCTGCATGGAAAAGTGTTCAGGCACCATATTGAGAGACGGGTTGGATGTGGGAGGCTGTGGAGGAGGTGGTGCAGAGTTGGGGGAAGGATTTTCTCCATCATAAGGGGCTGACCAGTCCCGACAGGCCCATGAGCAGAGCTCAATCCCCCGCCGTGCATCTCTGAGGTACTCCAGGTAACCAGACTCAGTTTCTGAAGCATCTGGAGGCTGATGCATAGGGCTATTGGGAGATGGTGTAGAAATGCTGCCTCGAGGAGAGGAGGGAGTGTTGTCAGAGGCAGCAGTGAAGGACGGGTTGCCTGTGTTTTGCTGGCGAATGAAGAGAGCCAAGCGGGATGGAGTGCTAGGCTTGGCATGAATGGGAGACTCTGAAGTGGGGCTTCCCAGCACTACAATAAGAATAAGAAATTAGATGTTTTAATTTGATACACTGCTTATATTGATTAATAACAGATAACTGTACAAGTAATTTTACAGTCAGTGGTCATAGACAAGCACTTGAAATTCTGTGATTTTGTAATATTGTTCTTATCTTGGTCAGCAAAACTACATGGTGAAGTAATCTATTTTTCTTTGATATGTAATTTGTTGGTGCTGCATTTTTGACGTAGGGACAGAGGGAGCAGGTGTTAATACTACTTTACCCCTGATTCAGACAGAACATGAAAAGTAAGTCACTTTAGCACTGTTTCTGACTCTTTAAAATTAGCACCCATAATAACCAGCTGACAGTCATTTTACCACCCTATATGCAAGGCTAGGGTTAGGGTTAGCAAAAAAGGTGCTGAACTTGATGGCTGGTTTATGCATTCAGCAGTGCCTGTGATCTAAAATCGCTCTGCAGACCAATCACACTCACTTGACTGTTGTCAATAACAACAATAAATAAAATTTTCATTCACAGGCCACACACACTTGGCAATAATAAAAAGAAACAAACAGTCCTAATTGATTACCACCACTAGCAGTGCATTTTATTTCAATTGCCAAATCAGTGCGTGGGTTTTAAGCACTTTCTGATGAATATTTATGAGCACTGTGTGAATTTCATAATGTCTCATAACATTATTCTCCTTTATTACAGTGACTGACTGCTAACAAACAAGATGCACATTCCTTTAAACTCAGTGAAAAAGTATTTGTTTTGCCAGCGTGTCTGACTTCTTCTATGTACACTTTCTATTTTTCGTTTGTAGACTGTCATCATGTTTAGCCAAAAGCTTGATAAAACTAATGCAGGCATACAGAATTAAAGTTTTGAGTAAGTTGAAAAGGAGTTGTTTTTTGATGTTCTTTACATGACAGCGACACCAAGTGTTCAAACCAGGAACCTCTGGATTTTTTTTATCATCATAACATTCATGCATTGTCTACCGCTTATCCGATCTATTCTTGGGTCACAGGGAGCCTGTGCCCATCTCAGGCGTCATTGGGCATCAAGGCAGGATACACCCTGGACGGACTGCCAACCCATCGCAGGGCACACACTCACTCATTCATTCACACAATCACACACTACGGACAATTTAGAGATGCCAATCAACCTACAATGCATGTCTTTGGACCAGGGGAGGAAACCGGAGTACCCGGAGGAAACCCCCGAGGCATGGGGAGAACATGCAAACTCCACACACACAGTGGAGGCGGGAATCGAACCCCCAACCCTGGAGGTGTGAGGCAAACGTGCTAACCAGTAAGCCACCGTGCCCCCCATTATCATAACAGTAGTTCAAAATTGTATTTTTTTCTAAAATACCTAGTAAGCTATTTAAATACTGGCAGCAGGCAGCAAATGGACTACAGGCTGTTGTTTGGACACCCCTGCTGTGTGTAGCTTGAATATACTGTTGCCATCGATTTTTATAAAACAATTTTGGCTAGTTTCCACTGATTAAGCCTTGTTTAGTAGATGTGCTTACCCTTGCCCCAGAAAGCAGGTTCCTCCTCCTTTTCATTACAGGCTGCTGTGGTGATTCGGCAGCATTCTGGGATGAGAGACAGGAACTTATCGGCTGATTTGCCATAGAGGTCAGTCTCTCTGATTGCACGTCGTTGACTCAGCATCACATGTGTGCAAGGCAGCAAATACCTAAACGTAAAAGAGCAAATTAATGACTACACTGCATTGAAAGCATATTCAGGATCTAAGAGGAATTAAGGTAATTGCATATGTGTGGCACAGACACACACCTGAGAACGAGCTGGAGCATGAGGTCTTCACAATTGAGGGAGAGCAAAGTCTTGAAAAGACTCAGAGAGACCATGCACAGCTACATAGAAACAAAAGCAAAGAAAGTTACTACACACCACCAGCCTATCTTAAAACTACAAAAAGGCTTTGCTGGTTTCAGAGCTATCCTGACAGCTACACAGGAAAAAGATACAGAGTTCCACTCCCACTGGAAAAGAAAATTAGACAGAATTCCCAGGGGCCCAGACCTACCCGTGAGTTGCTGCTGATGCGTGTGAGCAGTGTATCAAGGATTGTGTCGTTGTCATGACGATGCAGCAGTATGAAGCAAAGAAAGGTTTTGAGGAGGGACTTTTCTGAGATACTGCGTAGAAAAAGGTCCAGATATGCCGTACTTGCTATCATTTCATCCACAGATGACTGGATTAAATAAGGACAAACAAAGAGAAAAACAAAAGTTAATAATATTATACTGCACAGCAATGGCAGTCATTATGCCCTTAATTAATATCAGACACAACATCATACACCTAGGCAATGCACAAACTACAATTTTGAATTCTGTCTCACCTTGTGCAGGGCAGGGCCCATGACGGGTACCAGGAAGCCATTGTGGATGTAGTCAATTAGTTGGCAGCGAACGAGTGGGTGTGCCACCTGTACCACGGCGTTACAGAACTCTAGACTGTTCATGAAGAGGACCAGAGAGGACACTCCCATCCAGTCCTCCCTCCGGAGAGCATGCCAGTCATCACCACGCACCTCAATCTTCCGTGGCAGAGAGGAATAGAGTGCACTCAAGCCTGTTGCTAGTACCTAGGGAATGAAGTTATAGATTAAGTTTCCAGGTCAGCTAGTTTGCAGTTTTGAGATAGAAAATGGTATGTAGTAGAGAGACAGAGACTGCTGTGAATAATGATTGTAAAATAAATTTTAAACTTTGTTTAAAAAAGTGTTTTTCCATAAGTAGATTAGACGTGGTTTTCTTCTACTATCAAAAAAAAGGTAGGAAGACAATAAATTGCTACTAGGTTTGATCTAGTATATGAATGTTTGTTCATAGCGCTCTGTAATGAATTCTCCCACCTAGGGCCCCGTGTTAATTGGATATGATCCAGATTTACTATAACCCTGATCAAGGTGAAGTGGTTGCTGAAGATAAAGTTTAGGTTACAAATAAAGAGGTTGGCAGATTGTTTGTGTTTGTCACCTTCGGATCATTTCTGGCATTTGGCCAGAAATCATAAATGTGGTTGAGATAATTAAAGCTAATAATATACATGCGACTTCTACAATGAATTCTAACAGTCTGTAAATGTTGTTTGGCCTTCATTTAAATTGATCTGACATTTAAATAACTTAAATATACAGATAGCAGATACTTTTAAACAATAAAGTGGTTTGTGTCCTTCAATAGCTTAGGAAAGGAATCTTTAAAGGCAGTTTTCTCCCTTTTCAATATCAGGGTTAGATTTAGCGCATACTAGAAAAAAAACAGTTCAGTTCAGGAGAAATTATAATTTTTAGTACAATACATTGGATTGGAAAGCCAATTCATTTGTTTTTGCCATGCACTAAAGACATCAGAGTTTGGGATCAAAATATGAATACAATACGGTACATGAGAAAGCATTCAGCTTTAATTTTTTAGGTATTGCCAATGAGCTTGAAAAAACATAGTGCTCAAGGTGAACATTCTTTGCTGTCTCTTCAGTGGTAAGCAGATCCTTCAATCTTAAACCCATATGTCTTCAATTCATTGCAAAAACAACAGAATTGGCCATGCCATTCCAAAACGTTTGGAGGGGGCTGTAAAAGAAAGTGTCAGTATTTGACCACCTGAAGGGTTTTCCCAGGTTGCTACCCTTTTTATAGTAAGAAAATAACGTTGGTCATAAATAATCTTTACAAACAGACAATCATGACACCACATACAGATGTACACACATGCACACACACACACAGACCAACTTACCGGACAGAAGTAGGAGTTCTCAGTAATGTAGCGGGCCACAGCATGGTTGCTGGCTGAGGTAGCCATGACCAAAAGCAAGGCATCACGTGCTTGCTGTCCCAGAGCGCCATCTCGATGGATAAACGGTACCAGCAGGGAGAAGATCAGCAGGTTTGTAGGACCCTGCTGTATTGTCCCACACTTAAACAACAGCTCCAACACAGCAGGCTGCCTTGCCATAGACACACAAACCTTAAGAGACACATACACAAAAATTTACATAAAGCAATCCCAAACATTAACATGTGAGCATTAACTGAAGCTCTTGACCTGCATCTGCATGATTTTATGCACTGCAATGCTGCCCCAGGATGTACAGGTGTACAAGGTAGACAGTGATTGTATGTGAAAAGTTTTTAAAATGAACATTGCTTATACAACACACACACACACACACACACACACACACACACACACACACACACACACACAAAGAGTGGTGTGAAAAAGTGTTTGCGAACTTGGGTTCTGCAGCAGAATGATCCAAACCACACCAGCAAGTCCACCTCTGAATGGCTGAAGAAAAACAAAATGAAGACTTTGGAGTGGTCTAGTCAAAGTCCTGACCTCAATCCGATTGAGATGCTGTGGCATGACCTTAAAAAGGTGGTTCATGCTCGAAAACCCTCCAATGTGGCTGATTTACAACAATTCTGCAAAGATGAGTGGGCCAAAATTCCTCCACATCGCTGTAACAGACTCATTGCAAGTTATAGAAAACGCTTGATTGCAGTTGTTGCTGCTAAGGGTGGCCCAACCAGTTATTAGGCTTAGGGGGCAAATACTTTTTCACACAGGGCCATGTAGTTTTGGAGTTTGTTTTCCCTTAATAATAAAAACCTTCTTAAGCGGTAATAATTTAAAAACTGCACGATGTATTTACTTGTGTTATCTTTGACTAATATTTAAATGTGTCTGATTATCTGAAACATTAAAGTGTGACAAACATGCAAAAAAATCAGGAAAGGGGGCCAACACTTTTTCACACCACTGTATACATATTATTTTATCATCACCTGCTTTTTATAAATTAAATGTCAGATGTATGTTGATCGGTTGCATATGTTTGTTTAGAGGGAATTTTGCGAGTAGCCAAAAAATTACATGAAAGATTGAATTATTGTATGTGCAAAAGTAAGTGAAGCCTGAGCTGTATTGGTAAAGTCAACAGACTTTAACAGATTCAGGTGAAACACATTTGGGTGCTTAATTAATCAGTTAAGCAGACCAATCAAATTAGACACCCTTAGGAAAGTGGTTGGACAACACTGATTAAAAGAGAGGGGAAACCAACCAAACCACTGTAGTGCCAAGGAGTCAAGCAATGCCAAGAGGAAAGGAGATATCCGAGGACATCAGGAAGAATGTGATGACAGCCGATCAGTCTGGGGAAGACTATTAGACCATCTCCAAGAGATTCCAACTCCATCCATCCACTGTAAAACAAATCATCTACAAATGGAGGGCATTCAACATGACCACAACTCTGCCTAGAAGTGGACGCCCATCAAAACTATCATCAAGAAGCACCAGAGTAGCAGACTTCTCTGGTAGCATCAGGGGTAAATGTACATGCATCTACAATCAGACGAAAATTGAACAGACATGACATTTATGGGAGGATTGCTAGAAAGAAGCCTCTGGTCTCAAAAAAGAACAAAGCTGCCCATTTCAACTTTGCCAGAAAGCATTTGGACAAGCCAGAGGCCTTTCTCTGGATAGATGAGTCCAAAATAGATTTATTTGGTCATAATCAAAGCTGCCATGTTTGGAGAAAAGCCAACACTGAATTCAAGGAAAAGAACCTCCTCCCAACAGTGAAGCATGGTGGTGGAAATGTGAAGGTCTGGGGCTGCTTTTCTGTCTCCGGGCCAGGGAGACTCCATATTATCCAGGGAAACTTGAATTCTCAGACCCATCAACAAATTCTTGAAGAGAATCTCCTGCCATCAGTCAGACAGCTGAATCTGGGCCAAAAATGGGTGATGCAACAAGACAACAACCCTAAGCATTTAAGCAAATCCACCAAGGACTGGCTTAAAAGAAAGACACTCTTGATTGGCCTAGTCAGTCTCAATCCAATTGAAATGTTGTGGCTAGACCTGAAGCGGGCGGTACATGCCAGATGTCCTTCCAACCTCTCTCAACTGGCTGAGTTCTGCAAGGAGGAGTGGGCAAAAATCCCCAAAGACAGCTGTGAGAGACTGGTCAGTGGTTACAGAAGACGTTTGGTTGAAGTAGTGGCTGCAAAAGGAGGTGCCACAAGCTACTAAATAAAAGAATTCAATTACTTTTGCCCATATAATAATTCAATCTTTCATGTAGTTTTTTGGCTACTTGCAAAATTTCCTCTAAACAAACATATGCAATTGATCAACATACACCTGAAATTTAATTTATAAAAAGCAGGTGATGATAAAATAAGAAAATCAAGGTAAAACAAAGGAAAAGACTGAACAGCTCAAGGGGATCTCAAACAGCACTGTATATATTTATTCATTCATTGTCTACTGCTTGTCCGATCTATTCTCGGGTCACAGGGAGCCTGCACCTATCTCATTGGGCATCAAGGCAGGATAGCACTATATATATATATATATATATATATATATATATATATATATATATATATATATATATATATATATATATATATATATATATATATATATATATATATATATATATATGTAAATAATTCATTATTTTCCTCAAAATTCTGCAAACAATACCCCGTAATGACAACAAGAAAGAAGTTTGTTTGAAATCTTTGCAAGCTTATTAAAAATAAAAAACGAAAAAAAAAATCATGTACAGAAGTATTCACAGCCTTTGCAATGACACTCAAAATTGAGCTCAGGTGCATCCTGTTTCCATTGATCATCCTTGAGATGTTTCTACAACTTGATTGGAGTCCACCTGTAGTAAATTCAGTTGACTGGACATGATTTGGAAAGGCACACATGTGTCTATATAAGATCCCACAGCTAACAGTGCATGTCAGAGAACAAACCAAGCCATGAAGTCCAAGGAATTGTCTTGTAGACCTCCGAGACAGGATTGTATCAAGGCACAGATCTGGGGAAGGGTACAGAAAAATTTCTGCAGCATTGAAAGTTCCACTGAGCACAGTGGCCTCCATCATCTGTAAATGGAAGAAGTTTGAAACCACCAGGACTCTTCCTAGAGTGGGCTGCCCGGCCATACTGAGCGATCGATGGAGAAGGGCCTTAGTCAGGGAGGTGACCAAGAACCCGATGGTCACTCTGAAAGAGCTCCAGCGTTTCTCTGTGGAGAAAGGAGAGCCTTCCAGAAGAACAACCCTCTCTGCAGCACTCCACAAATCAGGCCTGAATGGTAGTGGCCAGACGGAAGCCACTCCTTAGTAAAAGGCACATGACAGCCCACCTGGAGTTTGCCAGAAGGCACCTGAAGGAGTCTCAGACCATGAGAAACAAAATTCTCTGGTCTGACGAAACAAAAATTGAACTCTTTGGCCTGAATAGCAAGCGTCATGTCTGGAGGAAACCAGGCACCGCTCATCACCTGGCCAATACCATCCCTACAGTGAAGCATGGTGGTGGCAGAATCATGCTGTGGGGATGTTTTTCAGCAGCAGGAACTGGGAGACTAGTCAGGATCGAGAGAAAGATGAATGCAGCAATGTACAGCAACATCCTTGATGAAAACCTGCTCCAGAGCGATCGGGACCTCAGACTGGGGCAACGGTTCATCTTCCAACAGGACAACAACCCTAAGCACACAGCCAGGATAACAAAGGAGTGGCTACGAGACAACTCTGAAAATGTCCTTGAGTGGCCCAGCCAGAGCCCAGAGAGCCCTGAAAATGGCTGTGCACTGACGTTCCCCAACCAACCTGATGGAGCTTAAGAGGACCTGCAAAGACGAATGAGAGAAACTGCCCAAAAATAGGTGTGCCAGGCTTGTAGCGTCATACTCAAAAAGACTTGATGCTGTAATTGGTGCCAAAGGTGCTTCAACAAAGTATTGCGCAAAGGCTGTGAATACTTATGTACATGTGATTTCTTTCATTTTAAATAAATTTGCAAAGAAACTTCTTGCGCATTGTCATTATGGGGTATTGTGTGTAGAATTTTGAGGAAAATAATAAATTTAATCCATTTTGTAATAAAGCTGTAACATAACAAAATGTGGAAAAAGTGAAGCCCTGTGAATACTTTCCGGTTGCACTGTATATAAAGTGAGATTGATAAATGTGAATGCTTTGATTTTACAGAAATATATGGATCAAAATCTTTAATTAAATTAAATGTTAATTTGAGGTTTTAACAAATCTAAACCCACACATACACACCTGGTTTAGCAGCATAACGAGGCTGGCCTCCAGGTTAGGGGGACAGCCGAGTTGAGGGTCTACACAGGCTCCCAGCAGGATGAGTAGTGGCTGCAGCACAGCACTGTTCTGCAGCAAGGGCTGATGGGATTGGCCAATTAGCATTTCAAACAGCTTCAGCAGAGCTGTTTGACTGTCAGGGTCCAGACCACGGCGCACATGCCACTGTACCAGTCGCTCCAGGATGTTCTCAGACATCACCAGCTCCAGAATAGGGCCAAAAGCTGAGAAGGAGATGTAATAATAGCAACACTGTTACTGGGCTTAAGTTTAATCCACAGTTCATGCAGTTCATGTGAACAGTTTTTATCAGTTTGTTTTATAGTCATTGCATATTTGCTGTGTTTTTATACTGTGTTGTTTATTTCTTGATCAAAGCTAATGTGCAAAATAGAAAAATCTACTCTTCTGAGACATTTACCACACTGAAACATGTAACTTGTTCTTTAGCACCTACTCAGATGAGTTCTCAGTATAAAATACTTCACATATCACAGATGTGCTTGAAAGCCTACACATGGCATTTGACAGATTAAAGTGGATTATTCTGAACCTTGTGGATCGCTGTCGCCCCCTGCTGGTCTTTCCTCTGCAAGTAGACACAGCATTTGATCAGTGTGATTCCTCACTGCTGTCAAATCATCAGCTCCCCCAGCCGTTGAATCCCTCTGCTCTAATACCCATGACACCTGTTAATGTGGATGGAAGCCAGAGGATAAGAAAAGGTGAGAAAACAGCAGCGATTTTGAATGCCTCAGACTTTAAGCTGAGGGATGTTATAAAATACAGTGGTTCCCCTATAATATATAATTTATGTAATAGATATTTATTAATTTGAAATGGTCTCTTTTTTCCACTAGGATTAACATAACATCCACGACACAAAATTCTGCATTTCTATGCATCTAAAGCATGTGACATAGCTAACGCCCAAGATGGGTGTAATAGAGTTATTTAAAAGAATCAGGATGTAAGAACAAGAAGATTTTGTATATTATATAACAGCCTTGGAACACAAAAAGAACACAAACACTCTTTTACATATCATTGTGACCATGTAACAGACACATGTCAACAGAGGAGGGTGTTTCCTAGCCTAGCTCTGACAGAATCCCAGATGCTCTACATATTTGTCCGAGTCTCAGGTCCCAACACACTTGTCTGGCACAGTCATGCTTGGATGAACAGGATACGTTTCTAAATAAACATGCTTTTGTTTTTTCCTGGAACCTTTTTTTTTAACTAAATTGCTGCCGTCTGATGTCAGCAGTGTATGCTTCCTTTTTACACAGCTTTACTTAATCTATCAGCTAAACTGCCAAGGCCCATAATAGATTTAGAATGAAAACTGAATAGAGCAACTGAAAAAGTTTTCAAATGGCTTCAGTTGAGGGAAGAATACAGATGATATGAGATCATATTTGAGAAGAATCATGTTTATGGCTGTGTTGATGAAAGAGGAAAAATGCAGCTTGTCTAGGTGGCTAGAAAAAGGTCACATTTGACAAGACCAGGACCACATGTATAGCAATGTATGTCGTTTTTGAATAGGACTATACAAGACTATACAGACAATTCACAATCTTTTCCTGAGCGTGGCTCATGCACTAAGGCTTATACAAATGCACAACCCCAAGCAGATCCTGTTTTAGGGAGTCCTTTTGCTCTCCACTGCCCAGATAGCTTGTGATTAAGCCTCAAGTGAGCAGAAACTGCAACTAGAAAAAGCAGTTGTGTGTCTGTGTGCCTGTATCACCTGTCTCCAATGGTTCTCAAACACCATCAAGCATGTCTCGGGGTCGGCAGTGCACGGGCTAGATGGGGCAACGTTGCGACTATTCCGCCCATCTGGACCCCTGGGAGTTATACGACTCAGCCAGCTCATCTTAGCTTCTAGGCCTTAGGTCAAAATTCCTGAAGTGAGGCTCTTGCAGGACAGAGGGAATGATCAGGAGAGAAAGGGAGGGGAGAAAGAGAAGGAGGAGGAAGGGAAAAGAAGAGAGGAGAGGAGAGGGAAAGAGGGGAAGGAAGGGAGCAAGTAACACAAAATAGCCAAAGACAGAGTGTGTACAGGTACACAAGAGAGAATGGGAGGTGAGAGCCTAAAAAGGACGGAGTTCGGCTGGTGTCCTCAGCAAGGGTTGTCACGGTAATAGGGCAGTCAGAATGTGGGACTGAAACAGGTCAGCAATGTCATCCAGTCTGTAGCCGACACCACTCCATACCTGCAGGGAGACAGAAGGAGTGAGTCAGTCAGTGATGTGTGTTGCACACCTGCAATGCAACAAACAGTAAATATAATATAGGGAAAAAAGAACAGATGAACATACACACACCCCCACACAACACATAACGCATATCCGCTCTCTTTGCTGATCAAAGCTCTTCCACAGATTTGCATCTCTTTATTTCCCAAAGTTGCAGTCCTGCCTACTGGAATGTGATTAGCCCATATCCCCCAAACCTCCAGTCTCACTCATCTTACTCTAATCGTCTTGCTTTTGTGCCTTGGTTATTTATTATTTGCAAAACACTTGTTTGTTACATACACAGTTCTGACTCAGATTGTCATAATGCAGAGCTCCCCGAACATTTTTGGGCAAAACATCGCAAATGGAAATTTCTGCAAATCCAAGCCTTGACCACCCTAACTTTTTATTACAGATATATGATATATAGAACTACTGCAATTATCCTTTCACACATGCGTGTAGCATAATCAACTAAAACCAAATATGATGTTTTGATACGAAGCAGAGTCTGGAGTCTTGCCATATAATTTTGGGTGCACGTAGAACCTGCATGAATGGCGCTGTTCACACACTTGCTGTGTATCTCATGTACATCCAAGACTAAAATAATATGGACCCTATTCATTTAAACATGGCTTGTCTGAATGTGACTTAGTAACAATTTTGAATATAAACACAAAATCTGTCCAATATTATTTTGTGAAAGAAATTAATAAAACGAAACAGGAGATTTTAAGTTTCTCTCACAACCCTAACTGTAAATCAACTGACTTTACATAGGGCTGCTACACCTAGTTTGGAAATTCCTGCTCTAATGAGATTTCAGCTCCATGGCTTTTTTAAAACAAAGGTTTCTTAAACTCACTCCAATGACAATTTTTGCTCCTTAACCATCTGCTGACTTATTTCATTTTCTTGAAAAGGTTTAATTAGAAGCTTAAGTTCCTTTATGCATAGCAAGCCATCTTGTCATGTGACATTCCAGGAAGTTTTTGTAATGGTAGGGTGGAGTCCCTGGAAAAGTTTAAACAGAGGAGCTCTCTGCTGGCGTGTCATTAGAATATTTAGGTTCAAAGCACCAGTGTATATTTTTTAAGACATCAATGTCACACAAGGTTTTTTTCCCCCCATAAAGTCTGCTACACAAAATGACAAGAAAGACAGATCTGAAGTTAAAAGTTGCATAATATTTTCTCTGCTAAATCATATAAATAGTTTATAAATAGAACAGAATAGTCTTGTAAATTCCGTAAAAAGCAGCGCCCCATGAATTCCACCCCAAATATTCAGAAAGCTTCCTGGAACATCACAAGATGGCTTGCTTCCCAAAAAGGAACTCACTCACCCCAAAGGAGGGAATCATGCCAAGGGAACCACAAGGTAGGAGGGCTGAAATGGCACCAGAAGCCTGCGCCGAGTCTCAAATCACAAGACAATCTATGGTCTGTCCATTACAACTATGCAACTAACAGTGGCATGGGCAAGAGCAGTGACAGAGCAAAAAGCAAATTATTCTAGGTACAGAATGTGCAGTTCTATGATGCCTCACAGGACGTAGCATAGTAACACGTGATGAACAATTCTGGAAAGAAATTACCTAACATTTTCAGAGACTTCATGGCTGGAAAAAACATGGATCTAATGACTGGAAGGACATACAAAAGTGCAGTGGGTTTGCCTCCGATCTAACATCTGTAACATTATACAGCCCATGCACCAACACTGAAAACCCTTTATTCCTTAGAAAGCAAAGCAGACTGACAGCAGACTACTGTTCATCAGCATAATTACAGACAAGTGAGGTCACTGCACTACAACAGAAGCCAAAGATATGAAATCTGCTCTGAATTCCTTATCTGATCTGGCTATAAGCAACAATGTGCAGAACATTTCCCGTCTAATTACTAGCAGAGGCAAAATAAAAAAGTATAGCAGTTGTTTTAACTGAGCAAAAAAAATCAACTGTCTGAAAAAGACTATTTGCACCAAGGCATTTTGAACGTTGGGGAAAATGCTTATACCTGCAAAAATAATTTGTACTTACAATTTTAAATATCTGAAAAAAAGAGAAAGAAATATTTGAAGAAACTTTTTAAAAAAAAAAAAAGACAAAAAAACATTGTGAATGCTATTTCTTGAAATAATGAATAAATGGGAACCATGTTTTTCAAGACATGAAATGCCACTGCAACTGAGAAATCAACTTTTCTATTCTATTCTTCTCCAATCTGAGCTTCTTCCCTGTTTACAGAGTGACATCAAATCAACATGGATGCGCACAGCATCAGAAACAGACAAAGCAAAACTTCTTAATTTTAAATGAGTTTTACTGTATACACAAGTATTAGCTTTAGATTAATCAGGATGTTGACATTGGTTTGTTAAATCTACAAGAGTGACTATACATCACTCATCTGCGTTAGGTGCCTAGCTTGTTGTAACTGCAAAAATGACCCAATTCTGACTGACCAAGTATATTTTAGGTAACCTTGTTCATATGTATATTCAGTCCTGCACCAATCACATATCTATAAAGTGATATTCAAACCTTTCTTTGTTATGAGCTCAGTCGTCACTGAAGTGCTACCTGTTTATCTTGGCATCTTTTCTTAAATATCAGCAGGCAGCAGACTGTAGGACACTTATCAGGTTAAGAAGGATGCGTTTTCTTTCATATTGGTTTCAACTTTTAAATAGCATTCAGGGACGCTTTCTTGATTAGAAAATTTTGAAAATTAAAACAAAAAGAATAATACACTTCTGCATGTTATAAAATTCACCTCATTACATAATGTAATGTAATCATATTTCCTTAAAAAATGCTTTGTTATGCTGAATTCTTATTGTTTTGCACTTTTCAAAAATCTAATACATTTTTATTTGAATATTTTAGTAACTAAATATTTTACTATATGATAGAATTCATTTGTTAGCTGCTCAAAATGCCAACAATCATTTCATAATGTTATTCGAAATGAATCAGTGAACCTTTGAATGTTCTTGCTGGCAGCATATCTGAGTGTCCTGTTTCCAATCCAATCCAAATCCAATCCATGTGAAAAAACACTGCAGGTAGCGAAGAGTTAAACCAGAGCTCACATGAGGCCATCGAAAGGTTTTGCATCATTTAAATATGCTGGCAAATGCACAAATCAAATTAGAGCAATGGCAGCTGAGTGGATAGAGTCCTGCACCACTGACTGGACAACAAGGAGTGGCTGATCTTAGCAAGCTCCCTGAACAAATCCATTCGCAACCCTCAAATCACAAAGCTTTTTGCAATTTTTAGAGATGCATACAACATTGAGTATACTCTAGTACACTGACACTGTTAAATAAATATAGGCGTCTTAAGCAACAGTATTCTTAAGCAAAACATTTTGTAACATGGGATGTGCTGTGTTCTTCTTCACTATCGAGATTAATCTCACAAAAGCGTGAGCAATTCTACACATTCATTGAGAAGTCCAAAGCTGTGTTCCTAACAGGTGCACTAAATATTATGTCTAAGTATTAAAGACATCTGTAGTGTACTGATGACATACATCCATAGCATATCAGAGCATGGTTTGTAGTATTCTTGAGTCTGAAAATAAAAATAATCTCCCATGGTTCTAATAGTACAGAAGAATTACAAAAATTAAAAAAGTTTACAAGAGTATACTTGATTTTGTTTAGTTTTTTTTGTTGTTGTTTTGTATTTTTTGGTTGAGTACAGATGTAAAAAATGCTTGATTTTCCTGCATCTTTTTTTTTTTTTAGATTTGCAACACAATTTACAGGGTGTTTTGTTTTTTTCCCCCAGAAAAAAAGCTAAATTTTTACTCAATTTTACACAGTTGGTGAAACTGCATGCGCAGGATTCTTCTTTTAAACTCCTACCAGTGAAGGCACATGTAATTACTTTCTATGATAGCTGTATTTATGTTCGACACACATAAACTGAAAAGGGCTTTGGCTGAATGTGTGCCGTAATGACCACGTCTTGGCCCAAATCTGAGGAAAATCTGTGGTATTTTTAAAAAATTACAAGCTCTGCTGCATGTTTCAGATTTTGTCTTAATTATGCATTAATTTCTGTGATATTTAGGGGTCAGGGGTCAGTTGTGTCCCCTTCTATAGAATTTGAAATCAGCAAGAACTTCACTAAATTAGTCCAATAGAAGACACAATTGTAAATAGTCAAATATAGCTGACTAACTTCTAAACAGCTAACAGCTCTGAGTTAATCATCGACAAACCTGACCCCAAGGTACAAGGTGCTCCGTAATATACATATACAATTTCAAGCAGGAGCCTGCTTTGGTATCTCAATTTCCTGTTGATGTAAAACATGGGAGAAATTTACAGCTGTAACCTGTCACCTACCTACAACAATGAAAAGGGAGAAAGTTGACAGACCTAATGGGACACTGGGTTATATGTTATATGTTAAAAAACAACAACTAATTCCGACATAAACCTGCAATAAATCAACACGTTTATAGTAGCAAAATTAAACAGCGATTAACTTGGTCAGTGCATGATCAGATAGGCAACTTTGCTAAGTAAAGAAACCAATTGGCAAATGGTACACGTCACATAAAATAGTGAACTTTGACAGTAATTACAAAAAGATCTTTTTTGCTGTGTAAAAAATCTGGACTGCATGAGCATTGTTAGTGTTAAACACACATGAACAAGTCACCCTCTGCAGTTTCGCACCTGATCCTAAGGCCCATTTATTCTTCCATTCAAACATGCATGTAGCTTGGATGTGATGAAGGGTGGCAAGTTGGAAAAGTCATTATCCAAATCCAAAATGTACAAGCTGCCTATGCAACTCCTCAGTGACTGCTTGGTATGGACATGAGATTAAACACATGCAGAAACATGCGAGAGAACCAACAGCATGTTTCACTCTCCTCAAACTCATCTATCACATGCATGTTGGGTCGTAATGCATCTATACTACATAAAAGTACTTAAAAAAAGGTATCTGGACACCTGATTTTTACACCCACATGTCTGCCTTTCCCAAACTGTTGCCACAAAGTTGGAAGCACACATGCTCCTGAGTCGTGCAACAGAGAAGTGCTCACCCAGAGATTGCAAGTTTGAATCCAGAAAATGCCACAGTCATCTGTAGTGAGGAGTCCAAGAGAGAAAAACTGGCTGTGTTCAATGGGTGGGAGGGATCTCTGCTGTCGATCACAGTGACACTAGCCAATCGTGGCTGTCAGGTCTTCCATGCTGAAGGGATGCTTTCCTGTGCATGTGTTGCACTGCACTGTGATGCAACATGAGAAAAGCAGGTCAAAACGATGAGGATGGTTGGCTTCACGTGTCTTGGACAAAGAAACTGAATGGAGACCTAAATTAACTGATTGTTTGGACTGAAAAAAAATTGGAAGCACAACTTCCAATATATAATGTATTTGTATAGTTTTCCAAGGTAGACATTGAAAAACTCTCAGTGCCCTGACCTCACTGAACACAATTGAGATGAACTGAAATGACAGCTGTATATCAGGTCTCCTCATCCTACATCAGTGCCTGACGTCTTACTCTGATATAATGCCATCGTTTTGGTCAACTACACAACAATTAAAATGAGCATTTTCACATAGCATGCCTTGCTATGCCGCACATCATTGTTTGATAGTCAGCTAAGGCCCTCTTCAGGAAAGCCCTTCAATATAGCATAACAAGAAGGCCTACAAGCACGTTGTCCAGGAATAAAATGTAATAAAAAACGTATGCTGTATGTTTTCTTATTGGAGCATCATAAGAAAAAAAATTACCACATAGGAATTAATGCAGCCTTAAATCTATCACCATAAGTCAACATGTTGTTAGCAGTATTTTCTATATGCTAAATATCAATATTTACTATACATCAATCAGGCAGCACATTATGACCACCTGCCAAATATTGTGTTGGTTTTGCTGCCAAAACAGACCTGACCCATCATACACTGTGTATTCTGACACCTTTCTATCAGAAGCAGCATTAACTTCTTCAGCAATCTGAGGAACAGTAGCTTGTCTGTTGGATTGGATCACACGGGCCAGCCTTCGCTCCCCACGTGCATCAATGAGCCTTGGCCGCCCATGACCCGGTCACCGGTTCACCACTGTTCCTTCCTTGGACCACTTTTGATAGATACTGACCACTGCAGACCACAAACACCCCACAAGAGCTGCAGTTTTGGAGATGCTCTGATCCAGTTGTCTAACCATCACAATTTGGCCCTTGTCAAATTCGCTCAAATCCTTACGCTTGCCCATTTTTCCTACTTCTAACACATCAACTTTGAGGGCAAAATGTTCACTTGCTGCCTAATATATCCCACCCACTAACAGGTGCCATGATGAGGAGATAATCAGTGCTATTCACTTCACCTGTCACTGCTCATAATCTTATGCTTGCTGAAAATATAGCATTATGATAAATGTTTAAGACTTACAACTCTTACCTGTAGCACAGTGTATCCTAGAAAGCTAATGCTTCATATTTCCTGTGATAGAGAGGGAAATCTGTGGTAGAAAATCCTCCTGATAGTTCTGGGGTAGAGCTTCACACAGCACTCTCTTCCCACCTTCCCCAGGTCCTGTTCACACTCTGGAAGAGAACAATAAGACTAACTACACATTTTTCTGAAGGTATTCAGCACGTCCAAGTCATGGCTCCATTCACACTCAAATAAAAGAAGCAGCTTTTGTTTGCAGCAGTGGTAAGCGTGTTGAGCTTATGTGCCTCTTAAAGACCTTTGTGTGACAAGTGTCTAGGACTCAAATGGATATCATTCTTGACAAAGACATTCTTCTAGCCACCAGTTTGGTTTTATGAATAGAGCTGGAATAATTTACTACGCTTTGCATTTTCTATATAAAGAAATCTATGATATTACTCAAAATTGTATTGGACACTTCGAGTCAGCATATGGCTTACATTTTAAGAAACTCTTGTGCTTTGTAGATTACATCCGATCGAACATTAGATAACTTTTGGCATAGAAATCAAAGATACATGATTAAAGAACATGATTAAAGAACTCTGGGCTGAAAGTAATTATTAATGGTTAAATTAAAACCAAAACTAAATCTGTGGATCTAGTACTAATATTGTGTTGATAATTAAGTAGTACCAATATTACCAAATGCCCCTAAATAAAAGTGTCCATTTTAAATAGAAATGCATTCTTTTAATTTCTTTTATTCTGGCAGGACTTGTATCTATAGATCTAGGATCTATATTTTACCTATATTTTAGATACAGTGAATCATTGATAATCACAGTACATGACTATTAATAACAGGTATTACAAGCCCCTGCAGCAAGCTAAATAAAACTAATCATCACGATTTTCACACATAGGTTAAATTTAATCATAGTTTAGAGCTAGGTTAAGTCAAGACCAGAAAGAAGAGGAGGAAAAGGCAAAGAGAGAGAGAAAAGAAGAGAGAAGAGTAATGCAACTATAACTTAAGCAAACCAGCATTGTTACATACCAATAACTAGTTAAATGTACTGATGTACAATCTATTTTAAAAGCACAGTTTGGTCAGAGATTAAGAAAATTTCCTTCAGAAATACAGATTAATCAAAAAACTGTATGATTAACAAATCACGTAATGTCTTCTTTAACAGTTCAGCTATAAGAATGGTGTTGCATTAAAAATGTAAGGAGAAGCAGCATTGGACAAATAATAATTCAGTCAGCTGTCCCAGCAGGTACATGGAATCTCAGTGCAACTGCCCAATTCTCACATTGGTAGCCCAGACAACATACCTTACTAGGATAAAAGACTAACAGTATAATGCAATAACACACAGCAAGCTAGTTTACTAGTTATGTGCATTACCAGAAGCTGAACTAACAAATATATAAACTCCCATTTGTGACCTCAACCAAATCACCAGTTCAACAGATGATTTTTTTTACTATGAGCTCTGATGTTCTCTCCTAACACAACAGTAATCATTTGTCTAGCATGTTTATTTTCTTTCTATATGATTAACTCTGATGTGACTGCACCTTTTACTTGCACAAAGGTTACACTGCATGGCCAAAGGTTTGTGGACACCTGACAGTCACACCCATATTCCTGAGTTATTCCCTGAACTGTTGCCATAAAGTTAGAGGCAACATTTGTACAGGATGCCTTTTGTATTCATTTTCCGTTCACTGAAACTAGGAAGCACAAATCTGTGTCAGCATGATAATGCCCTTGTGCACAAAGTGAGCTCCATAAAGACATGGTTTGAGCCCTGACCTCTACCCCACTTGAACTTCACTGACTGAACCCCAGACTTCCTCACCTGACACCAGTACCTGACCTCACTAATGCTCTTGTGGCTGAATGAGCACAAATCCCCACAGACACACTCCAAAATCTAGTGGAAAGTCTTCCCAGAAGAGTGGAGCTTATTATAACAGCAAAGAGGGGAATTAGTCTGAATGAGATGTTCAACAAGCACATATGGGTGTGACGGTCAGGTGTCCATAAACATTTGATAATTTAGTGTACATATCTTCTGTGCAGGTTATTGAATCTCCACAGTTATAAGCATTCTACCATCAACCAGATCACGTCTCAGATGATATGCTTAGTGTAGCAGGCAGTGGGCTTGAGAAGCGAGTTTTAAATCACATCAGTGACTAAAGTGCATAATAGTTAAAATTACATAACAATCGAAAGTTATTGTTTTGCCAATGTCAACAAAAAGTAGGGTTTATTATTTGTTCACTTCTTGTTCCTACTTGTACTACTGCTGGGAAAGTACGAATAAAAAAACTAACAACCCATAC
Source organism: Hemibagrus guttatus (assembly GCA_033459395.1). Classification (NCBI taxonomy): domain Eukaryota; kingdom Metazoa; phylum Chordata; class Actinopteri; order Siluriformes; family Bagridae; genus Hemibagrus; species Hemibagrus guttatus. The sequence goes on from JAUCMX010000006.1 coordinate 23,531,709, forward strand.
AGGAACAGCTTCCCGGGCTACTTATTTATAAAAATACCATGCATTTTCATTATTACAGCATAATGAGTAATATAGTCTGTATTACACAGGCAGGGCGGCTGTACAGATACTGCAGATATGCAAGCCATTCAAGTAAATACACATAGCTGTACTTTACTGAAACACAATCTGCTCCATGTGACTTAGTGAGAAAAGCAGAACACTCAGCTTTATAGAACCGCAAAACGCCAACAACTGCTTTATTTGCACGACCTTTTCAAATAAAACTTAAACACACACACACACACAATGTGGTACCACAAAATGTAGGGGAAAATAATCTGAATGACAGGTAAAGGCAGAACTTCCCAATGAGTTTAAGTGTGGAATAATGTTATTCTAATAAAACGTCCATCAATAAAAATAAGCAAATTAAAATATTTCCAAAAAAAAAATTTCTCTTCCTGATGGTTTATTGCATGGATCTGGATATAACTGTGTTTTACGGCTTCTCTCTTGCTCTTAAATCAGGAAACAATGACAAATTAAAATATTTTTATTTCTACTAAATTTAAGTCTATAATTATAATTACTTCTGGTACAGAAGATAATAGTGTTATGCTCAAAATAACATTATCATCTATAATTGTTTATATGCACTCTTTCAAATATCAAACATTTGTTGATAGGGTAACTGGAGCGGCCTTGATTTTGCCTGATTTTCTGAAGCTTTGCTTTCTTGTGCAGTTCACTTCCTGCTCAGTGCTGCCTGCATTCTGCATCATGACTTGACATGCGCTGAATAATTCAGAGTTAAGTGTTTTACAGCCAGGGTTTGCCACTCCTCACAGAAACACACAGAGAAATGCTGCACATGCTGAAACGTATCATCTGGTTTGGGTTCGTTTTCTAGACCACACAGTGACTGAGAAAGCCCTGAAAGCCACTGTATTGATGTATTTTGGGGTGTATCGTCAGGGCATCCAAGAAGGAGTAGATGATCTGTCTGTACAGGATGGTTAAACAGACATGAAGCTTTAGTTTTATCTACCAATACCAAATAATACACTCCTCGAGTGTATTATAATATACCCAGAGATTTAAAAGAAAATTTACTCATCAAAATGTAATATCAATACGGAAAATGTGCCAGTAAAGAGAGGAAGGAGGCACCTAACATTAAATCAGTATACAGATTTTAATATAAAAAAAATCCTTTATCTGTCGTTTAAACTATGTTACCCGTATATTGTTATATATCTACATATTGTTTGTAACACAAGCAAGAGAACTGTGAATAGCTTCTATATCAGAAAGGAGCTAAAAGTTCAAAGACGGGTCTTTATTACAAAGTCATTTCCGCTCTCTGGTCATAATGAATCATTAGCCAGAGGTCTGATAATGGCAGGTCATTGTGAAATTAGAGATTGTGACCATGTCACACTACAGCCATATACAGATCACAGCATAAGCTACAGACTGAGTGACTGGGGACAAAGAAAGAAGAAGAAAAAAACAGCTCAGAGTTAGGAAAGTTCACAGGGCAACAATGACGAGTCTCAGGACAGCGTGTTTGTCATGAAGGGTTCGGCTATTTTCTGCTAGTGGTCTGCTTTTGCAGTGGCAGAGTGGCTGCAAAGGAGGAGGGACTTCCAACAACATAGTGCACATCATACACAAGAACTGACCCTGTTATTATGGAAATGGAAGAACATTGTAAAGAATATGGCATTAAGTTGGCATTACTAGTGAAAGGTAGAGTAAAAAGAACAGATTTATATTATATTATAAGTGCAGGTCACATTCCACAGGTCCAGAAGTGATCAAAATCCAGTCAGCTTCACAAATAAAAGCAAGAAGAAAAAACTACAAGAAATTAATCCTATCCATTGGCCTCTTGTGCATTTCTGTGCGTGCGTGCGTGTCTTTATGACAGCTTCATCTAGAACATCCAGAGCTCTGTTGTGCGGTTTTGGCTTTAAGAGCATTATGTTTGTGCATGGTTTTATGGCACACAGCTATTCAGCTCCATAAGGAAGCACAGCCATTATGAACTGCAGGGCTCCGACATGACTCACCATGAGCCTTGCTCTCAAAACTAGCCTCACGCTGCGTGTGGGACATGCACTTTAGACCGAGTTACCAAGTTTATCAGCTTCCCCTTGGGCACGTCGAGAACTGTCAAGTGGAACAAACAGTCAAACCAGGCAAAGGCGTTCACCTGTCCTTACTCATCTATGCTTACTTGATGACAGCACTCAAGTTCTGACTTGACTTGCTCGGAGGGAAGAGTAACTAGTCACGGAGTAACTGAAATAACTGAAAGGACTGAAAGACAGCACCCTACTTAAGGACCAACCATATAGAAAATTAACACTGCATTTAATTTTAGGTGGCCTAAATAATTAATAAAACACTCTGTATATCTAAAGTGACAAATGTAAATAAGATAAGATTGGTGTCTGATTTTTATTTTCTTGTCATTTTGCATTGAAGTCTAGAAATGAAAATAGTTATAAAGGTTCACTCTACTTTCACTCACTCTGGCTTTTGCAAATGGATATGGTGCCTATCCCAGGAATACTGGATGTGAGGTGAGTATAATAAAATGCCAGGCCATCATAAGGCACTACACACACACACACCTAGAAGCCATTAATCTTAGAAACCAGAGAACCTGGAGTAAGCACATGAACGTTGGGAAAACACGTACAGTAATCTGAGCTCAGGTTTGAAGCAGGGACCTAGTAGTGGTGATGCAATACCGATTACACTACTGTGCACTTATATTTTCTGTAAACATGCATCTTTATACAGTGAACATAGGCCTCAAGCAGAATCTGTTCCTTAAATATAGTCATGCATTATTTGCCAATGTGATTTAGGACACTGTATGACTATAAAAATGAGCAAAATGTTCCAGTATAACTGAATGCTATAGCATCATGGACAACTGGAATCACTTTTTTTCCCCTCAGTGTAGTTCTGTATCATTCAGCCTCCTAGACCTCTCTTCTCAATGGTTGAGAATTATTTCTGAAATTTATTTCTGGAGATCAAAAGGCAGTTCCACTCTGTTCAATTTGTAAAAACAAACTATCCCTTATTTATTATTACTTTACAATTTAGCAATTAGTATATATGGCTCAAGTGTTGCACATTTGGGTGTCATTAATCTTTAGTATCTTCAGCTCCACACTGACAGTAACCCAAGGACTGGATTAAAGCATGGACCTTGGAGCTGTGAGGTGCCTATGATATCCACTGTGCCACCATAATGCCCAGTTTTACTGTGTAGTCACGCAAAATATCTTGCATGTCATAAGCATGAAGTTTTTGGCTGCATAAGCTCCAGTGCAAAACTAGCAAACACTTCTCAGCTGACTAAATACTACTGAAAAATATCACACAAATATGTACAAAAAGTCCGGTTCAAGGTGGCCTTGTGTGTCTGATGTTATGAAAGTACAATACATCGTAACTGTGGTAGTTAGAATGAACACACATAAAAATAAGTAACAAATCTATGACCAAGATACACGCATTGCACCCAGCACAATAAAGGCCATATGTTTACAGACTAACTGCCTACTTGTACAGGACACGGGTCCCGTGTAGGTCAGCGTCAGCTAAGGTCAGAGGCAGAAAACAGTGCACCTAGAGCATAGCAGGTTAAGGGGAGCAGAGCGGGCAGTGCTGGGGTTTGAACCTCAACCATATGACGAGTAACCTATAACCTTAAAGAGTGTCTATAAAATGAAAATATGAGGCACGTCCAAAAACAAACAAGCATCCTGAATCAGAAATTCATTTTTCCATATGGGTTTTCTTAGAAACTTTTTAAACTTTTGCCAAGGCATGACTTCATCCACTATTTTTATATTATGATTATTATTGTTTAATTATGCTCTAAAAGTAATTTTATTGTTTTTCCTGGAGCATCTTTACACTGAATTTGAAAACTAAAATCGTTTTCACACAAATTTTAACAATATCTTAATACGGATATATAATTACCTTTAAGGAAGATGAAATACAGCGTACTCTTTCAAGACACTGACCGATTCAGATAATAATTACAAACCTAGAGACATGACAGTAATATAATAATAAAACATGATCCTACATCCTCATGTAAAACTAATCCAAACCAAATAGGGCTAATAGATAATCGCATGTTTCCATTTATACAACTACACTGCTCTTTTGTTTATGTTAACTTTGATCACTTTACTGACTCAAGAAACGTGACCTACCAACATAATCTCTGTAGAATAGATAGCTTGCTGAACAACACACACACACACACACCCCTTGTCCTTAGGAATTCCTGGATACATTTTGCTGTTTCATAGGCACTCTGAAGAAGGGACTGTTACACACAGGGCCAGCTTAGCTCTACACACTGTTAGCTTCTCCAGGCTGAAATCAGGTTAGCTCGCAGTACAGTGACGATGAGTAAACACTTTCCATTCAGCTGACGTTAATCATTGCTGTCATGCACCACAGTGTCGTTAGCTAACATTAGCTTACTCTGAGGCTCAGCTGGACTATGGGGCTAATTAAAAGAAAAGCCAGCCAATTAACAAGTCTCTCAGGGTCAACTGAATCCGAAGTTGACCCGAAACTTGTCAATAATTCGTCTCAAAATAACACTCACCTTCCTGATTAAAGCTGCTTTCCTCGGAGCAGGGCTCACTGGAGGTGCCAATAATATTGAAGGAATAACTGTTAGCTAGTCTTGGCTCTGCAGTTAGCTACAGTCAAACGGCTCACCTCTTCAGCCGAATAACACCTAACGAAAGAGGAAGACAACATCAGAGAGGCCACTGGTTTCGTTCCAGTACGATTCGCTTTCTCTTTCCGTCTTCTGCAGTACGGGGACTGTCCTCGACCATCAAAATCTGTGATAGCTCAATCCCTTTCCCCTTTCGCAGCCATCTTCTTTCTCGAGTTCCTCCGTTGCATTATTTTTCCACACCCGTATTCTGGAAAACCCGCCTCCTGCTCTGGGATTGGTTAACAGTTCGTCCTCATGAGGAATTCACCAATTGGAATTAAGAGCCAGCCCTCGAGCAATAAGCTAGGGCTGATCCGAATGCGAGTGGGAAAATAAATAAGGCTCCTCAAGCACACACCCACACGCAAAGGAACGATGTGACGTCTGGAACCGCTACTCATGCACCGAGCAACAAGACACACCTCTGTCCTACACACAGGGTTTACATATGGGGTTATTCTGAAGGACAGGGGAATTACATTCCAAGTTAATTTTTTATAGCATTATCAATATAGCATTATTATTGTTTTTTTTTTAAATGCTGAGAGTTTACTCGTTTTTTATTATCTGCATGATTTTAATAAAGTGGTTGCTTTTTTATATATATATATATATATATATATATATATATATATATATATATATATATAAAAATGTCCCAAGCTTATTAGCTAAGGGAGCTAACTGTATACTAGATACATTCACTCACCACAAGCACCACCAAATACAGTGGTGTGAAAAAGTGTTGGCCCCCTTCCTGATTTCTTATTTTTTTGTATGTTTGTCACACTTTAATGTTTCAGATAATCAAACACATTTAAATATTAGTCAAAGATAACACAAGTAAACGCATCATGCAGTTTTTAAAGGAAGGTTTTTATTATTAAGGGAAAACAAAATCCAAAACTACATGGCCCTGTGTGAAAAAGTGTCTGCTTCCTAAGCCTAATAACTGGTTGGGCCACCCTTAGCAGCAACAACTGCAATCAAGCGTTTTCTATAACTTGCAATGAGTCTGTTACAGCGCTGTGGAGGAATTTTGGCCCACTCATCTTTGCAGAATTGTTGTAATTCAGTCACATTGGAGGGTTTTCGAGCATGAACCACCTTTTTAAGGTCATGCCACAGCATCTCAATCGGATTGAGGTCAGCACTTTGACTAGGCCACTCCAAAGTCTTCATTTTGTTTTTCTTCAGCCATTCAGAGGTGGACTTGCTGGTGTGTTTTGGATCATTGTCCTGCTGCAGAACCCAAGTTTGCTTCAGCTTGAGGTCACAAACAGATGGCCGGACATTCTCCTTCAGGATTTTTTGGTAGACAGCAGAATTCATGGTTCCATTTATCACAGCAAGTCTTCCAGGTCCTGAAGCAGCAAAAGAGCCCCAGACCATCACACTACCACCACCATATTTTACTGTTGGTATGATGTTCTTTTTCTGAAAATCACAAAGCAAGGTCCATAAAGACATGAATGAGCGAGTTTGGGGTGAAGGAACTCGACTGGCCTGCAGAGTCCTGACCTCAACCCGATAGAACACCTTTGGGATGAATTAAAGCGGGGACTGTGAGCCAGACCTTCCTCTCCAAACACAAGTGCCCGACCTCACAAATGTGCTTCTAATGGACTGTTCAAAAATCCCCATGTACACACTCCTAAACCTTGTGGAAAGCCTATCCAGAAGAGTTGAAGCTGTTATAACTGCAAAGGGCGGGCCAACTCCATATTACATTCATGTGCATTTAAAGGCAGACGTCCCAGTTTTGGCCTGGCTCACAGTCTCTGCTCTAATTCATCACAAAGGTGTTCTATCAGGTTGAAATCAGGACTCTGTGCAGGCCAGTCGAGTTCCTCCACACCAAACTCGCTCATCCATGTCTTTATGGACCTTGCTTTGTGCACTGGTGTGCAGTCATGTTGGAACAGGAAGGGGACATCCCCAAACTGTTCCCACAAAGTTGGGAGCATGAAATTGTCCAAAATGTCTTAGTATGCTGAAGCATCAAGAGTTCCTTTCACTGGAACTAAGGGGCCAAGCCCAATCCCTGAATTCAATGATTTGGAGGGGTGTCCCAAAACTTTTGGCAATATAGGGTATCTACAGTATACATTTTCTTCAAGCTAGTTAAACACAAACTAAATAAACTAATTAAATCAGTGTGAAAACTAGTTGTTTGATTTACATGTAATATGCCAGGCTATATATTAGTTATTAGTAGATGAGATGAGCAAAAGAAGCTAAAAGTACTAGCTACAAACACTGCCAAGTTTAATTTTATTTTGTAATCATCCTACACTCATTTCATTAGTGTTCATAAGCAGTATAACAGGGTATGGTGAAAGTACAGTTATAAGTTTTTCATCCATTTTTTTCCGAGTCAATCAGTTCATAGGAACTAACTGCAGGTAGGAACTAAATTTGTGAAAGGGGAACTGAATAAACAATGAATGGTCACCTGTTTCTTTTTTTACTCACTGGTATGAGCTCCCGTTATATATTTATATACAGTGCAGTAATGCTGTAAAGTAAGAATGCTTTTAAAAATAGATGTTTAAACTGTTTATTTTGATCAATTTACAAAAGTGAGCAAACAGAAGAAAAATCTAAATCAAATAAATATTTGGTATGACTACCCTTTGGCTTTAAACCAGTGCAAACAGCAAAGAACTGGCGGAAACCAGTGGGACCCTGCGACACCCATCTTCTGTCTGGAGAAGTCTGGCCAGAAGTGGTCTTCATGGAAGAAATGTGGCCAAAAAGCCATACCTCTGATCTAGAAACAAGGCTAAGCAACAAAACTATCCATGAAAACATAAGAACAGGGGTGCAGAAAAATAGCAGCAAGGGCTCTGGTCCGATGAGTCAAAATTTGAAATATTTATGGGCTGTAGCAGGAGGGGCATTGGTGGCTCAGTGGTAGGTTTCTCGCCTATCATGCGGAAGGCCTGGGTTCAATTCCCAGCCACTGGATGCAGTGCCGGTCCCAAGCCCGGAAAAATGGGAGGGTTGTGTCAGGAAGGGCATCCGGCATAAAACATTTGCCAAGTTGTTGTGCGGACCAGTTGGTATGCTGTGGTGACCCCGAAGGCGACAGGGAGCAGCCGAAAGCATTGGCTGTAGCAGGAGGCAGGTTGTTCAGCAAAGAGCTTGAGAGTGGTACAATAATGATTGTCTGCAGGCAACAGTGAAGCATGGTGGAGGTTCCTTGCAAATTTGGGTCTGCATTTCTGCAAATGGAGTTGGAGATGTGGTCAGGATTAATAGTGTCCTCAATGCTGAGAAATGCAGGCAGATGATTATCCACCATTCTACCATCAAAGAGGATTCTGATTGGCCCCAAAGTTATTCTGTAGCAGGACAATGACCCCAAAAATACAGCTAATGTCATTAAGAACTATCTTCAGTATAGAGAAGAATAAGGAGTCCTGGAAGTGACGGTTTGGCCCCCACAGAGCCCTGTTCTTAACATTATCGACTCTTTCTGGGATTACATGAAGAGACAGAAGCATTTGAGGCAGCCTACATCCACAGAAGATATGTGGTTCATTCTTCCATTTGTTTGGAACAACATTCATGCCGAGTTCCTTCAAAAACTGGGTAAAAGTCTAACCTTTTTTTCATTCAAGTTTTTATGCAACAAAGTAAAGCCCATCTTTTAAAATTTTTTCTGAAAACCTTTTACTCTAATATTTATTATATAAAATTATAAATTACAAAAAAATTGGCATTATAAAAGGATGTTATGATTAATTATCTAGTTGTTGTATATTTGTTACATATCCTGCCTGTCTATATTTTTCACTGTTCTACTTTATTTCTGTGATTTCAATAAATTGTTAAGCACTCTGCCGCCTGGTGAAGATGAATACGACAAGTACAACAACGAGATATTTCTCTGCATGTCATTCTATTCAAGCTGAGATGGGTTCTATAAACAAGGGGAAGATGATTATGATTTGAATGGACTTGAGGGTGGAAATTTCTACTAGTAAAATAGCTCCTTAAATGACAGAAAGACACAACTGCACTGCACCAGGGCATGCCTTGTCAGGTCCTTCTTATTCACAGCAAAAAGACAAGCATGGTGCACTGCACTGTTTTCACTATCTACACTATGCACTACAAAACTTATATTTTTAATTATTTATGTGCCTTGTACATTTATTTTTTTTATCTATCTGTTTATTGATTGATCAATCTATGTCCACTGTAACCTTGTTTTTAATCTTACATTTTTATTCTGATGTCCTTAGCCTAAAAAGATTAAATCACACACACACACAAAAAAATGTTTCTTCATAAATGCTGCTCTCCTGAAACTATTTGCAGCTCAATTAAAACTCAACATACAATTTTAGAATAATATAAATTTAAAAACAAGGCAAGCATTTCAAGTCATTAATTATTTCAGATCTTTTTTTTTCACCTACTTTTTACTGTGCCAGTAAGGCATCTTGTACCTGCGAGTCCCTCAGGGAGATGTCACTGCAGCAACCAGCATCACCTTCCTCCTGCACTGCACAGGTTGATCTGCTTGTTACTATGAAGACAGGGTTATCAGGCCAAACAATGCGACACACACAAACACACAGACAAACATGAGGAAATGTGTAAGTGAATAATTGAACTATTTTACTGTTTTTCAACTAAAATAAAGACTGGAGGATCATGCCCAGCTACTACTGTGTGCACTGACTACTTGTAGTAATACACTGTAAAAGCTACAATGAATCGCTGGACTAAAATTCTTAGTTTGCATCGCACACAAAATGGTGAAGCACAAGCAGCAAAAGCAGAAGAGAAGAAGGAACAGAAAACAAAAGTGAAGTGAGTGTTTCTTTAAGAAATTTACATACATACATACACACATATATATCTATATCTATTTATCTAACTGTATATGTATAAAAAAAATAGGTAGACACAAGTTTAAAGCAGAGCTAGGCAACACTAGTTGCCAGTTACTCAGATATTTCAAACAGATTATTTTTTTCCTGTAATATTCAGGAATGCGATCCTATGTAAACATTAATGATTGCTTAAAACATATTCCATCAAATTCATTTGTTAGAGGTATTATACTATCAGTGAATCTAGTAGCTAACATAACTGGGAAGGTAATAATAATAAATTCTAGCTAATAATAAACGGTGCTGTTGCTTTAACACATAAAATCAGATGAACTGTTTTAGATAGTAGTAAAAGTCTACATTTATATTGGATTAATTTTATCAGTTAAACCATATACATTTTACTTTTTAATAGTTGAGTATACAGTCATGTGAAGAAAATAGGACACCCATGAAAGCCTGTGTTTTTTTTTTAACATAGCTAAACATATGGACATGTGATCTTCATTTTAACAATATTGAAAGATTCAAGTAATATAACTAAACAAATAAAATCAAAAAAAGTCTTTTTTAAAATGGTCTATAAAATGTAATTAAAAAAAAATCAAAATTCTTGTGAGAAACTTTCTTCCAGTTGATGTCAGAAACTGGTGGACAGCTACAAGAAACGTCTCATTGAGGTTATTTCAGCCAGTGGGGGAAACACTAGCTATTAGAGCATAGGGTGACCTAACTTTTTCCTCAGGTGAAATGCTCATTTTTGTTGACTTCTTTTGTTTAATAAATGAAAGCAAAGTGATATTTTGTTGTTTACATGCAATTACATCACTTTCATCTACAGGTGCAAATTAAAACAAGATCAGAAAAAGAACAGAATATTCAATGAGGTGTCCTAATTTTTCCTAATGACTGTATATAAAATTTTATATAAAAAATTTTAGTCAGATTTGTATCTATAAATCACCTTAAGTATACTTGTACTTCCCTGAAATTTATAGTGGTGTTTTTACAGTAATGTACTGTTACTAATATATAGTACTAGTTTTGTGTTTTAATCTCCTGAGAAAAAAATGTCAACTATATTTTGTTTTGGGAGGTTTCCTACCTTTTTAGGTTAAAAAAAAATCTACAATTTAGATTTCTTAAATTGCATTTTTATTTTTAATTTTACATGTCCACTGTAGTGGACCACAGTACCATTTTAGTTAGAAAAGACAGCCTCCTTCTTCTTCTTCTTCTTCTTCTTCTTCTTCTTCTTCTTCTTCTTCTTCTTCTTCTTCTTCTTTTTTCGGCTTTTCCCTTCAGGGGTCGCCACAGCAAATCATCTCTCTCCACCTATCCCTATCTTCCGCATCCTCAACACTTGCACCCACTAGCTTCATATCCTCATTTATTCCATCCATATACCTCCTCTTTGGCCTTCCTCTTTGCCTCCTGCCTGGCAGCTCCATGTCCAACATTCTCCTACCAATATACTCACTCTCCCTCCTCTGAACATGTCCAAACCATCTTAATCTGGTCTCCCTAACTTTGTCCCCCAAACGTCCAACATGAGCTGTTCCTCTGATGTACTCGTTCCTGATCCTGTCCAACCTTGTCACTCCCAAAGAGAACCTCAACATCTTCAGCTCTGCTACCCCTAGCTCTGACTCCTGTCTCTTCCTCAGTGACACTGTCTCTAAACCATACAGCATGGCCGGTCTCACCACTGTCCTGTACACCTTCCCCTTGATTCTCGCTGATATTTTCCTATCACACAGAACTCCCGACACCTTTCTCCACCCATTCCAACCTGCCTGCACTCGCTTCTTTACCTCTTTCCCACACTCTCCATTACTCTGAGCTGTTGACCCCAAGTACTTAAAGTCCTGTACCTTCTTCACCTCTTCACCCTGTAATCTTACTGTTTCACTTCCCTCCCTTTCATTCACACACATGTACTCAGTCTTACTACGAGTGACTTTCATTCCTCTTCTCTCCAGTGCAAACCTCCACCTCTCCAGGTTTTCCTCCACCTGCTCCCTGAAAGCAATGTCACAATGTCATCTGCAAACATCATTGTGCAAGGAGACTCCTGTCTGACCTCCTCTGATAACTGGTCAATCACCATAGAAAACAGGAAGGGGCTCAGAGCTGATCCCTGATGCAGTCCCACCTCCACATTGAACTCCTCTGTCTGACCTACAGCACACCTCACCACTGTCCTGCTCCTCTCACACATGTCCTGCACCACTCTGACATACTTCTCTGCTACTCCTGACTTCCTCATACAGTACCACAGCTCTTCTCTTGGCACCCTGTCATACGCTTTCTCCAAGTCTACAAACACACAGTGCAACTCCCTCTGACCAATCCTATACTTCTACATCAAAATTCTCAGAGCAAAAATTGCATCTGTTGTGCTCTTTCTGGGCATGAAGCCATACTGCTGCTCACAAATTTCCACTAACGTCCTTAACCTAGCTTCCACTACTCTTTCCCATAGCTTCATTGTATGGCTCATCAACTTTATCCCCCTGTAGTTGCTAACTCTGCATGTCACCCTTATTCTTAAAGAAAGGCACTAATACACTTCTCCATTCCTCAGGAATCTTCTCACTGTCTAAAATCCTGTTAAACCAACTAGTTAAAAATTCCACTGATGCTTCTCCTATACCAGGGTTTCTCAATCTTTTGCAACTTATGGCCAATGACTTTTTAAAAACTTTCCGAGGACCACCTTTCCAATCTGACGTTGTGACGTGATTGGTGTTGCGATATTTAAACATAAATGAGCTTATAGATAATGCATCTTGACTTGACTTGAGTGTTTTTGATCATATAAATTCATAAGAACAATTAGATAATTAGAAAATAACAAGATTTGTCAATTAAAAAATAAATAAAAATTAATTTGCGGGTAGTCTACCACTGCCTACATGGCCCACCAGATGGCGCTCGAAGGCCCACTAGTAGTCCATCAGTTGAGAATCAGTCCTAGACACTTCCAGACCTCCACCGGGATGTCATCAGGACCAACTGCCTTTCCACTTTTCATCCTCTTCAAAGCCTTCCTGACTTCATTCTTTCTAATCTTATCTACTTTCTGTTCCACAGAGTTCACCCCTTCTACTCTTTTTTCCCTCTCATTTTCCTCATTTATCAGCTCTTCAAAGTACTCCTTCCATCTCCTCTGTACACTCTCCTCACTTGTGAGCACCCTTCCATCTCTATCCTTAATAACTCTAACTTGCTGCACATCCTTCCCATCTCAATCCCTCTGCCTAGCTAACCTGTCTGTCCTTCTCTAGTGTCTAACTCGTCATATGCCTTCTGCTTGGCCTTAGACACCTCCTCTTCACTCTGTGCTGTAACTGTATTCCTGTCTATTCTCTTCAGTCCTGTCCATGTCACACTTCTTCTTGGCTAACCTCTTCCTCTGGACACTATCCTTATTCCTTAAACTTCCTCATTCCACCACCAAGTCTCCTTATAAAGGTAATAGGAATAATAAGCAAATCTAGTTATTATGGATGTGATATGGTCTCCTACTGACTACACACCTAAGTACAAACTTTGTAATCTTTAGCCAATTTCCATATTTCATAATATCCCTTGCCTCTTCATATCTCACTGATAAATTATATTTATCACTGATGATTTATCACTGGCTGTAGTGAATAGTGTGAATAGTGTATATCTGCACAGAACAGTTCACTACAATATTAATAGTGCCTAATTACTAGAACTGAATAAATTATATTGGAACATGGAGTCATTAAGTATATGTATGACAAGGACAAGATGGTCCTAGTGTACAGTATAACTGACATTCATAAAAAGGCGAATATTTTAAAACACAAACAAATTAACTGCTTTCTGAACAAAATGTATTATTCCTGACACTTTTACAGAAGACACAAGTAAATGTGTGGGGTCTCAGGATGAATTTTGAAAACAATTTCAGTACAATGTAAACAGATTTTACAGTCACAATGCTGTTAAATTTAATCACAGCAACTACTTGGCAATGATGCAGGCAGTAGGATACTGCAAAGTTGTTTATCAGTTGGTCTTACCATGGAGTAAGAACCCCAGCAGCACACTACAAACTCTTTTTCTTTTTGTCTCACTCAGCTGGAAGGAGTGGGTAATTGATCCCTCTGAAGAGTTTTATTATGGCTGGTTGCAGGTCATGATCTTTCCCATTATCTACAACTGGGTTGTTATTATCCTCAGGTAAAAGGTTTTACAATGCTAATAAAGACAGAACAGAAGTCTAACTGAAACTTAATAACATACTAATGCATGAATAACAAACAGCTTAGCTGCAAACAACAAGCAAGTACTTTTCATGATATTAAGATTTATTCAGTAAAGGTGAAGAAACCATGTCAGATATAGCTACACACAGGCAGAGGTCTTACTATGCTCGGAATTAACTTCAGCCTTTGTTAATATTATTTAAGGGTCTGTTTTTATGAAGTTGACCAGCAATTTCAAGCTGTTTGGTACACCTTAGACTACATCTCAGATCTGGTCTATGTGGCTGACATATTCCTCAAGGTCCGCACTGGTAAGTGTATAATTTCAGTTTTGTTATTTAAAATCGCTTTCAGTGGCATGATAGTTTAATGGTTAGCGCCTCTGAGTTAAGGGTTTCAGGTGTACTATGGGTACTCCATGAAAAAAAAATCAAATGGGTAATTTATGTATTTCTGTCCTCTGTTGTCCACAGGATTTTTGGAGCAAGGCAGCCTAGTGCGAGATATGTCTCGGCTAAAAAAACGCTACCTGCACTCCTCTCAGTTCTTCTTGGATGTGCTGTCCCAGCTGCCCACTGATCTGCTCTATCTGAATAATCTTTTCAAAACTCCTGTAGTGCGGATCAACAGGTTCCTCCGCTCACCTCGGCTCTCTGAGGCCTTGGACCGCATGGAGACACGTACTGCCTACCCCAATATATTCCGCATATCCAAATTAATGATCCTCATCTTTATCCTCATCCATTGGAATGCATGCCTCTATTTTGTCCTCTCAAAACATATTGGCTTTGGAAGTGATGAGTGGGTCTACCCTAACGTCACAGACAGTGAGTTTAATTCCACACGCCGTCAGTACTTCTACTCATTCTGGTTTTCCACTCTGATCCTCACCACGGTGGGAGACACCCCTGAGCCAACTCGTGAGGAAGAGTTTCTTTTCATGATTGCTGACCTTTTGATTGCCGTGCTGGTTTTTGCCTCAGTGGTGGGAAGCGTAGGGAACGTAATAATGAACTTGCGTGACCAGGACAACGTCTTCTTCCCCAATCACGAGCTAGTAAAGAGCTATTTGCGCAGCCGGCGAATCAGCAAAACGCTACACAAACGTGTCAATGCATGGTACCAACATCTCCATATCAACAAGTGAGTAATTCAGTTACACAGTATATACATAGCATTTTGTACAGTAGAACAGCTTTGGTAGCTATTTAACTCTGCTCTGAAACAGAAAAATCACCCGGGAGAATGAAATCCTCCAGCAGCTCCCAGTCACACTGCAGACAGCCATTGCTGTGAGCGTGCACCTACCCACTCTATCCAAGGTTACCATCTTCCAAAACTGTGAGAGCAGCCTGCTGGAACAACTGGTGCTCAAGCTCACTCCACAGGTCAAAATTTAAAGCTCACCGTAAAAGAGGTTAGAAGCTAAAATTATGCTGCTGTGTATTACAATGCTTTTTACTTTTGTCTACATTTGTGTAGGTCTACAGTCCTGGAGAGTATGTGTGTAGGAAAGGTGATGTAGGGCATGAGATGTATATCATTAAAGAGGGGAAGCTGGCTGTGGTGGCAGATGATGGGGTCACCCAGTTTGCTGTACTGGGTGATGGCAACTTCTTTGGAGAGATCAGCATTCTCAACATAAAAGGTAGGAACATCTAATGATATGACAAACACATGCATGTCTCATGTGCAGTGTTTCACAACAACACTAGTTGTTGGCTGCAAGATGAAACTTAACCAATAAAAGAATTTTACAACAACCAAAGCATTTTAATAGGAACACTGTACTAACACTGGCTAGGGCCTCCTTTGTTCTTTAAACAGCCTCAGTTCCTCATGGTCTGGATTCCATAAGATGGAAACATTCCTTTCAGATCCTGGCCCATGCTGACATGATTGCCTCACACAATTCATACAGAACGTTTTATGTGTTGTGCATTCTGAGTTGTTTTCCTGCTCACCTCATTGTGTTGTCACCATTCTGAGTATATTGTAGAGACTGCTGTATGTGAAAATGCCAGGAGCAAATACATATTCATTAGTTAATTGCATGAATGAGTAGGTGCACAGGTGTTCCTAATAAAGTGCTCTGTGAGTGGATAACAGTAAGAACAACAATGAATTAGTGGTATATATAATTAAAAAAAGGATGCCCTTCTGAGAATATCTCATAAAATGCAGCACTTGAACTTCACTAACCACAATTAGAATTAAAGTTACATTGTCTGTTCTGGACATATGAAACCAAAATCCTCTTTTTGGTCATGTATAACATCAGCATGTTTGGCTCTTATGAAGACAGATGGTGTCATGAATTCTAAAAACCAGGATATTTCACCCCAAAACTTTGTTGCCTCTCCCAGCATTGAACATCTGGATTCTGCCCTTTTTTGACAAATTTTCTAAAGCTATGAAAATTAGAAAAATTCCTGAAGACCATTTTCCAATTCTCAATCATATTGAGGTCTGCATCTTGACTGGGTCATTCTAACACATTCTACCAGATTCTTGGTTTTGGACAACTTTGTTCACTCTGAAGTCTCTTGTAGACTAGAACAGAGTTTCCTGTACAACTGCCAAGTATCTCCATCCATCAAATCTGACCAGTATCCCAGTCACCGTTGATTAAAAGAATCCCAACAGCATGATGCAATGTGATGAGCAGTGCTGTGTTTCACATTTTATTTTGGTCTCAAGATTATGCAACAATTAATTGCAATTTCTTTGTAATTTTATGGACTATTTTGTGTAGATTCATCATATAAAATCTCATGTGCAGGTTGTAGCACTATAAAATGTGGAAAGTTCACAGGGGGTGAATACTTGTGCAAGGCACTGTAGATAATTCATTTTATTAAAAACAAATCATATTATATGCCTTGACATTGTTCCATTTTACACCACTTAGGCAACAAATCAGGTAATCGACGCACAGCCAACATCCGCAGCATTGGTTACTCAGACCTTTTCAGCCTGTCCAAGGAGGACCTGACAGACACACTGTCCGAGTTTCCAGCTGCCAAGCGGCTTTTGGAGGAAAAGGGGAGACAGATCCTTACTAAGATGGGAATGCTAGAGATTTCAGATGAAGGAGAGGAGGAAAAGGAGAAGATGGAGGACAAAGTGCTGCGCATCGATTCTAGCCTAGAGGCATTACAGACCAAGCTAGCACGATTGATGGTTGAACTGGAGTCTAGCGTCCGCAAGATGATGAATCGCGTGGAGCAGCTGGAAATGCAGACTGATGGCTGGGAGGGCATTGTGGCTGAGGGGGCCGGTATCGAAACTGAAGATGAGGCTGAGAGAAAGAGGGAGATTGGAGATGGTGAAGGAGAGCAAGAGGAGGAACCACAAGGAGAGAGGGGTGAGGGGGATGGAGGGGAGGAAGATAAGGATGAGGGAAAAGAAGTAAAACAGAAATAAGGATAATGATATAGTGAAAGGAAAGTCAGGCAGTGTATTAAGACAGGGAGAGAGAATGAAGATAAAATATATACATTATTTACAGGCTATTTCACCAGATTATTTCAAGTCAAATGATTAGGAAAGAGTTATGTCCCACAAGAAAACTGACAGAAAGCTGATCCATGGAACGTTTAAACGATGTTATACAGATCAAGCAAAACAGTACAGCTACAAAACTTCTAAACGTCATTATGATGCCAACTGCATCTACCTCAGTTCAACACAAGATGGCAGCAGTTGAGCAAGAGAGCACAGGCAGTGAAATTCAAGTCATGTTACAGATAATTCCCTCTTGAGTAACTACAGTTGAGATGACGTGATTTGGCATTCACGAAATAAAATTCACTCATGAAATAAAATTCAGAGTAACCTGCCTAGTGTGTGTTTGTGTGTGTGTGTGTGTGTGTGTTTGTGTGTGTGTGTGTGCAAAAAAACCTCACAAAGTCACTATATGTGCTTGGAATATGCAACATGTCAGATTAATACAATCTAAAGACCTAATTAACCTAATTATTATTATTTATTTATTTTTGCTGATTCTTGAAACTCTTTGGTACAGTAAGCTTAACAGAGATATTTACTAGTATGAATAATGTGAAAAAATTATGTAGAAATTATTAAAAATGTATTATGAAACTGAAAATAGTTTCTAGTGTGGAAACCTGGAAAGTCTGGAATTTTTGTTTGTACTTGGATTAGCCTCTTGCCAATCATTTTATAGGTGTACCCACTTCACATCATCATAAATCATTATTTGGAGAAGTTGCATGTTTATTTTGTTGTAACTTGGCTTTCAAACAGTAGAATATCTGAGTGCATTTCAAAATGATGCCATGACAATTCTTGCTAATGGTATCTCTAGTTGAACCACTATTTGTAAGTTTTGGGGGTGAAGCCATATTGTGTATATGGATGGGAAAATGGGTAGGCTCAATGCGCATAAAAATCATTCAATTTTATTCAGCTCCACCTGTTTTGCACTCATTGTTTTTTGAACTATTCTGTATCAACTCTAAAAACTGTTGCGTGTGAAAATCAGCAGGAAATCAACAAAAAAACAGGGAAAATGAGATCAGCAGTCTCTGAAAAACTTAAACCAACCCATCTGGCACCAGCAATCATGGCACTGTTAAAGTCACAAAAATAATGTTTTTGTCCATTGTATAACTGCATAAATAAGCATGTGTACATGTGTTCCTATTAAAGTGGACAGTGTGTGTACGTCAGCATTTTTGAAAGAGGTTCTGTTAATTCTTTTAAATTATTTGAATCAAGCAACTATTATGTTGTATTAAATCTATTATTTAAATCAAGCAAAATATCAAAATGTCATTAAAACATTTTATACATTTATTTTACTTAATTTAGGCAACAAAATTTTCTTTATTTATATACACTATATGGCCAAACGTACATGTACATCTGACAGTTACACACATATGGGGTTTTTCCCCAAGCTAAGGGGAACTAATGTTGCTACAAATTGGAATATCTTGTATAAGATGTCTCTGTATGCTGGAGCATTGATATTTTTCTGTTTGACAAGGTTGGTGTGGAAGAACTTGACCTGCACAGATCCCTGATCTCAACCCCATTGAACACATCTGAAATGAACTAGAAAACTGACTGAACCCCAAACCTCCTCATCCAACATCAGTACCTGATCTCACTAATGCTCTTGTAGCTGAAAGAACACAAATCCCCTACAAACCCTACAACCACACTCCAGCATCCTTACCAGATATTATTATCTTCCAAAGATCGACCGGGTATTCACTATATTTTATACTTGAGTGAAAAGGCTGAAGTAATTATTGACGTCTCAGTTTGTAAATCTCAGATGAGTCATTTTTCATGCATTGAGCCAGGTCTCAAGATGTCAGCTTCAGTGGTCCAAAGGGACTCGGCTGTCGCCTGAGCTTATTTCAATAATTTATGTCGCCCTCCAATCAGAATCGGTCACGGATTACGTCCATTTTCTGTGCTTAATTGGACAGCGGGTTCACGTGGATTGTCATGGCGGCTGGGCCACCGTGAGGGGAGCAGATGGCGATTTAATAGCCATGGGGTTAACACAGAGTCCCATTTTACGGCTCCCTTTGGCCATTTTAGCTGAAATGTGGGTGTGATTGTATTTTATTTAGCATTAATTTTAATCTGAGTCATTACTTTATTGCACGAACTAGCCTACAATAGAGCAAACATCTTCCTATACTTTATTATTTGTAGCAGTTTCCACCTTTCACACATTTCAAAGCTCCTGGATTGTTGTTTTCTTTTTTAAGTCTTTACTGGAAACCCCAGTAAGTTCTGTCAGAAACTTCTCTCATTATAGCAGCATTGGTGATGGATGAATCAAATATTGTTGAAAACTAGAAAAGGAAACATCTAAATCAAAATATTCTGTGGTGATTGTAAGTTAAAGTGAGATTTGAGAGCAAATGGGCCAGGTGTGGGAATTCTCCAATATGAGCTGCACCCCATCGCATATTACAACAATCTGCTCAAAAAAGCCCATCTGTTCTAAATTGTGTGTTTATAAACGAAATTACTGTGCATATTGCAGTGTTGCTCTTGTTCTCGGTGTGTATGTGTTAGACTGAATGCTGACCATGCTGCACTTGATGACTGATTATATGAGATCATAACATCCAAGCAGATGAGCCTTGCCATTAAAAAAATAACAGTGTGATTAGAATCACTTGGTAGCAAGACAGGCAGATTTCCACAGAAAGAAACTTTAGATATGTGAAAAAGTTATCATATTAGTTTTTATGAAAGCAGCAACTACACTTGTACATGACAGGAACAAGATCTATCCTGACAGACGTTAGATGAAGTGGCATGGCAGTGTTCCTAAGATATTTCTGCTTGCCATGTCTTTGCTCCCAACTGAATATGCAGAGCGCTGGCTCAGGTGGTCGGCGTGGAGCCTCAGATTGTCAATTTAAAGAAGAATGTCTCAGAAATGGCAGGAGGAATGCAGCGGAAATAGGATCGGGTGAGGATTCCAAACGAGCTCTGCCTAGAGTCGCTGCTCTGTATAATGCTGCCCGCTCCTGTATCAAGCTAATAAATTACAGTCCATCCCTTCCATAACAGCAGCGTAAGAGAGACTAACTCGGAGAGAAAGAGACATTGTGATTTAGATCCCAGATGTGACCCTGCGTTACCTAGCAACAGGTCAAACCCTGAAAAACATAGAGATAGAGAGATAAAAATGACTTCTAATCGAAACATACCATTAATGTTATAGGTAATGGGCTATAAAAAACTCGAAAATATTTCCTGGTGTATATAATGCTACCACTTCATCTATTTAGAATGGCAAACAGTCTAAATACAAGCACATAAAATCTTGCTTTACACAAACATGCAACTTGAGTTTAATATCAATTTTTCATTAAATCTTCCTTATCTTATTATGTAGACTAACAGCATACTCGGCGCATGAAGAGTAATGCAGTATTAACCTCAGCAAACTCACTGCAATGTATATCACAGTATGTGGATTTCCTTTGAAAAGTCACACAAACATTGAATTTTTATTACGTATTATGGAAATTATATATACAATTTTAATCAATAATGTAAAAATTAATAATGTAATTAGTGAATAATTGTATAAAAAAATGAATAATTGTATAAAAATAAGAAGAATGTTGATTGTGATATCTGTTGTTAAAAGGCAATTTCTTTAAATACTGTTGTTTTTATAATAATAATAATAATAATAATAATAATAATAATAATAATAATAAAAATTTAAAAATTATTATTATTATTATTATTATTATTTTTAAATTTTTTTTCCTCACTTAATCATTATAGCAACTAGATTGTTGCTTAAAATAGCTCTCTAAGATTCTGGCCTACAAGCAGACCAATTCTTGTTGATTTCATGGTGTGCTTGGTTTTATTATCATACTGAAAGTTCCACCTGCGCCCTAGCAGAGCTTCCAGCCCGAGACAAGCCAGGTTTTTGCCAGAATGTTCTAATACACTCTCAGTGGCCACTTTATTAGATGAATCTTTTCAACTGGGTGGAACTTGAACTTGTCTCCAGCCTGAAATCTCCAAAATAATGGCCTTTTATCAGGCCCTAGTGAAACTTACAGTAAGGGAAGCTGCTTCAATGATCTTGAAAGTGCCATGTCTGACACCAAAAAGCATGTCATGCTTCAAAGTCTCTTAGGTCAATCATGTTAAAAATTCTTCTGACTATAGAAGGTTGTAGCCATTTGGTTGTAGCCTTTTTAACTAATGTGCAGGATTTTTTTGTGCAGAAAGTTTTCTGGGAGCCATCCATGATTAACTATCATTTCACAATAAATATCTTAAGCGATCTATTTATCCAGATTTGTTAGTGATGCGTGATGAATTGCATGTGGTAGCTATTTGTAAACCCTAGAGTGACAAAAATTTGTTAACAGTTAATATTAATGGGGCAGTACAGTACTGCTGAGAGTAGCATTGCCACCTGACAGCTCCAGGGTTTCCAGTTTGATCTTAAGCTCAATGTCTGTGTGGATTTCAGGTTTTAAGGATTCTAAGGTCAATGTCTGTGTGGATTTTCTGTGCATGCTCTTGTTTTGTGCATGTGAGATTGCTTGGGCTTTTCCACTTTCCTCCCACCTATCAAACACATGCCAGTGGGTGGATTGGCTGTGCTAAATTGTCCTTTGTTTTGCATGAGTGTCTGAACGTGTGTGTATGATACCCTGCCATTGTCTGGAATCCCATCGAGGGTATTCCCAATGTTCCTGGAATAGCCTCTGGATTCATCATGATCCTGGCCAGAATAGAGTGGTTACTGAAGTTGAATGAATTTGTTTTCATTATATATGTTTCATTGTCAAAAATGTTGCAGTCGTGTAAATAGTTCCCGAGTGGTTATTTCAGCATCTTAGTATTTTTACACACATTTAAGCATAATGGATAGACCAGTATTTGTGCTAGTAATTTTGTAATTTTGCTAGTAATTTACAGTTTAGTTCTTAATCAGTAAGGAAAATCCATCATGTCACTTTGCTTTTAGAGATTTGTTCTCTAGCAATACATGTCTAGAAGATATAGATATTTGTGTAGAAAAAAAAAAAAGACAATTTTTTTGGAACTTTTGTATGGAAATGTAGCCCCTTGTGGGCTAGAGGATAGGTAAAAACAGAAATATTTATAAAAACAATACAAATTCTTAAAGGTCAGACTATCTATTTTCATAGGAGCTATTCATATGAGCCATATGAACCACCACTGTGCAGTATGACATGAGAAAGAAATTCGAGGCTGCATCAAAACAGGTGAAAATCCCATTTTGTTTGCCTCTGGTAAAAAAAAAAGCAATAACTCATCAAACACTTTACAGACCTTGTGTGTTTATGATATAAATGTGTATTTGTGAGTAAGTGATGCTCATGCACATGTGCTTAAGTGCTGTTTTGCAATGGACAAAAATGCAGCCATATCCTCAAGAGGTACTTTTCATGCCCTGACATGTTTTAGTGCAACTCTTTCCCCCTCGCTCTCTTTCTTTTTCCCTCTTGTTCTCTCTTTAGCTTAAGTGGCTTGCACCAGGTTTTACTTTATATTCTGTGTTAAAATCATTTACACTTCACCACCCTCCCAAGGTATTATCCTAAGCATTGTTACCGTAGTGATCTGGCCTTCTCAAGGCCTCAGAGGCCACAAGACAACAGATGACTAGCAAACCCACACCTAGACACACACACACACACACACACACACACACACACACACACACAAAAAAACCCCAACATATACACATGCACATGTATATGCATGTTAAACTGCAGCATATGTTTTGAAGATGCTGAGGTGTTTCCCACAGGATCTTTCATGAGCATAAGGATTTTTGGAGGTTACCTTATTGGAATTAGAGCTGTCTGCACCCACCAAGTGCATGTTCTCTGAAATGAGTAATTTTAAAACTCATTGAGTCAAGGAATGGCTTCATCCATCTCTTGATAACTCATCTAGATGATATACACACAAGCTGCATCTAATCAAGCTCATACTCACCCAGTGAGAGGCAGAGAGTGGTGGAAATGGGGAGAACGAAAGGAAGAAAGAGAGAGAGAAAAACTCATTTAAAGGAAGAATCCATCATCATGGGGCTTGTCACTTTTCATTAGGGAGTGGCTAGTGGTCTGGGAGTGGCTTGGGGGTGGAAATTTTGTTGTGTTGTTGGAAGAGTGGCAGCACGAATTAGAGAGAGAAAAGAGAGAGGGGAGAGAGAGAGAGAGAGAATGTTCTGGTAGAAGCTGTGCTACAATGACAGACCTCCTCAGGTCAAACACTCATACCTCAGAACCATGTGTCTATTTCACTCATATCCCCCACACACACACACACACACACACACACACACACACACACACACACACACACACACACACACAAACACAGCTGACAGATGTGATGAAAATGATATATCACCTGTATTATAGCAAGGCAGAGGCACTGATAGAGAAGACATCATGGTGACCATACACCAAAGACCTCAACGTCCAAATTAAATAGTAGTGTAGTGATCAGGAAAATTTCAGAGAGTAGAGTAGAGATGCCAGAACAGTTGCATTTTACTTTACAAAAAAGGGAATATCAGCAGCAACAACACTGTACATGAGAATTAAATCAAGAACCTAATATCACAAGAGAAAATAGAAAAAAGCTATGGATAAGGTATGAAGTACAAAACAAAACAAAAAAAACAGTGAAAAACTGCTTTATCATAAAATGAAAGTTTGGCTCTGAAAAAATGATTGACTTTGTTCTATTGCCTTTATTTGTAAGCAACTAATACACCATACTGATGCACCATATGTATGTGTTTAGCAGAAATTAAAAAGTTAACTCTGTAAACTAATTTCTGCATGCACAGATTGGAAATTCTGCCCTCCAAGATGGCGACAGTATTGACATGAGGACTGGCCGAATAAAGCAACTATCTACAGGTTTGTGCACCTGTTTAATATCTGAAAAACACATATTGTTGTTCTACAGTATCAGTATCAGTGGTGCTGAGTTGTATATGTAACTACTGTGGCTCTTTTTTCATTTAGATCTGTGTATGCTAGAAGATTCTAAATGACCAGCTCACTCCTGTGGTATTCAAATGAAAACACTATGATCTCCCTGAGTTCAGGTTTCATGATGCTTTGTAAACGTTTGGAAATTTGGTTTGTGTTGATTTTCACTTCAAGTACAGAGTATATCTGCTCTTCTGGAGTCTTTACTTAGCAATTTAACAATGAAAAGAAGATGTAGATTTTTGTGTTTTCTCTTATTTTTCTTATTCTTATTTCAATCTATTGCTAGCATCAATCAATAGCCACTGCAATTTCCCACATGTAAATCCATAATCCATTTAAATTCACCATATATGACAATAAACATGTAATCCTTATAATGTTCTCTAAAAGCTGATAATTAAAAAAAAATAATGAATAAGTTTGAAAACACAAACTGATTCAAATCTATCACAGTACCTGATTTTAGTATTACCTTTAAGCTCAATGTCAATAAAAAAAAGTGCCATGTCAATAGTGGGAACTGTCTTCTACAATGCTGTCATTCTTGTTTATAATAAGCACTCCTTTCAGATGCAATCCAAAACACTGAGAAACCCCACATTCAGAAGGCAGCAGAGGAGGAGAGAATAACAAAAGACCAGAATGCTTGTTAGAGAAAAACAGATGGCCTTTAAACTCAATGGAAACCCCGTGGGAAAGCATATAGAAGCACTATTTACACTTCAGATGTGTGTGTGTGTGTGTGTGTGTGTGTGTGTGTGTGTGTGTGTGTGTGTGTGTGTGTGTGTGTGTGTGTGTGTAAAAAGTGAGAAAAAAAAATCAAGTGTATTAAGTGTATTTTTCATCACAAATATATATCAATATCTTCTGTCACACACATTTGCAAACACACATCACTTAGCAATGACATGTAATATATAGATGACATCACTGACCAGTAAATCCCTGCCCTTTGCATGTGCCCACATACACACACAGAAAAAGAGAGATGTACAATGTGACCATACTGAACATATATTGTATTTAAATTGTTGATTCAGCTGTTTAAAATAATTCCTCTAACAAACAAACACACACACACACACACACACACACACACACACACACACACACACACACACACACACACACATGTCTCTCTAGGGGTCTCTCACAGGTGCAGCATTGGCCCCTGGCACACAACCTTATACTGGCACTCATCATCACTATGACAGACAGACATAGACACACACACACACACGCCCCCTCGGCTCAGCTGATCTCCACCTGAGCCCGCTGCAGTGAAGAGAGAGGAAGGGAGGGAAGAAGGGAGGGAAAGAGGGGCTCTGACCTAAACTCATTCTCCACTACCTCATTCTTTCTCTTTCCTGCTGTGTGTTTTGCATATGACTCTCCCTCTCTCTCTCTCTCTCTCTCTCTCTCTCTCTCTCTCTCTCTCTCTCTCTCTCTCTCTCTCTCTCTCTTTTTTCCCCTGTGTGTGTATGTGCTTATGCCTGCTCGTGGGTATTGTATGTATTTATTGTATGTAAGGCTCAAATATGACATATATTAACCTCAGTGTATAGTTATATAATAACCTTATGTATAACCTTATACCAAATATAACAGTTTTTCTACATCATGATATACATTAATTTCAAAACATTACAGGCCATTCACTAGTATCTGTGTCTAGCAATATCAGCAATGAATGCTGGATCAGATAGTAAAGACAAAATAGACAAAATTCAGTTCAATCCTGTAACAAATGGAAAGAGTCCTGGTGACATATTTATCTAAAGAGACATGCTGCAGAAATACTTTTATTTTATTTATTTTTTTACTTCTGCCCACTCTGTAGATACAAATAAAGTGGCCTGGTTATAGATTTGTTGGAAATTGTCTATTATTTTCTAGTGTTTTTATTGGCACCAGTAAGAATAATGTTAACTTAGCACTATAATGTCCCAGCCTTAGTGTTTTTTGTGTGTGTGTGTGTGTGTGTGTGTGTGTGTGTGTGTGTGTGTGTCTGTGTGTCTGTGTGTCTGTGTGTGTGTGCAAGGGCCAGTGTGTCCAGCAGGACTGAGCTCAGGTGTGTGGTGCTGATGAGCTTCAGCTGGACAGTAATGGGTGCTGTCCAGTGCTGAGGTCACACTCGCCCAGCTGCGGCTAGAGGAGCCCTGTGCTCTCCTTCTGTTCCCTCACACTGAGAGTAAGAGACACTCACCTCCATTGGTTGCTTAATGGGCTATGTGTGAGTCCACTGAGGTTATAAAACTGTAAACGATAAGATGAATCATAGATCATATAGGAAAAATAATTAATAAATAGTTTGATACTACACCTCAATGTTGATACGAGGACCCCAAGTGCACTCTGATTTAAAACGCAAGCCCTAAATAAGAGAATGGATAAGGATTAGAGGAATTTTTACATAAAAAAGTAATGTCATTGGTTAGTAAAGCTGTAAAGGCCAATACATGAAATATTCATATTAAATCTGGACTCTGAGAAAGGCCGCATAAGCTCCATGTTGTTTGGCCCATATGTTGCACATCTGTGTGTGTTGAGCGCACACGTGCACGTTTATGTTTGTTAAAAGACCATGTGTCATGGTATAGCATGGCAGGAGGGATTTTTATTGATTTAGTACTTAAGCTGAATTAAGCTGTGAAAGAGTTTTCCATCAATCAAGCTGTCACAACACAAATCGATAGCCGTGATTCAAGCATCCTCCCTTTCAACTGAGAACATGAGCCATATTACACACACACACACACACACACACACACACACACACACACACACACACACACACACACACACACACACACTGTAGTCTGTTAGTTCAGGCTAGAAGTCAGTGTGAGCTAGGTGTCCTGTAACAGCGCATAGAGAGGATATCTAGAGCTCAATCTGTTTAATTCAGTGTAGACATGAAGGATGTTTGGGGACTGAAGGTGGGCTGAGACATTTATAATGTATTATAGATATTTATATATCACACACATTATAAGGAAACAGTCTCCATGGCTTTTCACATTGCACATACAATGCAGATTATGGTCATAAAGACAGTTTGTGTTCTTTTTTGTATTATTTATCAGTGATTATCATTCTTATCATTCTGAACTTAAAAAAGATTATCTTCAATTTCTTCTCCAGCATTCCACACCTTCTGTCTTTAGTTGATAGCAATTCAAATGAAATAAAAGACTAGTTAAGAGTTTTATTCATGCTCAATACAAATTCTACTCTGCTTATAAAAAGCCTAAGGTATAAATTCAAAGAAACACCACATTCAAGCAGAATTGTGTGTGTTCATTTAGAACATTTTTAGAACGTCCTTCTTCTTTGCAGTGAGATTTGTTGCTTGCAGAATCAGAGGGAAAAATACTTTCCATGTGGATTTTTCTACCCTCAGGTTGGAAAACTCTCGCTATAACTATAAACTCTATGGTCATCTTTCTGTAGCAAGGTATGCAACAACTGATGAAATTAGGTCTATTGGAAAAATGTTCAGGTTTAAGCTATACTTTATTGAAATGACACTGGAATACAAAAATTTAGAGTGATTTTGTTTACACTGTTTACACTTAAAATTGAAATGAACCATTTTGTTTGTTTTGTCACCTTTTGTTATCATTTCCTGTTGGCTATTCTGTTCACCTACTGCTTTATAATCTCTCTCTCTCTCTCTCTCTCTCTCTCTCTCTCTCTCTCTCTGTGTGTTCTTTGTGCATCTCCTTGTTTCACTTCTCTCAACCATCCACTGTTGCAGAGTGAGGCACCCTGCTTACATCCATCTCTCCATCCACACATCCATCTTCCTATCCTCCAAGCACTATTAGCCAGCTGCCTCACAATACACACACACGCACATGCACACACACTGTTTTCATGTCAGAGAGAGAGAGAGAGAGAGAGAGAGAGAGAGGGAGAGAGAGAGAGAGAGAGAGAGAGAGAGAGAGAGAGAGAGAGGAGAGAGAGAGAGAGAGAGAGAGAGAGAGAGGGAGAGAGAGAGAGAGAGGAGAGGAGAGAGAGAGAGAGAGAGAGAGAGAGAGAGAGAGAGGAGAGACTTTAATTCTGTCAGTAAAATCTTTGCCCCTTTCCCATACTGCTGCCCCGTGAGTAGCACAGGGGGTGGGGGTGGATTTCTCAGGACACCATATGCTCCTTTCTCACATCTGATTCCTACATAATGTGCGCGTATGTCATCATGGGGAGGAGGGAGCGATTGTGTGCTAATGTGTGCCGTGTGTTGCTGACATCTGGGAAAAATGTTTTTGATGAAGAAAGAAGCATTTACATGCGTGAATTCTGCTTGCACAAATATTAGATGAATATGTCAACACACTTCATGACTATTGACCTACTGTTTAGGTGAACATACAAATCAAATCTAACCAATTAAACATGGTATCACACTGGGTCAAACTTCTGGCTTGTTTATATTTAACCCATCATTTAAAACTACTAAATGAACTACAAACAGCCCCAAACCACATAATCTAATTTCAAAAATTCATCATAAACCATTAATGAACATGAAATGTATTTTTTTTAAAAACTGTTTTTATTTTTGACTATTAAACAGCATGCCCATAAGTGCACACACACAAATATTCCCCAAACTCACTGGCTATACTTTTTTAGGAATGACATTTTATTTTACAAAATTTATTAATTTGATCACCAACTATTCCTTAAACAATCCGACTGACATCAAAACAGCACAGACTTCAACTGATACAAAAGCCTCATAGTGAAAATAATGGCATGTAACTAGCCTTGCTGGTATTTTTGTATACCGTCAGAAATTTTCCAAACATCACAGTTAATGAAAAATGTTTAGCAGAGTTTTCCTTTTCTTTGAGATTGCTTAAACACATTTCAGGAAAGAATGCACACTATAAGATATTATATTGGTTAACATAGAAACAAACAAAACATAGAAATAAAACCTTCTGCCTTAAAAATGAGTAAACTCAACTTGAAGACCTTTGTTTCAACTCACAAGCAGTCAAGTCAATGGATTACTTTAAGTTTCATTTCAGAAAACATATATATCCTCAATTCAATATCCAAACCCTGTCATGACAATTGGAGTTAAATGAAAAGAAATAAGCTTATCAGTGTATACAAACAACATTCCATATAAATGTTTGTGAATTGCTCACTGCTGTGTGTATTTTATTTGTAATTTTAGTGTTGAAGATAAATAAATTAAAATATTTTAGGTTTGATGAATAATGAATAAAGGAATCAATGAACAGTGAATTAATCAATCAATTAGTCAGTTAAAGTTGGCATAAAAATAAAGTCAAACAATTGAAATAACAAACAAAAATATACAGTAACTGGTCCCTTTATTAAGAAAAGACATATGTCAGATTCATTCATTTGGACAGAGAATTTTGTGTTCTTTTGTGATCTGTAAAATCTGCTGAATTACATAAACTAGTGTAACCTCAATTTCATTTAAAATTGTTTGTCTCTGTGGGGCAGAACCTTCCACTTCCAACTCTATTCCATTTCTCTGTCTAACACTTTATACTCTCTTCTTCCTCTAAGCTTATTCTCTCTCATAGAACTTTTGCGTGATTTTTTGTATTTATGTCTGTCATTTACAAATATGCATAATATCTTAAATTATTATTAGTAAAAAGTAGAATGTTATGTTATCGATAGAAACTGTGAATGTTGCTTTCTCAGCTAAAACAGAGCTTTAGAGAAAATCTCTGTAGTGTGAAATCCAAAATAGGGAATAAGACTCAGCTTAGAGCTTAGAGGTGGGCCGCTGTGTAAAGTGTGTTGAGAGTGTGACAGTGAGATTTATCTGTGTTTAAACTTTAGTAAACTGTGTTTAGAGTTTGCACAATTGAGTTCAGGTATAGTTTTGCAGTAGTGTGCAATATCACTATGTAAGCACTGATTAGTGGTAATTGGGTGAGGAGATGGTAGCTCAAGTGGTTAAAACTCTGGGTCAAACTGCCAAGCTGCCACCGTTGGGCCCTTAAGCAAGGCCTCCAACCCATCCTGCTCCAGGGGTGCTGCATCATGACCCTGCGCTCTGACCCCAACCACCAAGGATGGGATATGTGAAGAAAGAATTTTACTGTGCAGTAATTTATATGTGACAAAAAAAGACAACTTAACTTAACCTAATTTACCAATCAGCATCCAACAGATATAACATATAACCATCACTGCTTACATGAAGGTTATAATGGTTCTGTGAGATGCTTTGGCTGGTATGAGACACTTTTTTTCAATTGCTACAGTTTCTTCTCTTTTTTGCATGACAGGGTAGAACTTATGCACAAAAACATTTTGTATGTTTTATTTTTTTTTTGTTTTGTATCATGGCCTTTAGGAAACATTTTTTACACATGATACATATCCTACTCTGCTTATAGGAAGCCTATGGTTTTTAGAGCATCTTTTGTCTTTGCAGTGAAATTTGTTGCTTGCAGAATCAGAGGGAAAAATATGGAAAAATGTGGATTTTTCTGCCCTCATCTTGGAAAACTCAGCTATAGCAGCTTTCTAATTCTATGGTCATAGTCCTGTAGCAAGGTGTGCAGGAACGGAAGAAATCTAGACTGAAATTAGGTCTATTGAGAAATTGTATAGATTTAAGCTATTCTTTATTGAAATGACACCAGAACAGAAAAATAATGTTAAGCATTTTTTTAATAACGTTCTTGCTCAGTAACAATTTATAGTAA
Source organism: Hemibagrus guttatus (assembly GCA_033459395.1). NCBI lineage: Eukaryota > Metazoa > Chordata > Actinopteri > Siluriformes > Bagridae > Hemibagrus > Hemibagrus guttatus. Next base: position 23,562,792 of record JAUCMX010000006.1, read on the forward strand.
TTTTGTTTACTCTGATTAATTGTTCAAAGGAAACATTTTGCTAGTCACCCTTTGTTTTTATTTACTTTCTTTGTCTATCAAACTGGTCACGTCAATGAAATTGGTTTAATCTGAACCTTGCTAACTAAAAAACTTAAGCTTAAAAATATTAAAAGTTTGGGAAGTGCTACAGATCCAATAATTAGCCAGGAATGAATTTTGAAGACAGTATATATGAGGGCATGAAGCCTTTATTATCACCACACATACATTACAGCGGAATTCTTTTCTTTGCATATCCCAGCTGAGGGAGTTGGGGTCAGAGCACAGAAGCAGCTATGATACAGCGTGAGTGGAGCAGAGAGGGTTAAGGGCCTTGCTCAATTGCCCAGCAGTGGAGCTTGGTGGTACTGGGGCTTGAACCCCGATCCTCTGATCAACAACCCAGAGCCTTAACCACTTGAGCCACCACTGCCACCACTGCCCCCACAAAATAATGATTATGTAAGTAGCCTTTATTTGTGAAATTCTTTCTTTGCATATCTCATCCTTGGGGGTTGGGGTCAGAGCATAGGGTAAGCCATGATGCAGCACCCCTGGAGCAGGGGACCTTGCTCAAGGGCCCAACGGTGGCAGCATGGTGGTACTGGGGCTTGAATCCTGATCTTCCAGTCAACAACCCAGAGCCCTAACCACTTGAGCTACCTTTTCAATGTTTACCTTTTGACCTTTATTATTTTTATATTTATTTGACCTTTATTATTATTTTTTGACCTTATACCTCCAGGGCTGGGGGTATGATTCATGATTCTCCGCCCTGTGTGTGTGGAGTTTGTATGTTCTTCCTGTGCTTCAAGGGCTTTCTCCGGGTACTCCGGTTTCCTCCTTAACTTCAAAAACATGTGCTGTAGGCTGGCTGGCATCTCTAAATTGTCCAAAATGTGTCCAAAGGGTGTGTGAGTCTGTGTGTGTGTGTGTGTGTGTGTGTGTGTGTGTGTGTGTGTGTGTGTGTGTGTGTGTGTGTGTGTGTGTGTGTGTGTGTGCCATGTTTCCTGAGTCTCCTGGTATAAGCAGATAGATATATATATATATATTTTTATTATTATTATTATTATTATTATTGTTGTTGTTGTTGTTGTTGTTGTTGTTCATGTATAAACATTTTTATGTTAAAAAAACTTAAAGCCAAAGAAAGTTTCAGGGATTTGTGCAGAAGCGCAGGTGTATCTGGCTATGACCTGAGCTCAGGTGATGGTGAATGATGCGGGAGCCTTCTGTAGCTCAGGTGTGCTTCCATATAATTAGTGGCAAAGGAAACAGAGGTGCTAAAATAGACTTCGAGGTAGAACATTAAAAAACTTTAACATGAACAGTTCTCCGAAAGACCATAAAACCTTTGCATATCCTCAGAGGATCTTTCAGCCTATAACAGCTAAATCCAGGCGGACTGCGTCTGCATGTGGTGGTGGGTGAGAAAAGGGAGGGGTAGAAGACAGTGACTGTCTGTCTGTCTCTGTGTCTGTCTGTCTGTCTGTCTGTGTGTGTGTGTGTGTGTGTGTGTGTGTGTGTGTTCGTGCGTGCGCACAAGCGCGCACGAAATGTATTCAAACCCTGCTGTCTACCCTCACCTCTCACTTTATTTTCTCCTCCTGAACCGTCAACACCAAGTCTGCCACGCGCCGAGTGTGTGTTCCTTCCTCTTAAGCGGTGTGTCGAGCATCACTGCAACATCCTGTGAAAGAAGGACTCAACGTGTGGAGTTGAGGAGATTCATATCACACACATACACACACGCACAAATCTTTTAGTTTTTCTCTCTACGCAAAAGGGTCAAGCGGCAGAAAAGCATCATCTCTCAGCATGCTTTATAGCTGACAGTCTGCGGAGTCAGGATCTTTCAAATGCGTGGCTGCTATAAATAAACGGAAGAAACTTTGCCTCGTAAAGACTTGTTCAGAAATCGGTTCCTGGTCATATGCTGAATTCCTAAATGTCATGTAAGGAGGAATGGATGGGACGCTGAAGACGATCCACTGAAAACACCCTAATAATCCACCTGCTTTCTTCCACTTTCTTCCGGTCACATTCAGCATCCTATCATAGCTGGTGGAGGCACAAGGTGAGCAAATTCTGTGTTAATAATCGATTTGAAAAAGTGTGTCAAATCATTTTCGTATAACCTTCATGAAAAAACTATCATGCTGTAACGCATTTAATATCGGCTTATTGTGAATGATCGTTTAAGGAAGTGCGCTTTGATCCTTAGCGAGTCTGACTCATCCATGGACAAAATCTCACGACAAAAAAAGTTTAACACCTACGTTTTCATTTGTACTTAGAAACATATTAATCCTAGTCGGAAGCTGTTGTTTGTTGGCAACCTGTCTTGTCATGTGTCATCCGGCTTCATCCCAAACCGCATAGGCTATTACATCCAGCTGCATACTATGTAGAAGTGTAGTATGCCCCTCTGTGGGTGCAGGATGTGACCCATAACGACAGATGGCCAAGTGTGCTTTTGAGCTCTCTGAGGCTAATTGGTTTTCCATTAACTTCAGTTAGGTCTATATTTACAGTTGCTATTAGAAATGTCAAGGAAAATATAACTCATAAAATAAGCCCAATTTAATGGGAATAAATGAACAGGAACATCAACAATACTACTGAAATAAAACAAAATAAAAACATGAATCTCATTATTCACTTTACAAACGATTAGTTAACCTAAAGCAATACAAGATTCATAATCGAAAAAAATAAATATAAATAAAATAAAATACAGATAGCTGTGTACTTTGAATCATACAAGTAGGTTGCCCTTCTTTCTTTCTTTCTTTCTTTCTTTCTTTCTTTCTTTCTTTCTTTCTTTCTTTCTTTCTTTCTTTTTTCCTAATATATTAATGTTAATATTTCATTATTTACTATATATAAATAGTCTACATTTCATTAATTCATTCTGTACTTTTTTTCAGCCGGTATCAAATTTCTCATTCATTCTCTCATTAGGGTTAAAGTTTTCCAGTTATATATCTATTTCTGACTTTCTTTGTTAATTATTAAAAGTTAATTATCTGTGTTGACTTTTTTTTTAAACATTATTATTCTTGTACCTATACACACACAGGTGTGATTTAGCACTGCGCTTAATGAAGATGATGCTGAGTCCGGATCAGAGCGATTCTGACCTTATGTGGACTCAGTCAGACCCGGAAACGGTCCTGAACGTCATTAAAGTGGAGTGTATGCCTGGAGAGTCTCCGCTAGCGGACGGGAAGCAGCGCGCCGTCGCGACTCCCGCACTGACCCGTGAGGAAAAGCGGCGGAGGAGGCGCGCCACCGCCAAGTACCGACTGGCCCATGCAACGCGGGAGCGCATCCGTGTCGAGGCTTTCAACGTGGCTTTTGCCGAGCTGCGAAAGTTACTCCCTACTCTTCCGCCCGACAAAAAGCTCTCAAAGATAGAGATCCTTCGCTTGGCTATATGTTACATATCTTACTTGAATCACGTCTTGGACGTATGAACGAACTGGAGAACATATTAAACATTAAAATCATTTTAAATCTGTAGGACTATTGTGAGGGCAGGATTAAGATCTAGGTTGTTTATAGGGATGTTGTTATCGTGTACCACCTGTTAGATGTAGACTACAGTGCGAGGTACTCAGAGAAATATCTGTTGAAGATGGGTGAAAGATATTTGTGTGAAATGGACTGCAGTTAAATAGCTGTGTATTTTTTTTAATCGCCTCAGATGAATTTGGGTTTAGCATTAAGAAATCTTCACACAGATTAGAGCAGTCTGAAGTGCTGGAATCATCCTGCTAAAATTATTTATTTTAAAAAATGTTATTTATTTTATGTTTGTGCTGTAAACAAACTTGTACATTTTATGTGGTTGTCTTATAAATTTGGATAATTTATTTTAATTTATTGTTTGATAGTGCTCTTACACTAGGCCAATGGAGTTTAATAAATGTACAGTTATTTATATTGTAAAGTTATTGTGTTTAAGGTTTTGTTGTTGCATTAAGCTTGCACATTTGTTTAGTTAACGTGACATTGGGTCCTGGATATCAGTGAAGCAAGTGATTACACATGCAGCTGATGTCAACAAGGCAACAAGATGCACTTCCTCTTTTCACAAACTGCGTACGGATACAAGATCATTTCTTTCTATAACTCTGTGTAATATAGCCTAAGAAGAGTCTCTTTGAGGGATAAGCAACCTACTGTTTAGACAAAATAATTGATTTCGATAATCAATAATGGGCAATACAACAGACTGCGACTATGTAAATTCAAAAAGATGCATTCTCTGCAGCAGGCTGAAGATAAAGCTGTTTATTTATTTTCTTTCACAGACAAGCTTTTCTATAATTTATTTATTTACATTTTCATTGTGAAGCTTAAATTTTATGGTATAAAATGTTTCATATCTGCTTTATATCCAAAGATGCCCAGTTCAGGGCCTTAAGTGTCATTTTGTATTTAAAAAAAAATTAATTTCATGTCTTGATGGAAAAAAGATTCATTAAAATGAAACATTAGATCCATTGTGTGTGTATATGATGTATATGAAGCAAATACATCTAGCATAAGTTTACCTGCTTAATTTTTTTGTTTTGTTTTTGTTTCTGGAATATTTAGAGAACTCAACAGACAGGTGGATGTCAAAGTTTGATTTTCTTCAAAAATCCTCAGTGTACAGGCTTTAAATATTCATTCAGCCCATATAGCATATATTAAAAAAACAAAACAAAGTATGCATATACTGTATAATATACATTCTTAAAGTTATTCTTTGTCATACTGGTATAGATAATGTCATTTATGTACTCAAGGTATGGTAGTTTTATCTAGTTAGCAAACAGGTGAAACGAAAAATAAAAAATGTTTGAGAAGACTTTTTCCACCATTCAATGATGTTAATGCATTGGAGAGAGAGAGAGAGAGAGAGAGAGAGAGAGAGAGAAAGAGACAGCATGAGAGTGACCTGTTTAATGTTCAGTATGACTGAAGGCTCTCTACCACCTATTTATTATTCTGTCCAACCCTCAGCCCTGAAACACACACACATGCAATCTTGCTTGTTTGACATAACACAGAAAGTTTTGATTTAACATGGAAATCAAACTACTGCACTAACAAAAATATGCACATAAAGACAGACATTTCACGCTAGAGTTCCTGTGGAGGTGTGTATAGGCCTGTGTGGGGATTGTGCTGTGGCCCAATGCCCTGCTGTAGCATCATATGCCAGTCAGTCTGTTTAGGCCTCAGCTCATGCAGCATGCAGGTAGCCAATGTTCATGACCCCACATGCAAACAGGCAATCTGCTCCCTCTGTGAGACTGTTAAAACCTATGCATTGCTAATCTTAACATCCATATGTTCCTCAACATTTTGAGGAATCCTACACTGATATGCTTGTCTTCATCTCAGTTGGACTATGACTCTGTAAGGCATGTCCAGCCTAGGACCTAGTCCAGATATAGATAGAGTTGTCTCCTCTGTTCTGTCACTCCTAAAAATGTGGTTGCTCTCTTGGTACAGAAGTGTTGAATGTGTGCAGACAGCAGCAAACTTAATAACACCTGCCAACACTTTCTGCTGCATTAGACTACTTAAATCTTTTATCAAATTCCTTTTTCGGAATTTCCCAGGGAGCTCCTTAAACCACGTTCTCCCCTTTTTATAGAAAGTAAGAGAGACTACATGGAAATATCAGTCTAGATAGAGAAGACCTGCATGACTCATATGCTAAAGGCAAAATCTGGTTCAGAATAGTCTCTTTTTGATGGAAAATTACGTGGAAAAGTACCAAAAATAGATGTAATTAAACAGCCTAAGAATGTGTCTGTTTTTATTGTGTGTGCCCTCATGACAGCTACATACCTCCATCCATTCATCCTGACAGAACATGACAAAATATTCATTACAGTTTTCTTTTGTAAACTCTGATCAAAAAGGTGATTCAATGGATAGTGTTGCTTTCTCACAGTGCTGGGGTCCTGAATTGGTTGGTCCTGAGCTCTTTGTTAATGTCTGTATGGAGTTTCTGTGAATATTTTCATCATGTCCACATGAGTTTCCTCCAGGTCCTTTGGTTATCCCAATACCCATAAACATGCTGGTAGATGGACTCAATGGTCCTCAGTGTGAATGAGTATGTGCATGATGCCCTGTGCTGGACTGCCCATTAAGATTGTGTCACCACCTCAAGTCTAGTGTTCCCAAGACAAGTCACTACAGTCCAGACCAGGATAAAGTAGTAACTGATGATGAATGGTTAACTATTGGAGGGAAGGAAGGAAATGCTTTAATGGCTTTACTTTTAGCTTAATGGCCTTACTTTTAACATCAGCCATTTGAAGAAAGTTTTTGAGGAAATACATTTTATCCATGTTTTGTTTTGAACAACTGATTAAGCTTCATCCTCATGCTGGCTTCATGACCAGAATAAAATTGTTACTAAAAAGTGGCTGAATGATTAAGCTTCAGGGAATGACATACAGGCATATTTGACATATTTGAAGCGTGATTGCTTTTAGGTCGAAATGTACTCATCATTTAGTCATTACACTGTGCCCTTCTGAGTGTGTCTGAGCAATGCTGGAATCTGGACCAGAAGTGTCATTCATGCTTAAAATTGACTTAAATTGTAATCAAGTCACTGTTTTTCAGCACTATCCATTGTCTTCCCATCCCATCCCATCCCATCCCATCCTATCCTATCTTATGCCGTTTATTCCATGTAAATGCGCATCGAACCAAATTGCCTGGACATCGTCCTATATCAGTGAACGGGCTGTATGAAATTGTATATGGTGAGAAGAGGATTGGGACAGCATTTTCCCCCCTCAATCGTCCCGCGGTGAAATGTGATTATGCAGTAATGAGCTGTCATCAGGGCTGTAATAGAGTGGGCAAGGAGTCAAGAGCTATTGAAGAGGCGCGTTTACAGCGCGTTATTTGGCGCCATCTACTGGTTAATAGAAGGAACTGGTGTTAGTGGGATTCACTGGTTTTGGCTCCTGGCAACTGAAGTTATAGCAAAATAAAACCAAATGCCGTCTTTAAACTGAGATTAAACAAAACACGAAGAAAAATAAGTATTTAGAAAGAGCTGAATGAAAAACGAACGACAGTTTCATTTAGCTCAGTGATTGTTTACCATAAATGCTAGGCTGGTGTTTCTGGTTAAAAAAAATTGTTCAAGAGCAATAAAAACTGAACAATATGAATACATTGGTTAGATATGTTCTGATGTGTGTGTGTGTGTGTGTGTGTGTGTGTGTGTGTGTGTGTGTGTGTGTGTGTGTGTGTGTGTGTGTGTGCTTGTTTCTGTTAACTACTGAAATTACACCAATCAGGCATAATATTATGAGCTCTCACAGGTGAAGTGAGTAGCACTGATTATCTCCTTATCATGGCACCTGTTAGTGGCTGGGATATATTAGGCAGCAAGTGAACATTTAGTCCTCAAAGTTGATGTGTTAGAAGCAGGAAAAATGGGCAAGCATAAGGATTTGAGTGAATTTGACAAGGGCCAAATTGTGATGGCTAGACCACTGGATCAGAGCATCTCCAAAACTGCAGCTCTTGTGGGGTGTTCCCGGTCTGCAGTAGTAGATCCACCACTGAAGATAAATGAAATAATTGAATGACAACATTTGTGGAAGTAATTGATCAATGTAATGCTATTACTTTGAAGGTTGACTATTTGGATTACTGTTATGAAGCCATTTTACAGGACCAGGCACACCAGGCAATACACTGTACACACCTCATGGTGAAGACCCTAATTCAGTCATACAGAGGCCTATACATCAATAAACCTAATGGGAAATTCTGAATCTGAGTGGAGGAGGGGTCCACTATGTCATTATATTAATTGCAGTTATACTGCAATATTGTTAGGCTTTTAATGTTCACAACCTAAACACTTTAATTCACATTTTCAGGTTCTTTTAAAGATTACGTTTACCTGTGTATAATTCATTAATTTTAAAAAACATAGTACAATATGTCAATTATAATATATTTTATTCTAAATTTTTTTATAAATAATACGATGTCTAGTATTGAGAATATCTGGGAAACAAAACTTTGTTGTTTCCCAACATCAAGGTTATAGCAAGGTTGAGGCCGCCATCCAAACATTCACACTTGCCTGTCTTTTTTCTGCATTTGTTTATTTATTTATTTTAATCATAACGTGTAGGATCAGTGCTGATCGAAGGGGCAGAAGGGAGGAGGCGAGAGAGAAAAACCTGATAGATCTGATAAGGCTTCACCTTCACTACAAATTGTTTGATGTTCAAATAATGAAGTTTAATGGCTAATATCTTATAACTTAAGGATAACACAAACACCTCCAATGACCCCTGTTCCTCCCAGTATGACTCAAAGCTCAAGCCCTGCCTGACTCTTTTTTTCCCCATCCACCTGCCCACATCTGGTTGTATTCTAATGTTTCCTGTGAAAACAGTGAATTTTGATTCTGTTCTCATTGTGGTCCTTGTTACTACTGAATCAGAAAAGCTATTATAGTGGTATACTAAATCAAGCTAAATAACACAGCTACAATGCCTCTGAGTGAAAACTATTCATCAAGCAGCAATAAACTTAATTGAACTGAGGGGAGCAATGAATGGATGATACATTCAGGGATTTGAGAGGAGTTTTTAAATAGCGTTATTTTGGGATGATGATAAAAACAACAAGAAGCAGGAATCACCTTGGATACAGACATGCACTGATTGTGTACCTTCCCTTAAATGATTATTTTATTCAGTATTTATCCTGGTCAGGGTTTTGTTGAACCTGAAGGATAAGGCAGGAATGCACCCAGAATCAGACACCAGTCATAACATGTGCGCACACACACACACACACACACACACACACACACACACACAAACACTTACCTCTCTCTCTCTCTCTCTCTCTCTCTCTCTCTCTCTCTCTCTCTCTCTCTCTCTCTCTCTCACTCTCTCTCTCTTCATGACATGAGTTAACAATCACTAACTATTATTTCACCATACTAATTTGGCAATAGACAATAAGTCAGAATGCATGTTTCTAGTTTGCAATAAAGGTTAATCCAGGAAGGAACAGGAGGAAATAGTTGCTACTCCCTAAGAGAGCATCATGCTTAAATTTTTTTTTCTCTATTTATTCATTCAAGGCATAGAGCAGTCTCACCCTGTCATTAACCAGTTCTCCATCCTAATAAATGTGTGTGTCTTTTTTAACTTCTTGAATGTATTTTTTTTATTGTTTACATTAAAGCTTTAAATGTACACCAGGGTTGTAAGTTCAAAATATGTACCTTAAATCATTTCACAGGTGCAGAAATATAGTATATTCACATTAATGATGCATAGTAAAGGTATACAAAGTGCCATCCCAATGATAAAAAATACCTTTAGTATGTGAGGATAAACAGCCATGCTTGCAAATGACATTGTAACAGGCGCAGGCTAGACCAGTATTTCTCAACAGCAGATGATCACACACACTCCACATTTGTGCTGCAACAGCCAAATTATCTAATCAGATAATGATCAGCTAAGGCAGGTGTGTTAGACCATATTAAAACACAGACATGTGCAAGTTAAAGGGGTCATCAGAGGTCATCCCTGCTCTGTGCAACGCTGCAGGCAGTAGCTTAATTCTGCCTTCAGAGTATGCAGCAGTGTGTCGAGCTTGCCTTCCTGCAGAAACACAGCCCGACTGCAGAATGAGACTCACAACGCCAAACATGAAACTAGACATTTCAATTCTTTAAGCGCTGTTATCCCCCTCTAGCGGAAAGTAGTGGTATTACACCGCCCATCTGCTCAGAAAGAAAAAGGTGCGCTGCTTCAGTCCGGTCCATATGTGTGTGTACAGAGGTGTTTTCTGCTTTCAGCGTATTTGTGTTTATTTTGTGGGGATGCTATTGAAGCGAGAAGGTAAGTGGAGGTTTCTTAAATGGTTTCCAGGACCTTGTTCTTTGTTTGCTAGGTTGGTTACAGCAGTCTACCCTGTAATCACCTTTGGCATATTAAGGAATGAACAGAATGTCTGTTGTATATATAATGATATTATACGCTACTACTGTAATTTACCGAAATGTGAATGTATGGCGTGGCATGAAATCTAAATTTGTTAATGAACGTGATTTTCATGCCAGGCGCATCATTGGAATTTTGTGGCCCCGTCTGGTGCGTCTCAAATCGCATTTATCGCGCTGAGTACTGTCAAAACAGCACGACACTTGAGATATAATATGTAATGTATTCGGTTCATAGAAATGCTTTTTCTGCCATTGTGGTGCAAGATAATCTTGCGGTTGTTCCCCGCAGCGGGTGTAGCGCGAGCTGATCGGGTGTTCCCCCGCCGAGCGCGCGCTGCATCCGCTGTTAATTTCTCTTGACAGACATCCACATGACCATAGTGTACAAGAACAATGCTTTCACGGGAGTGCATGGATTTGGGTGTGTGCGCTCTGCGTCTCGAAAAAAATCTACAGTCCACATGGACTGGGAGCACCACAAAGATTCATTTATCACTAGATATTTGCTGTGTCTCCTCTCCTGAAAGCCACATACTAACTGGTCAGCAGATGTTCAGTTCTGCTCAGGCACCAAGAGAGGCACCCTTTCCCCCCCACCCCACCTCCAAAAGGCTATGAGGTGCAGGTAACATAAAACTGGGAGCAGACTATTCAGGGTTTTTTCTTTGAAGCATTCACAAAAATAGCATAGGGAAAGCCTTCCTTTGTAAAGATCACAGATCTTTCCAAAAGACAAGTTTTTTTTTTTTTTATCAAACTCTGCAGCTGTAAGAAAGCAGTGCACATGTGCACCCTCTGCAGAGTGATAGTATATTATCTGCATTGAAGAAAATGGACCTTACATTTCAAAGCTTGATGGGCTGTAATTTTCCACCAAGATGTCTGGCTAATTTCGCTCCAAGCTGAAACAGATAGATGAGATTGATGTAAGCCATTAGCCAGCCATTGATGGTCTTTGGGTGTTAACAGTCTCCGCCATCATGAATTCTGTGATCACATCTGGTGCAAGTTCACCTTCAAATCAAGTGACATGTAATCTGTTGGGTTCCAGGCTTGATGAAAAAAAATACTTTAGACTCCACCGTCTGTCTCAAATCACATCTGGGTCAATATATGATTTAATGGCCGCAAATACCACTTGCATTTGAAATGATTTCATACTTAAGGTTAGTGAATCTGGGCATAATATTGTCAGAAAACCAAGGCTATGAAGGTTATTTGCAAGAAGAAGAAGAAGTTTAATGTCACTGTTGAGTTAATCAGTTTTCCCTGTGAAAATACATGCATACGAATAGCTGTCTGTCTATGTGCCAGCCTAGTCTATCCTGTATCACCTGTACTGACCACTTAAACCTGAAAAAAATTGATATTTATACTGTTTCAGTGGCATCTCCATTGTTTGCAGATATTGTAATGATTTATTAGTATGATCTGTAAAGCAGGACTGAAGAATGTGCCTGTACACTCAAACAACAGATGTGCTCTTAATGTGAGCTGAAGTTTAGGCTGGGAAGCCCACATTAAAACACAATTAATCATTCTACCCTATTTAACATGCAAGATTGAACTCATTAGCTCATTATCACTGGCTTCATAGGCTGGATTTGGTCTGTTAGAAACAGAAAGAAATCTATGTGGTCTGTACTCCTCCAGGAATTCTGTCTGACCTGTATCTATAGATGATGAGCTTTTATGCAGCACAATAGTGAATTGTTTCAAACTAATTGACTGTAATGTCACATTCTCAGGCACACACATTGGATTGGGAATACAGCAGAACACCACATAGTACACAACTGACCTAATTTCCCTTCCCCAGGGAGTGAGGGTTTGTTCTGATCTCAGTACAGTCATGTCCAGCATCCGTAGAGTGCTACTGTTTAACTTTTTACTTTCTGCTTTAATGTGTGTGCAGTTGTATTCCCTCAGTCACCTGAGAACTGCCTATGGTACTTCTGATGTAATCCAAGAGGATGTGGAACAAATAAAGGCCCGTAAAGCAAACTGACATAAGAAAATAATGGATGAGGTGGATGCAAAGTGCACCACAATGCAAAGCAATATGTCTGCCCAGTTTGTTATAATCTGTCCAGTGTGCTATATATCAGAATGCTTCAGAGAGCATTATCTCACTTAAAGAGGGCAGAACAAAACATAAATTCATTGCCAAGTCCACGGGGAAAGTCAAAGCTCCAATATCTTTCCATATTATCCTTCCCAGAACAACAGTTAATAGGCTGAAAAGCAGCTACTAATGTATTTTAATCAAAAAAGTATGATAAGCTAATTGTGTGCATTAACACAGACTGAAAAATACAGACTCCATTGGAGGGGTGACTACATTTAGATACAGTCTTTCCTGATAATGTCTCAGGTGACAAAGGCAGAAAATCTTTGGCTTATATTTGATGAGCTGTAGAGTTGTCTTTTCTCAAATACAGCATTGTTTTCCCATTGTTCTTATTCTGGAAAGATTGTCTAGTATCCGTTCAAGCTATTTAATATTCCTAATAAAAATAGTTCTTATATGTAACTAGACTACATCCTCAGTTTTTGTGAGTAATGCTGCAGGTGACAGCATTCTGTGATTGAAATATATGAACAAACAGGTTCAAGCATGATACCGTAGCCCAATGGTTAGTGTTTCTGTATGTGGGTAGTTGTAGCTCAAGTGGTTAAGCCTCTGGGTTGTTGATTGAAAGAGTGGGGTTCAAGCCACAGCACTGCCACATTGCCACTGTTGGACTCCTGAGCAAGGCCCTTAACCTTGCCCGCTGACTGCAACCTCCAAAGTTGGGATATGTGATTTTCACTGTGTTGTAATATATATGTGACAATAACAAAGGCTTCATCCTCTGTTATGTTTAAATCGACATCTTAAAACAGGCGTGTCCAATCTTATCCACAAAGGGCTGGTGTCGGTACAGGTTTTCATTCCAATCAAGCAGAAGCTACACCTGATTCCACCTGTTTAATCAGTTGATCTTTGCTTTCAATGGACTCAGGTATGGCTTCTGCTTGTTTGGAATGAAAAACTGCACCCACAATGGCCCTTTCTGGATAAGATTGGACACCCCTGTTTTAAAGGAAAAACTGGAGAATTTTTCTTTTTCTGGTGACTGGATAAGTGCAGAAAACAAATCAAAACCAAAGAAAAACGCTGGTGATGGTTATATCATCAGCTTACTGAACCTGCTTGGTCACTGGGTAGCTCTGAATCAAAAACAGATACGTAATCTGTGTCCCAGGCACACTTCACTTCTTCACACCTGTATAATAAACAGTATAAATAGCAGATTCGTTCATTTTATTTGGCTAACGCTCTCAACCTCCTCACATTAGTAGTGAACCCCATACTCTCCCAGCTTCTATCTGTCAGAGAACATGGATCATTGATTTCTGCAATACTCTGGCACTCTCACACATCCTGATATAACACTGATTTTTTTTCCCACACCAAAAGCCCAGAAAGCTGCTGCATATCAATTTTCATGTCTTCACACCTGCTTAACAACCTGACACATCCCTTACCCTGCATTTTCCTGTACTCATACCTACACCTGGTGGCTATTGGTGATTTTCAGAGATTTTTATTTACTGAATGTTACAGCAAAGTGACTGATTATTCTTATCAAAGCCACATTGTTCTTAGCCAAATGGTCACTGAGGCTTCGATTTAGAACTGCTTAGTCAGAGGCCTGGCTTAAGGGGTTTGTGTGTTGCCTTTTAACCTGTCAGTGATGCTGTGAAATGGCTCAAGTACCAGTTAGAGCTGATAGAACTTTTAGTGTAATTCATGTGATCTAGCCATGAAAAAAGTGAGATTTTTGTTGCCTTTATAATATACTGAAGTGATAAGCAACCCAAAAATTATTCAGGTATGATAGACCTGTGAGGCAAAATCTTGCAGGTAATTTATCCTCTTGAGTCTTAAAAAAAAGAAAGAAAAAGAAAAAAACTCAACCTTCGTCAGGCTCTGCCTCAGTGATTACAGGCATATTACAAAACTGAGTCATCTCACACACTCTAAAGAGTATGGTTTGTTAAAATTGGTAAAAGTGTTTTCTTTTTAAATCATTACAACTCACAGGATATTTGGCGATACTTTTAGATATGCAGGACAATTTTTTCACCTTCATTTTTTTCTTGTTTCATTCCTGTTTCATGCTGTTTTTTTTGTCCTACCTTTTTATCGGACAATAAAGAATTAATTCTCTTTTTCTGTAATTACTTTTCATTGCCTCTGGCTATAAAAGCCCAACTCTGAGTTTCAGTATATATGAGCGCAGGGGATTTAATACGTTGCTTAATTCTTTGAACATATGTTTAAGTTTATAATGCTTAAAAGCACTGTTAGTGTGTGTGTGTGTATGCCTTGACTCTGTAGGTGTAATGACTGGATAAAGCTAGAGTTTTGAAAGCTAAATGTCTTTGCCTGCAGCATCTCTTCTCTTGCTCCAATTCCTCAGTGTATTCTACTGTAATTGACTCATTATTACAATACCGTAAATCAGTCAGCATGACCTCCTTAGCTTGTCAAATCCCTGGTCCTGCCCACAACTTTCAGCTTCACTTTTATGATGGCCTTGGCTAGCCTCACAGTAGGCTAATTGGCCATTTTATAATATACACAATGGAAAGGGATATATATGTATGTGAGCTGTTAGATTTCATGATGCAGATATGAGAACAAAAAAAATCAGTCACATATTGTTTGTGTATAAAGTGAAGTTGTTTAAAAAAATATCTTATTTCACTCTTCAAAAAATGCCAACAGAAAACTACATCCCTATCCCATTGTAAACCTTTTTTCTGTTTTGTCCTTGTTCATCATTTGTGATAATGTGAACTGCTAGCTAGGATTGTCCGGCCCATCCCTGTTGCTTTAGAGCTCGTGGTTTCTTCAACAGCAGTATGTCACACCTCCCTCCCACCTTCCCTCTCTCACTCCCACACACAGGAATCAGCAGTGGTGTATTCTTTTCATAATGAGACATCTGGACTGGGCATCTGCTGTAGCTCAGTGTATCTGTTGTCTCTTCTTCAGCTATTCACAATGCCCATATTACAGATTTAGTGTTGATCGTATATGAGAGCCACACATTCTTGCTTGCAGTTTGACATTGGAAATTAGATTAATGGGGACTTACATCAACAGCTAAGCTTTCCTATTAAGAGGAAAAGCCAGGCACATTGCTTAAATCACATAGAAAAGGAGAAAAATCAGACTGGCTACTGGTCCACGCATTTTGTTTGTGGGGTTTTGTGTGTCCATGATGTAATCTCAGTGGAATTATTTGTGTGCCTTTCACTGAAGCATGAGGTAACTCCAGAGGAATTGTGTGTGTGTGTGTGTGTGTGTGTGTGTGTGTGTGTGTGTGTCTGTGTGTCTGTGTGTATTTGCCAGCTCAGATTTCCTATATTGACGGCAATGACTGTAGGACTGCAGAGGCTATCAGGAGAAGATGATGGAGTATGAATAGGGAAGTGTGTGTGTGTGTGGGTAAGGGTGTGTTTAGAGACAGAATGTTATCAGGGTATCAAGGTTAGCTGTATTAGTAAGCATGACAAATACCTTAAAATCAATATATGTAATTGACATTGCAAAAATACCTGCTGTTAAGTAAACGCATATTCTCATGATTAACCTTGGCTGTCTGCTGTTTCTGGACACATCAGTGTGAACATCAAATCCAGTTTTACAAATTGTGATGGACTGAGTTCAAAGTAGGTGCTGTGGAATGTAGGAAGTGGGCAGGGGTGAGAAAAGAATAGCAAATATATCAGGTGGTCTGCAAAGGAAAGTCATGCTGTTTCCCCTGCTTAGGGTAGATTGTTGTTCACTGTTTTGTTATGAAGCTTGGGGTCATGACCTAGGAAAAGGGGGTTGAGGTTGGGGTGGTGGTGGTTCGTGATGGTGGTGGGGTGGTAGTTGGGTATACAACAGAGCAGCAGTCATCTAACAGAAAGCAAGAAGGAACGACAAAAGCCTAAAATACTTGGTAAATGTTATATTCCAGTTATTCCATAATTCTTTGGACAAATTCTTCTAGCCTCCTGACTAAATTTATATTCTCCTCTTTCTCTCTCTCTCTCTCTCTCTCTCTCTCTCTCTCTCTCTCTCTCTCTCTCTCTCTCTCTCTCAGGTTGACAGTAAATTGGTGTAACCATAACTTGGTGGCTGCTTCCTGCTTCCTTGTGGCCTTTAACTTTCTGTGGCCAAGCCACACCAAGCCCTGGACCAATCATAGATCATCATCATCATCATCATGGACACAGACTCTGTCCACTCTGGCCACTCTCAGCACTCACGAGGGTCAAACAGACACAGGTAAATCACTTCCACCCTCATTATTCAACAGCTTAATTTAAAATAACACTTTGTCCGAAATGAAGCTTACACAGATGAAAAAAAAAAAAAAAAAAAAAAAATGCTGTCTACTGTCTATATGACAAAATATTTGTATGATACCCTGACAATTAAATGTTTGCAGCTTAATGTGGCTGTGAGGTACAAAATCAAGAAATCACAGTGTATACACTAAATATAGACTATTTTATCTAGCAAATTCATATCTGGAAAATAGTTCTAAATTATATTATAATTATAAATTATATTTAATTTACTATTTTGATTAATAAATAAATAAAATAATATCTAAAGGTCAGAAATCTCAAATAAAAATTGTTTTAAAAAAAAAGAATTTGTCCATGTTGCTTTAAAATGCTGAATGCCTTTGCCAGTAGTCCTTTACATTAAGGGCAGACAAGATTACAGCTGGGCTAAGTTGTTAACTTGTAGCTGTAATTGACCAATGAGACATGTCATGGCATATTTTTCAGTGATTTGTTGTTTAGTAATATGTGAGTGAGGAGTGTTTGAACCAACCAGTCCTGAGATTTAAAAAGTAATTGAAGATTTCTCAGAAAATGTAGATATTCAGCAATGCTCTTTCTTTTTCACATGACTCATAATGAATATGGCTAGGATCAAATTTCTGTTTAATGTGTGAAAGAAAAGTAAAAGATGCTTAAAATCCACTTGTTTTATTTACAAAATTATTATCCCTTTCCATCTGTCTGCAAGTGTGTCTGATGACTCTTACTGCTGCAATTACCCAAACAGAGCTGCTAAACCACAGGAGAGAGAGGCAAATTTGTGTCAGTGTGCTTGTTTTAACTTCTACAACAGAAACTGTGCCATAGGGACAGACATTGCTCCACTTACCGGGAAGAGAGCAGGAAGCTCTGCTGCTTTTTTGTCATGAGTTTGACTAAATCTAACATAAGATTGTGCTTTTTATTGTGCTGTCTTGATGGAGCATTAATGTGAAAATTACAAAAATTTCTGTCCTGGTGAAATACTGTGAAAAACATGCGCTTAAAAAAATCACCCTTCATTCAGATATGCTCTTTTACACTGCCTACAAAACCTTACCACTTATTGTCCTCTTTCAATTAAAAAAATAAATAATCAATTGAGCTCAAAGATCATAATGAAGAGTATAAAGACCTCTGTGGATAAAGAATATCAGTTTCTTTCCTACTGCAGAAAGAGGGCAAGAGGAAAAATGATAAAGAAATCCTCAAAAAAAAGAGGGAGACAATAATAAGAAAGGAGTATTGTTCATAGTGTGTGTCTGTGCAGAGATGGCAGCAGTATCTCCCTGAGTCTTGTCGATATGTGTGTTTATTCCATGCAGTGATCGCAGTAAAGACCGACACAAACCACGCAGTCATGATGGCAGCAATCGCTCCGACAAGAATGTCACCATCAGCAGCCTGTCTGCACAGACAGGAGCGACAGAGCAGACCCCGGCTAGCACAGAGCCTCAGGTCAGTCCATTTTACAAGTGCATTGGTGTAGTTAATGTAGTTCTATGGGAGGTGTGAGGATACCTATGTTCATTCATTCATTCATTGTCTACCGCTTATCTGATCTATACCCGGGTCACGGGGAGCCTGTGCCTATCTCAGGCGTCATTGGGCATCAAGGCAGGATACACCCTGGACGGAGTGCCAACCCATCGCAGGGAAGACACACACTCTCATTCACTCACGCAATCACACACTACGGACAGTTTAGAGATGCAGGATACCTATGTATGTAATATAAATATAATAATGCCTTTGTCACTTTGTCTCGTAAAATCTCTCTCTCACACACAGAGAGAGAGACAGAGGTCAGTAATAGAAACGCTCAGAGAAAATTAAATTTGTTGGAAGCTTGGTGAATGGTGTATACGGGTATATCCTGTTTGAAATCTGAACAAAGGACACAGTAATCAGGCTGATTACTTGTACAGTTTTGTTGGATAATGACATCAAACACATCAGCATGTGACTTTTGACAACATATAGTCTAATTATCATGTTATTACAAGCAAAAAGAATGAGTGTTCTAATGAGTGTTTCTATCATGTGTTCATAGATCAGTTGTTTTTAAAGGCTATAAGGTGAATCAGTGCTGACGATGGAGACCGAAGGAAATCTTTTTGTTCTTTTGTTAGTCTTTTCTGAGAGAAAGAGAGAAAGAGAGAGAGAGAGAGAGAGAGAGAGAGAGAGAGAAAGAGAGAGAAAGAGAGAGAAAGATGCTGCTCTTGGCATTACACTTCATTCTGACCTAGTTGTTGCTCACAGTGGGAGAAGCCACACAAATGTTCATGTTTTCATGTGTGTGTGTGTCATATTTGAGACATACAATTAGGTTATCCCATTCAAGGTCCTATGCATGTACCATGAAGCATGATTTTAACTCTAATGGTCTGTTTGTGCTGAAGTGACAATTCTAGTTTTTAATTTTAAAATAATGCAGAAAATTATTAATTTTTTTGTGCTCCACTCAGTGGCATAATGCCTTTTAAAATCATACATATGTTAACATTTTGTTTAGCTTATTTTGACCACAGAGTAATTAAGAAATACGTGTTGAGTGACTGGCGTTTGTGATTCTGAAGCAAAATAGGGATTTTAAGTCCATGTCACTTTCTCTTTTTTCACTCTATTAGGAGTGTGCCAGGATCTCTTATTTGCACTCCATTAGGAGTGTGCCAGATAAGGAGCACTATTTTAAAGAAACAAATTAAAGGCTGACATATTTTGTTATTTAAAGCTCCTCATGTACTCATGTAAATATATTCAAACACACTGTTTAAACCAGGACTTGATAATAAGGGATCCAACAGACTTCTATGCGACAGTAAAAGCACATGTTAGCTGAGCCTCATTATGAGCATTCATGTTTGGACCTCGGTGCTTCAGTGTCTCATGTGTTCCCTGGCAGTGCTACAGGGCTAATGATAATCCATGACTGATCTATTCTTCTCTGTGTAATGCAGCCTTTTTGACTCACATGTCCTTTATTATATCTGTCAAATGGTGATGGTGTGTGAAATCCTCTCTACCCTGAAGAAACTGGAGACAAACAGAGGAATGCTTTTAAATACTGTGCACATCATTCCTCAGCTGCCATATTCATGCATGTGGAAATATGTTAATTAATTTGTTTAGTAGTAAGACAGGTTTAAAGAACATATTTATTAAGAAAATAAATATGTAATACATGTATCACAAGGAATACGTTTAATTTTTTTAGGGCATATCAGCCATAACATCAAGGCCACCTGCCTGATAGTGAGATGCCAAAACAGCACTGACCCCTCGAGGCATGGAGTCCACAAGACCTCTGAAGGTGTGCGGTGGTTTCTGGCACTAACACATTAGCAGCAGACCCTTTAAGTGCTATAAGGTGTGAGGTGGAGCCTCCATGGATCAGACTTGTTTGTACAGCACATCTCACAGATGCTCAATCAGATTGAGATCTGGGGAATTTGATGGCCAAGTCAACACTTTGAATTCCTTGTCATGCTCCTCTAACGATTTCTGCAGTGTGGCAGGAAGCATCATCCGGCTGAAAGAGGACACTGTTATTAGGGGATACTGTTGCCATGAATGGGTTTACTTAGGCTGCAACAATCTTCAGGAACACAGAAGGTCTACTGTTTTGGAGAAACTCTGACCTAGTCATCTAGCCATCAAAGTTTGGGGCTTTGTTAAAGTCACTCAGATCTCTTATTCATTTCTCCTGCTTCCAACACATCAACTTCAAGAACTGACAGTTCACTTGCTGCCTAGTTTATCCCACCCCTTAACAGGTGCCACTGTATGTAGATAATGACTGTTATTCTTATCAACTCTCAGTTGTTGTCTTCTTAATGTTATGGCTGATTGTTTTTTCTCTAGAGAGGTGTTTTAAAGTCATCACTGAGCCAGAGTAACCTGAATAATAACCCATATGTGTCACAGAAAGTAATATAATTCAATACTCACGAAACATCAGTGTAAATATTTGCAGATGCACCCAAGAGGCTCGAAACAATCCATCAAACTCCCTTCATGCTTCAAATCCCACCACAGCTCCCTTAACCAGGGATACACTGGAGATGTTAATGCTTTGAAGGAAAACAAGTCAGCTCATTGAAAATATGAATTGACTATCCTGTTGGTTATTCATTCATTCATTCGTTGAGTTAATGCACACACAGCACTACAGAGATTCCTCATCAGTTTACAGCCTGAACTGTTGTAACTAAAACAAAAATCATTTAAGTAATCAGAGACATCCTATCATGTTCATCTTGAAATATGTTTTGATATTGTGTCCAAATATCAAATAATATGAAAGTTAATGCTTCACACAAGTTCTTACGCACCCAAAAAACAATGGATCATAAAATATTCTTTAGATAAATCTTCTTCTTCTTCTTCTTCTTCTTCTTCTTCTTCTTCTTCTTCTTCTTCTTCTTCTTCTTCTTCTTCTTCTTTTTCTTCTTCTTCTTTTGGCTTTTCCCTTCGGGGTCACCACAGCGAATCATCTCTCCCCACCTATCCCTATCATCTGCATCTTCAACACTTGCACCCACTAGCTTCATATCCTCATTTATTCCATCCATATACCTCCTCTTCCTCTTTGCCTCCTTCCTGGCAGCTCCATGTCCAACATTCTCCTACCAATATACTCACTTTCCTTAATAACTCTAACTTGCTGCACATCCTTCCCATCTCGATCCCTCTGCCTAGCTAACCTGTACAAGTACTTCTCTCCTTCTCTAGTGTCTAACCTAGTGTACAACTCGTCATATGCCTTCTGCTTGGCCTTAGACACCTCCCTCTTCAGTCTGTGCTATAACCCCTTGTATTCCTGTCTATTCTCTTCAGTCCTGTCCATGTCCCACTTCTTCTTAGCTAACCTCTTCCTCTGGATACTATCCTGAACTTCCTCATTCCACCACCAAGTCTCCTTATCTTCTTTCCTCCTTCCAGATGACACACCCAGCACCTTTCTCCCTGTCTCCCTGATCACTTCTGCTGTAGATTCCCAGTCATCTGGCAGCACTACCTGACCACCCAGAGCCTGCCTCAACTTCTGTCTAAATTCCTCACAACCTTTTTCAGCTTCCACCACTTGGTTTTCTTCTCTATCTCTATCTTTGACGTCTTTTTCTTACAGACCATCAAAGTCATCCTACACACCACCATCCTATGCTGTCTGGCTACACTCTCTCCCACTACCACTTTACAGTCACTAATCTCTTTCAGATTGCCTCTTCTAGATAGGATGTAGTCTACCTGTGTGCTCCTACCTCCACTCTTGTAAGTCACTCTATTCTCTTCCCTCTTCTGAAAATAAGTGTTAACCACAGCTATGTCCATTCTCTTAGCAAAGTCCACTACCATCTGTCCTTCTAGGTTCCTTTCCTTAACTCCAAACTTGCCCATCACCTCCTCATCACCTGTGTTCCCCTCACCAACATGTCCATTAAAATCCGCTCCTATCACCACTCTCTCACCCGTGGGAATACTCTCCATCACCTCATCTAATTCACTCCAGAATCTCTCTTTCTCCTCTAACTCACAACCTACCTGTGGGGCATAACCACTAACAACATTCAACATCACCCCTTCAATCTCTAACTTCAGACTCATCACCCTGTCTGACACTCTCTTCACCTCCAGAACATTCCTCACAAACTCCTCCTTCAGGACCACACCTACCCCATTTCTCTTACTATCCACACCATAATAAAACAGCTTGAATCCTGCTCCTATACTACGAGCCTTGCTACCCTTCCAGCTGGTCTCCTGTACACACAGTATATCCACCTTCCTTCTCTCCATCATATCAGCCAGCTCTCTACCTTTCCCTGTCATAGTACCAATATTCAGAGTTCCTATTCTCAGTCCTACACTCTTACCTTTCCTCTTCTCTCTCTGTCTGTGCACTCTCCTCTCTCCTCTACTTCTTCGACCAACAGTAGCCCAATTTCCACCGGCGCCCTGTAGGTCAATGGTGCCAATGGCAGTCGTTATTAACCCGGGCCTCGACCGATCCGGTATGAAATTCAGAGTACTGATGATTCGCATGGTTAAATTTGGCAATGTTTTACGTCGGATGCCCTTCCTGACGCAACCCTCTCTATTTATCACTGGACTGTGACCCCCATGGCTAGATTAAAATATTCTTTAGATAAATATAATCTGACATTCTGATCTATTGCCTGTTTCAAACCGAAATATCTTCAGTATGTAGTATAAACAGAAGCACTTGCCTTGCTGTTCAATAGTTTCAGAGGGTTCTTGACTTAAAAGTAGAAAGAGAGAGATCACTTGAAGTTAACAAGCATATTGATCTAAAAGCTTAAATGTGATTATTTTCTTTCCTGAAGGAGAGAAGAAAGACAAAGAGTGACAAAATCTTTGTTGAGTTATATTTTAATATGTGCATAAATAAAAACATTAGGTATTCACTTGAACACCTGTTTACTACATCCTCTTAATTAAAAGCCATGATATACATTTTACCTTGGTTGTGGCACTAATGGTGATCAAACTGTAATTAAACCAAAGGAAATCCAGGTATCCAAAAACCTTCTATTGTTACACTGGAGTTGTTTCATACAGCATGTGTTAAATGTTTACACATACACACACACACACACACACACATACACACACACACACACACACACACACACACACACACACACACACACACACACACACACACAAACACGGTTACATTGCCAGCCTGCTTTAGATTTTCTGCCTTGGTCACACAGTATTATTTTGGAAAGAATGAGAGGAAAAGGGATGGATGTTGGAAAGAGGAGAGGTTCAGGACATTCGCACACTTGTTTATCACTCCCTCTCTTCCTGCTGCTCGCTCTTACACTGCTGGAGCCCACAGTCTGCCTTCTGTTAATCAAGAGGAAATGAGTGTCGGTCTCTCTCTCACACACACACACACACACACACACACACACACACACACACACACACACACACACACATTTAATACTTTCTCGCATTGTCAGTTATGTTCTTTAATTAAACTGATATCGACTCTCTTTTCTTTACCATATGACGTTTTTGCACAGTGGTTATAAATGAATGTGCCATGCTGACATGGGGTAGACAGCTCATGAGAGGTGTGATGTTCAAAATCAGCTGACTCAGTGGGATTTTTATAACCTTTTTTAGTCCAGAAATGTGCCTGCGTTACCACCCGATTTAAAGTTCCACCTTAAAAGCCTCTTCCCATTACTCACAACCAGTTTAGTGGATGTTCACTATCTATGTATGTTATCATTCTTTGTTTTTCTTGTTGTGTTTATTGAAAACATTTGTGTGTAATCTGTTGTTTGTAATGCACAGAGGAGATCAGCATTTTCTAAAACACTCAAACCAGCCCATTTGGTACCAACAACCATGCCATGCTTTTGGTTTTAAATAAGTAATGGATTTAAATCATTATTGAATTTGGTCTGGTGTCATTCAAAATAAAAGCTCACAAGACTTCCATTACAATATGCAGATTATACAGATTTTTTTTTTCATGAGATCAGTTCTGGTTATTCTCAGCCCCTTCTTTAACTCCCAGGACTTGTTGGTGGGTCTCTTGATACGTTTCTTATCAGTATCACTGTAACTATGAATTGGTTTATAGTATTTGTCAAATAATTTGCTTCAAGACGAATAAATAAATAATAATACGGGGGTTATAATGTGACATCTATAACCATCAGACTTGGCTCAGTTATACTGTATTTATCAAAACAAATGTTAAAAAACTGAAATTTGTGTGTTCATCAAGTCTTTTCAATGAAAAAGCAAGACAATTAAGTTGAATTAAAGCATGTTCTGAAACAGAATTTAATATCATGCTCTCTCTCTCTCTCTCTCTCTCTCTCTCTCTCTCTCTCTCTCTCTCTCTCTCTCTCTCTCTCTTCTCTCTCACCCCTTCTCTTACCCCTTCTCTTACCAGGATGATAACTGGGCCGAGACCACCACAGCCGTGACTGGTACCTCAGACCACAGTCTATCTCAGGAGGAGCTGGCCAGTTTTGGGAAGGAGACAGTGGGTAGCGTGCATAAGCAGAGCTTTGTGCGTTTGCTGCCGCTCGCCCTGACACTGCTCCTTGGACTGGTGGTTCTTGTCACACCACTAGCCTTTGTGGTGCTGCCACAGCTGCTGTGGGCTGATCGTGTGCAGTCTTGTGGCACAGCCTGTGAGGGCCTCTTCCTCTCGCTGGCCTTTAAACTACTGATCTTAATGCTGGCTGGCTGGGCTCTGTTCCTGCGTCCGCCCCGGTCTACACTGCCTCGTCTGGCTGTTTACAGAGCACTTCTCGCTGTGCTCACGCTGCTGCTCCTGCTCTCCTACTGGCTCTTCTATGGAGTGCGCATCCTTGATACACAGGTGTGTGTATTTTTGTGTGTATCTTTATGTGAGTTGTTCATAGAATATGTATTAAAGGTGTACTATAACGAACTATAGGTGTACAATAATGACTTAAAAGATTATCATGATTATTTAAATAAACTAAATTTTTTTATGTAAGTTTTTTTCAACCGTAGCACTCTCTCTACATAATTTGATACATATTTCTAACATTAGCCAATTGCCAATCTCTACCCAAGCTCACCAGCATCACAGCTTTCTAAACTCGCATGACAATTTCAGCACATCTTACATTGCCCACTGTTGTTGCTAAATCTTTTACACTGTAGTTACTGAATAATTCTTAGGACTTCAATAGAACATGAATAATGTGTTTTGGTAACTTCATAACAATCTGATGACTTAATTAACAGATGAAAAAAAATCAAGCACAGGCTGATGTATTACTTATTTTCCTAAAACAGCTCATGTCCCAAAAGTGTTTTATTCCTCTTATACCACAGCAATGAGTTCCTGATATCAGTTATATTATAGCAGCCTTAAACACCAGCGTCTCTTCCTTTCCTCTCTTGAAGATAATAAGACAAAACGAAGTACTCAACTTTGCTAGAAAATTTATTTCCTGTAAAAAAAAAAGAGCTGACACTTTAAAATACTATACTTCTAAAAAGCTTCACTATATTAACACATATATTGTTTTATATTTTCTTTAAACTGTTTTAAAGAAAATATATAGAATATTAGACTGTTTCTGCTTAGTACTGGTTCATGAATGATAAACACAATGAAGTCTTGTTGAATGAACTGTGTGAACTAGTGCATGAAAATAAATGCATATAATATACGTTAATTACTTCTGGTACTGCAAGAGCCATGCTCTTATAGAAAATCAGATGAGATTATGGAGACTAAGCTTGTGTATTATTTATTTTGGAGTAAAGAAACCAACCAGAGAGCCAGAAAATGAAATCAATCACATTTAAATGAAATTCATGCAGTGTGCTATGAAGAAAGAAAGAATAACTTTTGTAAATCTGTTTATGTGTGTGTGTCAGGATGCGAATTATCAGGGGATAGTGCAGTTTGCGGTGTCGCTGGTGGATACTCTGCTGTTTACACACTACCTGGCCGTGGTGCTGTTGGAGGTGCGGCAGCTGCAGCCGTGCTTCTGTCTGTGTGTCACACGCTCGACTGATGGAGAGACACGACACTACAACCTTGGCCAGCTCAGGTAACACACACTGTGTGTGAGGAAGAGTAAGAGAATATCAAAGAACAAACCCTTTTTATACCAGTAGTGTGTATTTAGGTAGTCAATCATTTTATTCTAGTCTGCACTTCTATTCTTTCGTTATTGTGTTTATTCTTTTGTTATTGTGTTGTTTTGCATGTGTGTTGTGGCCGTGGTTTTGGTAAAAAAAATGCTACGGCTTCAGCTGATATGCCACTGACTATACCTTTATTCTAACGTTATTCAAAATTTTCTTTTACTTTGTATAGTATTCAGAGAGCAGCTCTGGTGGTCCTGGAGCACTACTATAAGGATTTCTCAGTACATAATGCTGCACTTCTGACTGCTGCTAAATCCCGGACAGCCAAGCATCTGGCTGCTCTAAAGGTCTACAATGTGGATGGTGGGTTTTGCACTTTGTTTTCTTTATGCCATCACATTTTTCTTGAAATTAGGGGAAAATTTAGGCTCAAGTCATATGTCACAGTAATAAAAACTCCCTAAGAACAATTGGAAGAAAGTTTGACACAGAAAATGGAAGAAGAAGATCCAGCGGAAACAAAGCGAACGTCCCTGAGACTTTTTAGAGTCCCTGAGAGTTTTAAAAGTCTAACTTGATTTCTTACTCAATTTAAAGTTCAGAACATTTGTGTTGTCATATACATAGCAGACATATGGTGGCTGTGTGGATGTGTTCATAACAATAGAAATATGTGTCTTTAGTGTATACTAACGGACACATTCTTTCCATTCCTGTGGTTTTGAGAATGCTGAATATTATCTAGTCTGTCACTTGATATTTTTGGTGTGTGTGTTTCTCTCTGTTTTCTCTGCAACATTTAAAGTTAATCCCAAAAGCTTTCTTTTAGGCTGTAAGCTAAAACCATGGAATGTACTGAGTGCCCATGGTGTGTGTGTGTGTGTGTGTGTGTGTGTGTGTGTGTGTGTGTGTGTGTGTGTGTGTGTATGTGTGTGTGTGTGTGTGTGTGTGTGTGTGTTTCCTTCTGCCCTGGAGGCAATTTCACCCATCAGGAGTTCATCCAACTTTTACTTCAGTTACAAAAGCACATACTCACCCAGAGCGTATTTATTAGTGATGTTTCTATTGAACAGCTTATATTTTGTAATCTAATTGGGAAAACCTGATTTAAACAAGAAAAAACTTCCCTGGCTCGAGTACACACACTGTATTCACATGTTTAATCCAACATCACAAAGATACTGAGCTGGTATTTGGCTGCTACACAGGGTATATTAACCACTCTGTGGCTGGACCTACCCAACCCTTTCCGTTTCAGAGAAAGTGCACACAAATTCTTCTGAATTTCAGATGAGGATAATTGATGGTTATCTTGTATATAAACTACCATTCAGACATTTGTTTGTATGCAAACAGTTTTCTTCATTTATTTCTGGTATGTTAGAATAATACTGAAGACATGAACTTTGAAATAATCAATTCTGCAGTGACCAAATCAAAGTTTTTTATGTTTTGCATTCTAAACAGAATTTAAGAGAGGTATCTCAACCACTATACCTCAAATAGACTGAGCACTTGGTTGCTTCTCCTAAATGAAAAGTACTTGCTTGAGAGGAACAGTTTAATTTACGTATAAACAGAATATCTAAATAGATTTTTACTCATAAATCATTTATGAATGTAGGCTTTCATTTCATTGTTTTCAATTGTCTTGAACTTTTTCAAGTAATTTATTGCATTCACTATTGTATGCAAAACTCTCTGACATTTTGAGCACATGCCCCAAGGTGCCTAGTGAACTAGACTAATCATGATCTAAATTTCACTTTGTTATTTTAATAATAAAAAAAACCCCTCAAATCTAAAGCTGTTTTTCTTTTATGCATATTTGATATATGGCTTAGTTTGGAGATCATTAAGCAATATGCTCATGTCTTATACAGGCACGGTGCTGCCCTCATGTGTTCATCTGATCCAACAGAAACTTTATTTAACAGTAGACAAGATACACTTAAAACAAGAACATAAGCTGCATAATTGACTCCAACGGTAAACCCCAGAGAATGAACTTAAAAAACTTGGTACATTAAAACAGTGCCTCTCTTTTAGTCATACTAGACCTCCCTACAGAGAAGCTTGATTATCTCCACAGGCTGATAATGAGATTAGGCTTAATACTACTACTTATCTACATATTCAATGGTATATAACATAACTAACTAAGGTAGGTTGATTGGAAGGAAATTATATTACAGTATCCTGCAATGAAGTTGTCCTTTTCAGTTATGCCATTTTATATCATTCTATGCTATTCATCACACAATGCTAGCTGTCTCCAGCACCATACAGTGGCAAGAAAAAAGTATGTGAACCTTTTGGAATTTTTAATGGTTTTCTGCATAAATTTGTCAGCAAATGTGATCTGATCTTGATCTAAGTCAAGAGTATTGATAAATGTAATGTGCCTAAATGATAACACACAAAATAAAAAATTATAATAATAATAATAATTCAGACCTGCACATAGTTCAGGAGGAATTTTAGCCCATTCTTCCTGGCAGAACTGTTTTAGCTCTGTTGTATTTTTTGGATGTCTCATGTGTATGGCTCTCTTCAAGTCATTCCATAGTAACTTTATTGGGTTGATGTCTGGGCTCTGACTTGGCCACTCCAAAAGGCAGATTTTGTTTTTCTGAAGCCATTCTGTGGTGGACTTGGTCTGGTGTTTAGGGTCATTGTCCTGTTGCATCACCCAGCCTCTACAGAGTTTTAGCTGACATACAGACTTTCTCACATTATCCTGAAGAATTTTTTGATATGATTTTGATGTTTTTTGAATTTTTTGACTGCAAGCTGGCCAGGCCCTGATGCAGCAAAGCAGGCCCAAATCATGATGTTTCCTCCACCATACTTTCCGGTTGGGATGATGTTTTTGTGATGAGCTGTGTGTTCCTTCCAAATCTTAGTTTCATCAGTCCACAAAACATTTTGCCAGTACTGCTGTGGAGTGTCAATGTGTGCTTTCGCAAACGTGTGCAGCAATGTTCTTTTTAGCAAGCAGCGGCTTCCTTTGTGGTGTCCTGCCGTAGACACCCTGTTTGTTCAATGTTTTACGTACTGTAGACTCATAAACACAGATGTTAGCCAGTTCCAATGATGCCTTCAGATCTTTGGCTGTCACTCTGGGTTGTTTCTTTACCACATTCATGAATCTTCGTTGTGCTTTTGGGGTCATTTTGACAGAGTGCCCACTTCTTGGTAGAGTAGCAACAGTCCCAAAATGTCTCCATTTGTCGATCGTTTGCCTAACTGTAGACTGGTGAATTTCTTTTTTGAAATCACTTTATAACTCTTTCCAGCTTTATGTAAATCAACAATTCTTTATTGTAGATCCTCTGAAAGCTCTTTTGGGCGAGGCATGGCTCACATAAGCGTATTCTTCTTGTGCGGAGCAAACTCAAAAAGTTTGAGTGGTTTTTATCAGTCAAAGTAGCGCTAGTCCACAACTCCTAACTCATTTTCTTAACAAGACTCCAGGTATGCTAACACTTGACTGCAATTAGTACTTTTGTGGTCATTAACATTAAGGGTTCACATACATTTTCCACTAGCACTATAAGGTTGTTCTCAATAAAGACATGAAAGATCAGAATTTTTTATATAAATCATACCTGTAATGCAATTAAGTTAAACAAAATAAATACGAATTATGGTGCAACAGTTGAGATGACCAGTATACAATATAAGGGTAGAGTTTAATAGCTTGATGTATGCAATATGTATCAGTTGAATTAAATGTAATTATAAACAGAAAGTAATATATCATTCTTGAATTAAGAAATTTGTCACATTAACTTTTTTCCTAAAACAGCATGCACCGAAATGTTTTCTTCCATACTGAGAATACAGCTGCTTGAGCTATTATACAGTGTCCCAAGTAATGATTTCTCATGTTAGAACACTCTAAGAGCTCAAGCTCTAACCTCTCATCATGCTGTTCTACATCTTGTCAGGTCCTGGCAGTGATGGTGCAGCAAGTCAGTCTCGAGCCAAGATGGCTGCTGCGGCCCGACACAAAGACACCAGCCACAGTGAGCTTTACTATGAGGAGGCCGACTACGAGAGAAGAGTCCGCAAACGCAGAGCACGGTAAGAGAAATGAGTTCATAACTGAGTGATAGTGAGATATTTATCCTGAGATTATAAAACATGTTTATAAAGCTGAGCAGGCAAGAAATGAATTAACAAGAGGGCTAGATTTCAGTTTATCATTTCATTATGAATTAGCTTCAAGTTCCATCTAGGTTACATGTGTTCACTTTGCTGCAGGATTAATATTTGTTCCATGTTCTCTCAAGGCTGGTGGTGGCAGTAGAGGAGGCGTTTACACATGTGCGGCGATTGCAGGAGGAGGAAAAAAAGAAGCCACCAGGAGATGTGATGGAGGCGCGTGAGGCTGCACAGGCCATCTTCCCCTCAATGGCACGTGCGCTTCAGAAGTACCTGCGTACAACACGTCAGCAACACTGCCATAGCATGGACAGCATCCAGAACCACCTTGCTTTCTGTATTACTAACAACATGAGTCCCAAGGTACACACACACACACACACACACACACAATGGCAGATTGTTTGGAAGGACAATCTGTGCTGTTCATGAAAACACAACATTATTAATAGTTTGTAGATAATATTTCTATTTATAAACGGTTGCTTGAATGCAATTCTTACATGCATGGTTATCTATAATTTGTGTTTTCAAGGTATTCTGCAAACAAAATAATTTTTGTTAACTGTGATGCTTTTTTGGGATCTTTAATGTTTTTAACGTGCCTAGATCACTCTAAGAAAAGTGCACACATAGATTTATAGTACTGTACGGATTTTCAGATTAGACAAAAATCAAGAGAAGAAGAAATTTTAAAAATTCATTCACTATATGTGTCTCACTCTTTGCTGTAAGATAGCAGCATAAAGAAAAAAAGAAAAGGGATAAAAGAAAAAAATGGACAGAAAAACAAATTAATCATTAGACCCTGGAAGCAATTAGGCTACTGGCCAATTTTCAGTAAATTGTGTTGGGTTTTTTTTTTTAAGCAATGTGTAGTATCCTGTTTGTGCTCAGTGCTCTGTTTTGTCAACAGGCATTTCTGGAGAGCTACCTGACCCCTGGTCCCACTCTGCAGTACAACAGTGAGTGCTGGCGGGCTCTGCAGTGGACTCTGGTTAGCGAGGCATCAGTCACCAGCCTGCTGCGTCATGGCACCGAGTTCCAGCTCAAAAACAGCCACTTCTGCCTGGTGGTCAGCAGCAAGGCTATCCCGCAGCTCAGAATTAGCGAGGAATACGTCCACCCCAAATCACACAAGTTTGTGCTGCAAGTTCAGTCAGAGACCTCCGTCTGACCCTCTGCTGTGTCTGTTGCTTTTATACACAATAAACTCAGAAACAGTGTTTCTTTTTCACTTTTTTTAGAAATCACGTTTCTCATATTGGACATATTTTGATATGCAGCAGTGTGTTTCTTTTTGAAATGAAAAAAAGTATTTATGTACGAGACAGATACTTGTATTTGCAAGTGTGAGAGTGTTTTTTTGTGTGTAGGTATGTGTGCTGTGCAGTGTTTAAAAACGAAAGGCTGCTGTTTATTAAGGGAGCGATCAAGCAGAAGTGTAAAGCCAGAACTGTGATAATTAGGAGGTGTTGTCTTACATGTCTTGCAGCTTTCCAGCCAATCAAACAATATAGACACTTACAAAGGAGGAGGGACATCAGAAACATTACCTACAGTTAAAGGAAATTTTTTTCAAATTTATTTAAAATGATAGTTGATTTTAATACCATATTTATGTCGAAGATGAGACACAGTGTCATCATAGTGCACAAAAACTCCTCAAGACTTCTCTAATTTACCAATTTCTGTAATGTAATCATTATGCTAAAACCACAAACCATTGAACACACAAGCCCAGGAATGCTGCCTAAATCTTTTTGATAAACCTTTTGATTTAAGACAGATTAAAACCTTTTCACCAAAAGGGTCTATTAACAATTTGCAGCAGTAAAACTACCTAATAAACTTTTTTTACAGCCCATAAAACTCTTTTATACATGTATTTATAGGATTATGAATTTGTTTTGTTCCCTGTGTCTTTTCTGTGTGATGATATATGATGCGTCCCTGTCAACTTGACATGTTTGTGGTTGCCCATTTGTGAAGAATATGGCAGCCATGAGCTTATCCTGCCAATTTCTCAAACGATAGGAAAAATGTTTTGTAAAATCAGAAAAAAATGCAGTCATCCTGTTTATTTTATATTGTTTACATTGATATTTTCTGTGTACATAGGTCTGTGTAAATTTTATTTATATGAGTATATGTGCAAACATCTTGTGTACCTTGCATGTATATATTCATATAAAGGTATTGATTTGTTTTCCGCTATTGTAGCCCTTTCCCCTGACATTTTCCCTGAGATCATTAATATGAACTCCTTTCAGATCTTACACAGTTTATCTTCCTCTTCTGATCATCACATACATTTGCTCTTAGAAGAGAACTTCATCCTGGTTTCTAATAAAACTGTATGTCTAAGACAAATATGTCATATTCTCTATTATGTGTTGTGTTACTAATATCAGCATGAATCCATGGAACCAACTTGCCTTGTGTCAACAGTTCAACAGTGGTGTGGGGAATGTTTTCTTTGTAAACTTAGTCTTGGTCTGGCAGTGGTGGCTCAAGTGGTTAAGGCTCTAGGTTGTTGATCGGAGGATCAGGGTTCAAGCCCCAGTACCACCAAGCTCCACTGTTGGGTAATTGAGCAAGGCCCTTAACCCTCTCTGCTCCAGGAACGCTGTATCATAGCTGCCCCTGCGCTCTGACCCCAACTTCCTCAGCTGGGATATGCAAAGAAAAGAATTCCACTGTGCTGTAATGTATGTGTGGTGATAATAAAGGCTTCATACTTAAAACCAATTAATCATTGCTTGAATACCACAGAGTATTTGAGTATTGTTGCTGACTCTGCATCCCTGGTTTCATTAAGATGACAATGAGTTCAGTGTTCTTCAGTGACTTTCCCAGTCACCAAATCTGAATCCAATAGATTCACACCTTTGGGATGTGGTAGGATCAGAGGTTTATAGCATGGAAGTGCAGCTGAAAATCCAGCTGGATATGTTAATTTTTATAAGCACCCTTCATACATATGGTGAACAGAACAGTATGCACAAAATATTGAACATCGAGGTGGGTGGGTTACAATATCCACATCAGGTTTCTCTCCTAATCAGCTGTCAGGTTTTTTTGAGTCTTTACCATCTTAAATGTTGCATGTCATGGAATAAAATAAAACCAATGTATTTTTAAGACAGATTTTACAACTGGTATGAAATCAAATTAGGTTTACTTCCTCTTGTAAGTCTGGTCAGGGGTTGCCATATGGACCACCGTATGTAAGGTGACAGGTAAAAAGGTATAGATTTCAAAAATAGCAGCAGGACATACCAGACAGCAATAAACAGAATGTCTGCCATTTAATAATTCATTAAATTAATTTAAAAAGATCCCTGAAGGATGGTGTTTATTTTAGAATATTTCCTTTAATTCAGCCTGAGCAGGTTAAGTTATTCATGTGTTAGATATATTAATGCTGCCAGTAGTTTTTGGACACTGAGTTCAGTTTATTCATGAGAGTGAAAGTTTGATGTTTATTGAGATGATTATGGTACTAAGGTGCTCATACAGGATCTAGATGTCCCTGAGCAAGAACGCCAAGTTTTGATTCCACAAAATTCAAGTTTACAGGTTACTCATCATCATCATCGTCATCGTCATCATCATCATCATCGTCGTCATCGTCATCATCATCATCATCGTCGTCGTCATCATCATCGTCATCGTCGTCATCATCATCGTCATCATCATCATCATCTTCAGTATTGACCTTTCCAGAAAGCACATCCTCTATCCAGTCCTCGAGTTCCTCAGCAGAGGGCAAATCTTCATCGCTATCAATCTCCATCCACACACTGTCCGCCTAGCAAAGGATTACAAAGACTTATTTAAAACACTACTTTATACTATTTCAAAATAATTTTGTAAAAGTACAAAGCAAATAGAACACAAATGTAAACTAGCACATAGGTTGTAGTTACAATGGTGTGAAAAGGTTTGCGCAACCATCACCAAATAACTAATTTTGTTTGAAATTTCTATACCAGAATTGCTCTAAAAATAATGTCTGCAATTTGCAGTTAATCTAGATTTTGTTAACATTTAAAAAATAGAAAAAATATGAATTTTGCATTTGCAAACATTTTGGATACCCTATCCTTCAGCATTTAATAATACCCCCTTTAGGAGATATTACTAGCTAGGAGTTGTTTAAAGAGTGTCCACCCACTCTATACTCTTTACACTGTAGACATGTGATGTCTAGACATGAGATATTCTTGGGCCATCTTGCATGCACAGCATTTTTAAGATCTAACCAAAGAATTTCAATGATGTTCAGTTCAGCAGACTATGCCAAATTTCTTGAGCTTGAATTTCTTGAAGTGGCTCATGGTGGATTTTTTTTTTTCAGATATGCTTTGTATCATCGTTCTGTTGTAGAAGCCAATTTCATTTCTGCATCAGTTTCTTGACTTTTAGAATTTGCAGACATTTATTCATTCATTGTCTACCGCTTATCCGATCTACTCTCGGGTCACGGGGAGCCTGTGCCTATCTCAGGCGTCATTGGGCATCAAGGCAGGATACACCCTGGACGGAGTGCCAACCCATCGCAGGGCACACACACACACACACACACTCTCATAATCACACACTATGGACAATTTAGGGATGCCAATCAACCCACAATGCATGTCTTTGGACTGGGGGAGGAAACCGGAGTACCCGGAGGAAACCCCCGAGGCACGGGGAGAACATGCAAACTCCACACACACATGGCAGAGGCGGGAATCGAACCCCCAAACCTGGAGGTGTGAGGCAAACATGCTAACCACCAAGCCACCAAGCCACCGTGTCCCCCTGCAGACATTTAGTGATATTCAATTATCATCTGCCAGTGAAATGTTTCCTGTACCACTGGCTGCCACACATCCCCAAAGCACAATAGATCCACCCTATGCTTAACAGTTGACAGGGTATAATTTTCATTAAATGCTTCTCCTTTTTTTCTATTGATTGTGGCAAAAGAGTTCAATACTTACTTCACCAGTTCACAGCACTTTTCCAGAAAGCCCCTGGCTTATTTAGTTTTTCATCTGGATTATTGTTGTTTTTGTATAGGATTCTTCTTCTTCTTTCAGCTTTTCCCTTCAGGGGTCGCCACAGCGAATCATCTCTCTCCACCTATCCCTATCTTCCACATCCTCAACACTTGCACCCACTAGCTTCATATCCTCATTTATTCCATCCATATACCTCCTCTTTGGCCTTTCCTCTTCCTTCCTGCCTGGCAGCTCCATGTCCAACATTCTCCTACCAATATACTCACTCTCCCTCCTCTGAACATGTCCAAACCATCTTAATCTGGCCTCACTAACTTTGTACCCCAAACGTCCAACATGAGCTGTCCCTCTGATGTACTCATTCCTAATCCTGTCCAATCTTGTCACTCCCAAAGAGAACCTCAACATCTTTGCTACCTCTAGCTCTGACTCCTGTCTCTTCCTCAGTGACACTGTCTCTAAACCATGCAGCATTCATTTTCCTCATTCATCAGCTCCTCAAAGTACTCCTTCCATCTCTTCTGTACACTCTCCTCACTTGTGAGCACCCTTCCATCTCTATCCTTAATAACTCTAACTTGCTGCACATCCTTCCCATCTCGATCCCTCTGCCTAGCTAACCTGTACAAGTCTTTCTCTCCTTCTCTAGTGTCTAACCTAGTGTACAACTCGTCATATGCCTTCTGCTTGGCCTTAGACACCTCCCTCTTCACTCTGCGCTGTAATACCTTGTATTCCTGTCTATTCTCTTCAGTCCTGTCCATGTCCCACTTCTTCTTAGCTAACCTCTTCCTCTGGATACTATCCTGAACATCACTTCTGCTGTAGTTTCCCAGTCATCTGCCAGCACTACCTGACCACCCAGAGCCTGCCTCAACTTCTGTCTAAATTCCTCACAACATTCCTCCTTTTTCAGCTTCCACCACTTGGTTTTCTTCTATATCTTTGACCTGTTCTTCTTACAGACTAACAAAGTCATCCTACACACCACCATCCAATGCTGTCTGGCTACACTCTCTCCCACTACCACTTTACAGTCACTAATCTCTTTCAGATTGCCTCTTCTACATAGGATGTAGTCTACCTGTGTTCTCCTACCTCCACTCTTGTAAGTCACTCTATGCTCCTCCCTCTTCTGAAAATAAGTGTTAACCACAGCCATGTCCATCCTCTAAGCAAAGTCCACTATCATCTGTCCTTCTAGGTTCCTTTCCTTAACTCCAAACTTGCCCATCAACTCCACATCACCTGTGTTCCCCTCACCAACATGTCCATTAAAATCCGCTCCTATCACCACTCTCTCACCCGTGGGAATACTCTCCATCACCTCATCTAATTCACTCCAGAATCTCTCTTTCTCCTCTAACTCACAACCTACCTGTGGGGCATGACCACTAACAACATTCAACATCACCCCTTCAATCTCCAACTTCAGACTCATCACCCTGTCTGACACTCTCTTCACCTCCAGAACATTTCTCACAAACTCCTCCTTCAGGACCACACCTACACCATTTCTCTTACTATCCACACCATAATAAAACAGCTTGAATCCTGCTCCTATACTATGAGCCTTGCTACCCTTCCAGCTGGTCTCCTGTACACACAGTATATCCACCTTCCTTCTCTCCATCATATCAGCCAGCTCTCTACCTTTCCCTGTCATAGTACCAACATTCAGAGCTCCTATTCTCAGTCCTACACTCTTACCTTTCCTCTTCTCTCTCTGTCTGTGCACTCTCCTCCCTCCTCTACTTCTTCGACCAACAGTAGTCCAATTTCCACCGGCACCCTGTAGGTCAACGGTGCCGATGGCGGTTGTTGTTAACCCGGGCCTAGACCGATCCGGTATGAAATTCAGAGTACTGACAATTCGCATGGTTAAATTTGGCAATGTTTTACGCCGTATGCCCTTCCTGATGCAACCCTCTCTATTTATCCGGGCTTGGGACCGGCACAGTCACTGGACTGTGACCCCCATGGCTAGATTGTTTTTGTATAGGATTGTAAGTTAAATTTACTTCTGATGATTTCGCCATGCAGATCGTGTTTGTGCAAGCAATGAAGCAAAGTAGAATAAAGCATCACCATTCCTGTGTGAACTAAACCTTCATGCAAGTCCTTGCTGTCATTTGTGGATTTTGCTTTGGGTTTATTCCCAGCATACAGGCAAATCTATCTGAGAGTTTTCGTAGCCTTCCAGACCTTGCCCTGACTTCTACAGTTCCTTATAACCGTCATTCTTAATGACATTTTGGACAGTAGAAATGGCAAGCTCGTATCTTTTTGTCTTTCTCTGCATTGGAGGCACCAGTTAGATCTATTTCAGATCCCAAGTCAGATGTTTAGCAAATGATTGTTGAGTTTGAACACAAAGTTTGAAAGTCATTTGTTTATTTATTTGTTTGTTTGTTTGTTTGTTTATGTTTTACTCAGGAATTGTCAGTGATATTTTTTAATACAAATTCTTGAATAATGAATCAATTAAAGCCTAATTTCTAAGACTTTTCAATTGAAAAGTTTTATGTCTGTTCATTTATTATTCTGTTAAACACACACCATAATGTAAGTTTTATTTTTCATATATATATATATATATATATATACACAAAATAGTTCACTGGGGGGGCACGGTGGCTTAGTGTTTAGCACGTTTGCCTCACACCTCCAGGGTTGGGGGTTCGATTCCCGCCTCCGCCATGTGTGTGTGGAGTTTGCATGTTCTCCCCGTGCCTTGGGGGTTTCCTCTGGGTACTCCGGTCTCCTCCCCCAGTCCAAAGACATGCATTGTAGGTTGGTTGGCATCTCTAAATGGTCCGTAGTGTGTGTGTGTGTGTGGCGATGGGTTGGCACTCTGTCCAGGGTGTATCCTGCCTTGATGCCCAATGACGCCTGAGATAGGCACAGGCTCCCCGTGACCCGAGTGTAGATCGGATAAGCGGTAGACAATGAATGAATAGTTCACTGTGTGTGTGAGTTGTAGTGGACACCAAGTGTTTGTTGCTATACTTACATCTGTGACATTAACTATTCCGATCTGAGGCCTGAAGAGGTCAATTTTAAATATCTTCTCCCAGTATGGAAGTAGCTGAGTAAAGAGAGATGAAATGTAAATAGTGTAAATGTCTCTTAGTTGGACAGAAATGCTTCTACCACATATCATTGCTGAATGAGTAAGAGTTTGGGGTACTGACTAGAGGGAAGTCATCAGGATCAATCCAGATCATACTCAAGTTAGGGTTCTGTGTATTATCTCGTGCAACTTCTTTCAGAATTTCCAAGAACTCAAAACCATCTATAAAATTACATAAATAAAGAACATGATATCACCCAGAAGTTTATATTAGTAGTTAAATATCAAACACTGTAAGCTTTACATGCTTAATAGGTACCTGGGTCCTCCTCTTCTGCAAAGGCTACAATGTGAAAGCCATCCAGGTCATCTTCCTGCAGAACAACACATTTAAGTCAACCGATTAAATAATAACCAGGTTTTGCTATCGTTCCATAATTTATGATGTATAGAGTTAACCTCTTCAACTGCTCTCTTGAACATTTTTTTTTTATTCAAACCTCAATAACTCAAAAACAAGTTGGTTTAGAATTAATGCAAAAATTACCCGATTTAATGTGTTTTCTCAGTGAAAGGGAATGAAAGGTTCCAAGTCTTCAATAAATACCCTAATATTAGCTTAATATTTGGATTATGCTATGTTTAAAAAAATATACTGAGGGATCCGTGTAATTTATTTTATCATTAAAGGGGTTCCTGGCTACAAAAAGGTACCTCAGGGATCTCTGGTTTAGAAATCATCTTTATTAAAAAAAAAAAAAAAAGCATTGCTGATTACCTATATATTCTTTCAACAAATTTATATATTTGAATAATCCTCACCCAAGTCTCGAACATGTCCTCAGCTCTCAGTTTTCGCAGTGTTGGTCTGTGATTGTAAAACAAGAAAGTCAAGAAAATGTTGTCAGAGGACTTTAGTATTAACTCACACTTAATCAAGGTGATCGAGAAATTATGTTCATATTTTTTATGAACTTGTACACATCCATCTAGACAGCCAAATAGCCTTACAGCCATTAATCCAGGTTTTAATTCCTTCACACTCACAAGCATACAAAAATTTCTTTATTTATCTATCCATCCTTCCAGTCACACCAATTACCTCCTGTGCTCATTGATAAATGCCACAAGTTCCTCTTCAGTATGGGGTTTGTCTGGAATAGTGACTGCTTCCTCCATGAAAGGCTCATAGAAGTCTACTTCATTCATCTTGAGAGTCAACTCTTTCGCTACCTGAAAAATGACAAAACAAAATAATACCAGGCCCAGAATAGGTATAAGATCTCCATATTCCTATAGAATTTTTCCCCCTAATCTCTTCATAAGTAAGTTCTCACAGCCAATTTTGAGAAACATATGTTTGGAATTGAGCTCCTTTAAACAGAGACACGCTGGAGCAAGAAAATTTCTAAAAAGTTGCCACATAAATACAGCACTCACAGATTTATCAAAGGTGGCAAAAAATTTGATGAAAGGCTGGAACTGCTCAGCAGCTTCATTGAAAGCCAGAAAATCTGAGAGGAGAGGAGAGGAGAGGAGAGAGAGGAGAGAGAGGAGAGGAGAGGAGAGGAGAGGAGAGGAGAGAGAGGAGAGGAGAGGAGAGGAGAGGAGAGAGAGAGAGGAGAGGAGAGGAGAGGAGAGGAGAGAGAGAGAGGAGAGGAGAGGAGAGGAGAGGAGAGGAGAGGAGAGGAGAGGAGAGGAGAGGAGAGGAGAGGAGAGGAGAGGAGAGGAGAGGAGAGGAGAGGAGAGGAGAGGAGAGGAGAGGAGAGGAGAGGAGAGGAGAGGAGAGGAGAGGAGAGGAGAGGAGAGGAGAGGAGAGGAGAGGAGAGGAGAGGAGAGGAGAGGAGGCCTGTTAGTTCTCAGTGAATTCTGCATTCGACATTTGAAAAAATGTAAATAAAGCAATTCCTTTGCTATTTCTGTATGGGGTTCCTGACACACAAACTCGACTTTGTAAAGGCTTGTGTTTAAGTGACCATCTGTGTTTATGTGGACATTTTGAATGCAACTACATGTGCGAGGATGTTGTAGCTTAATGGTTACGGCATTGGCTTACTAATCATGAGGTTGTGAGTTTGAATCCCAGCTCTACCAAGCTGCCACTGCTGGGCCCTGAGCTGAGCAAGGCTTTTAAACCCTCAGTTGCATAAAATGTAAGTTGCTCTGGATAAGGGCTTCGGCCAAATGCTGTAAATGTGTGTCTTACTTTGGGGAGTGTGTATAAACCATATCAAAACTTGGGTCTTGTCTTACCCAGCGTTGTGTTCTACTTCTCCAGCTACTACACACACTTACACTCAGACTCCTGATTCTTGAAGTAGCCGATTAATCTGATGTCCTCTTCCATGCGGTCAAAAGCCTGCAGCTCCAAAGCATTGTCAATGACCTCAACTGGATCATCCAACAGCTGCAAAATAGTCAAGAGTTACTGTTACATTGCACATTGCACTCATTCAACATGCAGCACAGAAGGGCTATTTAAATGGGTTGATGCAATGACAGAAACAGCAAGAAGGAAATCAAATCCTTACGTCCAGCAGGAACTCCACAAGGATGTCTGCAGAAAGTAGTCCATCATACTCAATCACACGGTCTGCCTTAAAAACATAGACACTGCCCTCTTCTTGTAGACCTAAAAATAAATGCCCTTAAGTGTTAAAACTAGGAGAAAAAATAATTTGGTCGTTTTTTTATCTTCAAACTTTTACCTTGTGATAAACAAATTAATCTTTTTCACCTTCATGCAACCTTCATCCTGTGCTTTATCAACAAATTTTTTCTCAGCAGATTAGATCAGGCAGCAACTAAATGAACTTTGTGACCTTCGTAGCCATAAAAACTGGATATTAAAACATGCATCAACAGTGAACAAAATAAGCATTTTCCTAATTAGCAAGCAAGCTACATGCCAGTGTTTTGTAGATGTTTGCATGCTATCTGTGTAGATTCCCTGGTTCCGGGTTTATCTTCCACTGTCCAATTACGGAAGACTTGAAGTGAAGCCTTGCAAACCCTTTGTGAGTTAATTACAGTGCCTGCAGGCTTTGTTCAGTCTTACCTAGTTTCTTAGCGACCTTGGCATCTTTCTCAGAGTCAACCATTCCAAAGCCGATGTCTTTTTCCTGCAAGACCTGAGCAGCCATCTGTAGATCAACAGGACATGTAACAGAAGTCATGCTTGCACAAACATTAAAATTGTACAATAAATGTTCCAAAACAATGCATCTATTTTACATCACAGTTTACTTCTCAGTTAATTATGTTGCATATCATCTAGAATCTACCAAAAAAGGAGGATTTATGTTATCTTCACTATTTACATTACTTCTTTAATAAGAAGAATATCAGTCATAGGATTTATTATGTATAATGTTTAACATTACGTTTAAAGCTGCATTATCTGCTAATAAACTGATCACTTAAAACTATATTATATTATACTGTATTTATTAGGATAGTCTACAGACCAGTTAGATTGGGTTACATGGTTGTTATTGAAAACCATACTAACAATAGTCCTGAATAAATCTGAATATCAATTAAATATAATAAACACTATATGGCCAAACTTATGTAGACACCTGAGCATCACACCCATATGTGGTTCTTCCTCAAACTGTTGGTGCAAAGTTGAAAGCACACAGTTGTATAGAATGTCTTTATATGCTGTAGCATTACAGATTCAATTCAGTGGAACTAAGAGGACCAAATTTGTGGCAGCATGACAATGCACCTGTGCACAAAGTGAGCTCCATAAAGACATGGCTTGCCAAAGAGTCCTGCACAGGGCACTGACCTCAACTCCACTGAACACCTTTGTGATGAACTGGAACACATCAGTCCTCCTCTAATGACATCAGTGTCTCACTAATGCTCTTGTCGCTGATTGATCACAAATCCCCAAAGCCACACGCTAACATCTCAGAAGAGTGGAGGGTATTACAACAGTAAAGGGGACTAAAGCTGAAATTGAGTGTTCAAAAATACCAGATATGCATTGATATTGTATTGTCAATATACAGCACAGTTTGTAATGTAGTGAGATTTATTAATATTTTGTTATATTGAAAGAGTTTTTTTGGCTCTGGCACATATTGTTTAGTTCTTACCAGCTTACATTTTCTTACTAGAAAATGTGTAATAAAAACAGCACTATTCTAAAGCCATGCAGATAAAACTGCAAAGTAACAGATGGAAACCAGTAAATACTGGTTTAAAATGTTAGTTGTGTTTATGTGTGGAAAAAGACAGACACATGAGTAGCTAGGTACAACATCCACCAGCTGAAGCATGTAAATAAAAGCATTCAGGAGGTCCTAAGAATAAAATACAGCACTCACTGGAGTTCCTGACCAGAATAGCAATTAAGAACAGCAGGGAAATGTGTTAGTATTCCTTTCTGTAGCTCAGAGGTGAAGAACATTAGGCGGCAGGAAACAGGGAGCTCTAGTAGAACTATTTGGCAGCTTCAACATCTTAGCAAAAGCCGGATTTTACTAAGTGGCTACAGTAGCATTTTGCACTGGTGTTGACATGTATGGACAGTTATTTTCTTACAGTACATATAGCACACACTTCTAGGTATGAGTTCATTAATTAAGGATTAGAGTGTAAATGAATAGTCGTGAAATGAGTACACATGAAATACCATAAAATATAAATGCTTAATGACCAGCACTAATAGTGACCTTTACACACACACACACACACACACACACACACACACACACACACACACACACACACACACACACACACACACACAATCAACTTCAACATTCTTTACGCTTCCGAAAATGACTAACATTATTTTCCACTTTACATAAGTGAATATGAACTTAACTGCAAATTAGATATTCTGTACTGAATATTCTGCTAATTGTAAGTCACATTAATTTATTTGACTGAATTCATGTCATACACTCTTTTTCATACACTGCTTTGCCGCAAATGTATAGCAATACACATAGAAAAGAGATTC
Organism: Hemibagrus guttatus; assembly: GCA_033459395.1. NCBI lineage: Eukaryota > Metazoa > Chordata > Actinopteri > Siluriformes > Bagridae > Hemibagrus > Hemibagrus guttatus. The sequence goes on from JAUCMX010000006.1 coordinate 23,606,084, forward strand.
CACATTGTACATATTAGCTTTTCCCCCAATTACTCCTACTCTTTTGCTCATTCAGAAGTCTCTGTCTATATTTATATTTCCCATTGTCATTCTCTCTCACCTCCAGCACAAGTTCAGTCATTTGGAACTGTTTCTGCAGCTCCTTGCTGGTCGGCACTGGTGCATGGTAGAGCAGGCATAGCATCTGGTGGTTCTTCAACGCTTTCCGGTAGTTCTTGTTGTCAATGTCCAAGACTCGGTCCTTGCCATCATACCGGGGGAACTCCAGGCCTTTCTTGGCCCAGGCAAGAGCTGCCAAGCTCAAACACAGCAGCACCACCAACCAGGGTGTCCTCATGGTTGTCACTACTGCACAACTGCACAGGTATTAATCTCACACAATCACTGCCAGGATTTTCACACACTCAGGTCCCTCAATTTTCTATTTTTCAGATCAGAGAGCTTTGCAGGAGAAAAGAGCTGAAATCCAAAAAAAAGTGTTCAAACTAAAATATAAATTTCACGACAAAGCTTCATGTTCTTATGCACCTTTCAAACTCAGTGCTGTTCAGCCTCTCTCTTTCTCACTCTCTCCCTCTGCCTCTCTCAGTCTGTCTTACTGTTTCCGTCTCTCTTTTGGCTGGAGACAAAGCACAGGGCTTTGAGGGGGGATACCTTACATAGCAGTAGCCCTCTGACTCTCTCCCGGGTCTTTTTTAGGAGCCCAGTTGTTTCATTGCTAAAAATAATCCAGCTAAACTGCAAGAGGCTGGAACAATGTGGGGGACTGGCTAAGCTTATACAAATGATATTTTGTCATGAGATGAACATGGCTATTCGATAACGTGCAGTATCACTGGAAAGTAGTCAGAATTAAGTGCACATAACCCTGGCAATGTGCTGCTCAGTGTGTGTGTGTGTGTGTGTGTGTGTGTGTGTGTGTGTGTGTGTGTGTGTGTGTGTGTGTGTGTGTGTGTGTGTGTTTGTGCAGTAAGAAAGAAGAATGTATACAACAGCATACTAGACTGTAACCAGACAATCGATGAGTTCAATAGAACAAAATAACATTCATTTCAAACAATTATTGAAGTTAGTGTTAATAATGGAGTAAGGTCAGTGATCCCAAGAGCAAAATGACATTTCTGCTAGTGGAGCCCTGCAACTTTAAGCATGCACGCGAGAGTGTGTAGACAGACAAAGCGATGCAGTGAGTTCTTTTTGTAAATAGGCATTTTAACTGGACAGCTGGTGAATTAGCTCCTTAATTGGAAGGTGCAACAGGAGAAGCCACAGATAAATTCATTCCTTAAGAAGACTGCTGCCTTAACCTATTGACCGTCAGAGTCTAGAGAAACCCTCTGAAGAGACTGGCAGATTAGAGGCAGACAGCTGCAACCTAGCAAACGTAAATAAACAATATCATTCTGCCAAGGAGATGGAAAATTTCTGATATATGATTTATTCATTATTCTCAAAAGTTTGCAAATATAAAATGATGGTGTTCTTACCACACATTAGTATGACTCGTTACTGAAAATATACATAAATGTCTATATGGATTTATCTGATAAGGGATCTATTGTTTTTTCAATCAAATGAATTATAAGGTGTTTCCATTTAAATATAATTATTGTTATTTGTATGTCTTGCTGATGAATGTGGTCAGTGATCATGATGAATATTTCTGGGGTTATTTGTAGCACAGGAAACTTGATACTCTTCTCATTGTCATCTATGTGTTACATTTGAACCGACACATATAACTGCGTGTATATGTTCTGTTACTTAGTTCAATTCCGCTTTAAATGTTGATCAATATGCTATAGAATACTGTGAGTTTCAGTTTCAGGCACAGAATGAAGATAATGAAATGAGAAATCTTAAAAGTATCAAATATTATTATAAAGAGCAGAAGCAGAACAAAAGCTAAAGCAAATCAATACTCACCTTGAAAACTGCACCAGTCTCTTGGTTACAGTGCAGTTTTAGAAGGAAGTCCACTGTAGGATGTTCCAAGCATTTTAAGGTCATTTTCATGCTTCTTTGCGATTCATTAGCTGTCACTTGCTTCTGTCTCTGCAGGCTTCTATGATGTTGAGATCACGGCTATGTGGAGGCTATTACTATACCCTGTTGTAATGCATGCTGTTCTTCTTTTTGCTGAAAAACATGCTTCTTTTGGATTGCTTTTTTTTTGCTATTTTATTGACTTTAATTCAAAGAAATAAAGATAGGGTGTTATTTATTTATTTGTTTGTTTATCTATTTATCCACCTGGTGTAGATAATCTGACAGGGATACTTTAAAGACCAACACAGTCTGTGCCTCTCCCTTGATGTAGCAGACAATTAGACCTGAATACTGTTATCTTAAGAATCACAAAGATGTACACATGCATTTTGCTGGAATGGGAGAACATTGCACATTGGATCAGTTGGAATATTGTTTTTATTTGTTTATGAATATCAGTCGAAATGGTTTATTACTTTTGACTATCAGAATAATTTTCATAAATGCATTTAATCCATTGGACATTTATATAATCACAGTAATCAAGAAGCCAAAGATGACGCATCTCTCTACATGTTTTTTTCAAGCAGAGACCAAAGATCATGGTGAACCAGGTCCATCAAAGGTTCTTGTGCTCAGGTTGGAGATGACGTAACTTTGGTTGTATGCTTGAATCTGAGGCTGTGAGCTCCATTCTCCCTCGATGTACTTATGGTAGGGGTCATTGGAGTGCTCCCTGCGTTTGGACTTTACTGTGCTCACTAGAATGGCCACCACAATGAAGGCAAAGATCCCTATCATTACCACTAGATACCATATAACGTTGTCAAAGTTTTCTTCAGCCAGTCGGGCATTTAGTTCACGCTCAGCCTTTGTGTCATTCCATTGCCATTGCTTCAGGAAATCATTCAGAGCATGAGTTAATGAATCCTGCAGGTGGAGGGTCAGGTTGGACCAATCAGATGTTGTCATCTAATTAGTAAAGACAGCATAGAAGGGAAGAAAAATACAAAGTCTATTTTAAAGGAACAGTTTAATGAAAATGAAATGGACTCTCTTTTTTTTTCTCTTGTTTTTTCCTTCAGTTTTGCCTTGGAGCTACAGGATCAGTATTGCTGACAAGTAAGACCATGTTGTAGTTTCTTATTTTGCAAACTGTATGTATGTATGGTTTGTGTGACATTATATTATGTCAAGAGATATCAGGCCCCTGTTTTCAGACCCACATGTGTGCTGAAATATAAGAGCAAAGTACTCCTCTGCATTCAACAACGGCTTGTGTGGAGCTAGTTTTATCCAACTAGCCCTAGGGAGAGAAAGAAAGCATACAATGCTGCCAAGCACAAATCAGTCTCAAAGAGATCGGAGCAACAGTTTCCACTACACACACACACACAAACTGAGTATTCTTCCTGGTTAAAATGTAAAAGGCAATCAGTTCGGCAGACATGTTCATGTGCATTGTAAGAAATCTTGCTTGGGCTCCAAATATAAAAGAATCTCAAAAAATCTGCAAATCATTTATAAAATTCATGGGATGGCTGTCTGATCAAAGGTGTGCCTGCTTGTCCGATCTCCCCTTCTCACGCCCCAATTACTCTTTATGCACTAATTTATAAGTATGAAACATGCTGGATATTAAATACAAGCTATAGGAAAGCTAACCATCATACATCATACTCCAAATAATAGAACAATGCTATGAAATGTTCTTTTACAAGTAGGCTGCAATAACATTTAACTGCCAAAAAGGGTAGAAAAATAATGTCCCCCACACACTATGGTCAACAAGCTCGGGTTATCTCAAACAGACATGATTGTGTAGCTTCTAACATATAAAAGGAATAGTGAATAACATCAATCACCCAAATGTTAAGCACATGTGGACCTGAAAGTGGACCTGATTTTGTAAGCTATTAATAACTCATATAATATAATATATACAAACAAATTCTAACTGTCATTACTGTGCTTATGGTATTATCAATATCATTTAAGGTGAGTGAGTGAAGATTGTGCCGTGCAGTGCTAACTGGTACGTAAGATCAACTTTTAAGCTACGGTGAAGTATCTGTATTTAACTTTATTATTTATTTATTTTATTTTATTTTATAATTTTTTTTTTTTTTTACAAGTTTTTACTTTAAACGTTATGCAGCAGTGGTACACTGTATTTACATATTTTGCATAAATATGTACAGTATGTTAAACATCTAATATTAAATTTAAACAAAACAAACAGAAGCAGTGATAATAATATTACTACTACTACTACTACTACTACTACTACTTGACTGCATACTGCATTTGTGTTATCAGAATGAAAACCTATGAGCTAGGAATTACATGATTTTATTGTTGCTTAAATGATAAAATTGATCAGGTTAAGTACAGTAAAGTTACAAATAACTGCTGGTTATTTTATTTAAAGGCATCTGACAGGTTCCTTTCAAAAATACAATTCTACCAGAATTTACTACCAGAATACCCTTCACTTGGTTAAGACATTCTTGACTAATAGCTTTTCCAACACTAGTAAGATAAGCAATAAGTCCTTTCTGTATTCATAGCATATGAAATGAATCGGATTATAGAGAAAGTGATGTTAAACTTACACTACCCCAGTGCTGTTCTCGTGTGCATGACAAAGTGAGAGAGTGACCAAAAGTTCCAGTGATCAGAAATACCAGGTACCAGGCAGTACGTCCTAAATCTCACACTATTTAACTAAACTCTATGTGTGTGTGTGTGTGTGTGTGTGTGTGTGTGTGTGTGTGGTGTGTGTGTGGCTGTGTGTGTGTGTGGCTGTGTGTGTGCGTGGCTGTGTGTGTGGGGGCTTTTGTGTGTGTGGCTGTGTGTGTGTGTGGCTGTGTGTGTGTGTGGCTGTGTGTGTGTGTGGCTGTGTGTGTGTGTGGCTGTGTGTGTGTGTCCTGCGTTTCCATATCAGCACCTTGGTGCTCCATTTGTAACAAATCTCATTCCTCAAGGTCATCTTTGCTCAAGGGTATCAGAATTTTCTTTTAAAACAAAGCAAACTTCAAATACACATACCAAGTTCTAGTTCTTAGTGAAGTTTAGCCTTTGTTCTGCTATTGTCATTCTAGTGTCGCTATAGGTTGTTTTAGTGTAAAATTTATCCTTTGTATAGTTGGGTTCTTCAAACCCAGGCAATTTCCTAACGGGTTCAGGGATACAGATCATAGATGCAGCCCAGTCTACTTAAAAGCATAACATCACAGAACCTTTCAAAGTGGACTTGCTTGATTCACCCCTGCAGAGCACTTCATATTGTGAAGATGCCACTTCTGACATTGCACTGTGCCTGACATGTGCTCTAGAACTTGTACCTTGTCAGCTAGGATAGCATGTGGGACCCCAACCCAATAATAATGTGGTGAGAGCCATACTTCTGCATCATTCAGATTATCAGTCTGTTTTTCTAGTCAATCAGAGCCAAAGAACTGAACTCTGGATCTTGCCTATCAAGTCTGTATATTCATGCTCTGGATGGCCAACCCACTGGAATGCCATTGTCAAGCTTCTGTACTTTTACACTTTGGTTCTGTTTACCATCTCACATGATTTTCCACCATTTTTCAGCTTATCTGGTCCCTACAATGTTTTCTCAACTAATTAAATAATCCCGTGAGCCTAAAAACAAGCATCATGACTGAAAGATCTTAGATCATTAGTGGATTTATTTCCATTACCATTTCCATGTTCCCCTCACATCCCTGTTGAGGACAAAGATGCAATCAACACTGGAATTCACAACTTGAACAACTGCCCACCCCAACAGAAAAATATTCACCACTGTTCCCATTGATCCTTAACAGTCATGACTCTGCACAGCTTTTCATCACAAAGATTGACAGGAAAACTCCCCAAATCTCCACCTAGTGGTCTTCATCTCAACAGAGAACAGGTTATATTGGATTCAGAGACTGTCCAGGGAACACTGGGTGTTATGCAGAGATACACCCTGAGTGTGAATATTCACACACTCATTCACAACTAGGTGTAATTTATCTTAGTCAATCTATCTACTGGCATGGTTCATACAGATGGGAAGAAACTCATATGGAAATGGGGAGTCCAGAAACTCTACATAGACAGTCACCTAAAGTCCTAATCAAACCAAGGTCATTGTGATGCAGGAACACCATTCACTATACTACTCTGTCGCTCCCTTAAGGTATCTCTCCCCAGAAAATGACCAAACTGATGTATGTCTAAGACAAACACCAGTTCCATAGCCAAGAAAGAACAGGGTCCTCACTTCCTGTGAAATCTGAAAAAAGCCCATCTCTCACCCCTCATCCTTACCACATACTACAGAGGGACTATCAAGAGCATCCTGAGAATCTGCATCACTGCCATCTTTGGAAAATGTACCTGACACACACACACACACACACACACACACACACACACACACACACACAAAATTTCTTTTCTAAATTTCTGCTACAACACTGTAAATAAAATATATTATCAATCACCTTATTTTTTATCCTAACTACTACATTGTTTTTACATTGACAACATTTATTATTTTGTAATATTTTGTTTTCATTTTATTGCAAACAAGAACTTTGTACTGGTTGTGATGCACTGTACATCACTGTACCTATTGTCCTGGTTTAGTACACACTCGTACACATGCACTTTATGTTTTCCTGCGTAGTTCTGTGTTGTCTCATGCAGTTCTGTGTTGTTTCATGTAGCACCATAGTCCTGGAAAAACAGTATTTCATTTCACTGTGTACTGTACCAGCTATAAATGATTGAAGTGACAATAAAGCCACTTGACTTGATGATGATCCATTAATCACTGTGCCACAACACCCGCTTTCCAGTGCATGCTCACAAACCAGCCTCCTCTTTTTCTGGCTGCTGTAAAAGTGGGCTTGCTGAAGTGATGGTTTTGCTGAAATGAAGAGCACTAGCCCACAGTGTGTGAACCACTGAAGAGGATGTGGCTTTCTATAGTACAGTGCAATTTTCCATGGAAAGGAAATTGTGTATAAAAAACTAATGAGTTGAATCAGAAAGAGTCTGCTTACACTAAATAACAATACAGAATGAGACAAAATTTAGTTATAGAGCAATGCACGTGTGTACAGAGATGTGTGGAGAGTTTTGAATAGGTGGATTTGTTAGTACTATTTTCACCACCAGGTGGAGACATATTCAAAGTAGCAGAGAACGTATTTGTAAGGCTGTGCATTTGTTTAGGTTAGGGATGTAATAATATAGTCGTAAAAAAGAAAACAACATTTCAAAATATTAAGTCAATTAAAATAAATAGAGAAAATAAGTACACTGAATTTAAAGTGGATATAAGAACAAGAACAAGAATTGCTTCCGATGATTTGCATTGTCACAATTGTTAGTTGTTACATTTATTTATTAATTCGTTTAGCTAATCAAAAACTCAAATTTTATTTCACACCTAAACAATATGAGCCACATTTGGTAGCTCAGCACTGAGTTTCCGAAACAGTGTGTGGTCAAGAAAACCTTTTAGATGGCCTAAATAGAACATACATATATGTAAGTGAACAGTTCAGTATAAAAAGTACCATAGCTTCCTTTCCATTTGAATAACATATTATCATTTGAGAAACTCCCAAAAAGTCAAGCTACTTTCAATTCAATTCAATTTATTTGTATAGCGCTTTTAACAATGGACATTGTCTCAAAGCAGTTTTACAGAAGTATTGAAACATAGGGAAAAAAATTATAAAGTTTAATGTTAAGTTACTTGGGGGCACGGTAGCTTGGTGGCTAGCACGTTTGCCTCACACCTCCAGGGTTGGGGGTTCGATTCCTGCCTCCACGATGTGTGTGTGGAGTTTGCATGTTCTCCCTGTGCCTCGGGGGTTTCCTCCCCCAGTCCAAAGACATGCATTGTAGGTTGATTGGCGTCTCTAAATTGTCCGTAGTGTGTGTGATCGGGCCCTGCGATAGACTGGCATCCTGTCTAGGGTGTACCTAGGATAGGCTCCAGGTTCCCTGTGACCCAGTAGTAGGATAAGCAGGTATAGAAAATGGATGGATGTTAAATTACTGTTTTATCCCTATATGATCCCTATTTTATCCCTTTTAGTTGTACATGACTGGTCTGAAAGTTTTCACATGACATACAATACAAAAGGAGCAATCATAGTGAAGGTCCTAAAATTCTTGTGGAAAAAATAATTAAATAAATTTCAAGTGGAAAAAGCTACAGTGTCAGGTAAACATCTCTGTCAGTACAATTGGTTTGATAATATGCAGGTGGAAAGTTTATGTTACCACAACTAAATCACCCCCAGACCGGTGCACTGTGCAAGGTTCCCAAACACACTCTCTAATAATAAGGAAGTAATAAGCATCAGTTACACAGAGAGCAATAAGCATAAACTTCACTGCAATTATCTCCTTTTCTACACCCTAAACAAAACACTACTAGAAAAGCACAGAAATGCAGACTTAAAAACTTTTAGATCAAACAACTCTTTTAAAACAAAAAAAAGTTGGTCAGATTAAACAAAATAGAACTGCTTGGGCAATAATTTAGCTCATTGTGTTTGAAAACAGAAGGGTTTCTGTGTCTAATCCCACAAAACACCATACCTGCAAGGAAGTGCACAGGTGGGAGCATCATCATATGTTGATCTGCAAATGGTACTGGGCTATAAATGTCATGGAGTATTCATAAAAATGGATGGAGCAATGTACCAGGTTACATTAGAGGAGACTTTAATCTTATCTGCCAAGAAATTAAATCTTGGGAGAAGATAAACACCTCAACAAGACTACAACCCCAGACTTACAGCCAAAATGACTCCAGACTGGTTTCTAAAAGAGGTAAAGAGGTCTAGTCAATCTCTTGCCTTTTTGTATGGGGGATTTTGAAAATGCAAGTTAATTAAAGGGACTATTATAGCTTTGAAGATTTGCCAAAATCGAAACACATATTTTCCCAGTCATATAAACATATCTTTGTTTATAATTTTAAATATATACTTTCTAGTTAATATTTATAAATACAAAGTCACAAAAGAACAAAAAATGAAAAGAAAGACATTAATTCTTCTACAGGAAACGCTTTATCTTGGTCAGGGTTGCAGCAGATGGATCCAGAGCGTATCCTGGGAACATAAACACAAAGTGGGAATACAATATGAATAGGAAACAATACCATTACAGTTTATAATTCATTTTAAGGGAATTCATTTCTGAGACTGGTCAAAGTACACAGGTTCGAAACTGTCACCACAGTGATTTTGCTGCATTTGTTTAAAACCAGGGCAGAGCTTAAAAATCTGTAACAAGTTAAAGTGTTACTGTGTCATAAAATATCAGGTCTATCAGGGCACAATATGCAAATTCAGGTCTTACAACATGCTACTTGGCTGTTCATGTTATAGGGGAATAGAGCAATGCTTTTTTGATGATTGTAAAATTGTAGGCAGTTCTTGCATTTCTTTCTGTATCTGATGCAGAAAATCATTTCTTTATTTTTCATGGTGAGTTTCAAATGGGACTATAAAAAAAGTTACATAAAAAAACAAGTATATCTCATTCTTTTTGTGGCAGTGAAGAAAATATATGGTCTTCCTCTCTTTAGTATTGGAAACATTTAGTCTTTAGTATGTTCAACATGCCTGGACGATTTTCTCTGCAGTCCATCTATCATTCAGGATGACAATCTCTACAGGTTCTGAACAACACTTTTACTGTTTTTTGTTTTGTTTTGCTGAATCCATTTGAGAGAACGTTATTGTTTGTAGGCCAGTATGTAGGCCACAAAAGAACAAAAACATGCAACGCAATTTGCTTTGAAAGTGCACCACCTTCTTTTGGGATGAGTTATTATCGTTGTATGAAAGCTGCAGAACAAGAACCTTTCACACAAGGTTTCAGACAACCCTTTTACAACTCTTTAAGAAGTAACTTAAATTCAAATAAATTTTCACTGTTGTGCAAAGAAATATGAAGGTATATTCAAAAGAACGTTAAGTATTTCTAGAGCCTAATTTTCAGTTTTGCAATGATAACAAAGTGGGTGGAGTTCCTATAGAACTGGAAATAATTGTGGTTTTCTGTGATAAACAGACGGACAAGGAAGAGGTTACAAGAAATAAGAAATCTGCCATTGCCCACAAAACCCAATGGGAAATCTAACTGCTCCAAAAAGCTATTTATATTCAAGCAGGAATGCAGAGAGCCTCTCCAGAGTCCTTCTGTGTCTTGTCCAAAAACATACCCAAACACAAATCCAGGAGCACAAACTAATCTGAAAGGATATGTTTCTTCTAGTTTGGGGGTGTGTGTGTGTGTGTGTGTGTGTGTGTGTGTGTGTGTGTGTGTGTGTGTGTGTGTGTGTGCGTGTGTGCGTGTGTGCATGTGTGTGTGCGTTTGTGAAGGTATGATGTTTTGACAGTAAGACTGCTATCATAATATCGAATACCTAAGAATACCTATTGTCCGTACATGCATGCACAGGGACACATATTATGACAGACATTTCAAGACTATTGAATGCTTAATCCTTGTTATGACCTTTAGAGTGTTACTACATACAAACATTGAAGACTGCAAATATGCTTATCTTTTCAAACTTTTAAGAATGAAATGATTCTTATCAATATGTAAAACATGCTATAAATGCATTTTCTAAAAAGAAATCAAACACATTGATCAAATAATTGGCAAACAAATTGAATTTTATTTTAACACTGCACCATTCTCTTGTGTAAATGATCGTGCATTTTTATATGGAAATCATTCACCCTGACCATCTTGGAGAACATAATTCTTCTAAATACTTGTCGGTTTTGCTTCTGTCAGATAAAATTCCACAAATAATTTACCTTTCATAACCTGAAACTAGCATCTTATTGAATTTTGCTAGTGTGACTAGTGTCACTAGTGTTAATTTATAAAAACAGGAATATAGTATCAACCAAACATAGCAACCAAAATAAAAATATAAATTATATATATTTAAATAAAGAATTTAAAAACCGGAAAAACCATTAAGTACAGATAACCCAACACACAGAAATTATTATACATTATAACAGCAAACTCTAGCAAAGTTATTTTGTGTAACTCTAGCAAAGTTATTTTGAGTATTCATACTTAAAGGTATAAATATACAAAGATAAATAATGTTTAACAGGAAACATCCAGCAAGTGAGTGAAAGTGAGCTAACGTCCAGACTGGGTGGGATTCTTAGTGGCTGCTGACTTGGTGGTGGATTTGGATGTGACAACTCCATGCTACATACTTAAAATTGTTTTCATTCCACCGGTGATCATTTTCAAATAAGATGAGCTTAGTGATTTCTGGCTCTTAAAAACACAATGGGAAATTTAATGCGCTTGGTTAGATATGTATTAAACTTAAGCTCATGTTACAGTACAAGATAACTCATAAAACATTGTTTGACTTTGTAAGCCAACATTAATCAAAAGCTATTATATACCACATACACTCAGCAAACTCTTTATTAGGAACACTATACTAATACAGGGATTGCGATTCTGATCCATCTTGACAATTGATTTCCTGCAGATTTTAGGTCTACTTTCAGCTGTCAATTTCACATATCTGCCACATGTCAATGGTGTTCTACTGGATGCAGATCTGGTGAATAGGAAGGTCACTGAAGAATGCTGAACATTGACTTTTGCTTTGTGACATTATTATATTATTTGTGGCATTATCATACTGGAACTAGCCATTAAGGGATGGTCATGAAGGGATGCTCATGGTCAGCAACAATACTCAAATAGTGTGTAGCATTCATGTGATGGTTGATTGGTATTATTGGCCCAAAGTGTTCCATGGAAACATTTCTCACACCGTGACACCACCTCCACCAGCCTGGACTGATGACACAAGGCTCGTTGGGTCCATGGATTCATTCTGTTGGTGTCAAATTCTGACCATCTGTGTGCCGCAGCAGATATCGAGACTCATCAGACCAGGCTACGTTTTTCAGTCTTTAGCTCTCTAGTGTTAGTGAGTCTGTGCTACTGCAGCCTCAGTTTCTGTTCTTGGCTGACAGAAGTGGAGCCACTTTAAGTGGTATTTAAAGGTTCAGCACGTTGTGCATTCTTAAACACTTTTCTGCTCATCACAATTGTACAGAGAAATGTAAATGCCAGAAATGTAAATGCCAGAAATGTACAGAGTGGTCATTTGTTTTACTGTTGCTTTTCTGTCAGCTCAAAACAGTCTTGCTATTCTCCACTGAACTTTTACATTAACAAGTTTCTCTCCTTAGAACTGCAGCTCACTGAATGTTTTTTGTTATTGCACCATTCTGAGTAAACTCTAAAGATTGCTGTGTGTGAAAATCCCAGAAGATCAGCAGTTATAGAAATATTCAAACCAGTCCATCTGGCACCAACAATCATACCACAGTTAAAAACACAGATCACATTTTTACACATTCTGCTGGCTGTATTTGCTTGATTTTATGTATTGCACTGCTGCCAAATGATTGGTTTATTAGATAATTGCATTAATGAGTAGGTTACAGGTGTTCCTAAAATGACCACTGAATACTCTTATGGATGCAATAGCATTGCCAAAACAGAATCACATACGCTCTTAATGTTTATTCAATGTTAACTTGTCATTTCAATGAGTAATTAAAATCATACAGTAATAAAAAATATTACTGATGTAGTCAATATGGATATTGTTAGAATTTTATTTTTTATTTAATTTTGTATTTAGAACAAATAAAATACTAAACCAAGGTTCTTCAATCTTGTCCAGAAAGGGCCAGTGTGGCTGCAAACGTTCATTCCAGCTAATCTGGAGCTGAACTAGATAGATGACTGAAACCCAAGATGATCTGATTAAACAAGTAGAAACAGATGTGACTCCTGTCTGGTTGGAATAAAAGTCTGCAGCCACATGGGCTATTTGTGAACAAGACATCTATACTACACCTTACAAACACATCCAAGCATATGTTAATTGGAGCTTATTATATTGGAGCCCTGCTCTTTATTGACTGACTGTGAAAAAGTAAATACATAAAATAAATGTGTCATCAAGCGTTTGGAGGTGAACCAGGGATACACCGTCACAGCTTGAATTTTCTTTTCTTGGGGCTTTAGCAGACCTTTCCCAGTGCAAAATCTCAGGTACTATGCCTAGGTCAGCCCCGAGAGGGCTGGTTGTCAGGCCTGCCTGCTGGAGTCTCCTCAGTACCTCCCTCAGGTAGAACATGTAATCTATCCAGCTTTAGGGTTACCTGACAGTACATTTTTGTCAGGTTCAGCCCTCATGGAGAGCAATGCACTCAAAGCTGTGTAGATATGCTACAACCTTGTCATTGACAGTGAGTTTAGGGAGTATGTGGTGGACACTGTGACCTGGATCAGAAAGTGTCCGACACAGAGACAGTTCTCACAGAGAGAACTGCAGTGAATCTCAGAGAAGCGATGTATTCCAGTGATGTGGAGGCAGGAATATCTCATCCAAGCCCAAAGTGTTAAGATGTTGATAAGTTTCTAATCTAATTTTTGAAAATTACAGAACAGCTTTGATAAGACTAAGGTTTACAATTCATTTTGGTCAACCAGCTAACAATCAAACTACAGTAGCTAATACAATTGACACATAAGCATAAGGTTGCCAAAACATCCCAGACATGTTGGGATGGACAGCTACCTATTGTACAGGACAGCAGAGAGAAATGAGCCAGAACACATGTAAACAAAACACACTTTAAAGGGCTATTTTTACATTTACTTTTACTTTAACATTACATATCAGCTATATTACGATTTAAACCAGCAAACAATACCTTCTTTTCTGATTCTTACTTTGTATGATGTCTTAGTTTTTGGAAGCAGAAAAGGTAGGTATACTTTGCAAATGGAATTCATACTGCTGATTGGACAAGACATCTGTCACTCAAGATGGAAGTACAGGAAGTACAGTTGAATAGTGGAATAGTTTTGTTTTCGAAACATACCTGCGTTCATTAGGAGTGCAAACTAATCTTTATGCCATGATATGCTATCAGTATATCCAAAATAACAGCATATGAATGTCCATCCTCAAAGTAGTATTGAATGAATTCCATTTTCTTATAATTATAAATATATTCTTGTTTATTTCTTCAATTTAATCGAAAATAAATGGTTTAAAGTGAACACATAACTCCACACATGTACAAGAAATAAAGCTAGATACACAATTTCCTACTTCTTGTATATCCTGAGTGACAGATGTCTCGTCTTTCAGCTTTAAGAATTCCATTTTCGGTTTTGTTTTGTTTTCAGTTTAGTTATTTTGTTTCCGGATTTGTTACTTTGTTTTTGGATTATTATTTTGTTTTGCACTACTTGGCCACCATACTAATTCCTGTATTAAAATTAAATATAAGAAACCATGAAAATACAAGATGAACGAATGTGATTTTCTGAAATAGATCAGATGTTGATCAGAAATAAATCAGTTGTAAATCAATAAATTGGTTGCTCCATTGACTAGGCAGAAAAAGAACAAAGAAAAAGTGCTTTAGATTTCAACAAGGTTTCTAACAGTGAACAAAAAACACCTTACACCCCTAAAAAGCCTATCAGCTATATTACGATTTGAACACGCAAACAGTTCCTACTTTTCCGAATCTTATTTTGCATGATGTCTCATAGTTTTTGGACACACTAGTACACGGTGTACACAACTATGGTTCTAATCATTTGCAACTATCTGAAGGCAAACTCTAATTATTAAAATAGTTCTAACGGCAGCTTGCTGACTGGGTGTAAATGTTTAGACACTGTAGTTATTAAGCTTGTGGTTGCTTCAGGATGAGTGAGTCACTTTTAGTCAGATAACCATCGGAAATAATAGTCTTCGTTTCTCTTTTTCTTTTAGTCTGTACACACAAACACACACACAGACACACATACACACATACACACACCAAAACTCTAGCAAAGGAGTTACATAACCATATATTTTGTTTATACTATTAAAAATTGAGAGATGATTGTATTAATATTAAATATATATTAAATTCATTAAATGTATATAGAAGACCTGGGCAAATACAGGAGTATCACACAAAAGAAGAACAGTATTGAAAGCTTTATGTGAGTAAGTGGACACAGGAAGTGATTTATTCTGCCCAAAACAAGATGATTTTGAATACAGAATGAATCCTTATACCTTTTGGTCCAAGTCCTTTGAGGGATTTTCTTTCCTCTTGAATTATCAATGCTACAACACTATGACATTTCATATACTGAAGAAGAAGAAGAAGAAGAAGAAGAAGAAGAAGAAGAAGAAGAAGAAGAAGAAGAACATGACATTTATATGACATTTCATATACTAAAATATATTAAATGACATCATGGTGCCACATGTGGTGCATTTCTGAACAAGGTTCAAAGATCGTGTGACAAACATGATACTGGAGCCTTAGTGAGTAATACATGCACTTAAATTAACCACATTGGGCAGTAATTAAATGGTTGTAAGTTCAAATCCCAGTACCTCCACAGAGGCATTGCTGGGTCCTGGAGCAAGGACATTAAAGATACAATAGTCAATATATTCTTGAGATCTTATTACAAAGAAAAACATGACAGCAAAGGTAAATATTGGGCCTTCTCACAAATCAGTAAGAGTCTAGTTTCCTGTGTTTATAGTGTTAACTAGGCTAACAAGCAGTTGAATCGCTATTATGCTAAAACTAGGAGACATGGGAGACATATGAGTTTGCTGTCCAGGTTGGAGCTTTTGTACCAAAAGCTCTTGGGTAACATGTTTAAATGATAAGTCTATCTGCATAACTGAAATGACATGTCATAAATTGCCAAATACAATAAACAGATATCTGATGAATGGCATGCAGTGCAGAGGCCATCTGTTGATCCTTTCATATTATATTCTTTTATCTTCCTTTCAT
Organism: Hemibagrus guttatus; assembly: GCA_033459395.1. Lineage (NCBI taxonomy): Eukaryota > Metazoa > Chordata > Actinopteri > Siluriformes > Bagridae > Hemibagrus > Hemibagrus guttatus. Next base: position 23,622,013 of record JAUCMX010000006.1, read on the forward strand.
ATAACCTAGCCTATGGCCATGCTATTTGGTTGTTTAATAATCTAAATCACAAATTAAGACAATGTTCCTAAAAACAGCCTACTTACTTGCTTGAAAGTGATGTCATGACCTCTTTCAACTGAACTCTCTGCTAGATTTGATGTTATGGTTTTGTGTACATAGGTGGAAATTGGGGTGAGAAAGTAGGAAAAAAATCCAGTAATGTTGAACTACACCTACATAATTTCTAGCGACCTAATCTTGACAAAGTTTGGTCAATGCACCTGTAATTACCAGTGTCATCCATAATTGGATTGGATTCTATTGGATTAAGAGTCTGCCAAACAAATGGACTGAAATATTGTTGCCAAAAATGCTAAAGTATAAACAGAGTGGGCTCACTAGTCAGTAAGAATCCCATTTCTTTACAAGGCTGCTAAATCAGGGATACCACATAAGGGTTTCCAAGTAAGTAGTATTAGTGCAAAGATGCTATCATTGTGTTAATGCACAGACCATATTCAGCTGACATTGATCAGATTAATTAATTAATTTATTAAATTAAAAAGCGCATATAAATGTCAGCATATACCATTACCTCATTGACAATATAAAATAAACATATATTCATAATGATAAACAAACAACTCAATCAACTGGTAAAATCAGTTTCTCTGAGACACATGAAGTCATCCAACTGCTTCAGCCAACTGTATCTTCAGGAATGTTGTGTCCTGGAGCACAGCATGACACAGCATGTGATTGACATGAGAGAGAGAGAGAGAGTATTGGCACCCCTTTCCACCGAGAGAGCACAGCCAGTTTCGCTGTCTTGGGTTCCCAGCCACAGATGGCCGTAGCGTAGTCAGGATTCAAACTTGCAATTTCTGGACAATAGGTTGAATGCTTTTCTGTGGTAAAAGAGTTTTCAACTTCCAACAACAAAGACAAAAGTTAAGTAATGGATACAGTAATAAATAAGCAGCTGAAAATACCTTTAAGCACAATAAAAGCACAGTAAAGCACTATAAGTGTAACCAGACTTAAACATTCTAGGAAAAGACTCAATGCTGTTATTCCCTTCAAGGTAGACATCACCAGATCATAATATTAACTAAAATCACTGCTTTCCAGGAAATATAAGGTAAAATGAATCATTATCAGCGCTGACTCGTATACAATTTAATTTTGCATATTTTATGCGTAAAGTATCACTTATTGCATATATTATTTGTGTTTTGTCACAATAGAGGGACTGAGACAGATGAAGTTGTGGATTCAGGCAGTTTTATCAACACAATGGCAAAAGTTTCAAATCAACAGGCAGAATTAACATCAAAATAACAGGCACAGCCCAGGTGATCAACAAACACGAGGGCAAGCAAGAACAAGTTGACAAAAAAAAACTAGAAAGACTAGATAAAAAAAAACTAGAAAGACAATCAATAAACAAGCTTGGTAACGACAGAAAAACCGGTTAAGACATACTTCCATGAGCATAACAAATTCTGGGAGGTGGTAGCTTAGTGATTAAGGCGTTGGCCGATGGATCAGAAGGTTGTGTGTTTGAATCCCAGGTCTACTAAACTACCACTGCTTAGCCCCTGAGCAAGGCCACTAACCCTCAAATTGCTAAATTGTACAAAATGAGATAAATTGTAAGTTGTTCTGGATAAGGGCATCTGCCATATTGCCACAAATGTAAGTCTCTTTTAAGGGGGGCTGCAAGTGCGAGTGCAGTGAACAAGGAAGTGAGTGTGCAATCTAGGAATTGGACATGATTATAGGCTGTGGTAAATCTTTGGGAGTGATGATCTAACACATTTATTATTGCTGTTACATCCAAGGTGGCAGTAATTCTGAAGTTCACTGCATGCATTTACACCAACATACAGAAAATACTTAGAAAGCACTTATTCATTAAGAGGCCAATGAAAACATGGCATAATAGTGTGCACACAGTAGTGTATAACAAACATTGCTACTTCAAAACACATGCTAGACATATCCCTAAAAGTGTGTGTGTGTGTGTGTGTGTGTGTGTGTGTGTGTGTGTGTGTGTGTGTGTGTGTGTGTGTGTGTGTGTATACTGACCATGATTTAAGTGAAATTGATTAGACTGCCATGTTAAGATGACAAAAATCCAATACAGAGTCTATAATCCTTATTGTCTTTGGCTCAGAATTTACCTCAAAGGGGAGTTCAATGAGGCTAGAGTACTGAGTACTCTATATAAACTGCTACCTCCCTTGTTACGAATACTGAGGTTTACGTTTTTTGGACAGCACCAGTGTTTATACAAGTGGGGCAGATTTTATTAGGTTTTAAGGAAAGACAAATTGTTCTTTTATCAACAGGCCTCATTTTTATGAGGCATTTCCTCTTAACCTCATTCAAATAAAATGATAGATATTACAGTAGGTGATATTGTCCTTCATGTGTTCTCACTTTCTTTCACTCATACCCTCTTTAAACACATTAATCATCATGGTACCTTGAAGTTTATTATCTTATGCAGAGAGAGAAGAAGGAATGTTCCGCTGACACATGAGGAGCAGCCAATATCACAACAAAGCCAAAATAATATGTGTCACTGCCTTTTTACCTCTCCCACACCTTTCTTCTTTTTCTTTTCTTATTCTGAATTGCCAAAAGCACTTGTTGTACAGCAAATCATGCAGAGCAAAAGGCCTTTCAGTTTTGGCAGCTGACAAGACATATAGACAGAATAGTGAGAGGAAGGTTCTGACAAAACTCTTTTATAATGGAGCATCTGGCTGTGCTTAGAGTTAACCAATCACATTCAAACTCATGTTCTAATGTAATTATCATACACTTGTCATTAATGAAGTGATTCTGATTAACTAAAAAAAAAAAGGATCAGCTGTTTCTGTAGGATTTGCATGACATCTTGGTTGAAATCTCGAAACTTAGCAATCAAGAGCGGAGCTACTTCTGCTGAGCTGGGACTAGGATTCTAGTTAAGATAGAGGAATATCAAGATAGCTTCAAATCTGTTTTGGCCCAAAACCTGCAGACCTCTTTTAGACAGCCGTAGATGAAGATACGCTTCACCTTCCAGCATGACAACAACCTAAAGCACAAATCCAAATCAAATGGATTCAGATGAACAACAACATTTTGAAATTGCACAATCAGATCCAAATCCAATCATGTGGAAAACATGTGGAATGACTTGAAGAGGAATAGGCCCAGGAGGATCCCTTTGCAATTTGATAGATCTGGAGCATTTTTGCCTGAAAAAGTGGAATAAATTTGCCAAATCAAGATGTGAGTTGGTTGACTGTTTTTTCCTAAACATTTCTGTTTTTTGTTTTTTTACTTAATACTTAAGTAGAACTGAATAGTCTGCTACTTCATCAATAAAGATCTGACATAATTTTATTATGCTTTCTTTTTTTTTTTACATCAATAAAAAGACTATTTATATCCACTGTGTAAATGACATTGAGCAGCATCTAAGGGGCATTAATACATTTTGATGATCTTGCTACAAGCCTATGCATGAAAACAATACTGGTATATTAAAATTAACAGTGAGTTAAGAATAAGAATAGAGCATTGAAATGAGTAAAAGAGAAAGACACTGCTCTTCTCATACATCAAATGTTTTAAAAGATTAACCCATACAGGTTGGTTCATTTGAGTGCATTGTTTTAGCTGGTTACCTCATCAATGTAAAGCTAACCATTTAGTTTAATAAATAATAGTGACAGTGTTAACTTACATGTTCAGGAGTAACACAGCTAACTGCATCATTGGAAGTCTAAAACATGAAAACAGCTATTTTAAAATAATGGGTACATAAATGAGCATGCGCTAATATGTGAATTAATACTTACTTAAACAACGATGAGTTAAGGCATGTATTAATCATGAACTAATAAAGAGATAATGTTACCTTCATCCATTTCTCTTCTAATCCCACTGTAGTACTAGAATGTGCTCTGGGAGGCTAGGGCCCGGGACCCATTTGAAATTATATACATTTAATTCATATTTTTTCATATAGAACAGTTTAGATTTAGTTTACATTTCCATCTTACATCACACAAACTAACAAATAAGTACTAACATGTACTTAAATTGTTATAAACTGATTATTATTCAGGCATGAATAAGACTCACATCATAGTTAAGGTTATCTTCATTAATTTGTGGTTAGTGCATGTCTGAACTCATTATTAGTTCATATTTAAGTGAGTATTAATTCAGGTATTAGTGCAAGATGATTCATGTACTGTTATTGTATAGTGTTACCATGACAACTAAGAAAAATATTTACGTTACATTCACATGAATTGTTCAAATCTGATTTAAACAACATACCATTAATGCACCGTTGAACAGATGTTAATTTGATTTCATGTTTGTACTGTGAGCTGTGTCTGTTCATGTCTGGATTTAGACTTGTTCACAGAGAACTTGCCTGCAGTAATGGCTCTTTCTTAATTGGCACAAGGACTTGACATAATCTTGGCAGTGTTCAAAGAAGTGTTTTATTACATAACAAAATCTCCAGTACAAGTTGTTAGACATCCAAAAAATAGTTTTCTTGAGCAGTAATAATTAAAAAATAAAAAATAATATAACTAGCTGTAACAACATAGCTGTTGGTTTACCTTAAAGAGAACTGGGTTCATTTGCTACAAATTGACCATTAACAATTGCATGACTACTCAAGAAATATTTACATTACAATCAGGTGGCAGAAACTAAGAGTATGATGATGGATAATAGAACCAATAATGTTATTTTATTCAGTCACTATATGTATAAAAGTGGTATGTAAACTATAAAAATTAACATTACATCATGAGCGTAAAAAAAAATGAAAAATCATTATACTACATATTTATTTTGCTTTGTTTATTCTTGGAATGCAACTGTCTTAAACATAGATTAATAACAAAACTTAGATTAAACATATGACTTTTTGCTTTAACTTACAGCCTGAGCGGGGCACAGTGGCTTGGTGGTTCGCACGTTTGCCTCACACCTCCAGGGTTGGGGGTTCGATTCCTGCCTCCACTATATATATATGTGTGTGTGTGGAGTTTGCATGTTCTCCAAGTGCCTTGGGGGTTTCCTCCGGGTATTCTGGTTTCTTCCCCCGGTCCAAAGGTATGCATTGTAGGTTGATTGGCATCTCCAAATTGTCTGTTTACCCTACCTTGTGCCTGTAATCTCCTGGGATAGGCTCCAGGTTCCCTGTGACCTAGTAGTAGGATAAGCAGGTATAGAAAATGGATGGATGGATTACAGCCTGAGATTCACTTGAGATTTGTAATTTCTCTGTTGTTGTAACAGAGAGAGCCATCTCTATTGTTCTTATTTACCCTTGCCTTAATTGCATATTTATCTTCTCATGTTTCCTCAGACTCAGACTTCTCAAAAACTTTTGTAAACCATGTGATCGCTGAACCTGGTCTCTTCTACTGGCTCCTGTAGTAAAGTAGACTAATTCAAGAACATGACAAAGAGCTGTGTTCCTCAGTGGCCTTCCCAGTCACCCAATCTGGAACCAATGGCACACCTTTGGCATGCGGTATTGCTCCTGAAAAATTTACAGGAATTGTGAACATGTCAACGTGGACTAGAATCTCAAAGGAGTTTTTCCAACATCGTGTTGAATCCGTGCTATGAAGAATTGAAGCTGTTTTCAGAGCAAATATGTTGCTAATAAATAAAAGTCTATGATCTATGAACTGATCGTCTTTGGCTGGACATATTATCTGCATACTGTTTGGTAATGTGATGCAGTGACTTATTGTGCATATTAACATATTGTTTGGTCATAAACAGTTGACAAGCATTATCTAGCTAACCAAATACAATAGATAGTATTTACTAAAATTCTTATTTACTATTTATGTTCTAGTTACAGTTTCACTTTAAACAAAGGGTTATCACTGAGGGAAGCAGCTGTTGTGTCATGAACTGTCTCTGTGGTTCCATTGTGTATTTCTATACTGTATATGTTTTTTTTCTCTGTTGAATTTAAAAGTCTTTATGGATTTAATAAAAAAAACATTTTTATATGTCTTGTCAGCTGCCCATAAAACATTACTCTAATCTGTTGAGTAATGTACCTGTCCTGCTTGTATTGGCAAATCGCTAAGATGCAGATTACAACTCCCATGATCCTCAGCCTCCAGGTGATCACCTGTCTCCACTTAATGCCACATGCATACTACTGGAACTTCACCTGTTTGCAATCTTAAATCTCCCTTTAAATAAAAACCCTCAGTCATCTTTATCAGTATTGATATTCAAAGCATCTACAACTCAGTTATAATCAAAGGGGGTGACAAATGAAAGACAACCTTGAGTGTGAGCTCAGGTCATTATTAATAGTTGGTAATGGCATACAGAAAGGTCAAGTCCACATTTAAGATATATGATGCTCTCAGAGAGATACTCTGCAAATCTATTCAAAGGTGATCACTTTTCTGGACTACATCATTTCGCACCTACAAAGGTTCCTAAAGTTTTCAAACCAATTCCTCTCATATCATCTCTTAAGGGAAGATAGAATAAAGTCCACTATGAGAAACCAAGCAGATCAAGCCTTCAACATCTTAAAATAATCATTAATCTTTTTAAAACACTATGATCCATGCTTGCCATGTATAATAGAGATTAAAGTTTTAACAGAGAGGGAAATAAGCCTATAGCTTACTTCACATTTATTGCTTTGCCTGTCTAATATTTCTTAAGACTGCCAACAGCTTTCATTTATCCACCACATTGATTTGAATAAAACCAGAAAAGCAGCACTTGTGTATGACTTAGCACTTCATGACAGTACACTAACAGTTCATGCCAGACAGTAAATAACTGTTTCTGGCAGTGCATTAGCCTATTTAGAGTCCAAGCTGCACTAGCGTTGCTCACTTCTTCACTTAAGGCAGAAAGTATGTGAAATGCAAGTAAAAAAAAAAAGCCTACCCTGTATATCATGCAATCATTGATGTGTTGCACGTGGCCATTTTCAGATGCTACTGCAAGATTAGCAAGATGCAGGACCACTGTGACTGGTTGGAGAAGAACACCACAATATGACAATGCAGATTGAACACTTTACTGCATATCAACACCCACGACAAGGGAATGGCAGAATAGTTCAAATTAAACTGCTAACCTGACAGCCAGCCTAAATATCCCGGATCTGGCTTGTCTCCTAGAAGTTATTGATGATGATTGTTGTATATACTTGTAGTTACATGTAAGTGTAATGCTAGCATTAGTCATGATGCATTATAGCACCTGCCAAGTGTTGTAAATGCACATGGAACTTTAGTACAGTGTACTTTAGTACAGTGTAAGAGAAAAGTTTGCTGAAATCCAGGAAAGGTGAGATAGCAACAGAAAAAAAATATGTGTGAGAAAATTTTGAAAAAGGCTTTAATAAGAATATCATTACACTTGTGTGGAAAATCACCATGTTTATACAGTACTTTTCCATTCCACACTCCCATGCTTCCTTTCTCCTTTGGCTTGCACGATAAGTTGTCAATGTTGTGACTGCGCTGTTTTCAGTATCTTTCCAACAGCAAAGTAATCCATCTTGAGCAACTGAGTGTGACTCTGCAACCGTATAATACATATAATTCCTGTTTTTTCTCATTATCAGGCCAACATACTGATACCTCAGAAGATGACTAGGATGAATCAAGATCTTGATGTAAAAATGGACTTTTGAAAGCACATTTGCAATGGTCCTTGTTCTGTGTCATACTTTCTATTATAAAATGCCAAAGAAATTTTGATCATGCTAAAGAAAAGGGAAGTCTCAGGGGAGGGTGTCGGATTAATAAATGACAAAAAAACTTTTCCTTTTGACATTTACAACAATTCACTGACGGAACCATAAGCTTGTGGAAGCTTTTACCCAAGAATTTCAAAATTATCTATGTTCTGCTTTCTGCTTATTTCTGTGTATGTTAACAAAAATCTGTTCTTACTTTTAAGGCTATTAAGGGGTCTCATCTAATAAATGTCTGAAAGTAAGAGTGCTGACCTTGTATATAAGCAGGAGGGGATCTTCATTAATAGCATGTGCTCAGAGCTATTTTAAACAATTGGCAATGCCACAGTTGACAGGATTTCACAAAAAAACAATACTTTCTATCTGGAACCTCATATACAGGCATAATCTGTGGTATCCTGTGTAAAGTACAGATCCATAGCAGTTCAGAGAAGAAGTTCATTTTTCCCTTATTTTGCAGTCATTCATTCATTGTCTACCGCTTATCCGATCTGTACTCAGGTCACGGGGAGCCTGTGCCTATCTCAAGCATCATTGGGCATCAAGGTAGGATACACCGTGGACAGAGTGCCGACCCATTGTAGGGTACACACACTCTCTCATTCACTCACACACACTGCAGACAATTTAGAGATGCCAATCAACCTACAATGCATGTCTTTGGACTGGGGGAGGAAACCGGAAACCGGCAAGGCACGGGGAGAACATGCAAACTCCACACACACACACACACACACACACACACACACACACGGTGGAGGTGGGAATCAAACCCCCAACCCTGGAGGTGTGAGGCAAACATGCTAACCACTAAGCCACCGTGCCCCCCTATTTTGCAGTCATCTTTAACATAAACATAATTCCAAAGCCTGATATTTTTCAACGCTAAAACATATTTCTTTTTTTTCCCCATTCAGCTTTTTCTCTGAGGAATGATTGCTTTAACAGGGGAATCGTAGGCCTATTGGAATACAAACTTACCAGATGCCTATGTGGAATCCTGGGAATGAGAGGAATCCATGTTTGGTTCCTTTTGCGGAGTATACTTGTAAGGGGGAGTGTGGAATAGTGTAAATCAGTTGTTGTGAACAAGGGCTGTTCCAGCACCTCTGTGGAAGTACTCCCATAAGGCTGTTTTAATGGATTTACATTACTAAACTGGTAGAAAATAAGGTAAAGTTGGTTGCTTAGTCATATTTTTACCTTTAGTTGGTTTAATACAATTTGGCTATTGCTACTTTAACTTCAGCTGGATGACTAAATCCACATGATCATGCAAAATTCTTAGATAATCAGCTAGAAGGAAACCATATCAAAGAAATAATCATCCTACTTTCTGTTTGCAAATAAACTATAATTTGACTATAACTCTACACTATTTCTAATTCAACCTCACATAGAATGCTAGTTTAAGATCATCACAATTATGCAAAATCAGAAGAAAGAGGGCGTATCAAAGAAATAAACAAATCTTTCTTTTTGTTTGCAAAGTTGGATCAATGTTGCAATGCCGATATATAATGTATAATTTGCAACATCACCCATTGCTACATTTTCTCTACTGGTTTCCTATAGTTATAAATCCTATAGACTTAAAGCACTGTGCTTGCCAACAAAGCCAAACCTACCTACCTTCAAGCATTTTAATGAGCATTGTTTAAACCATTTTTGTTTTCTTGCTGTACAAACATGTTTCTAATAGGGTTGAAACACTGGTAATTTTATACCCTAAACTATTGAACTAATATGAGGTTAATTTGAGAAACAGACACATTACTTGAGCCATAAAGAAGCTCTGACCTAGATGTGGAGAGTCTTAGTGGGAAGAGGCCTTGAGTTTATTAGGCGTTTATGAGGGATTTATGTATCAACCTTAAACAATGTCAGATGCTTTTACTTAGGCTCTAGTGTTGCGCAACAGAAAACCTATTTAAGCAGCACAGATCTCTGTGGCTGGGAAGTCCTGAGAGGGATTGCATTATTCCCACCTCTGTCAAACAGAGTGATTTCAGCTAAAGTGAACCAGTTTAAGTACAAATGTGAAAAAAACCTATCAAGTAGTTGAGCTCACATAACTAGCTGTTGGTGAGGCTGGAAAATGATCTTTGAACTTAAACAGCTTTTTACAAACATACTTCCATAACTGTCAGTATTTGCAGGTGTGAAAAAACTTGAGCAATTGTACTTAATTAAGATACGTAATTATTATTTTCTATAAACAATGTTCTATTATTATATTAGTGACACTGGAGTGAAAGGTTTATTTATTTTTTTATGTAAGTTACTGCCATGATTGGGCACAAAGTGGCATGGGTTTATAGGAGAAAGGTGTTCACTGTTATATTCATACTTGCATACATACATGTCTAATAGTATATGGTTTATATTCTTGAAATCATGCATTATTATTTACAGTCTCAGAAGAAATTGCAGTGATGTAACTGAATTGCATTAATATTACATAGTAAATTAAGGGTGCTAATTTGTTATTCTGTCTATGTGATTTTACATATACATTAGCACAAAGTTTACTGGAATTCATGTAAATGTAAATTCCTAACCACTCAAATACGTTAGTTGTAGTTTTTTACACTATAACGCAAGTAATGTGTTAACATGTAAACTTACACCACACAGATCCTTGAACACATAGATACGTGGCATTTTTATTGGTTAAGTTTTATAGTGCTTCTTCCAAAGTAAACATTCCAGTCAATGAAACATCATTTCTGGAATTTTTATTGAGAATTCCGTTAATTATCTGCTGAGCTAGAAGGCACAATAACTACACAGCACTAATAGCAGTGGCAGAATAATAACACATTAAATTCCACAGCCAAGTAAAAGTAAACAATGTTCAAGTTAAAGCAACAACAACGACTCAGGCATCATGCGGCAATGTGTAGATGGAAAGATAGATGAAATACTTGAAATAAGATCATGTTCCTCTAGATTATCACATGGAAGTCAGTGTTCATCTGCAAGTGCCATGGGTTTTTCCATTGTCTGTACCGCTTATCCGATCTATTCTTGAGTCACGGGGAGCCTGTCTCAGGCGTCATTGGGCATCAAGGCAGGATACACCCTATCACACAATCACACACTACGGACAATTTAGAGATGCCAATCAACCTACCATGCATGTCTTTGGACTGGGGGAGGAAACCGGAGTACCCGGAGGAAACCCCCAATGCATGGGGAAAACATGCAAACTCCACACACACACGGCAGAGGCAGGAATCAAACCCCCAAACCTGGAGGTGTGAGGCAAACGTGCTAACCACCAAGCCACCGTGTTTACATTTTTCTTTCTCAAAAAAACATTTCTATTAGGTTTTCACCTTTTTCTTTTTCTTTTTCTAAAGCCCTGGAGGGGTGGATAGACATTTTATTTTCACTGAAGCCTTAGTTTTGCATATGACAGATTAATCTTTTTGGTGATATGGCATAGCTGCTTTAAAACAAAAAAATCAACTTTAGTTTTGTGAAAACATGACACTGGCTTAATTTCATCAGTAAAAATGTTTACTTTTCTATTTGAGACATTTTTAACTAAATATGATTTTGACACATTACCTTTCCTAACACCACTGCTAGTAGGTGGCAGCTTGAGCCCACATAGAAGCTTTTACACTCAAACACTCTTTCATAAATCATATACGCAGTAGTTCTTTTGCTATTGTCAACCACTAAATCTGCAGCCGTTTCTATGCAGGGCAGGAACTGTCTTGGTTTATAGACTGTCTATGTCTCAGAGCTCTAAGTGTTTATCGATGTATCCACAGAGGCCTATAATACATGATTTTTGCTCTCTGATGCTGTTCATTTTGCCAGGGTTCCTTATAAAGCACAGTAGCAGGATCTCGTTAAACAAGGCTCATGGGAATCCAAGAGACAAGCTGGTGCTAGTGTGTGCGCGTATTTGTTTTTGACTGACATCAATGCATTGTTTTTGTCCAAGTCACAACCTAGACTAGGGAACAGCTGAATCCATTGTGTTTTCGCTTAAACAAATTCACAAATTAACATGCACAACCACTTCCTCCATCACACTTTAGAAACTGCTTCTTAAAGCAAAATATTGAGGGATCTTTAGATTCTGATTAAATTCCATTGCTATGATCATGGTATAAATGAAAATTATAATTGAAAAAAGACAGACACCTTTACATATATAAACCCATAATCAAAGGTTTAATACCTGGAAAAGGTTTTCAAAAAGTAATGATACCTTGCTGGATAACTTTAGATAATGTCATGATGTTAGCAATTTCAATAGCAAATTTTATTGTCACAGAGTCATCTTGGCAGCCAGTTTCCTTCAGTCTTGCTTCAGAAGTATATGGATTTGCATTGTACCATAATGATGCCTAATAAAGCATCAAGCTCTGATAACTTAAAACTGTAGTGTGTAGTATTTTCTATTAAAATGAAGAAAAAAAAAAAATCCTGTAACAGTAATTCACATTCAGTGCTCGTTCATACTCCAGCTGAAACACGAGAAATATAATCACATCTAAACTTTAGGCACTAAAGATGCCTTAAATGTATGTTATTTTGAACAAACATAAAAAGCCATTTTAAAACAATTTCCCAAGATAAGTTTAGTACCTTGTGCCATACCCTGGTAGGTATTTTCAATATGATATTGTTATAGTTTGACATTTTAGAACAGCCTATGAAATGTGGCCTTATATATCTAAATAGAGATTTCCACAGTGTGATGGAAAGTTTAGTGAAGGAGGTTTATTTGTTTTAAATATTGGTACACCACAGGGTGTGTTTCCAATTATACAAATGAAATTCCTTTCCACATAAGTACTATAAGGTTATGTATGTATGTCAATAACATGACACCTTTTTATTATTTTTTTTAATTGGGTCAGACAATTAAATTATCTATAAATTATCAATTATATTCTTATATTTAGAATATCAAAAACAAAACGGAGGATAATTGTCTTTCTTGATTGTCAGAAAGAAGAGAGGGTAGAAAAAGAAGACAGTCATTGCATAGACTGACATTTAATGACAGTTTATAAAGTATTATTAATGAAATATCTTCAGCATTCATTTTACTTAGAGGGAAATAAAATAAAACCAGTGACAAAATGACCTACATTGATTTTTCATTAAATATCCCAAGCAGAGACTGAATCTTACTGCAAAATGTTAAGTATATCCCAAAAAAGGTATAATAAGAATTTTGACTATTTTGATGTTCTATTTATCCATCCACCCATCTCTCTCTCTCTCTTTTTCTAAAATTGCTGTGAACCATGTTAACATAAATTTTGTTATTAGTGTTAAGCATTTAAGGGTTCAGGATTTAAGGATTAAGGTAAGACCCATTTAACTATGAAGTCAGATAATTGTACACCAAGACATGTTTCATGCATAGAGAATTATTGGGACATGCCCTTAAACATTTGGCAGATGAGAGGGATGATTGAGTTTAGTTGCCAAACATGCTCAGACAAGCCTAAGGAAACGTTTGTAGTTTTGTCAAATATTATGTGTCTGAATTGAAGATGAAAGTATGATGGACAGGATAGTTTTCTTTCTATCATCTTTGCGTAAAAAAATTTAGGAGTGAAGAAGGAAAAATAGCACAGTTTTTCTTTAATATGTAATGTAATGCAATGTAACATGGAAACAAGAGACCATTTAAAAATTAAAATTAAAAACACTAATATACCTACATATATATATATATATATATATATATATATATATATATATATATATATATATATATATATATATATATATATATGTTTATATATAAGGCAAGTACTGAAGTAAATAAAAATTGATCCAGCACATCCTATTATTTTGCATTTTTTAATATTGTGATCCTACAGTTAATTGTGCACTCAGCTTAATGATGCCATTATGCTAAACTGAAGTAATGAAATGTCATGAGTGAGCACTCATCTGTTACTCTTTCCGCTCATCTTACCTTATCTCATAATTTTATCCATCATCCATTCTGTCACAGAGAAGAACAATGCCTCTGATTAAGATCTTTATCTTTAGACTTACACTTAGGTCTGAAGATATGTTTTAAATCTTCATTAAGCTTCATCAATCTTAAAAGATTCTGTATTCTATACAGTATCATCAGAATCAAGTTTTTCAGAATCAGTATCATCAGAATCAAGTTTATTGGCCAACTATGTTTTGCACACAAGGAATTTGGAAGTGGCTGTTGGTGACACTCAATGTATACTCAACAAATACATCAATGCTATACAGATTAAATAAAGACCACAATATTCTTCAGTTGGATTGACAAGAGGATCAGACATGCTCAGATATGTTCTGCATATTTTAGCCACTGGCTTTATTAAAAGCAAAATACTTCCTTTAGATTTTTAGGAGAAAGGTAATTAAATGTCTAAAGCATATTTGAAAGTGTGTGGGTGCCTACTTAATTTATTGCATGACTGTTTAATGAGAAATAAGTATTAAAGGTAATCATTTACAACGCTCCATATTAACCATGACTAATCATTAATAATTAATAACAGGAATTTGGTTTACTAGTCCCCAAAAGTAACTTTTCGGTGAATCTGGTTGAACTCAAGTACACACATGAGTATACTCTGCATGCAGGTGAGTCTTACTCTTAAGTATTAGGAGATAAAATCCATAAAAGTTAAAGTTAAAGCATGGTGTGGAATTAAACATGGTAAAAATGTCTCAATTACACACAAAAATAAATAAATAAATAAATCAAACAGATGGAAAGTGTTTAGTCCACAGAGATCAGTGCTGGATTTTGAAATAGAGCCTCTGCAGTTTCTTATGGTGCAGCCACAATGAACAAAGGGCAGCCCACTGTATCTTTCTAACTGCCAGTACTTTTCCACTGTCAGAAATAGCAGACTCCGCCCATGAAAACGCTCAGAGACACTCAGAGAGAGAGAGAGAGAGAGAGAGAGAGAGAGAGAGAGAGAGAGAGAGAGAGAGAGATCAGATCAGATCAGATCAGATCAGATCAGATCAGATCAACTGAGAAAATCCAGAGACTAATAATAAATAATTACAAAGAAATAAACAAACCCCACTATCCAATGTGGTGCTGCTGATTTTATCTGTCAGGGCACCCATAACATTCACTGCATGAATACAATTAATCAAATTTATCTGTCAGTTTAGGGTTTGTGACAGTGACAAGTAACTTCTTTCTGCCACATTTGTTAGTAACCTTATTGGTCTTTATCAGTATCAGTGCAGGAAGAGGTAGAGAGGAAGAAAAACCAAGAGGTTTCTCTTTGACAGACTGACATACAATGTTTTTTTGTTAATTATTTGCTATAATGAGGTTTTACTTCAATTAAAAAATTGTAATATTGTAATATATATATATATATATATATATATATATATATATATATATATATGTATATATATATATATATATATATATATATATATATATATATATATATTACAATATTACAATTTTTTAATTGAACTTGTTAATTTTTATTGCTTAACTGGAAACTTGAGTGAGCAACATTTAAGAAAAAAAAGAAGTACAATATATATATATATATATATATATATATATATATATATATATATATATATATATATATATATATATATATATATATATATATTGTACCTCTTTTTTTTCTTAAATGTTGCTCACTCAAGTTTACTTTTTTTTCTTAAATGTTGCTCACTCAAATTTAAGAAAAAAAAGAAGTACTATATATATATATATATATATATATATATATATATATATATATATTGTACTTCTTTTTTTTCTTAAATGTTGCTCACTCAAGTTTCCAGTTAAGCAATAAAAATTAACAAGTTAATTTATGTGTAAATTTTCCTATACTTAAAACGCTGCAGGACAGTTTATGGAAACAGCACACCCAGAAAACCTGATAGACTTGATTGAACATTCTTGGAAACAAAAGTTCCAAGAACTGTAATAGCTACAACACACTCAAATTTGATATGTTGTGATTGCACTAAAAGGTAACTGAAGCCATATTACAGCCCACAAGGTGGTGATATTGATAAGGGACCATGAATTAATCATTGCATCAAACACTCAAAGATTATTCAAAACTTCCTACATGAGGAGACTAAGTTAAAAGCCAGGTGTTAGATTACTGTTATTGCATGTCATAATTATTGTTTGAGCTTGTGGTGAAGACACACATACAGTAATCAGTGTTCCACTCAAACTTGTATACAGTCTATATATTATTTTAGAGCCATATGTAAACTGTTAGTGGAAAAGTACTGTGAAATGGATTGACAGGCTGAGACCAACAAAGGAAGACAAGGAATAAGAGTGGGTGTGACATGTGGGGTGGAGGGAGGGATAAGCACAGACAAAAGCAGAAACTGTGAGGCAAAAAAAAATATTTAGAGCTCTCTGTCACATAGAAAACAACCTAAAAATAGGAAGCGTACGTTCTCTCCTGAAATAAACCCAGCTGCCACAATGTGTGCAGTGTGTGTGTAGGTGCATAAAAATGAAATATGGGTCAGCTATTAAACCACTTTTAAATGAGATTTCCTTTAGTCATGCTTTAAACTGTGCCCACTGAGCCTAACTCTTAAACATAAGTTCACACATATTCACCTTACAGATGTAGTCATCCTTCATACCATTATTGGACAAGACAGATCGAGTGGATGTAGAAAAGTTTTGTATCATATATTATTTGTATTTACAAAGACTAGTGTTTTAGTCAGCATTTTAGTCTGTATGGTTTATTCAGGGATACAATTTTCACTTATCCAGTATGTCAGACATTTGAGACAGTGACAGACATAAGGGCCAATTGTCAGACAGACGCCAGTGACAGGAAGATGGAAACACTGCTTTAGATGTGTGAAATGTCACATAATCTACTATTTGATTAAAAAGGCTACACTTTCTATTTATTAATTCATTGCTCTATATCTGGATGACTTCTGAGGAGAAACACAAGTAACACAAGTAACTCTCCATCCACAACAGAAGTATGTAAAATATAATGTTATTCCATTCAAATAGTGACACACTGACTCATTACAGCACTACAGTACAAGAGATATGCCAAATAAATTAATATAAATGTAGTTTCCGTAATCTTAGGCCTTCTATGAATACCAAAATTAAAGCCATTTCCTAAGATATTTACTAAGCAGTTCAAATAATGGAAGTCCATATTATCAATCTCATTGCAATAAAATATGAATTCTCTGTAAGGTTTTTAGAATAGAATATGTTCTGTACACTCTTACAGAATCCAAAACTAAAGCAAAAGCTTTTGCAGCTGTATTTTTTATGCAATTCGGTTGTAAATATTGCCATAACTTATCTTTTGTCGAAGTAATCAAACACAGGTTTAGTTGCATTTCAGCCAGAGCTCTGAAATGGTCACGTACTTTACATAAGCTTTCTAAAATATGCAGATTTCTACTCTAAGTAGTCTTAACTAAATTTGAAATGTGCTTTAGTGGGGTAATGATTTGGCAATTTGGATTGATTAACCTTTTTAGGGTTAATAAGTCACCAGACCTTCAGAATTTCTTAAAAGAATAGTATTTGGCAAAATGTTAAGTAACATTGTTGAGTGGATGTTCTGTGCAAGCAAGCTTTTCAGACATGCTTCGATGCCTTTCTGAGAATACAGCCTTAGCTGCCAGCAGTTTTCTTTTTCCATGTGCTTTGTCATCTTTAAGGATGTTCAAGAACTATATTATTGTAATTAACTGTGTCATGGCTCACTGAGGTATGTATATGAAGGTGAACACCTGTAAACTTTTTTTTTTTTTTTCAATTAAAAAAAACAGATTGTTGTTGGCTTACACAAATCTTTTACATGTGCTTGTACACACATTCACAGTGAGAAGACTGGTAGGGAAATGCCTGGAAGGGGAACCAAAGTTTGAAAAAAAAGTGTAATGAAATGCATATACAGGAAAGAGATGAGTCAGTATAAAGTAGGGTGTTTAATTATTGATGCTATGGGGCTGTTTGGAGCTAATGGTGGCTTCAAATATATTTTAATCCAAAAAACATTGTTCCCTAGGTTCATACCTTCATGCAATTCAACATGGTCAAAATGTTATGGTCATTTCATTCTCTGGGTTTCAAAATTGAAAACGTATGCCTTGTTGCATTGAATCTTTCCAAGTATCACCATAATGTTTTCATTTTACCAGATTTATTTTACATGTGTCTGATATGTTTATCCAAGATGACATACAACTGAGATCCTAAGCTTAGGTTACTCTCTGTGTATTGTGTGTAAACATGCAATAAACTGGTGTCCACTGGTGTGAATGAATGAATGAAATGAATGAATGAATGAATATAATCATTATGAATCCAAATAAAAACAGAGACAAATGAGCACCCTTCAACATGTGGTTCTGCTAAAACAAGTTTGTCTTTATTTAGTCATAAAAATTAAATCTGTTAAATCTGTTCATTTACAACTAATCTGAGAAGTAATTAACATGTCAAGCTAAGTACATATCCAACACTTTCTCTGACTGCAAGTTGCAAAACATGAAATCATGTTTGAAATGAAATCAGAAAGTCTGTTCTGATTTTAAGAAAAATTTGCAGATTTATTTTATAATGCTAAGGATCCAACCAGTTGTTTCCTAAGCATTAGCTGGTGTATTTGCTAATGCAGCATTTACATTTGACTTCAGACTTAAGTTGAGACATATTACAACAGATAAAGTGAAGAAGCAGATGTCTGACCCTGGGCCATAGTTTAATAAACTAAACTGAAAATATTAACAATGAAATTACCAGACAAACCAATAAAAAAGTAAGGGCAGCTTAAACAGTTTATTTTTTGAACATGTAACTGCCCAGTTTATCGATCAATTCCTTGCAAAATAAAACCACAAGAAGAAAAATCCAAAGATTTTTTTTTATTTTGTCATTCATTCACATTACTTATTTCTGCTGGACCACAAAACCAGGAATAATCCCAAATTTTAACTAATCCAGTTGTGCTTGTTTCCAGACATGTATCAGCGCCAGCTAATATAGCAGACCTTTTACATTTAATTCATTTACTGAGGGGAAAATTCCAAAAGAAGGCCTCGTGACACCATTTGTAAGCAAACTAAGAAATCAACTCATTCTTAGCATCCATGTATGACATGCTGTTTATCATTTACACAATAATATTCCAACTATCCTTCCAGGGTTTTGAAACTTGATTCAACGCAACCTGAAGAGCAAAATATCAGCAAAGATTTAGCCAGTGATATAATGCCAATTCCTGACTTCAGAACAGTCAGCTTTGGTAATTAACTCTTCATATCTGTATTTACCTAATAATAACCACTCATTTTCTCTTTTACTAAGCAGTGTATTCAAAATCAGTATAAAAGACAATGCCTGTACTAACAACAACCACAAAATGAAATTCTTCTTCTAGAAGTATTAATTATTTTGCACAGCAATCAAAATTGGACATCCCAAGCTTAGTGGACCTGACATGGGATAAGTGATATGCTTTTACATATACTTAGACTGAAACTTCACTATGATTTAAGCAGATGTTTCTAGCTGGTGTTTTCCTGTGGTGATCAATCATGTGACATCCCCAGGAAAACAGGCTGTGCTTGTATGGTTTATGTTTCAGTGGTGAAAGTTTGAAGACATTAGTTACCAGAATTTCATCCAGTCCCCAAATTGGGGATTTCAATTTGCAAAGAAGGCATTTTGGTGGTGAATAATACATTTGTGTACATATGTGCACTAAACATTGCTCTTAGAGGTTGATGTGACACAGCAAAAATACCAAATTAAAAAGAGCCCACTAGAGGTATAGTTTCACAACACAAATTTCACAACAACAATGAAAAGCATAATTCGACATAAAACATTTCCCTATTTACTCATATATGGCCTAAATCTAGAAACAATGACTTTAATTTAAATGTTGTATTTACTAATGTTGCAAAATTTTAAATAATTAGACAATATAGGTGGCAAATTTGCTATACTTCTGTTGAGTTTTGTATGATATTACAAATCGCAATGGATAAACAACAAATATATATGCATATACAAGACTCAGCCATCACCCCATGTTTGATACTTTGATAAGATACAATCAATAAGGCAGAATTCATAGATTTTACTGTTTTTACATATTAATATATGAAGGTCCACCGTATCAGTAGTGCTTTTGGTTGTAGTATATTAACACAATTGGTGATTTCATTTGAAGACAATGGACAACAAATTTTTTCAGAAGATCCAGACAGACCCTCTTATAAAAGCTACAAAGAAAATCATGTATTTTTAGAGAATCCACATAGCTTTTGTGGTAATAAATAAATCATACATGTGAACAGTGAGAAGATCAACATGTTACAGGGAGAAATAGACATACATGATGACACCCACAGAACAGACTATTACTAACCAAAAGTTTAGCAAAAGCTTGATTTTAGGGGGCTCATAAAGCATCCCCTGAATGACACGTTCATCTTCTTCAGTGACTTTTGGCGTTGATGCCGCTGTCTCTTCTTTGTTTTTACAAAGCCAATCAAATAGACACAAGAAAGGCCCCCACTTGTTTTTTGCCTTCATTCTTCTGCCCTATTTTGTCCCCACTGGGGTCGGTGCCTCTGTGCTGGGTGTTGTAGGATCCTGGTTACAAAGGGCAAGGCATAAGGAGTTTAATATCAGCTCCATCAAGACATTGTTCTTTGTGGACATCTAGAGGCAGTTCTTTCTGGCAGATGGTGTTGCCATTGCAGTGGGCAGAACTCTTATTGTCCAGCTTAAGTTTTCTTTCCGATCACCCAAAGAGGCAACTTTTCCATATTGCGTAGTCCCCAAAATGGTGGTGCGCTCAATCTTCTCCTTGGTTGGAGGAGGAGTACAAAGACTTACGGCCACAGCTACCAGGCCTGAGATCCAGAAGAGTCCAGCAGCTATGTACATATAGTGGACATGTGTGATGAAGGCAGGTCGCTCATCTGGCTGATCGCAGCGGGGTTCACGATATACAAAACCAAGGATAAGACGTGTGGTACCCAGAACAAAGCCAGTCATGCCACCCCAGAAGGCACCTGTCTCGTTACAACGCTTCCAGAAGATGCCAAGCAGAAAGAGAGCAGCAATGGGTGGTGTAAGGTATCCTGCCATTTCTTGGATGTACATGTACTTTTGGGCCCTACCTTGCATCTCAATGATAACTGGCATCCAGGCAATGCTGATGCCTACCATGATGATCACAAACACCCGGCCCACAAACAACCAGCTCTCGGGAGGAGGCACACTTGCGCACCAACTTGTAGATGTCCAGGGTGAAGATGGTGCTGGCACTGTTGAAGATAGAGTCCAAGTCACTCATGAGGGCAGCAATCATAACAGCCATCATCAGTCCACGCAGGCCCACTGGCATAACGCTCATGACCAGTCGAGGGTAGGCAATGTTAGAGCAGCCAGCCTGGCTGTTGCACACTGCCATGCAGTGCTCAGGCCCAATGCATGCCAGCTCATCTGCAAACAGTATTCTGGAGATCATTCCTGGAATAACGATGATGAACATAGGAAGAATTTTTAGTATGCCTGCCATTAGGGTTGAGCCCTTTGCATGGGCAATGTTTTTAGCTGCAAGTACCCTTTGTACTATGACCTGGTCAGCACACCAGTACCAGATGGATGCTGGAGTCTGGCCTAACAGGAACCCAGGCCAGGGGATGTCCTCATCAAGGGGCCCTCGTAGGAGCTTGAGGGAATTTGGCTTTGGGTGGATGCGACAGGAATTGGTGTACTCAAAACTATAGTTGTACCTGGCAAGAATGGCAGTGACATTTGGAACAGCCTCCATGTATTTCTCTCTAACACCATCTAGTCCGCCCACCTTGATCAAGCTGATGGCTGTAAGGCTCAAAGCTCCACTTATCATAAGTATGGCCTGAATAGTGTCAGTGTAGATGACAGCAACCAGGCCACCCGTCACTGTCAGCAGTGCTGTCATTGCAATGAGCAGGATGATTGACAGATACAGATTCCAACCTAAAGACTCCTGGATGAAAAGAGCACCTGCATACAAGTCCACTGACAGTTTGGTGAAGATGTACAGCAAAAGGGAAAGACCAGCAAAGTAAACCTTTAGCCGTTTTCCACCAAAGCGCTTTGAGAGGTATTCTGGCATTGTGTACACCCCACAGTGGATATAAACAGGAATGAACACCCAGCCCAGAAGCTGAAGGAGAAGGAGGGCGTTGAACTCCCAGGCACCTACAGCAAAACCACTTGCTGCCCCCGAGCCAGCTAGGCCAATAAAGTGTTCACTGCCAATGTTGCTGACGAACAGTGATGCTCCAATCACCACCCAGTTCATAGTTCGACCAGCCAGGAAGTAACCACTTACACTGCTGTGGTTGGCCTTCCACATAGCAAAGAATCCAATGCCAAGCACAAGGACAAAATAAAGTGCAACAACTGCAATGTCTGCTACCTCCATTGATGATGCCATGTTTAAATATTTACTGGTATAAAAATAACTAATATGTTTGCTTTATCAAAGTTGCAAATAATGCAAATGAAAAAAAATAATCTTTTAATTCTTTGGTTTGGCGACTTTTTAGATGGGAACAGATTCATCTACCATCTGTCAGGGTAATTTCTATTTGGTTTAAGCATTAAGGTTTAAATAATCTATCCGATGCCCCTCTTGAAGGGGATATTTTGTGGAGATCCCCTCAGGCTTCTCGTCTACTAAAGGCTATACTTTACATTCTGCAAGACAGAGAGACAGACAGAGAATAAGACAGAAGTAAATGAGACAGAGAGAAAGAACATGCATTAAATTGCTGTACATACAGTCAAACGGAATGTCAAAATCATTTTAATCAATTATTATGTAGATTAACATTTGATTACGTATGTGTGGTGTGTGTGTGTGGGGAGACAAATTTACATGCCCTTAAGTTTGCGTAACCTATTCATGTAAATCTGCTACTTCCCTCCTCTGCTCCACCATTTCACATTTTAATGCACACATACCCACAAATCAGAAGCCAGATTATACATGAGCACACGTAAACCTATAAAGATACCGATTCCTTTTTTCCTTAATAAATATATCTTGAGTAACTGCTGAAAATTATGCTATGCTGCCCTCTTGGTGAACATGCCATATTTCATACATTATTACGGATGAGTTTGGATTCACACACACGTCAAATTCTACTCTCAGACCTACACAGTGTCAGGGACTAAAAGATTACATTTCTGTCTATGTAGAGACTCAATGCAGAGATAATTATATAATGCCTTTATTCATCTTGATGCACAAATATCAGATACTTTCCATTTGCTATTCTAGCAAGATCTACCAAGGAAGTCAA
The DNA here is from genome assembly GCA_033459395.1 of Hemibagrus guttatus. NCBI lineage: Eukaryota > Metazoa > Chordata > Actinopteri > Siluriformes > Bagridae > Hemibagrus > Hemibagrus guttatus. The sequence continues at coordinate 23,645,153 of JAUCMX010000006.1, forward strand.
GTTAAGCCAAGAAGCAGACACATGTTTCACCAATACTGACAAGCTACAGTGTAATTCAAAGCGAGTGAGAGAGAGCTTAAATATAGACTAGAGCTTTATTCGTAAAAAAAAAAAATCTTTGTAATCAGAAATACAAAGACAGTGATATCAATAAGAAGCCACGTGGTTAAAAAGTTTTTCAAACGCTTAAGGGGGTGTGATCGGTTTTAATCACACTGCTAGACCATGTCCACAAACTAACGCGAGCATCACCAAGAAACAAGTAGTGGGTGGAATTTTCCAGAACTGAGACCTGTGCGCGCTCGCTCGCTCGCTCTCTCTCTCTCTCTCTCTCTCTCCCTCCCTCCCTCCATCTCGAGCACTTTCTCACGCAGAGTCTCAATTAACGTGTGTATTAAAACATCACCTGAATTATTGCCATATTGCATACATTTTTACAGAAGAGTTTGGATTCAAACACAGGTCAAGTTCTACTCTCAGACCTCTAAGGGCCGAAAAGACTGTACTTCTGTCTATGCAGAGACTCAATGCAGAGATAGAAATGCAATGTCTTGCTATACTACATTCCTCTTGGTGCAGAAATATCAGATACTCTCCATTTGCTATTCTAGCAAGAACTACCAAGCAGACACATGTTGCACCAATACTGATAAGCTACAGTGTTATTTCCTGTCAGATTCTCCTTCCAAACTATTTGGTTATCACAGGATTCACTTAAAGCCAAAAACCGATTCTGAGGTCAGATATGTAAGCCTTTGCTCCAGGTTTGTGAACAGATCTGATCTAATCCCTTTATAGGTGTACTGCCAGGCCAAAATACTCTTCTCTTACTAATAGCTCAAAATGCTTGATCTTAATACCATGTTCATGTTCATGCTCTTCACTTGGATGTGCTCTGGTAACCCCTGGCAACAGATCAGAATAGCTGCCTACACTCATGACAGAAGATGGCATCAAGGTCATCAAGACATATTATATTATAAGTGCAATCAAAACCCTGTGAGCGTTATGCGCGTTTATAATACACATGCCTCTCACAATTTATAGCTGGGAATCAGCAGAAAGTTCAAAGCCAGCGAGAGAGAGCTTAAATATAGGCTAGAGCTTTATGCTGCTAAATCTTAGATCCGTAATTCGTAATTTTCTTTCGCAATGGAAACACCAAGACAGTGATATCGATCAGAAATCTCGTGGTTAAAAGGGTTTTCAAACGCTTAAGGGGGTGTGATGGCTTTTAATCACACTGCTAGACCATGTCCACAGACTAACGCGAACATCACCAAGAAGCAAGTGAGTGGAATTTTCCAGAACTGAGACCTGTGCGCGCTTTCTCTCTCTCTCTCTCTCTCTCTCTCTCTCTCCCCTCTCTCTCTCTCTCTCTCTCTTTCTTTCTTTCTTTCTCACTCAGAGTCTCGATTAAGGTGTGTATTAAAACATAACCTGAATTACAGTATAATGCAGTACAATGACACTGCCTCTATTGTAAAGACATACAACAGAGAGCACGACATCTCGGTCCTGTCACTCAGGTGAATGTTATCAAAACACAACAACAAGCAGCAGCGCTATATCTGTCCCTTATTAATGTCATCTATACTACATATATCATATGTAGCCATCATACTTCACATTACCCTTCTTGTCAAATTAGGCGTCAACCATGAGGGACGACTTACCATTCACACTTAGTGATGCGATGTTCAGCACCGAGGCCATTAAGCTTGCGTCCAAAAAACGAAACATTTCGCAGTGAAGCTCTGTACCGGAACTTGAGTCGTTTTGCCACGTGATCTGTGACGTCCGAAGTTTCGCGTCCACACAGAAACACGTGACTGCATTGTATTCTGGTTCAAAATTAGCGGATCTTTCACAGGTTATGTCCCCTCTTATGTCTTTTCTAAAATAGGTGATCTGAACTTTCTCTTGATCTGCAGCTATGATATCTCAAAGATCCCCATCAAACTCTCCAACTTCCACAGACAGATGCTACTTTCCTGGTCTCTCATCTTCAAACACAATTTCACCCAAGGCACATATTATATCTGAAAAAACAGGAACATTACTTACAAAAACAAATCTATTTTCTTTGAAAACTGGTTCAACAACAATCTCATATTAGTTGGTCAGTTGTTGAAACCCAATGGACAATTTTATAACAATACAGAAATTCTCTCAGCTTCCTGTATCTCCATTGTTCTTGATGCAGTTCCTTCAGTGTGGTTATGCTGTTAAAAGGATTTACTGTGTCAGCTCCTGTTGTTTCGGATATTGATCCCAGACAAACTAATGTAGGAAAGATATGTTTTCCAGTCAGTCACTAAAACTATAAGAAAGTTAGAACTCTATTTCAACAACTTACTGTAACTCTCCCTCATGTTAAGTATTACTCTACCTTACAAATATATTGTAACTAATAAAGTAAGAGAAATCTCTTTCAAATTTATACGCTTTATAAATACTACCCAGTTAAAACGTATCTTTCAGTAAGGTTTAAAAAGAACATTGACACCAACTGCTCTTTCTGTAATTCCTGTTTTGAGACAATTGTACATTTATTTTGGACATGTACTTATACTGAAGTGTTTTGGTCTTATGTCCTTAGTTTCATTCAAATCAAAATTCGCAATGATTTCTGCTTTTCTTTTAAAGACATTTTTTTGGAATCTTTAATTACAAGGAAGAGGAGAGACAAATATTTTCTAATAAATTTTATCTTTATATTTGCTAAATTCTATATTCATAAATTTAAATTTACTAACAATGAACCACTTTTTATGGTGTTCAAAAATGACATTATAAGATATTTTGAAAGCATACAATTAAAAAAAAAAAAAAAAAAATATATATATATATATATATATATATATATATATATATATATATATATATATATATATATATATAAAACAAGGCTTTAAAAATACTACGGGTCCGTGAGTGTTATGACATAGGTCTTTAATTTATTTATTTATTTACTTGTTTAATTGTTTGTTTGTTGGTTTGTTATTTTACTTATTTATTCTTTGTGCCTTATTGCTGTTGTTGCCTGTTTGTACCCTTATGTTATTGTTGTTAAGCCCTCTGCTGTTCTATGTTTGCATTTGTTCTTGGTTCAATAAATGATAATTATACATACATTAAATCAATCAATCAGTCTTTCACAGGTTAGAGTGTCACTACTCGATCCGTTTGTACTGCAAAACTGCGGTTTGTACTGCGAAACGATTTACGGCAGTTTATTTATACGGCAGGTATTAATAATACTGTTGGCAGGCGCATGCGCAGGACAAAACCCGAGTTTTCGCAAATGCGCAGGACAAATCGTGTTTCCGGTACGGTTCGAGTAGTGATAGCTAGTGTCATTCGCTTCGCTAATGAATTGAGGCAATACTTTTAAATTATCAGCATGGAACCAGCCAAGAAACCTGCCTCCTCAGTCCCGTATGAGAGAATATTCTAGAAAGCCAGGAAAGCAGATAAAGAGATAAAAGATAAACAGCCCCTGCATTGTTGTTCGCAAGTATAGGTTCAGGACTAGAACAAAACCTTATGTGTATAAGGCTGCGTGTTGATCAAAGGAGATTTATAAAATTGCTACAGTACAAGTTAATTCATCCCATTGATAAATTCATTCATAGAATCACTTGTTCATACATTGTCTAAATACACGATATTGCCAAAAGTTTTGGGACACCCCTCCAAATCATTGAACTCAGATGTTGTTTTCAGGGTTTGGGCTTGGCCCCTTAGTTCATGTGGAAGAAACTCTTAATGCTTCAGCATACCAAGACATTTTGGACAATTTCATTCTCTAGTAAAATAAATCTACAAAGGCTATTATGAATTTTGGCCCCGATATGTTCATTATTACACCCTTCCAAATTATTGAATCCAGGTGTTGTTTTTCAGGGGTTGGGTTTGGCCCCTTTGTTTCAGTGAAAGGAAATCTTAATGCTTAATTATAACAAGACATTTTGGACCGTTTCATGCTCTCAACTTTGTGAGAACAGTTTGGAGATGGCCCCTTCCTGTTCCAACATGACAGGTATGCTGAAGCATTAAGAGTACCTTTGACTGGAACTAAGGGGCCAAGCCCAACCCATGAAAAACAACACCTGAATTCAATGATTTGGAGGTGTGTACCAAAACTTTTGGCAATATAGTGTACATCAACACTGACCCATGAAATACTCTTTTTGTTGCCTTTATGATTTATTACATGAAACATGATTTCTTCTTCTTCTTCTTTCGGCTTTTCCCTTCAGGGGTCACCACAACGAATCATCTCTCTCCACCACCTATCCCTATCTTCTGCATCTTCAACACTTGCACCCACTAGCTTCATATCCTCATTTATTCCATCCATATACCTCCTCTTTGGCCTTTCTCTTTGCCTCCTGCCTGGCAGCTCCATGTCCAACATTCTCCTACCAATATACTCACTCTCCCTCCTCTGAACATGTCCAAACCATCTTAATCTGGCCTCCCTAACTTTGTACCCCAAACGTCCAACATGGGCTGTCCCTCTGATGTACTCGTTCCTAATCCTGCCCAATCTTGTCACTCCCAAAGAGAACCTCAACATCTTCAGCTCTGCTACCTCTAGCTCTGACTCCTGTCTCTTCCTCAGTGACACTGTCTCTAAACCATACAGCATGGCCGTTCTCACCACTGTCCTTTACACCTTCCCTTTGATTCTCGCTGATATTTTCCGATCACAACATGAAACATGATTTATTATGATTTATTCAATATGCTATTCAGCCACTTGACCAGAAGATGTCACTAGCGTGCACCGTGTTGGAATATTTAAAGTAAGGAACCATTTCCCGATACAGTTGAGGGGAAAGCCTCAGTGCTTCACAAAGTTTTATTTCACTATCACTAGTTTTCAAAATGTCATACGTGCAGTCCAACTTTTATCCTGCGACTGTGTAGGTCAATAAGCAGGATAATATCTCTAACAATACGAAAGCGCCGAGGCTGCAGCACTGCATTATGGGTAAAGTCGGCGCGTAGAAATTACAGTCGGACAAATTCACAGGAAAAAACGAGTGTTAAAAGGGATACAGATAGTGAGCAAGTAAGCTAGTGTCACAGTAATCTAGTGTCACATATAAGGGTTGAAAAACACTAGCTCTGTGTCTCTGTCATTGTGTTTTGCTTTCACAGCATCTGTTTATGATCTATCACAAACTGTAGATGTAGCAATACAGAAAGAACAACTATATCAGCATTGCATTTTTTTTTTTTTTTTTTTAGATCTAACACACTCCATTTGTCTCAACAAATCAGCAAGTTAAACCATAATATCTTTTACGTATTTAAAATGCATGTCTCAGCCAGTGTTCATTAAAATCACACTGCATTTGAATGTAAAAACAGGACATAAGCTGATAATAGTAGTGGTCTATTTAGAGCCATCACACATTAACACAACAAAATGTGTGCAAATTATATGCAGTGCATATAATTAAAATGTCTCTCACTGTGACTGTACATCTGGAGGTGATACATTAAAGAATGGATGTTTATAGTGACTTTAACTATATTTCATCTTTTAATATGTGTATAATCAGTCTTCTCGTCTTACATATGTTATGGTAACAATGCTTGGAGCACTATTTTAATTTAATCAATACAATATATCGCTAATCTTTAATGCTTGATCATCTGTGCAAGTAAAGATGCAGAACTTTTCAGAAGGTTCACTTGCACAGTTGCTGAACGACATTTGTATTAAACTCCTGGAAAACCTTGTGTAAATCTCTTGTATTTTGCAGTAATATACTCAAATTTATGCAGTGCCGGTCCCAAGCCCGGAAAAAATGGGAGGGTTGCGGCAGGAAGGGCATCCGGCGTAAAACCTGTGCCAAGTTGTTGTGCGGACCAGTCGGTCCGCTGTGGCGACCCCGAACAGGGAGCAGCCGAAAGCAACTTCTATACTCAAATTTATGACATGCATCTAATATAACCTGCAAAAATAGCAGGTCTAGGGTTTACTGATGTGCAGAACTGATGTATTCAAGTGAAGAAGCTTTTATTGTCATTTCAACCAAATATAGCTGACATAGTCCATAGTGAAATGAGACAGTGTTTCTCCAGTGTGTTCTCCCTCTGACCATCCCTATACTTCTCCATCAAAATTCTCAGAGCAAAAATTGCATCAGTTGTGCTCTTTCTGGGCATGAAGCCATACTGCTGCTCACAAATTTCCACTACCTTCCTTAACCTAGCTTCCACTACTCTTTCCCATAGCTTCATTGTATGGCTCATCAACTTTATCCCCCTATAGTTGCTGCAACACTGCACGTCACCCTTGTTCTTAAAGATCGGCACTAATAGACTTCTTCTCCATTCCTCAGGCATCTTCTCACTCTCTAAAACCCTGTTAAACAAACTAGTTAAAAATTCCACTGCTGCCTCTCCTAGACACTTCCAGACCTCCACCGAGATGTCGTCAGGACCAACTGCCTTTCCACTTTTCATCCTCTTCAAAGCCTTCCTGACTTCATCCTTTCTAATCTTATCTACTTTCTGTTCCACAGAGTTCACCCCTTCTACTCTTTTTTCCGTTTCATTTTCCTCATTCATCAGCTCCTCAAAGTACTCCTTCCATCTCCTCTGTACACTCTCCTCACTTGTGAGCACCCTTCCATCTATATCCTTAATAACTCTAACTTGCTGCACATCCTTCCCATCTCGATCCCTCTGCCTAGCTAACCTGTACAAGTCCTTCTCTCCTTCTCTAGTGTCTAATCTAGTGTACAACTCGTCATATGCCTTCTGCTTGGCCTTAGACACCTCCCTCTTCACTCTGCGCTGTAACACCTTGTATTCCTGTCTATTCTCTTCAGTCCTGTCCATGTCCCACTTCTTCTTGGCTAACCTCTTCCTCTGGACACTATCCTGAACTTCCTCATTCCACCACCAAGTCTCTTTATCTTCTTTCCTCCTTCCAGATGAAACACCCAGCACCTTTCTCCCTGTCTCCCTGATCACTTCTGCCGTAGTTTCCCAGTCATCTGGCAGCACTACCTGACCACCCAGAGCCTGGATCAACTTCTGTCTAAATTCCTCACAACATTCCTCCTTTTTCAGCTTCCACCAGTTGGTTTTCTCTTTCAGATTGCCTCTTCTACATAGGATGTAGTCTACCTGTGTGCTCCTACCTCCACTCTTGTAAGTCACTCTATGCTCCTCCCTCTTCTGAAAATAAGTGTTAACCACAGCTATGTCCATCCTCTTAGCAAAGTCCACTAATATCTGTCCTTCAAGGTTCCTTTCCTTAACCCCAAACTTGCCCATCACCTCCTCATCACCTGTGTTCCCCTCACCAACATGTCCATTAAAATCTGCTCCTATAACCACTCTCTCACCCGTGGGAATACTCTCTATCACCTCATCTAATTCACTCCAGAATCTCTCTTTCTCCTCTAACTCACAACCTACCTGTAGGGCATCACCCCTTCAATCTCTAACTTCAGACTCATCACCCTGTCTGACACTCTCTTCACCTCCAGAACATTCCTCACAAACTCCTCCTTCAGGACCACACCTACCCCATTTCTCTTACTATCCACACCATAATAAAACAGCTTGAATCCTGCTCCTATACTACGAGCCTTGCTACCCTTCCAGCTGGTCTCCTGTACACACAGTATATCCACCTTCCTTCTCTCCATCATATCAGCCAGCTCTCTACCTTTCCCTGTCATAGTACCAACATTCAGAGTTCCTATTCTCAGTCCTGCACTCTTGCCTTTCCTCTTCTCTCTCTGTCTGTGCACTCTCCTCCCTCCTCTACTTCTTCGACCAACAGTAGCCCAATTTCCACTGGCGCCCTGTAGGTCAACGGCACCGATGGCGGTCATTGTTAACCCTGGCCTCGACAGATCCGGTATGAAATTCAGAGTAATGATGATTCGCATGATTAAATTTGTCAATGTTTTATGCCGGATGCCCTTCCTGGCGCAACCCTCTCTATTTATCCGGGCTTGGGACCAGCACAGAAGTCACTGGACTGTGACCCCCATGGCTAGATTGTGTTCCAAAATGTTTTGATCATTAGAAAAATGGGTGGATTCAAAACAAAAAGGTGCCATGTTTTAAGTTGTTTAACACATCCAGATGTAGATACCAAGAAATGAAAATTAAAATGTATTGTCGTATATTCATCTTTGGATCTCAAATCTTCACAGTACAGCAAAAATATAAGAATTGGATTTGCTGTTTGCACATGTGTTTGTGATACGTGGCTTTGTAGTAGTAGATAAACAATCCTTTGCTGGAGTGGACTAGCATGTCTGTCTTCAACTTCATTATCCAATTTGCTGTCGAGCTGTCCGAATGACATTTCCCACGCCGACCACGTTATTAACTACTCTACCCAGAATGCATTGCTGCACTCTCAGCGCTTTCGTATTTTGCGAGTTTCTTTGGCGCATGCGCAGCTACTTTGACCTACACAGTCGCAGGAGAAAATGGCAGCGCTTGGTCTGTGGCTGCAGGTATGACATTCTAAAAACGTTTGAATATATTTTATTTAACCAAGCAGGCAATTTAACGACATTAATGTGACATGTTGTCTTAGTATAAAAGACATCTAAACAGTTGTTTGTTATTTAAATGTACATGTAACTTCTAAGACTACTCATACAGGCCGGCTAGTCAATGTGTAGCGCTTAATGTTAGCAGTAGAAGCAGCAGTTTTGCTAGCCAGATATTTCCTGTAAGTTATATCATTATATACGGACATACTAATATTTTTTATTAACGAAAAGCTGAATTGAATGATTGTCTCGAAGCATTAGTTTTCTTTATTTACACAGAGGATTAGCTATACTGTATCTTGAGACAGTTAGCCGTAAGGCGCTGTGGTGGCACTATGGCCAGCCGTGATGCACTTGAACATTGAAGGTTATGAAGCGAGGTAGTTTATTAACTTGTACACTGTATTTTTTATATATGTATATTATAATCACATTAAACGTAATGTTAAAAGGGCTTAATAATGAAGGCAGTAATATTACTCTGGTAATAAAAATGTTTCACTTCTCTCTCCAGGTGCGTCAGTTGAGCACGTCGGTTGCCCGACCGGCAGCAAAGCTGATTAAGGTAATATAGAGGACAAAGCTGTTTCTGTTGGGTTTGTGTTCTTACTGTAAAGTTTATACATTACAAAAACACTTGTCCCATCATTGAATTCAGGGGTTGGGCTTGGCCCCTTAGTTCAAGTGAAAGGAACTCTTAATGCTTCAGCATACCAAGACATTTTGGACAATTTCATTCTCCCAGCTTCGTGGGAACAGTTTGGGGATGTCCCCTTCCTGTTCCAACATGACTGCACACCAGTGCACAAAGCAAGGTCCATAAACACATGGATGAGTGAGTTTGGTGTGGAGGAATATGACTGTCCTGACCTCAACCCGATAGAACACCTTTGGGATAAATTAGAGTGGAGACTGCGAGCCAAGCCTTCTCGTCCAACATCAGTGCCTGACCTCACAAATGCGCTTCTAGAGGAATGGTCAAAAATTCCTATAAATACACTCCTAAATCTTGTGGAAAGCCTTCTCAGAAGAGTTGAAGCTGTTCTAGTTACAAGGGGTGGACCAACTCCATATTACATTCATGTGCATTTAAAGGCAGACATCCCAGTTTTGACCAGGCTTGCAGTCTCCGCTCTAATTCATCCCAAAGTTGTTCTATTGGGTTTAAGGTCAGGACTTTGTGCTGGCCAGTCAAGTTCCTCCACACCAAACTTGCTCATCCATGTCTTTATGGGCCTTGCTTTGTGCACTGGTGTGCAGTCATGTTGGAGCAGGAAGGGGCCATCCTCAAACTGTTCCCACAACGTTGAGAGCATGAAACGGTCCAAAATGTCTTGTTATAACTAAGCATTAAGATTTCCTTTCACTGAAACAGAGGGGCCAAATCCAACCTCTGAAAAACAACACCTGGATTCAATGATTTGTAAGGGTGTAATAATAAACATATCAGGGCCAAAATTCATAATAGCCTTTGTAGATTTATTTTACTCATTGATTAAATAAAGGTGTTTTTTTTAAAAAACAAGCATCTCTTTAGTTATAAACGGTAAGCTCATTCATTTTGTCAAGCCTCATGTTTAAATTTCAACACCAAAAAAAATAATTTGGCTATTAAATGTTTTGTGTATCAAGAACATGCTGATTGACATTTACTTGGTGTTGGATATATTTAGTATGCTAAATCCCCTACACTGTATGTAGTATTTTGTCAAGAATCTAATCTGTAACTCTATATCCCCAGCCCCCCATTCAGGTGTATGGAGTGGAGGGCCGTTATGCCACCGCTCTGTATTCTGCAGCCAGCAAGCAGAAGAATCTGGAAAAGGTGGAGCAAGAGCTGGGCCGTGTGGCTGTGAGTGTCTCTTTCTCCAGCTTGTTATAGTATTGCCATGTACTGGGGCACTTCTGCATAAAGACCTCTGTCTTTCTATGTACCATATTGTCATGCTGTTATATTTCTCTTTGCAGAGTCTGATTAAGGATCCTAAGTTGTCCAGTATTGTGTTGAATCCACACGTCAAACGCAGCATTAAACAGAAGACTGTCAATGATGTTTTGAACAAGGCAAAGCTCTCTCCAATCACAATCAACCTCATCAGTGAGTATCTGTCTCTGCACACCCAGGAACACTGACTTATGCAGGTAGTTTTTTCACTTGTGCATGTACATTCTCAAATATTCTGATGGTGGGAAAACTTACAAATCTATGAGATAAGAAGAGGAGCTAGTTTTTTTTCTTTTTAAATATATTTTGCCATAGAGAATAGCTTTCTTAGTTTTTAAAGGACTTTTTTTTTTTAGTCCTGTTGGCTATTTAAAATTGACTATAAATAAGATTACTTGGCATGTCTGTATTGCTAGCTTTTCATTGTACATTGGATGCTGATGTCATATGGAGCGTGTATTGACATGTCTTTTCATTCACTGGTTTAGTAAACCTACCATTCAATTATCTGTACTGACTGTCAGATTTATCGTGTTATTGGAATTGTCATGTTATTGATCAACACTGGCTTGTTAATGCACTGAGATTTTTACTCCTACACTCTGACTTAGAAAGTTGATGCTTTGAGTTTAAAACTTGTTTTCTCTGTGTAACATCCCAAGTATATGCCTAATGTCAGCACTATTATTAACTATATGACCTTGAAAAGCAAAATACAGTATAGTGAACCAGAGATACATTTGTACAAGTGTCTGCATTTGCTGGGAGAAATGAAAAACCTTGCAACAGTAAACATTATATTGAATGTTTTCTTGGAAATTGTGCGTGTCCTCGCCTTCATGTCAAATAATTCTTGTGATTTTTCCACCATAGATGTGCTGGCTGATAATGGCCGTCTGTCCCTGACCTCAGATGTCATTACGGCTTTTGGCAAAATGATGAGCGCTCACAGAGGAGAGGTCACCTGCTCAGTCACCACTGCTCAGGTCAGACTTCCTGTTTTTCTATTGTTCCCAGCAAGCATTTGGTTTGATGATATGCACAAATAACAATCTATCTGTGTGTGATGCTCACCCCCCAATCCTCCTGTTTTGTAAATTCAGCCCCTGGATGAGTCTAACCTTGCTGAGTTGAAGGTAGCACTCAATGGGTTCTTGGCAAAGGGAGAGACTATCAAGCTTCAGACCCAGGTGGGTGTTGTGCACTTTTCCTTAAGAAAAAAAAAGAACAGTTCATCTTGTTTCTAAGCTAAAGCAAGTAAGCAAAGCAATTACAAGATAATTGAGATATTCTGGAGGGAAAGAACCAGTATTTTTTGTGCACCATAATCCACTTCTACACGGGCTCTATTAATCTATTAGCACTTTTAAAGTAGCAAACAGTAAGTAAGCAAAAACCTTGTATATCAGCTGATGTATAATTGCAGTTATTGTTAAATGTCAGCTCCCCAGTTCACAAGCATATGATTAGGACTAGAGCTAAACTATATGTGAGTAAGGCTGCAAGTGTTGATCAAAGCAGATTCATAAAATTGCTGCAGTACATTCCATTAAATTCTTTCATAAATTCGTTCATACATTGTATAAGTCCATCAACACTGACACCCTTTTTAGTGCCTTTATGGTTTTCAGAATACAAAGTGGTTGATTTATTATATGAAACAATCTGAATGTGGCTGGTTCTGCTGAGATACACAAACAGCCATTCAACCATTTGACCACGAGATGTCATTAGGTGTGCACCATATTGAAAAGCTTGGACTAATGAAACCTTGCAGGATACAGTTGAGGGGAAAACCTCTGTGCTTCACAAAGCTTCATTTTACCATAACCAATGCTAAAGAACTTAGCAAGTTAATGGTATTATGATTACACTGTCATTTCTGATCTGCTTTTTCAGAATATGTTTCCTGTTGTATTTAGTTTATGTGAAAAGAGATGGTTTTTCCACAAAAACAGTTTGAAGAACTCTGCTAGCCTGTTATGTGAATGACATTTTTGTAAATGTGCAGGTAAAGCCCGCATGTAAATAAACAGACAGGCTCCCAGATTCCTCACAGCAGTTGCAGTAATAAATTGCAAAAAATCATTTTGTTTGAGCTATAAATTACTGCTGTCTCGATGATATTTGAGAACCCTTGTTGAAGTAGTCCAAAATGAAAGCTGCCTGTGTGTTGGGTTGTGGGGTTTTTATGGGGTGTGTCTACCAGTTCATTAGTAATGTACAAAATGACATACTTAAGTATGTTTCTAAACTATTTGGATTTTTAGAAGTATGAATACTATAAGTCTGTGGTAATGGAAAAAGATGGAAAAAAAAAATTGATGGGGGAACATTTGATTATTGACAGGAGATAGGGGGTTTAGTTGAATAGTGTAACATGCTTTTTGGTGTCATGTCTGTAATTCTCACTGTCTCTGTTTTGTTGTTTTAGCAGATTTTGTCTTGTATAATAAGATAATAATAAGAATATTTCTTAAGAAGAATATTTCTTAATAAGAATATTTCTGTTTTCAGTGTGATCCTTCCATCCTCGGTGGTATGGTCGTCAGTATCGGTGATAAATATGTGGACATGTCCACCAAGTCAAAGATCCAGAAGCTCACCAAGCTCATCAGGGATACTTAAGTCCTGTGGACTGACCAGAACCAGTCAGATGTAGATTGAGGGGGTGTAGCTCCTGCCCCACTTTACATATGATTGAATTATTGTGTCCTCTTGTATTGGTAATAAATAATCTGTAACATTTACTCTGGTATCAGGTTTTTATTCTGTTCTGTTAAAACTGCATTTCAAATTTTGAAATCATGGATTCATATCCACTATTTTCACACCAACATAGTGCCCTCCATGGTGGTGCCTTTTACACACAACCACCTGTAGAGTTTACAAAGAATGGTGCAAAAAACATTCAGTGGTTTTGCAGGTGAATACACCTTGTTGAAAGGGAGAGAAGAATGGCAAAAATGGTTTGAGCTGACAGGATGGTTATGGTAACTTGAATAACCATGCTTTGTGGTGGAAGGGTAAAGTGGTTATTAAAGATTAATACATTAAGGAACATGAAAGGAAACATCTCTGGCTGCTGCATATGTATGTGTAAATCACTACAACATTTTTATTTGTCCAGAGAATACAATATACTGTAGTCATAAACATCTTATGGTATGATGGATTAATAGCTTTAAATGAAGGCTAAGGCTTTCATACTGGAGAGGTCTGTACACATGTAACATGGAAAAAGATCCATCCATCCATTTTCTATATCACTGTCCCTACACAGGGTTACAGGTAACCAGAAATCTATCCCAGGGGACTCGCCGCACAAGGCATGGAACAAAGATGCCAGTCAGCCTGCAACAAATCTGGACTGGGGAGGAAATTGGAGACCCCGAAGCAGAGGAAGAACATACAAACTCCGTACACAGGATTTTCAGAGGTGGTAACCACTAAGAGGCTGGATAATGGTAATAAACCAATACTATCACCATAACCTATATATAAAAAAATATAAAGGCCTCCTGGTAGTCCAGCAGCAGGATCCTGCGCTCTAATTGCTGTGGCCCGGGTTTGATTCCCCGGTAGGGCGCCAACCCAGCCACTGAAGAGGTGACACACTGTGCCAGGCCAAAGATGCCAATCAGCCTGTGGCAGTCCAGTGGTGCATATATATGTGTGTGTGTATAAAACTAAAAGAGAGGTCAGACATGCAATAATGATAATGGAAGTGGATGTGTTTTTAGTTGAGAATTGGAGGATACGTCACAGATTCTGGGGGAAACGATAATGTTTTGGGAGCCATGACATTAAAGACCTGACAAGGAACAGTATATACAGTTTATTTATTTATTCATTCATTTAGTCCTTTATTTATTTGTTTCTTTGTTTATGCAGCTGCATGTGTGGGTTCATCTGCTTAGCTTTCACCTAGTGGAAGACACAAAGCAAAAATATTTATTATTTTAGGAGAACAAACCAGAAAATCTGTCTTAAACATGTACACACATACACACCTCTGAGTTCTGGTATTTGTGCAGCAGCATGCGGAGCTCTGAGTTTTGTTGTTCTAGTTGCTGGGTTTCGGTCAGAAGCTTGGATTTTTCAGTCAGCTCAGTGCTGAAAAACATTATAACCATGGTTATTAAGAAGGAAAAAACTGTGATCTGATGATCAAAAAAGAGTGAAAAATATGTAAAAAGACAACTGATGAGCAGGACACATGCAGTCCTAAATTATTTGTGTGTGGTTATGTGGTGAAAGCCTTATTGCAGACACATGCTCATACTCACTGGTACTTCTTGAGACCTGCCTTCAAATCCCTCCAGACTTTGAGTTTGGACTCAGGGATGATGTTAGCTATGTTCTCCCAGTATGCTTTGACCTCAGAGTCAGTCATCTCATTTAAAGCACTTCCCTTATCTCGAGGTATTTCTCTGTTATAAAAGTAATTATAGAAATAAGCAAGGTTTTTTCAACTTCTCTTTTTTCCATTTGCTATAAAGGTTCTGTTAAAATGTGTTCTCAATAATAATAATAATAATAATAATAATAATAATAATGGAGGAGTAAAGGCAGTTGCTGGAGCATTATTAAACTTTTATGTGAACTACATAAGGGTTTAAGCTTCTGTGTGAGTTTAGACAAAAAAACATTGGTGTATTCCATTTATGTCTCTTTCCTTTCCCTCTCTCTCTCACACACACACACACAAACACCTGGTTTTACAGTACCGTGTGGTGAAGGCTCGGAGAGCTCTCAGTATGTCATTTGGGTGGATAAGACTGGACTCATTCTCTGCCTGGTTATTCACTGAAACGTTCTGCTAGGAAAAAGCCAGACAATCAAGTTAGCCTTAAATGGATTGAGCCTTAGATACAACTAGTTGGAAATGTACTGGGTAACGTGATGAGTAAAAAGAACTCCATGTTAAAGTCAAATGAACCACAAAGTTCATCCTAACTCTACCTTGTTAGTTTGGGGCCGTTTATATTTCAAAAGGAACTTGGTCATTTTGTTTATATCCTCTTTGTTGTCAATCCCCATGGCCTGTAAGTAATCACAAAAGATAAGAATATACATTAATAGATCTTGAAACAGTTTTAAAGGCGACTGTCATGCGGTTTCGTATTGTCATAGCAGCAGCTGATACACTTAAATGTTACAGAACAAAATTACTCACAGAAAAGATGCATTCCAGCCTCAAAGCAGTCTGTTCATTCTTGTCCATGGATGTGAGTATTTCGTGTAACTCACTATCTACTAGAAAGTCCTACAACATAAACATCAGAATTTTTAA
Organism: Hemibagrus guttatus; assembly: GCA_033459395.1. Taxonomy (NCBI): domain Eukaryota; kingdom Metazoa; phylum Chordata; class Actinopteri; order Siluriformes; family Bagridae; genus Hemibagrus; species Hemibagrus guttatus. The sequence goes on from JAUCMX010000006.1 coordinate 23,660,946, forward strand.
ACATTTATTTTTTTTAAAAATGTACATACCAGACACATTTTCCCTTATTATAAACTTATTCGCCTCACATGTAGGTTGTGGTTTAACCACAGTATAATAACAGTATACATGTCTGTTGTGTAATACTATAATAATAAGATTAAATATAACACATAATACTAAAACCCTATTTGTATCTTGCTGAGTGTTCCAAAAATCCTGTTTCTGTATTCATATTTTAACTAAACTCTGGAGAATGAACCACTGAAAAAAAAAACCATAGTAAGTGCTTTCAGCATGGTCTGTGCTTTCAGCATGGTCTGTGATTTCCTCAAACTCTGCATACTTCTCATGTCCTTATTTACTGATGTACTCTAATGGTAATAAATAAGCAGATATGCACATTTTTAATGCAGTGAAGTGTTCACAGTCAAAAACAGGCAGTACCAACCGTCTCATCACACAGAAGCTCCAGCACCCTCTTTACTGTTTCATGATCCACCCCGGTCATGCTGCTCTCCAGACTGCCAGACTCCATTTCTCGCTCTGTCTGACACTGGGCCTCATCCTCCTCTCCCAGAACATGCTGCGCTGTACGCTGGGGCTGCTTGGGGCTGGAATGGTCCATGAACGGCAGTGTTGGAGGACTCCAGGTCAAGCCCAGCACCTGTTCATAAATATCTCTGTCCAAGCCCACAGCTCTTCGCGCTAACGCTTTGGCCTCATCTTCTTTCATCAGCCAAATCTCCTCATAACGCTTGGCATCAACTAATGCAAAATGCCTTCACATGTACAAGAACAAAGTCATCAATGTCATTAATAATGAGATGTCTGACAACTAGAGATAAATTTAGTGTTTACTCTGTGTGTTATGTGTGTATGGGTGTAGGTGTCCACCTGTTCCTCTTTTGAAGTATCATTGTACTGCTGCACGAGGCGGTTATACTTATTCGTCATTGACTGGATCTCCTGACGGGACTGCTTTTTCTGATCAGCACATTCTTTCTTCAGATTGTTGCGCATATGCTGCAGCCTGTAACAAAGTGACCCAAATGTAAACAGCAGTTCTTTCCAGTTGGCTGAACGAGTATTTGTGGGAGTTTATTTCGGTTAGACTTTAGGAAATGCCTCAGAATAAGAGATTTTTATTGTACCTGGTGATCTTCCTCATCTGCTGAGCCTTAGTAATGATATACTCTTCCTCATGCTTCTTCAGCATTTGTTTGTTGTACTCATGCTTCTTCTGTTCAAACTGGTAGGAAGCCTTTCTTTCCTGCAGGTCTTGCTCTAGGTGCTATTTATGAAAACACACACACAGGAAGAAACAGAGGTCTGAGGATACTGCTTGTAATATATATCATTACCATAAAGAGGCCCACATTTTCCTGTTTTTGTGTGAAAACCTCTTAATTTTTGGTAAAGGTACACATAGGCAAAGAATAAAGTGGCCATGTTCAAAGCTGCTCTAAAATCTGAGTCAATTCATAAATTCCGCCTACAAACAGTTACAATAACAGCACAGCTACATACAATACACTATATTAAAAACAAAAGGACTAAATAATACAGTTTAATCTAATGGTTGCAACAGGCAAATAATTCATTCAGTGAAAATTCAGGGTGATTTGTGGTCAGTGTAATGCAGTGTACCTGTACATCAGACATCAGTTTGATCTTGAGCTTCTTGTACTCCTCTGCGCTCTGTATTCTCAGGTGATCCAGCAGGGACTCATGCTCCTCCAACATCTTCATTCTCTGCAGCAAGACCTCCAGCTGCTCAAACACAAACACAGGGTAATGATTTACAGCTCTCTCTCTCACACACACATGCAAACATCGGGCAGTGATGTACAACACGCATGCACAAAAAAACACAAACCCAGAACAATGTAGTAGTTCCAACACACAAACACAATGTAATGATGTATTGTATAGCACACACAGGTCAATGATGTAAAAATAAACATGCAAAATATGTAACAGTTCATGCTACCTCTTTGTCACTGCGTTCCTTTCTCTGCTGCTCCCATTCCTTCTTGCTGGTTGTGAGCAAATCCGTCCACTCATCACTGAACAAGCACTGTAACCAAAACAGGAAACAAAATAAGCACAAAAATTCATTTGCTTGATGTTACATGGATGTCACAGAATCTACTAGAAAATTATTAATATGCAAGTAAACAATTTATCTTTAGTCTTTTATCTTAGTCAAAATCCAGGTATGTAAAGCTTGTAGAGACTCAAAAACTCAAAGCCGTAATTGCTCCCACATAGGGACTACATATGTACAATGGGATGTACAATACTGTAATGAGAGATTTGTTTTTCACTTGCAATAAATTTATGAAAATGTTTTTTTATCCTATTCATGTTTTGTTGCTATGGGTTATTGTCTGTATCCTGATGGCAAAAAAAAAAAAGAGTAAACGCAGTCCCTTTTAAATTGAATTCTATAACACATTACATTCTGCAAAAAGGGGCCTGAATACTTTCTCTACCTACTGTAGTATATGACAAGCATCTATAAACCTGATAATGCAATTATGCAAAGGATTATAAACTGTCATAAATAGCAGTATTTAATGTATGTAATAAATACTGTATATAATAAATAGACTTAAACAATATAAAAACAAAGCATTTGCACTGTACCTCAATTAAGTCCAGCTCTTTTCTATAGTCTTTCTTCAGACTTGATGTCTGTTTCTGCATCCTTTCAATTAGGAGATCCACTTCTTCTGCCTCCCTTTTACGATCTTTTGCAAAATAAGCATTTCTTGCTTGCAGCTCCTACACACAAAAATAAACTTCTGAGTTTTTTGTGTGTGTGTGTGTATGTGTTTGTGTGTATATGTATTTGTTTGTGCGTATACATACCTGCTGCAATTCATTGATGAGCTTGTTCTTGTCTTCAATGACTTGCCAACAGAGCTGTTGCTGTTGTCTCAGATTGTCTCTCAACGTCTGATGGATTTTTGTTGTCTTAGCCTCAGTCCACTTGTTCATGATCTTATTGAACTTCTCTGTGCTGGACTTGACCTCATTTTCCAGCTTCTCCAATCTGTCCAAGATCAGTGCATGTTTGGGAACAATGGGGGAAAAAGAAACAGATGATGCAAACGGTTTCCCAATTTGTGTCCAAAAAAGTCCAACAAATGTCAAATGACATGCAAAACATAACTCAAGCTTGGAATCAAATCTCTCTCTCTCTCTGTGTGTGTGTGTGTGTGTGTGTGTATTTGCACCTTAGTCGGTTTGCCTCCCGAAGTTCTTCTCTCCTCTTTAATTCTCTGGCATCTGCTGCCACCAAAATGTTGGTCACTAGCTCAGTGCCATCTGCTTTTAGTTTAGTCATGCGCTGCAACAAGGACAAGTGACCAAGATAAAGTCAGTACATTGAATGCTGCTAAGAAAACAGGTTTGTAAATGAACATAGCTATGTCAAACTTCTCTTACTCTTTCGCTTTGCTCCACCTGTCTCTGACATGGGCGAGCTTCCTCCTTCTTCTGGACATCATCTCCAACTACTTGTCTTTAGTTTTTCATTAAAGAAAAATATACAACAGACACCAGTCAAAATAAGAATGCTAGCTAAAATCTAAAAGTAAAAACAGTCAGAGTTAATGTCCTTAAAATAATTATATAATCATTAACATAGTTTAAGTTAATATCAGTTAGAGCAATGGTTCTCATAGTGGGGTCCCTGAAGCAGAGTCATATTACAGATTTATTTTTTTACAGTGCTGTAAACACCAACTCATCATTATCAAAGTTGCATTATTATTTGGATTTTATCATGATCACAAAGTAGCTTTGGGAACTCCTAGGTTCAGCAGTGTAACATAGCCCACTACAGGCATGAAGAAGTGTATCACTAATGTACTGATGGTTACAAACCAAACGAACAGAGATTAGAAATTAGCAACTGATGTCAAGTAACACATCAGGTAATATAGCAGCAATGTAGAAATTAGCTAGTGATGCAGTACCTATATGGCATTTTGATATACACTTTATGACCAAAAATATGTGGACACCTGTGCATGACACCCATATGTGCTTGCTGAACATCTTGTTCCAAAACTCTGGGGATTAATATGGAGACATTGTCACTGTGACTGGTAGAGATTTGGCCTATTGAAAGAAAAATCTTTATGCTACAGCATAGAAAGACATTCTAGACTTATGTGCCTCAATCTTTGTGGCAAAGGTTTGGGGAAGGCCCACATATAGGGATCATAGTCAGGTGTCCACATACTATTGGCCATATAGAGGCCATCCGACTATCCATTTCATTATCCTATATAGGGTTGTGGGGAAACCTGGATCCTATCCTATGGAACTCTGGGCCAAGGCAAGGGACACCCTGGAAGGGGCGCCAACCTATCACAGGGCACAATTTACACACTACGGACAATTTAGGGATGCTAAACAGCCTAGAACACATGTTTTTGGACTGGGGAGAAAACCAGAGTACCTGAAGGAATAACTGAAGCACTGAGAGAACATGCAAACTCCACACACAACAGGGGCAGAGGCATGAATCAAACCCTCCAACCCCACAAGTGTGAGGGAAACTGCTAATGTCTAAGGCCATGAAGTGTATTCACTGTAATACATTTCAGGTTCGATGCTGATTATGGCCTTGGTTCTTATATTTATTATCATATGAAATAAATATGTTAAATCCAAAACTAAAAAACAAATAGTTTTCTAAAATATTATTAACCTGGACCTAATGTAGAAAGTTCAGAAAATGAAAAGCTCTAATTAATAAGCAGACTATTACTGCACACATTTAAATCATGAATACTGGGATAGTTTATAAAATAACTGTAAAACTCTGTGATTATTTTTTCCCCCCTTTATAGCCAAATGGGTACCTGTTTACCCACACTGAACTGAATCACACCCAGCTTTCTCCCTGACACACACTGAGAGATAAACTTACCGTTTCTTGGCCTGGACTCGTGCAGCAATACGCTTTCGGCGAGCCTCGATTCTGGCCTCGGCAGATGGCCCAGCCTCAGCCTCTTTTTCCTTATTCAAAATTCTTTTAGGTAGCATTTTTAACTCCAAAAAGATAAGCAGAAATCTCTGTCTGTGAATTTCAGTGAAAGAATGAGTCTCTGTTGCTTAGTAACGCAAGATGTAGCAGAATCAGAAGCAGAATCAGAATCAGAATCAGAATGTTGCTCACACACACAGAATTTCTTTGTGCTGGAGTTGACACAGAACATTAACATTAAATATATACAGTGCAGAAATATAAATAGGGTACTCAGGAAGCATACAAGTGCAAAAATGTACAAATTCAAAGAGCAAGGAATGAAGGGTGTGTTCAGTACTGAGTTGAGTTGAAATAGGGCATATGTATGTATTGTATATAATATATACAATTTCATGCTCGCAACATTGTGGGAACAGTTTGGGGATGTCCCCTTCCTGTTCCAACATGACTGCGCACCAGTGCACAAAGCAAGGTCCATAAACACATGGATGAGCGAGTTTGGTGTGGAGGAACTTGACTGGCCTGCGCAGAGTCCTGACCTCAACCCCATAGAACCCCTTTGGGATGAATTAGAGCGGAGACTCTGAGCCAGGGCTTCTCATCCTACTTCAATGCCTGACTTCACAAATACGCTTCTAGAGGAATGATAAAAAAAAAAACTAAATCTTGTGGAAAGCCTTCCCAGAAGAGTTGAATCTGTTATAGCTGCAAAGGGTGGCCGAACCCCATATTAAATTCATGTGGCTGTAAAGGCAGACGTCCCAAAACTTTTCGCAATATAGTGTATTTATTAAATTAGTCTGAGATATAAATGCAGACTACATGTGTCAATTAATCTCAGATCTTATCAGATAATATTAGTTAGAATCATTTAACAAATATTTTTTATAACTATATAAATGTGTTCATAACGCAGCCATGATGTCTAGTATTACCTTCAAAAGGCGAAGAAAACTTTTGGACCACATGCAGAATATCCCAATGAAGACGTTTAAGAGCATGTTGACTTAATTTTTCATGTGTTTAGAGTTTTGAGTCGTTTTTGTGTTTCAAACTGTGTTTGCCGTGTGTTGGTTTCTATGAGCTGCTAGTGAGTAACTACACCAAAAAGGTTTTGCAGAAACATGAGGCAGCTTAGGCTAACTAAGAAGAGTTACTACTGAGCTTTAAATCAAATGGGAGTTAAACCACACACGAATCTGTTGTAAACATCGGCAAACTACAGAAACGTTGGAGAGACATAAACGCTGATGAATGTAGAAGGCAACCAGTGTATTAGCGAAACTAGATTCTTTTCCAATCTGCAACTTGCTAACAGAAAAAGAAAACCTTGTGGTGAGAGAAATGAAAGTCTTTATGAAAGTTAGATTTTAAAAAGGAGGTATCCAAACCCAGCACTGTATCCCAAACAAGGCAGCTAACACAGCCTAATGCAATATTCTTTGCTTCAACATGAAGTGTTTTAATTTTTTCCATTTGTAATAGGTGTTGGGAGTAATGGTGAGGCATTATGATATCCACTCCTGGGAAGGTTCTCCACTGTTCCATGTTTTCGCCATTTGTAGATAATGGCTTTCACTGTGGTTTGCTAAGGGTGATCCAACCAGTTATTAGGCTTAGGGGGCAAACACTTTTTCACACAGCGCTATGTAGTTTTGGATTTTGTTTTCCCTTAATAATAAAAACCATTTAAAAACTGCATGATGTGTTTACTTGTGTTATCCTTGACTAATATTTAAATGTGTTTGATTATCTGAAACAAAGTGTGACAAACATGCAAAGAAAGTGACTCGCATTTTATCTCATTTTATACAGCTAAACAATTGAGGCTTGAGGGTCTTGCTCAGGGGCCCAGTGGTGGTCTTGGGGTCACCCAGCTTGGTGGTCTTGGGATCAGTAGTCCAGAAGGTAGACTTTCAATCAGTAGTCCAACACCTTAACCTCTAAGCTACCACATCCCCCTATTTATGTTACATCTCAAAAGAAACTAAAAAAAAACTGTGAACCAGAAATAAAGCAAAATTAAAGAAACTAGGTCAAGGCTGTGGCAGAATAATAAAAAAAAAAAACAGTGGTAACAACAGTTGCAAGACATGGTGAAACAGAGGGACTTATGGACAAATCAAGGGTGAAACTGAAAGTGGGTGCTCATTATCCAGACACTTTGCTGCCCTCTGGTGGGAAAATGTCCCAAATATCCTTGACTCCAATAATAATAATTATTAATTATTATTAATAATTAAATAATTATTATTATCAATAATTATTATTAATAGTGGAAGGGTAAGAGCAGTTGCTGGGACATTATTAAACAATTATTCAAACCACATAACTTTGTTGAATATATTGATAAATTCTGCAGTCAGAGGCATTTAAATACACAATGTGTTTAATATAGAAAATAAAAAGCAAATACACAGACATGCCTCGGTTTCCACCAGGTCTTGCATATCCACAATGGGAAAAGTAAATAACTCAAATGAACCTCCATACTAACAGTTTTAGTGATGCATTACCTTATGTCTGTCTCATCCTAACACCTTAATAGTGTAACAGTTGTAATTTTGAATTTGCATTATTTAAAGTTAAGTGTCTTGGTGTGTCTGTAATACACACCACCCACACACATATTTAACAAACATGGTTTCGGGAAGTGGGAGAAGACTGAACATGGAACATGGAACATGTGAAACGCCATACAGAGTGTAATTCGGAGACCCTGCAATGGAAAGCTATCAGCTATGTCATCCTATTTTAAACATTTACTGGTGAAATGCTATGACTGTGACTAGGATTTTCTGCTCTTAAATATAGGAAAAATGAGATTAAAATAAAACAATACATTGGTGTAGTCCATTAACCTGTCTCACTCTCACTCTCTCTCACACACACACACAAACACATACACACACACACCTGGTTTTACAGTTCTGGGTGGTAAAGGCTCAGAGAGCTCTCAGTAGGTCATTTGGGTGGATAACACTGGACTCATTCTCTGCCTGGTTATTCACTTTTACATTCTGCTAGGAAAAATCCAGGCAACCAGGTTGGCCTTAAATGGATTGATCCTAAGATATAACTAGTTGGAAATTTTAATTATTATTATAATTATTTAATATTTTAAATATATTTTTAACATTTTTAGATTTTTTATTTTTTTATATCCTCTTTGTTGTCAATCCCCATTCCCTGTAAGTAAGTCACAAAAGATAATATACATTAATAGGTCTTTAAACAGTTTTAAGGGGAATATCATGCAGTTTCTGATTTAATAGCAGCTGCTGATACACTTAGATGTTACAGAACAAAATTCCTCACAGAAAAGATGCAATCCAGCTTCAAAGCAGTCTGTTCATTCTTCTCCATGGATGAGAGTAGCTCATGTAACTTACTCTCTATTAGAAAGCCATAAACATCCGAATTTTTAAACATATTTACTTTTTAAAAAATGTTCATACCAGACACATAGTAACAGAATAACAATACTATAATATATACTACATTAAACAATAATGCTTAAACCCTATCTGTATCTGCTTAGTGTCCCAAATAACCAGTTTCTGTATTCTTATTTTAACTAGATACTGGACCATTCTGAGGCATTGGTGGCTCAGTGATAGGTTGCTCGCCTATCATGCGGAAGGCCTGGGTTCGGTTCTCAGCCAATGCCTCAACCCCAGCCACTGGATGCAGTGCCGGTCCCAAGCCCAGAAAAATGGGAGGGTTGCGGCAGGAAGGGCATCCGGCGTAAAACCTGTGCCAAGTTGTTGTGCAGACCAGTTGGTACGCTGTGGCGACCCCGAACAGGGAGCAGCCGAAAGCAACTGGATAATGGACCATTGGAAAGAAATGGTAGAAATGCCAGTGCTTTCAGTGTGGTTTGTAATTTCCTAAGCTACTTCTTTTCTTATCTAATGGTTCACTCAAATGGTTGAAATATGAATATATTTTAAAAAAACATTATTTATAAAATGTATTCCTGGGCCAGTTCTCTCTCTATATATATATATATGGTACAAATTATTTTTCCATGGTAGAATGATTTTTAAAGTATTTAATCCACAATTCATTTATTCTGTAAGCGGTTTGTCCTGGACATGGTCATAGTGGACCAGAATTCTATTGCGTATAGACTTAGTGTGAGGCGGACATACAGCCTGTATGGGATTCAAAAATATCTGTAGACTGTAAAAAAAATAATAAAATGGGTATGAAAATCGATATGTAGCCAGTAAAAGATGTACAGGGTAAATTTGTGATTCTCTCATTCATTAAGTCATTACTGGCTAACTAACTGACTTATACAGGTTTTTCCTTTGCAACTATAGAGAACATCAATAACCCACAGATATATACAGACAGTACCAACCATCTCATCACACAGAAGCTCCAGCACTCTATTTACTGTTTTACTACTCACCCCGGTCATGCTGCTCTCCTGACTACCAGACTCCTCAAGTCTGCTTTTTTCTTGCTCTGTTTCTAGCCCTGTCTGATTTTGTGTCTTCCTCTCCCAGAACTTGTGTGACCACTTGCTGCACTGTATGCTGGGGCTGCTTGGGGTTGGAATGGTCCATGAATGCCAGTGTTGGAGGACTCCAGGTCAAGCCCAGTGTCACGACTCACGCTAGAGGTGACCGCGAGAGGGAGCCCTCACCCGTGTTTTGATTCCACTTCTGGATCACCGGGGGAACCAAAGACTTAAACTACTTCAGTCTCTGTGCACTGATTTTATTTGATACACGAGTTTCACAATTTGAGTTGAATTACTGCAATAAATGAACTTTTTCACGACATTCTAATTTATTGAGATGCACCTGTATACAAGAACAAAGTGATCAATATCATTAATAATGAGCTGTCTGAGAACTAGAGATAAATCGAGAGTTAGTGCTTATTCTGTGTGTTATGTGTGTATGGGTGTAGGTGTCCACCTGTTCCTGTTGTAAAGATCTTTAAATTGCTGCATGAGGCGGTTATACTTATTTGTCATTGACTGGATCTCCTGATGAGACTGCTTTTTCTGATCAGCACATTTTTGCTTTAGATTGTTGTTCATCTCCTGCAGTCTGTAAACAAAGTGACCTTCTTCTTCTTCTAAGCACTATCCCGCGGTTTCGCAGGGTCCGCGGTTCTGCAAAGCCTCCTCCGCTTGGCTCGATCGAGGGCGTCTTCCGGGGCGGCGTTGACAATCTTCATGTCTTCCTTGATACGGTCCATCCACCGCTTCTTCGGCCAGCCTCGGGGTCGCTTGCCTGGCGGGCCAATGTGCTGAGTGGTTCTCGCCAGAGTCAGCGCCGCTTCGGACGACATGCCCGTGCCAGCGCAGCCGCGCCTCTCGCATCTTGTCTGTGATTGGCGCCACTCCCATTCACTTCCTGACCTCGGTGTTCGTGACGTGGTCATGGAGGGTGAGGCCCAGGGACCAGCGGAGCATGCACATCTCCATGGCGTGGAGGGCGTTTTCGTGCCTCGTGGTCACAGGCCAGCACTCGCAGCCGTACAAGCGACGGGGAGGACGATGGTTTTATAGATCTTGGCCTTGGGCCGGTCAAGCATACGTCAGTCGCACAGGATGCTGGTGACTTGTCTCCATTTCGCCCAGGCGGCCGCTACGCGTGTTCGGACATCATGTGTTAGGTCGCCGTCGCTGCTGATGACCAATCCCAGGTACTTGAACTCGGTGGCCTTTTTTCGATCTTGGCCGTTGATGGTGATGGTGCCATCGGTTTGCGGGCCGCATTCCATGTACTCCGTCTTCTTCAGACTGAGTCGCATACCATAGTCGTCCAGGCCTGTTTGCCACCGCTGCACGTGAGCCTGCAGCGGCCTCCCGACACTCGGTTGTGTCAAAAACGTCGTCCGTGAACAGGAGCGTCCACGGATGACGTGACTGGAGGTCGGCCGTCGCGGTGTCCATGCAGAGTATGAACAGGAGGGGCCAGAGGGCCGAATCTTGATGGACGCCGACGGTGATGGTGAAGGGTGGCGAGATACCAACTGGGCATCTGACGGTGCTGGTGACGTTCCAGTACAGAAGCTTCACCCAGTCGGCGTATGCTTCGGGGACGCCATGCGATCGAAGCAAGTTCAATTCAATTTTATTTGTATAGCGCTTTTAACAGAGAGCATTGTCTCAAAGCAGCTTTACAGAACATAAGAAACAATAAACATACAAACAAACAGTCCTAGATGTTAGACAAAATTTTCCCTAGTGAACAAGCCTGAGGTGTCTCAGGCCACTGTGGCAAGGAAAAACTCCCGTAGATGGTATTAGGAAGAAACCTTGATAGGAACCAGACTCAAAAGGGAACCCATCCTCATCTGGGTGACACTGGAGAGTGTGATATGAACAATGTCCTTTCTGCATTAGTTGTGTGATGCAGATACAGCATGTGTAGAATGTTATGTGTAAAATGTCCACATAGGGTTGGCAGTGCTGCTTTGAATACTCCAGTCTTCAGAAAGCAGAACCCAGCTGGAGCTGGTCCATCTCTGGATGCCACAGGAGCTGGCACAATCTCTGTGTGTCTCGGGGGTGGGTAGAAGAAGGGAAACAAATGGAAAGGAATTAGCGTAGCTGCTATTCATAATATTAGCAGGCACTAGATGATGATGTGCATTTAATCAGATGTATTGGAGTACAACGTTATGGGATTTATTAGGTGTATGCCTGGCTAAAGAGATATGTCTTTAGTCTATGTTTGAACTGGGAGACTGTGTCTGAGCCCCGAACACTGTCAGGAAGACTGTTCCAAAGTTTAGGAGCTAAATACGAAAAAGCTCTACCCCCTTTTGTAGACTTTGATATTCTGGGAACTACCAGAAGTCCGGAGTTTCGAGATCTTAAGGAGCGTGATGGATTGTAATGTGTTAGAAGACTAGCTAGATATGTGGGAGCTAAACCATTTAGAGTCTTGTACGTAAGTAGTGCTAGTTTATAATCAATTCTAAACTTAACAGGTAGCCAGTGCAGGGATGATGGGGTTATATGATCATACTTTCTTGACTTGGTAAGGAATCTGGCGGCTGCATTCTGGACTAACTGTAGCTTGTTTATTGAAGATGCAGGACAACCACCTAGTAATGCATTACAATAGTCCAGTCCGGAGGTCATGAATGCGTGAACTAGCTTTTCTGCATCAGATACAGATAAAATGTTCCTGAGCTTGGCAATATTTCTGAGGTGGAAGAAGGCTATTTTTGTAATATCGGAAATATGTTTTTCAAAGGACAACTTGCTGTCTAATATTACGCCCAGGTCTTTCACTGTAGAGCTAGTAGTAATAGAACATCCTTCTAAATGCAAGATGAATTGTGAAAGCTTCTGTGTACTGGCTTTTGGACCAATCAGTAATATCTCCGTCTTATCAGGATTTAGTAATAGAAAATTATCAGTCATCCAATCTTTAATATCTTTAACACACTCTGTTAATCTAGACAGTTTAGATATTTCCATCTGGTTTTGATGAGATGTATAACTGTATATCGTCAGCATAACAATGGAAACTAATCCCATGCCTTCTAATGATGTTGCCTAAGGGAAGCATGTATATTGAGAAAAGCAGAGATCCTAAAACTGATCCTTGTGGGACCCCATATTTCACTGGCATTACACTGGACAGTTCTCCATTTAAATCTACAAAATGGTATCGATCAGACAGGTAGGATCTAAACCATTTTAATGCCTGTCCCTGAATACCTATGTGATTTTGTAAGCGGTCTACGAGAATGTTATGATCTATAGTGTCGAATGCAGCACTAAGATCAAGTAAGACTAATATTGAGATGCAGCCTTGGTCCGAAGCTAAAAACAAGTCATTTGTGATTTTTACTAGTGCAGTTTCTGTGCTATGATGGGGCCTGAAACCTGACTGAAATTCTTTAAGGATAGAGTTTTCCTGTAAAATGGAGCATAATTGAGTAGACACAACCTTTTCTAATATTTTAGATATAAAAGGAAAATTTGAAATCGGTCTGTAATTTGATAAATCATTAGGGTCTAGTTTAGGTTTCTTAAGAAGAGGTTTAGTAACTGCTAGCTTGAAAGGTTTAGGGACGTGACCTAAATATAACGAGGAATTAATAATGTTGAGGAGAGGCTCTGCAGCTGTATGTATCACTTCTTTCAGTAATCTAGTTGGAATTGGATCTAACAAATATGTTGTTCAATTAGCCATGGTGATAAGTTTATACAGCTCTTCCTTCCCTATACCTGTAAAGCATTGTAGCTTTAAATGTGGAGCTTTAGGTTGGACTAGATCACCGGATGCTGTCAAAGGTTGAACATCAATTATTTTGTTCCTGACACTATCGATTTTGTCGGTGAAGAAGTTCATAAAGTCCTCACTACTAAACTGTGATGGAATATTCTCTTCAGATATCTGATGTTTTGTTAGTCTAGCCACTGTACTAAATAAGAATCTGGGATTGTTTTGGTTTATTTCTATCAGTTTGCTCAAATGCTCAGCCCTAGCAGCTTTTAGAGCCTGTCTATAGCTGGACATACTGTATATGCACTTCTGAAAACTTCTAATTTAGTTTTTCTCCATTTTCGCTCGAGGTTACGGGTTGCTCTCTTGAGGGCGTGAGTATGACTATTGTACCATGGTGCAGATGTTTTATCTCTGACCTTTTTTAATCGGATGGGGGCAACAGTATCTAGTGTGCTGGAGAAAATAGTGCCTATGCTGTTAGTTAATTCATCTAGGTCATCTGCATTTAGGTGTCTGGTGAGAAGTTGAGACAGATCCGGTAGATTACTTGTGAATTTGTCTTTAGTGGTCGGGATAATAGTTCTACCAAATCGATAACGAGGAGAGACATGTCTAATATGTTCTACAGGTAGAGTGTACACTAAGAGGTGATGATCTGTGATATCATCACTTTGAGGTAAAATATCTATATCAGTGACATCTGTTCCATTTCTTCTTCTTCTTTCGTCTTTTCCCTTCAGGGGTCGCCACAGCGAATCATCTCTCTCCACCTATCCCTATCTTCTGCATCCTCAACCCTTGCACCCACTAGCTTCATATCCTCATTAATTCCATCCATAAGTGACATCTGTTCCATTTGATATAATTAAATCTAGCGTATGGTTAAAACAATGAGTTGGTCTAGTAATGTTTTGTTTAACCCCAAAAGAATTTAATAAATCCATAAATGCGAGTCCTAAGGCATCATTGGAATCATCTACATGAATGTTAAAGTCTCCTACAATCAACACCTTGTCAAAATTAATCAGTAGGTCTGAGAGTAAATGTGCAAACTCTTTAAGAAAATCAGCGTAGGACCCTGGGGGTCTATATACGGTGGCCAGCGTAAAATATAGTAGAGATTTTTTATGTCTGTGAGTGTAACATTAAGGACAAGCACTTCGAATGAGTTAAACCTGGTTCCTGTTTTCTGAGTAACTGTAAGAGAGTTGCTATAAATAGTCGCAACACCACCTCCACGACCAGTCAGACGGGGCTCATGCTTATAGCAAAATCCTGACGGAGTAGACTCATTCAGACTAATGAATTCATTTGGCCTAAGCCAAGTTTCAGTAAGGCAGAGTGCATCAAAACAATAATCTGAGATCATTTCATTAACAATAAGTGCTCTGTGCAAGGGATCTAATGTTGAGAAGCCCAAACTTTAGAAATTCATTCATTCATTGTCTACTGCTTATCCGAACTACACTCGGGTCACGGGGAGCCTGTGCCTATCTCAGGCGTCATTGGGCATCAAGGCAGGATACACCCTGGACGGAGTGCCAACCCATCGCAGGGCACACACACACACTCTCATTCACTCACACAATCACACACTACGGACAATTTAGAGATGCCAATCAACCTACCATGCATGTCTTTGGACTGGGGGAGGAAACCGGAGTACCCGGAGGAAACCCCCAAGGCACGGGGAGAACATGCAAACTCCACACACACACGGCGAAGGCGGGAATCGAACCCCCAACCCTGGAGGTGTGAGGCAAACGTGCTAACCACTAAGCCACCGTGCCCCCCAACTTTAGAAATTGTTTTTCTTTATTTATTTGTCATTTTTCAGGTATAACTGCGATTAGATTATTTTCGAGGACTATTAATGAATTTATTAATCTAGCCATGGGGGTCACAGTCCAGTGACTTCTGTGCCAGTCCCAAGCCCGGATAAATAGAGAGGGTTGTGTCAGGAAGGGCATCCGGCGTAAAACATTGCCAAATTTAACCATGCGAATCTTCAGTACGAATTTCATACCGGATCGGTCGAGGCCCGGGTTAACAACGACCGCCATCGGCGCCGTTGACCTGCAGGGCGCCGGTGGAAATTGGGCTACTGTTGGTCGAAGAAGTAGAGGAGGGAGGAGAGTGCGCATACAGAGAGTGAAGAGGAAAGGTAAGAGTGTAGGACTGAGAATAGGAACTCTGAATGTTGGTACTATGACAGGGAAAGGTAGAGAGCTGGCTGATATGATGGAGAGAAGGAAGGTGGATATACTGTGTGTACAAGAGACCAGGTGGAAGGGTAGCAAGGCTCGTAGTATAGGAGCAGGATTCAAGCTGTTTTATTATGGTGTGGATAGTAAGAGAAATGGGGTAGGTGTGGTCCTGAAGGAGGAGTTTGTGAGGAATGTCCTGGAGGTGAAGAGAGTGTCAGACAGGGTGATGAGTCTGAAGTTAGAGATTGAAGGGGTGATGTTGAATGTTGTTAGTGGTTATGCCCCACAGGTAGGTTGTGAGTTAGAGGAGAAAGAGAGATTCTGGAGTGAATTAGATGAGGTGATGGAGAGTATTCTCACGGGTGAGAGAGTGGTGATAGGAGCGGATTTTAATGGACATGTTGGCGAGGGGAACACAGGGGATGAGGAGGTGATGGGCAAGTTTGGAGTTAAGGAAAGGAACCTTGAAGGACAGATGGTAGTGGACTTTGCTAAGAGGATGGACATGGGTGTGGTTAACACTTATTTTCAGAAGAAGGAGGAGCATAGAGTGACTTACAAGAGTGGAGGTAGGAGAACACAGGTAGACTACATCCTATGCAGAAGAGGCAATCTGAAAGAGATTAGTGACTGTAAAGTGGTAGTGGGAGAGAGTGTAGCCAGACAGCATAGGATGGTGGTGTGTAGGATGACATTGATGGTCTGTAAGAAGAACAGGTCAAAGATAGAGAAGAAAACCAAGTGGTGGAAGCTGAAAAAGGAGGAATGCTGTGAGGAATTTAGACAGAAGTTGAGGCAGGCTCTGGGTGGTCAGGTAGTGCTGCCAGATGACTGGGAAACTACAGCAGAAGTGATCAGGAAGACAGGGAGAAAGGTGCTGGGTGTGTCATCTGGAAGGAGGAAAGAAGATAAGGAGACTTGGTGGTGGAATGAGGAAATTCAGGGTAGTATTCAGAGGAAGAGGTTAGCCAAGAAGAAGTGGGACATGGACAGGACTGAAGAGAATAGACAGGAATACAAGGAGTTACAGTGCAGAGTGAAGAGGGAGGTGTCTAAGGCCAAGCAGAAGGCATATGACGAGTTGTACACTAGGTTAGACACTAGAGAAGGAGAGAAGGACTTGTACAGGTTAGCTAGGCAGAGGGATCGAGATGGGAAGGATGTGCAGCAAGTTAGAGTTATTAAGGATAGAGATGGAAGGGTGCTCACAAGTGAGGAGAGTGTACAGAGGAGATGGAAGGAATACTTTGAGGAGCTGATGAATGAGGAAAATGAGAGGGAAAAAAGAGTAGAAGGGGTGAACTCTGTGGAACAGAAAGTAGATAAGATTAGAAAGGATGAAGTCAGGAAGGCTTTGAAGAGGATGAAAAGTGGGAAGGCAGTTGGTCCTGATGACATCCCGGTGGAAGTCTGGAAGTGTCTGGGAGAGGCAGCAGTGGAATTTTTAGCTAGTTTGTTCAACAGGGTTTTAGAGAGTGAGAAGATGCCTGAGGAATGGAGAAGAAGTGTGTTAGTGCCGATCTTTAAGAATAAGGGTGACGTGCAGAGTTGCAGTAACTATAGGGGGATAAAGTTGATGAGCCATACAATGAAGGTATGGGAAAGAGTAGTGGAAGCTAGGTTAAGGAAGGTTGTGGAAATTTGTGAGCAGCAGTATGGCTTCATGCCCAGAAAGAGCACAACAGATGCAATTTTTGCTCTGAGAATTTTGATGGAGAAGTATAGGGATGGGCAGAGGGAGTTGCACTGTGTGTTTGTAGACTTGGAGAAAGCGTATGACAGGGTGCCAAGAGAAGAGCTGTGGTACTGTATGAGGAAGTCAGGAGTAGCAGAGAAGTATGTCAGAGTGGTGCAGGACATGTATGAGAGGAGCAGGACAGTGGTGAGGTGTGCTGTAGGTCAGACAGAGGAGTTCAATGTGGAGGTGGGACTGCATCAGGGATCGGCTCTGAGCCCCTTCCTGTTTGCTATAGTGATGGACCAGTTGTCAGAGGAGGTCAGACAGGAGTCTCCTTGGACAATGATGTTTGCAGATGACATTGTGATCTGTAGTGAGAGTAGGGAGCAGGTGGAGGAAAACCTGGAGAGGTGGAGATTTGCGCTGGAGAGAAGAGGAATGAAGGTCAGTCGTAGTAAGACTGAGTACATGTGTGTGAATGAAAGGGAGGGAAGTGGAACAGTAAGGTTACAGGGTGAAGAGGTGAAGAAGGTACAGGAGTTTAAGTACTTGGGGTCAACAGTCCAGAGTAATGGAGAGTGTGGGAAAGAGGTAAAGAAGCGAGTGCAGGCAGGTTGGAATGGGTGGAGAAAGGTGTCGGGAGTTCTGTGTGATCAGAAAATATCAGCGAGAATCAAGGGGAAGGTGTACAGGACAGTGGTGAGACCGGCCATGCTGTATGGTTTAGAGACAGTCTCACTGAGGAAGAGACAGGAGTCAGAGCTAGAGGTAGCAGAGCTGAAGATGTTGAGGTTCTCTTTGGGAGTGACAAGATTGGACAGGATTAGGAACGAGTACATCAGAGGGACAGCTCATGTTGGACGTTTGGGGGACAAAGTTAGGGAGGCCAGATTAAGATGGTTTGGACATGTTCAGAGGAGGGAGAGTGAGTATATTGGTAGGAGAATGTTGGACATGGGGCTGCCAGGCAGGAGGCAAAGAGGAAGGCCAAAGAGGAGGTATATGGATGGAATTAATGAGGATATGAAGCTAGTGGGTGCAAGTGTTGAGGATGCAGAAGATAGGGATAGGTGGAGAGAGATGATTCGCTGTGGCGACCCCTGAAGGGAAAAGCCGAAAGAAGAAGATGATTAATGAATTTATTCTTTGGTCTCACTATTCGGGGAACAGACACAATTTCTATAGGATGAGCTGTGTGCACACTTGTATCAATCTGGTGAGCTGAACAGTAGCTATTATAATTGTAATCTGAGGTATGGCTTACCAGTCAGATGGTGTGTAGTGTCCTGGAGGATCTCCGTCTGCCTCAGCCTGATGTCGTTCGTGCCAGCATGGAGGACCACAGCTCCGATGTTCTTCTTCAGGATCGCGGGCATCTGTGCAGAGACATCAAGAACACGAGCAGCAGGAAGACAGCGAGTGCGCACCTTACCTTTAGCCACGGTAGCACGGACGTGCCGGACAATGGAGTCTCCGATGATCACCGCGTTGCACTCCGTCTCGCGAAGGGGAGCAAAGTGGTTCTGGGTCGAGATCTCGAAGACGGGTGGTGGCGGAGGGGGAGAGGTCCTCGCCCGGGGCTTGGTTCGCGTCTTCCGCTGCTGCTGCATCTAGGCTGCATGGTACCCCGGCGCCGGAGTGAACGAAACCTGGGCGGGCCGCGTCCTTGATGTGCTGGGCCTGGGCAGAGAAGCACATGGAGTTGAGGTTGTGGGAGTGTTTGTTTCCCGCTGCGAATTTACCTGGGACAGGTGAGCGTCAGTCCGGGGCGATTCCAACGCGGCTTTCCGCTGTCGCAGCTGGGCCTGCTTCACCTGTAATTCGCGGATCTGCTTCTCCATGGCCTCCAGCTCCAAATCCACCGAGTGCAGCTCGAAAGAATCCTCACCTGCACTCAAAGGCAGACACACAACCGACATAGTGTTTAGTTGTAGTAGTAAACAGAGATAACCGGTGTGAATATGTAAACAAACTCGTGGTAGCCGAGCTAAGGAATTAGCAATGCTATTAAGCTAACCGGCTATAAGTGAGTGTTTTGGAAAGCAAATAAAACTAGCGATATAAAACACGTTGGGAGTGAGAATATTATAGGATACTATAGGTACTATAAAAGTTATAATATAGGACTGGATTTGAGATACAAATCGAGAAAATTTAGCAAAATTGTAGGTCAGCAAGTGCCAAATGAGGTCGAGGGGGACGCGTCGAAAGCCTTCTCCAGGTCCAGAAATGCCATGTGCACCGGTTTGTTCTTTTCCAGGTGCTTCTCCAGGAGCAGGCGGACGGCGTGAATGGCGTCGATCTTCTCCGCAGCCGTTCTGGCTATCTTTCACTGTCCGATGTCGAATTGAGCGTCCAGGGCGAGCAGCCGATGTTGGGGAGCGATGTTGGTGGACGGGATCACCTTGGCGTCGGTCATGAGCTTCAGGTCTCACCTTGAGATGAGCCAGTAGTTGATCTGTGTCTCACGGCCACCGCTGGCGTACGTTATCAGGTGGGTTGGCCGTTTCATGAAGAACGTATTGGCCACCGCGAGATCGTGCACTTCGGCAAAATCGAGGGCATGCTGGCCGTCATCGGTTTGGGTGCCAAAGCCATGGCCTCCGTGGGATCGCTCATAGCCACCTCACTCCACGCCAACATGTCTGTTCAGGTCGCCGGCAATGAGAATGTGCTCGTCAGCTCTGATCGACGTTTCCCAGAATTCTTCTTTCTCGACTTCGGGTCGGTTTGCCTGTGGCGCATAGCACGATACGACTCAAAGGATGGTTGGGCTAGCGTTGATCTTGATGGATAGATCGGAAATTCTGAAGACATTGGTGACCTTGTCCTGCAGGCGCTTGCTGACGATTACCCCAACGCCGTTTCGGTGCTCCTGGCCGTTATAGAATAGCTTGTAGCCATTGCCAAGGTTTCTTGCCTTTGCTCCTTTCCACCGGGTCTCTTGCACACACGCGATGTCGATGCGGCGGGTCTTGAGGGTGTCAGCGAGCTCGCGGGTTCATCCGGTTAGCCTGCCAATGTTGATCGTGCCAAGTCATAGATGGACTCGCTTCTTTAGCCCACTCCGTCCTCGAGCAGGTAGCCGTTGCCCATTTCTCACATCGCTCGGGCAAGGGCAAGGGCAAGGGCAAGGGCAAGGGCAAGGGCGACACGCGTCGCCTCCGGGGAATGCCTTAGCATGATCGTGGTCCGCTTGAGTCAACATTGCAGATTTTGATGTGACTGCGGAATACTTTGACTGACACGTCACTCTGTCTGACGCCGAAGACCAGGGTCACCATTAGCCAAGTATCGTTGCCGATCCTTGTTGCCCAGCCGGTGCTGCGGGGAGGAGGCGATTGGGTTTGTACCAGCCAGTAAACAAAGTGATCCAGATGTAAATATACAGTAGTTCTTTCCAGTTGGCTGCACAAGTACTCGTGGGAGTTTATTTCAGTTAGACTTTAGGAAATGGCTCAGAATAAGATTTTTATTTTAGCTGGTGATCTTCCTCATCTGCTGAGCCTTAGTAATGATATGCTTGCTCATATTTCTTTAGCATTTGTTCGTTGTGCTCATGCTTCTTCTGTTCAAACTGGTAAGAGGCCTTCCTTTCCTGCGGGTCTTGCTCTAGGTGCTATTTATGAAAACACACATGTACAAATATGGGAAGAAACTGAGGTCTGAGGATACTGCTTGTTATATATCATTACTGTAAAGAGGTTCACATTTTACTTTTAATTGTTGTTAATGGTACACAGGCAAAGAGTAAAGCGGCCATGTTCGAAGCTGCTATGAAATCCTAGATACTCAGTTTTATTTTAAAGCAGCTAATACAATATAACGCTGTTACATATAGGATAATAAATGTAAGTCTGAAGCAGAAGAACAGTTCAAAAATTTTGCCAACGAACAGTTACAATAACAGCACAGCTGAATACAATACAATATATTAAGAATTTTTTCTTCCTAGCGTTTGTCCCACGCAATGGCAGGGTCCGCTGTTTGTAGCAGATCATTTGATCCCTCCTGTCGCAATACTCCACAATACAATATATTAAGAATAAAAGGACTAAATACAGTTTAATCTATTGGTTGCAACAGGCAAATAATTTACATTCAGTGAAAATTCAGGGAGATTTGTGGTCAGTGTAATGCAGTGTACCTGTACATCAGACTCTAGTTTGATTTTGAGCTTGTTGTACATCTCAATGCTCTGTATTCTCAGGCGATCCAGCAGGGACTCATGCTCCTCCAACATCTTCATTCTCTGCAGCAAGAACTCCAGCTGCTCACACACAAACACAGGGTAATGATTTACAGCTCTCTCACACACACACGCAAACATCAGGCAGTGATGTACAATACACATGCACATACAAACCCAGAACAGTGTAGTAGTTCCAACATACAAACACAATGCAATGATGTATTGTATAGCACACACAGGGTGATGATATACAAATCTGGTGAATGTAAAAAAAATTAAACCTTCAAAATATGTAACGGGTCATTCAACCTCTATGTCGCTTCGTTCCTTTCTCTGCTGCTCCCATTCCTTCTTGCTGGTTGTGAGCAAATCCATCCACTCATCACTGAATGAGCGCTGTAACCCAAACAGGAAACAAAATAGCACAAAATTGCTTGATGTTACATGGATTTTGTCACAGAATCTTCTATAAAATTATTAATATTATTAATGTGTAAGTAAACAACAGGATAATTGTTCCACATCGCCTCGATAGATCTGAAGCTTGATGCGACCCACGTAGTGTTTAGAATTCTCCCAATTTTGCGCATCTGAATGTTTAGACTTTCTCTTTCAGTTCCATCCTACTTTTTACTCACAGCAAGCTCGACTCTATGAGCAGTGCAATGCCGAGCAGTGCAATGCCAACCAGTGACACCAGGGAACAGGGCCTGCATTCTAGCTACTACCCCACTTTTATGTCCAAACATCACTGAGGATCCATCAGTTGTTATGGCAATCAGTTGCTTGGAGAGAACTTCCTTTGTAAAGTTGTGTCTCTCTAAACTTGAAAGAAGGCTGTGAACAATTCCTTCAGCACTTAAATCATCCAGTTCCACTAGATCCACAAATATATTGGCAGTCTCATGTAAACAATAAGGGCACACTTTTTGCTTAAACTTGTTGCCTTGTCAATAATAAGGCTAAGTTTGGGGGCAGTTTGCACAATTTTTTCAAACAATTTACGTCTCATTTCAGGTGAGATCTCAGATAGTGATGGTCACATTGAAACAATGTTGAGTCAGTGTTGATGCGTCAACGCCAATTACATTGAATTAACGTTACAAAGTGATGTTGCTTTAGCATCACTCTTGCACCCTCAGTTAATGTTGAAGCAATACTGATATTTAAACCACAAATCAATGGTAATAATATTGATTAAACATTACAAAGTGATATTTTTTCAACACGTCTTTGGCACTGTTGAAATAATGTTGAGATTTCAACCATAAATCAACAGTAATAGCATTGATTCAACATTACAAAGTGATATTCTTTCCACATCACTTTTGCACCCTGAATTAATATTGAAATGATGTTGAGATTTCACTCATAAATCAATGGAAATAGCATTGATTCAACATTACTGTGAGGAAGCTCCGCCGGAGGCGGAGGTGTTTGGATCCATTCGCCGAGCTGACGATAGGGGACGAGCAAAGAGAGTCGGAAACAGGCACAGAGTTCGGCAACGGTGTATTATAGAAGAGCGTACAAACACACAGGAAGAGACAGAAACGAAAGTCCTTAAACAGTCCAGAATTAATAGCCAACAATAGATACAACAGAGACAATCCAATAGCATAAACGTTAAACAGTCCAGTTCGATAACAACAGGTAATCCACACAGGTAATCCAAAAGAGAAATCGATAAACAGTCCAAGTCATACACAGAAAGCAATCCAATAATCAAACGCTCGGTACTCCCCATAGAAAAGATACTTCGCGATGTGCAGGAAGTGCGCAGCGTTTTTAAAGCCAGCGCGCACCCGGAAGTAAACTCAAAAGTCAGGCGAGAACTCCCTCTCGTGGCCGGCGCTCGGGCGGGTCGTGACAGAGGCCCCCCTCTAGGGACACCTCCTGGGGTTCTACGCCGTGGATGACCCCTCGGACGCGGAGCAGGCTTGTTCGGGTGGTCGCAGTGGAAGTCCTCCATGAGGGACGGGTCCAGGATGTCAGCAGCCTCCACCCACGAGCGTTCCTCGACACCGTAGCCCTCCCAGTCCACGAGGTACTGAAGCCGCGAACGAAACCGCCTGGAATCCAGGAGAGCACGCACCCGGTATGCTGGAGACCCCTCAACGTCCAGAGGCGGTGGTGGCTCCCCGCTGTCCGGAACTTCTCCAGCCAAAGGATGTGCTGGCTTAAGGAGGGACACATGGAATGCTGGACAGATGCGATACGCCACTGGGAGCCGCAGCCGGTATGCCACCGGGTTGACCTGCCGAACAATCTCAAATGGGCCAATGAACTTCGGGCTGAGTTTGAGGCACGGCAGTTTAAGGCGGAGGTTCCGCATAGACAACCAAAACCTCTGTCCCACCTTGTAGGAAGGGTGAGGGCGGCGATGTCGGTCGGCCTGAATCCTCTGCCTGCGCACTGCCCGCTGAAGTCGCACATGAGCTCTTTCCCAGACCTCTTGGCTCTGCCGGTACCACTCCTCCACCGCTGGGACATTGGAGAGCTCCCCCGACCATGGGAACAGGGGTGGCTGGTATCCCAGCACGCACTGAAAGGGCGTCAGACCCATAGAAGAGTGGATGAGAGAGTTCTGGGCGTACTCTGCCCAGGGCAGAAACTCACTCCACCAGTGCTGCTCCCTGCTATGACCTGAGGAACCGACCGATCTCCTGGTTAAGTCTCTCCGCCTGTCCATTAGACTGGGGGTGGTAGCTGGAGGTCAGGCTAACGCCTATACCTAGTCATGCACATAACGATCCCCACACCCGGGAGGTAAATTGCAGTTCCCGGTCCGATACAATGTCCTCAGGCAGACCAAAGTTTCGGAACACGTGCACGAACAGAGCCTCAGTAGTTTGCATGGCCGAAGGTAGCCCCTTAAGGGGAATCAGCTTACACCCCTTGGAGAAGCAATCCACTACCACCAGCACTACAGTGTAACTCCCTGAGTCCGGCAGGTCCGTTAAAAAGTCCACTGACAGGTGGGACCAGGGGCGTTGAGGAATCGGAAGGGGCTCCAGCAGCCCCTTCGGGAGCTGACGACTAGTCCATGCCTGGGCGCAGGAAGGACAAGCCTGGATGTGTCTCTCCACCTCTAAAGCCAGGGATAACCACCAGAACTGGCGGCGGATGAGCTGTGTAGATCGACAAACCCCTGGATGACCCGAGCTGGGAGCTTCATGTACCCACTGCACCACCTGGGTACGAAACTGCGGGGGCACGAAGACCTTAGTCGATGGGCAACCAGCGTACCGGGGCCAGAATGGCGGTGGGCGGCAGGATGGGCTCGGTCAGCACAGGCTTGTCGGCTCTCTCGAATTTCCGTGACAGCGCATCCGCCTTACCGTTCTTGGACCCCGGGCGGTATGTCACCATGAACGGGAACCGAGTGAAGAGCAAGGCCCACCTGGCCTGTCGTGGGTTTAAGCGCTTGGCGCCATGAAGGTACTCCAGGTTGCGATGATCGGTGAGCACTTGGAATGGGTGACGCGCTCCCTCCAGCCAGTGACGCCACTCCTCCAGCGCCGCCTTGATCGCCAGAAGTTCTCTGTTGCCCACGTCATAGTTGGCCTCGGTGGTAGTCAATTTCCTTGAATAAAATGCACGGATGAAGCTTCCCTGGTTCTCCATGATGTTAGGAAAGCACAGCCCCGAGGCCGCTACTGGAGGCGTCTACCTCCACCACAAATGGTAAGTCAGGGTCCGGGTGTCGTAGGATGGGGGCCGTGGTGAAGCAGTCCTTCAGCTGCTGAAAGGCCGCCCGGGCCTGGTCTGTCCAAGCCAATCTCTTGGGCTTCCCCTTTAATAATGAAGTCAACAGACCTGCCACCGAGCTGTAGTTGCGTATGAAGCGCCTGTAGAAATTAGCGAAACTCAGGAAGCACTGCATCTCCCGCACCGTAGTGGGAGCAGGCCAGTCCGTAACCGCCCGGACTTTGACCACGTCCATCTCCACTCCCCGTCGTGAGACCACGTAGCCCAAGAAAGTCACCGTGGACCGGTGGAACTCGCATTTCTCTAGCTTTACATACAGGTGGTGCTGCTGTAACCGGGATAACACCTCCCAGACGTGTAGTACATGTTCCTCTAGGGAGGCGGAGTACACGAGGATGTCATCAATGTATGCAATGACCCATTTCCCAAGCAGGTCTTGAAACACCCCATTTATGAGGGCTTGGACTGCGGGGGCGTTGGTGAGGCCGAAGGGCATTACTCGGTACTCATAGTGTCTGTGCGTTGTGTGGAAAGCGGCCTCCCATTCATCCCCTTTTATAATCCGAACCAGGTTGTAGGCGCTCCTAAGGTCCAGTTTGGTAAAAATCCTCGGCCCCTCAGCTGCTCCAGCGCTGCAGGTACCAGAGGCAGAGGATAGAGGTAAGGAACAGTGATAGCGTTCAACCCCCAATAGTCTATACATGGGCGTAAGCCTCCATCCTTTTTGCCCACGAAAAAGAAACCTGCCGCTGCCGATGACGTGGAAGGCCGGATGTGACCCGCTGCCAGAGCGGTCTCAATGTACTCCTCCATGGCCTTAGACTCAGGTAGCGAAAGGGGGTAGAGGCGGAGAGGTGTTAGGCAGCAGATCAATGGCACAATCCCACGATTGATGCGCCGGTAGTCGAACCGCCCTTTCCTCGCTGAACACCTCCCGAAACTCTGCGTACTCCTGAGGAGGGTGACCAGGGATAGTGAGGGGCGATTCCCTCACGCAAGAGGTCCTGCAGGGCCTAGGCACCTGGTCCCGTAGGCATTTCTCCTTGCAGGCGGGTGACCAGCGTACCAGCTCCCCCGAGCACCAGGAGATTTGGGGGTCATGATGCCTGAGCCACGGGAATCCCAAGATCACGGGGTTGGCCGGAGAGGAAGTGACGTAGAACGGCAGACGTTCCTGGTGAAAAAGGCCCACTCGGAAATCCAGCAGTTCCGTCTGACGTTTGAGGTAGCCCTCACCAATCAGCCGACTGTCAATGGCCGTAATCCTTAGAGGTGGTAAAACAGGGGAAGGTGGGAATCCCGAGCCTCTCCACCAATGCCCCGTCGATAAGGTTGACGGCCGCCCCGGAGTCAATTAGTGCTGAGACAGGAACACAGCGATTAGACACACACAGCAACACCGGCACCAGTAAGCTGAAGAACCATGAACCGCCACCCACCTGTGCCGATGAAGGTTTCGATGAAGCAGATGAAGGCACGAGGGCTTAGATGTCCGGAAGCCCTGCAGTTATAGCACAACCGCATTCGGCTTCGTTGTTGATGCGCCGGCTCAGCCAGCCTGGACCTCCCCAGTTGCATGGGCTCTGGGACCTCCTCCCTGAAGCTGGAGTAGTTTGGCCGGTTCCTGGGACGGGCTGTGGAGAAACGTGATGGCCCTGCCTGATGTTGGCGCATGAGATTATCCAAACGGATGGCCGTGGCTACAAACTGGGACAGTGTAGTCTCCTCAGTGCGACACGCTAGCTCCGTCTGGAGCTCAGGCTTCAGTCCAGCCTGAAACACTGCCCATAGTGACGCGTCGTTCCACCCCGACTGCGCTGCCAGGGTGCAGAACCTAATGGCGTAGTCCGCTGCGGTGTCAGAGCCCTGGCGTAGCTCCATGAGCTGTACAGATATGTCCTTGCCCCCAGCGGGGTACTCAAACACCTCACGAATCATGCCTGAGAAGTATGAAAATGACGGGATCTGCGGGAATCTGGGGATCGGCGTCCCACACTGCGGAAGGCCACTCCAATGCCCTACCAGTTAATAAGGACATAACCAGTGCACACTGGGTTTCCTCTTCTCTATACAGCCCTGGCTGATGCGAGAACACCTCACATTGTCGTAAGAAACCCCGACATCGGTCGGCAGGACCCTCAAACTTGTCTAGCAAAGCTAGATGGGCTGACTCACCGCGGGCACCACTCACCGTGGTGCGGCGAGGCTCGCGCTGCGTAGCTGGTCCTGCAACGCCTCCACCTGGTCTTGATAGGAGCAAATCAGAGCTCCTTGCTGCACTATGATGTCACGCAGCTCTGCTGGATCCATGATAGGCGAAGTATTCTGTGAGGTGTTTGGATCCATTCGCCGAGCTGGCGATAGGGGACGAGCAAAGACAGAGTCGGAAACAGGCACAGAGTTCGGCAACGGTGTATTATAGAAGAGCGTACAAACACACAGGAAGAGACAGACACGAAAGTCCTTAAACAGTCCAGAATCAGTAAGCCAACAATAGATACAACAGAGACAATCCAATAGCATAAACGTTAAACAGTCCAGTTCGATAACAACAGGTAATCCAAAAGAGAAATCGATAAACAGTCCAGTTCGGTAACAACAGGTAATCCACACAGGTAATCCAAAAGAGAAATCGATAAACAGTCCAAGTCATACACAGAAAGCAATCCAATCAAACGCTCGGTACTCCCCATAGAAAAGATACTTCGCGATGTGCAGGAAGTGCGCAGCGTTTTTAAAGCCAGCGTGCACCCAGAAGTAAACGCAAAAGTCAGGCGAGAGCTCCCTCTCGCGGCCAGCGCTCGGGCGGGTCGTGACAATTACAAAGTGATATTTTTTCAACATCACTTTTGCACCCTCAGTTACTGTTGAAATTTACCATTAATCTATATTATATATTATATTATTAAATAAGGGGGGCATGGTGGCTAGCACATTTGCCTCACACCTCCAGGGTTGGGAGTTCGATTCCCGCCTTCGCCATGTCTGTGTGGAGTTTGCATGTTCTCCCGTGCCTCGGGGGTTTCCTCCGGGTACTCCAGTTTCCTCCCCCAGTCCAAAGACATGCCTTGTAGGTTGATTGGCATCTCTAAATTGTCTGTAGTGTGTGATTACGTGAGTGAATGAGAGTGTGTGTGTGTGTGTGTGTGTGTGTGTGCGCCCTGTGATGGGTTGGCACTCCGTCCAGGGTGTATCCTGCCTTGATGCCCTATGACGCCTGGGATAGGCACAGGCTCCCCGTGACCCGAGAATAAATCGGATAAGCGGTAGACACTGAATGAATTAATATTATTAAATAAACATTACAAAGCTATATTTTTTCAACATCATTTTTGCACACTCAATGTTGACATTTCTTTCAGAATTCAATGGTACTATTATTGATTACACATTACAAAGTGATGTTTTTTCAGCATCACTTTAGCACCCTAATTTGTTGAAACAATATTAATATTGAAGACAAAAAACATGCTCATACCATTGAATCAATGGTCAAGCTACTACAATAAAAAAAAAGAAGAAAAAAAAACAAACTTTTCCACTGGTTCAATCACATTCTTATTTATTTTTTTGCTGTCTTAATTCAATCAACTGAAAGCACTTCATACTATGTCATGAAAAAAAAGAAAACATCATACAGATGCAAAAGTGAAGCAAAAAAAAATAAATAAAATGACAAAATTAATTTGTTTCTGGAGGCCCCAAAAGAACAGTTGTAGTTGTTTTATGTGCAGTTCCGCCCACATGGTATGGTGCATATCGGAGCCATTTCTGGACTGCCTGAATATATTCATATTGAGAAACTTTTCCCACACCCATCTGCAGTCAAAGCATCTGTAAACAAAACAGAAAAACAACAGGATATAAAATGTATACAATTGAATACATTAATGGAGGCACTGGAAGAGGGAAATATTGGATAGAGTAAGGTAGATTTCTGGGAACACAAAAAACAGAAGGACAATTCAAATCATTGATAGTTATAACTCACCAAATATACACATATTCAAGAAAGTATCCTTGAATGCCCTCTTTTGCCTTGACTGCTCTTTAACCATCTTCCCAGCCCAATTTATTGATGCCAGCTCATTGGTCAGTGCACAGGAAAGCATGCGACGGACCCTCATTTCCAGTGAGGTTCCTCCAATTATGCTAATGTGTACACAAAGCAGAGGGAACATGCCAAATGTCCCAAAAACGGAATAATAACAAAATGGTCTACATAGAAGCACTAACCATCATTTGCCTTGCTTCACTGGATTGTAAAATCTCCTCTGCAGTCTCAAGCTTTTCAGTATTGTGCAGAGGGACTGAGACAGGCAATGGTAGCAAAGGTTGCTTTGAAGGCAAGGACTGTCTGAAGAATTCCTGACATTCCTCCCGGAGTTCCTTGACTTCTTTTACAAGTTCTGTGACAGTTCCAATCAACATCTTGTGGAGAATAAAAACATTACAGTTCAAAACATATTTAACATGCATACTGTATAAGGAAAGTAGAAAAACTTCTCTGCACTTGCCTTTCATTAACTGTCTTGCAGAATCACTTGCATCTGCAACAAGAAAAAAAAAGTGCTAATGGACTCGCACATTAGCATCCAAAATATATTTTAAGATAAACAATATTGTATATTGTTATAAACTGCTTGGAATTTGGAAGCTGGAAACTACACTCAAAGCAATTATTGGTCTGATTGCAAAACTGCCAAAGCACTTCTGGAATTTATACCCTCTTGATCCTTGGAAGATGGTTCCTGGCTGGGGTACATGGCAGGCAGGGCTGATGAGTCGCTTGACTCAGTCAAGTATGGAAAACTGCTGCACATCTGGTCAGAGGACTCCAAAGGATAGTTAGGCAGAATTTTGATAGAAGGCTGGACAGAGGTCTTGACTCTGGAAGCTGATTGAACAGGAGCCTGCATTTTGTTGGAGACTGCAGAGAAACAGATTTTTCATGTATACCATTTGCAAAATTACATTTTGGGCCGTCCACGTAAATGGAACAATTGCATATTGTCACTCAGTCTTAGTTACATAAACATCATTGTTATACCTGGAAATAGAAGTCTAGAAGCTGGGCAGAGCTTTCTTTTTTTAACTTCGTCTTCTGTATCAGATGTTCTGTTGTAAACGGGATTGGGTCTAATAGAAAAAGAAAACTTCAGATACATCTAGCAATTTTATTTTATTTTTGTGATTATTCTTTCCCCTTGCCATTTATTAATTTTTCCCCCTTCTGAAAATAAACGCAAAGAAATTTCAGGTGTTACCTGGATTTTCTTTTTTCAAACTTCTCAGTTTCTTCATCAGACTGAATGTCAGTTGTGTCGCAGTTCTCCTGTAGGTATCTTTTCAAACTCCTCAGCTTCTTCATATGTGGCTGCAAGTTACATTTTGTGAGTGTAATAACTAAAGTACACAATTTAATTCCACCTTATACTTAATTTATGCTTAATTTGAATTTATACACTTACCTCAACTTACAAGATGTCTAACAGGTTCATAGGACAACCATTCCTCGGTAGGCAGCTCATATTTTTTTTAACTGCAGCCCGTTCCTTGGCTGTGTCTTTGGGTGGATATGGTGGCCATAGAAGCTTCTTTCCAATCAGCCAGCTGTGTGGCACAATTTCTGTGCCACCATTTTGAGATTGAACGATGCACCACTGCTTCATTTTTTTAACAAAATAACTTCCCTACAATACAAGAATGCAAATTTAAACTTTCCCTTGGAGATATAGAAAAAAAAAATGAAAAAGCAGGAACTAATTATGTTAAGTACAAGCTTCTCTTACAACAGCAAAAGCATGTTGTAATCTACAAACAATTCATTATGTCATATGAATGAGTTGCATGGCAATGAAGACATTTTTGTCAGGACAGAGGAAATATTTCAGCTTAATATCTTGGAGTCTGGCCACATCAAGATTGTCATGCAACTCCCACACTTTATAACAACCTATGCTGGTTGATTCAAACAGGTAGGAGAAGAATGATTCTTGATGATTAAACTTTCGAAATAGGACAAAAATCTCTACTCCATCTACCTTAATGATATTTCTTAAAATAGCAATGTGGCCAACTATTTGCACACAATTATCTCCTTGCACTATAGACAGAGTGTACTTTTCTGTGACCACTTTTCTGAACTGTTTGCCAAGACTTAGGCTATGGAGCACTGGACCATCAAAATGTGGTTGACTCAAGTTGCACTTGTGAGGCTTTGGTGACTCTGGATTTGGCATTTCAGATAACCTTTTCACAACTTGCTGTAAGGGTAAGTGAGGCTTGCGCAAAAAATGTTTTATTTGTCCTAAATAATTCTCAAAAGGAAATGCTGACACATTATCCAAAGGTCCAAAGAGATGATACTCTTCAGCCAGATGAGTCAGTTGGTGTATATTGTAGACTATTTCATGTATACCATATAGTTGTCTAAAGTGGCATACAAAAGAGACAAGCAATTCATGAGCACAATCAATCATCGCCTCTGGGGTTCCAGAGGATAAAAGCAAATGCACAGCAACAGAAAACAACAATGTTCTCGTACATCTGCATTTGAATGCAATTCTGAAGCACAACAGGGCCTGTATACAACATAAATGAGCGCAGCTCAGTCGCTTTCCAGCGGTCAATTTCTGATAACCCTCTTGGTTTCTGGCTAAACTCAACAGGCGTGTAGGGACTCAGCAGCTTTAACTTTTCAGAAATTTCAGCTACAGTTTGAGTGGACAACCTAGTGATATGTGCTTTACCTCTGATCCAAAAGTTCAAAAGTTTCCTAGTGACGCCTAGACAACATAAGTGCATATAATCTAATGGAAACATGGTAACCATTTTTACCAAGCCAGCTAAAGGAGAAAGTTTTTGGTTCAAGTGGTGGTCTTCATCAAGCATATCATTAAAATCAGAATCAGTCCTCAACTTTGCATCAGTTTCTGGGTATGTCATTTTATTTTGCCACTCACCCACTTGAACACATTTGTCACAGCCCCTAGTAGCCATTGTGAGATTTTGTATTTTTAACAAAGGCTCTGGCAGGGGCATCACACACAAAAGAGCATACTTGTACCAATACGTTTCGATCATTGTAAACAATACCATGCAGAAGAACATCAGCTAAATCGTCAATAAATGGCTTTAAGAACTCAAATATGCACTTGGGCTTTTTCGTACCACAGTA
Source organism: Hemibagrus guttatus (assembly GCA_033459395.1). NCBI lineage: Eukaryota > Metazoa > Chordata > Actinopteri > Siluriformes > Bagridae > Hemibagrus > Hemibagrus guttatus. The sequence continues at coordinate 23,693,120 of JAUCMX010000006.1, forward strand.
AAGGCCAACGAGGAAGGATATTTGGTATAGTCACAATTGACAATGGCAAGAATTGGCCAGAACTGAAGTGTACAGCTTTTGAAAAGTGGAAGCCCATCTAAATTGAACTGTAATTTAGCTGTTTGCAATTGTTCAGGCAGGATTAAGCTTTTCAAACGTGACACTATCCCCTTTGCCAAGCCAAAATGATAATACTCCGCCTTCCATCTTTATGGTAGATACATGGGTTTGGGTCTTAAGAACTGTCCTGGCATCTGTGGGCAATTCTGGATGAAACAGTCGCAGAATACTTAAAAGGGCACTGAGTGCAGCAAGTGAGACTGAAGGTACAGGCCCAATATCGCAAACTCCTTAAAAGAAACTCACTCGTTGGAGCTTCTGATTCAGTATCAGAGTCAAAATCTGAGGAGTTGACTATCATTATTAACATCATGCATATTGGTTGGATGCAACAGAACCTCATCAGACACCCCACCAAGGAACTCATCTGTGACTGAATCATTACAATCTGAAGCAGCTGACTCTATAACAACTTCAGGGTACTCGGCATATTTTTTTCCTGCTTCAACATGGTTTTCTTGTGACACAGAATTTTGTGCACTGGTTTCATTAAATTGTTGTAGTATTTCTGACTCTGCGGACTTAATCATCGATTTCAATTTACGCCTCTTTGACCACCGTGAAGTCATTATTGCTACAAGTGGTGCAACAGTTCAAGTTTTTAAAAACTGGCTTATTGTATGTCAGACTGTGCCTCTTTTCTTTTGGGTTCTCTCAAAAAGCAAGCATGATATTGCTTAAAAGCAAGTCAATTAAATTCTCATACATACCTGTACATACATACATACAGTCACATTAAACATAACATTTACTTTTTACAATTTATGAAAACAGTTATTTAGAACAGAACCTATTAGTGCTTCAATATCTTTTACATTTTGTGCAATAAACATTTGTAAATGGAAGCGCTATAATATGCAGGACCTCAGTATGTTGACAGTTTGTAAATTATATGGCAACTAATTTACCAAGAAACTACATATTGTAGCAAGTGACAAGTGTTCTGTGTTTAGCTTAAAAGAACAGCTTAATTATTTTCAATTAAATCAATTTCATTAAAGCTGCAGATTTAACTAATGCAAACCAATTAATCTCTTTAAAGATCACATGAAAATGTCTTTGATTTTGAGTTTTACCATGAATAGTTACATACAGCAAATTTGATACTCTTTGAGGAATATGAATGTTTACCTGATAAAGCTGCAAGCAGGAGATAGAAGATAAAATCAAATCTTATGTCAAGCAGTTATGCTGTGGACTGCAACTCAATGTATGATCAATGTCACCATCATTAAGGGTGTGCTTCTCATTTCTTTAATTATCCAACCTCATCAGCCTTAACTCCTCCTACTGAAGGCCTTGGAGTAAATGCAAAGAGTAACAGAAACATAGGCTATGTAAAGTTTAATATTCATGCTCACGGGCTTCTAGAGATCAGCTAAATATTGTTGGAATTTTATTAATCAAGGCTAAAGACAATCTCATGATGCACTTTTTAATCACCCACATCATCACCCATATTTTGGCTCTTTTTCATCAAAATTTCAATGTTGATTCAACATAAATCAAACTTTGAAATTTCAATCTCAGTCAAAAAGATGGTTTGGATGAAAACACCACATTGTATCAATGTCACCTTGCTACCTGAGCGGTTTATTTCAACACTTTAATAACTTTAATTAATATATCTTATTAGATTCAGTAACAATAAATCAAATGCAAATAACAAGCATGCAAAAAAAAAAACCCCACAGAAATAAGATATATGCACCATCGTTTGAAACTCAGAGAGGTCATGCATGTCAAACACACGAGACTTCTGTATAGGATGCACCTGTGTTTTCTCTCTAATGAAGAAGCATCAATTAAACAACTGAGAAGTGCACATGCAAAACCAAAATGGGCATTTACCAATCAGTGGCCAATTTCAAACTACAATAGATGTTTTTCAACCATTTTTCAACAGACTTACAAAAACCATGAAGGCCCACCCTTAAACCAAGCCCCCAGTGGATTAGAGCAAATCGGGTAAAGTGGTTGAAAATGCCCATTATGAACTGACACGCCCCACTGATGGGGAAACACCCACTAATGTTCTGCACAGATACACACCTGCATGATCTTTTGATCATCAACTACAATTCACTGTTAGTTCGATGTCACTGTCTCCACCCATGTGTGCTGTCGACTTTCATCACAATTTCAATGCTGATCCTACACACTTTAAACATTGAAATGTCAATCTCAACCAAAATGATGGTTTGGATCAAAACTCAACATTGTATCAATGTTACCATGCTGTCTGGGATGTGTTCCTGAATACTGCCACACGCTACATTAGAATATAAGATACGCCCCATATCGATGCCATTTAACTCTTGGCAATCGATTTCGTGCTCGAATCCATGGGCAGGTCTATTGCGTTTTGCATCTTTGTAAGCTATTTGAAATACTCTAGCAGTCCTTTCAATCTGTTCAGCCTGTGCATTAACAATAATCTGTATAAATGTATTCTGACTGTCTCTTTGCAAAATGCTTTCTGCTGCCATATGTGATTTAGTATGACTGTGCTGAAACACTTTTTTACGAAGTGCCCTTTGCTGTTTTGTTTTATCTGGAGCCGTGGATTTCACCGCACATCTCGCCCAGTTTTTGATTTTGCATAAACAGCCACGGATATAAAACTTGCTTGTTCTTCAGCTGTTTTTGCGACCAAATATCATTCATCTGATCAGTGGAATTTTCTGTCACCGACAACATGGTTGCCTTCTCCATTATTTCTGACAGACGTAACTCGCTTTGCTTCTGTCTCCCGCTATCCTGATCCAGGTGTGCAGTTCCATCTTCTCGGGATCTCTTTTGATCAGGAACACCATCAGCCTTACTCGTGGATTTAAAAAATGAAAATATGTTTGACTCTCTTTTTGACATTTTGAAAATATAATTATTATTTAGGTAGGTCAATATACCATTCTTTCTTTCTTTCCGCTGCTCACTGTGCGCGAAACAATCAACAACAACCAATGAGAGTGATTGTAAACCTAAGAAGAGCTGATTGGTCGAAAATATATGTTGAGGACCAACAGCTAAACATAACCTCTAAGTGCATCTGCATAAACCCACTCAGCCTTGCTCGCTACACACACACACACACACACACACACTGTCAGGTCACCAGGCTCAAGTTAAGAGACAAAACCCTGCTTTATAGCCAAATGGGTACCTGTTTACCCACACCGAACTGAATCACACCCAGCTTTCTGAGAGATAAATTTACCGTTTCTTGGCCTGGACTCGTGCAGCAATATGCTTTCGGTGAGCCTCGATTCTGACCTCAGCAGATGGTCCAGCCTCAGCGTCTTCCTTTCATAGCATTTTCTGTGTAACACTCCAAAAAGATAAACACCAATTTCTGTCTCTCTGTGAGTTTCAGTGAAACAGCGAAGGCGAAGAAAACTTTTGGACCACACACAGAACATTCAAACCTTGCTTGCCGTGTGTTGGGTTCTATGAGCTGCTGGCAAGTAACTGCTTCAAAAAGGTCTTTTAACTGCAAGGCAATATGGCGGCTGTTGGCGGGAAACCTGAGACAGCCTAGGTTAGCTTAGCAGAGTTACTACTGAGCTTTGAATCAAAATAGCCTTTTAGGTAGAAGTTAAACCTAATTTAATTCGGGTCAGTTTTTTTTTTAAAATTCATCTATTCGGTGCTTAACTCATGTATGCCGTGAGGCCGGTGTGTTTTTATAAAGATGTAGCATGCAGCCTGGCTGTGTGTTTTTGTTGGTTAGCTAGTTTTCCGTTTGCACATATCAGAAATCTAACGAGAAATTCAGTCACTGCACTGAGACGGGGTTTATTGGAAGTAGGCAAGTATCAAATAGTCTCCTCAAAATGAAACCGACAGTTAATGAATAATAGCATGTACTGCTTACACTGTGTGTATTTGTTCAAAAAGAGAGCGCTCCTGAGGGAGATTCTCATTTCCTTCTCATATGAGATGCCTCAGAGTCAGCGGTCTTACAGCGCTCATCTACGGCAAGCCGTTTTACCATTTAATGGCTAAAACTCTGCATTACTCTGGACTGTTGACCCCAAGTACGTAAACTCCTGTACCTTCTTCACCTCTTCACCCTGTAAAATTACTGTTCCACTTCCCTCCCTTTCATTCACACACGTGTACTCAGTCTTACTACGACTGACTTTCATTCCTCTTCTCTCCAGCGCAAACCTCCACCTCTCCAGGCTTTCCTCCACCTGCTCCCTGCTCTCACTACAGATCACAATGTCATCTGCAAACATCATTGTCCAAGGAGACTCCTGTCTAACCTCCTCTAACAACTGGTCCATCTCTATAGCAAACAAGAAGGGGCTCAGAGGCTATGTAGCCTCTCAGGGGCTAAGAGGCTGCATCCCTGATGCAGTCCCACCTCCACATTGAACTCCTCTGTCTGACCTACAGCACACCTCACCATTGTCCTGCTCCTCTCATACATGTCCTGCACCACTCTGACATACTTCTCTTGGCACCCTGTCATACGCTTTCTCCAAGTCTACAAACACACAGTGCAACTCCCTCTGACCATCCCTATACTTCTCCATCAAAATTCTTAGAGCAAAAATTGCATCTGTTGTGATCTTTCTGGGCATGAAGCCATACTGCTGCTCACAAATTTCCACTACCGTCCTTAACCTAGCTTCAACTACTCTTTCCCATAGCTTCATTGTATGGCTCATCAACTTTATCCCCCTATAGTTGCTGCAAATCTGCACGTCACCCTTATTCTTAAAGATCGGCACTAACACACTTAGGCTTCCATTCCTCAGGCATCCTCTCACTCTCTAAAACCCTGTTGAACAAACTAGTTAAAAATTCCACTGCTGCCTCTCCTAGACACTTCCAGACCTCCACCGGGATGTCGTCAGGACCAACTGCCTTTCCACTTTTCATCCTCTTCAAAGCCTTCCTGACTTCATCCTTTCTGATCTTATCTACTTTCTGTTCCACAGAGTTCAGCCCTTCTACTCTTTTCTCCCTCTCATTTTCCTCATTCATCAGCTCCTCAAAGTACTCCTTCCATCTCCTCTGTACACACTCTCCTCACTTGTGAGCACCCTTCCATCTCTATCCTTAATAACTCTAACTTGCTGCACATCCTTCCCATCTCGATCCCTCTGCCTAGCTAACCTGTACAAGTCCTTCTCTCCTTCTCTAGTGTCTAACCTAGTGTACAACTCGTCATATGCCTTCTGCTTGGCCTTAGACACCTCCCTCTTCACTCTGCGATGTAACTCCTTGTATTCCTGTCTATTCTCTTCAGTCCTGTCCATGTCCCACTTCTTCTTGGCTAACCTCTTCCTCTGGATACTATCCTGAACTTCCTCATTCCACCACCAAGTCTCCTTCTCTTTTTTCCTCCTTCCAGATGACACACCCAGCACCTTTCTCCCTGATTATTTCTGCTGTAGTTTCCCAGTCATCTGCCAGCACTACCTGACCACCCAGAGCCTGCCTCAACTTCTGTCTAAATTCCTCAGAACATTCCTCCTTTTTCAGCTTCCACCACTTGGTTTTCTTCTCTATCTCGATCTTTGACCTCTTCGTCTTACAGACCATCAAAGTCATCCTACACACCACGATCCTATGCTGTCTGGCTACACTCTCTCCCACTACCACTTTACAGTCACTAATCTCTTTCAGATTGCCTCTTCTACATAGGATGTAGTCTACCGGTCTTCTCCTACCTCCACTCTTGTAAGTCACTCTATGCTCCTCTCTCTTCTGAAAATAAGTGTTAACCACAGCCATGTCCATCCTCTTAGCAAAGTCCACTACCATCTGTCCTTCAAGGTTCCTTTCCTTAACTCCAAACTTGCCCATCACCTCCTCATCACCTGTGTTCCCCTCACCAACATGTCCATTAAAATCCACTCCTCTCACCACTCTCTCACCTGTGGGAATACTCTCCATCACCTCATCTAATTCACTCCAGAATCTCTTTCTCCTCTAACTCACAATGTACCTGTGGGGCATAAGCACTAACAACACTCAGCACCACCCATTCAATCTCTAACTTCAGACTTATCACCCTGTCTGACACTCTCTTCACCTCCAGAACATTCCTCACAAACTCCTCCTTCAGGACCACACCTGCCCCATTTCTCTTACTATCCACACCATAATAAAACAGCTTGAATCCTGCTCCTATACTACGAGCCTTGCTACCCTTCCACTTGGTCTCCTGTACACACAGTATATCCACCTTCCTTCTCTCCATCATATCAGCCAGCTTTCTACCTTTCCCTGTCTTAGTACCAACATTCAGAGTTCCTATTCTCAGTACTGCACTCTTACCTTTCCTCTTCACTCTCTGTCTGTGCACTCTCCTCCCTCCTCTACTTCTTCGACCAACAGTAGCCCAATTTCAAACCGGCGCCCTGTAGGTCAACGGCGCCGATGGCGGTCGTTGTTAACCCAGGCCTCGACCGATCCGGTATGAAATTTGTACTGACGATTCGCATAGTTAAATTTGGCAATGTTTTACGCCGGATGCCCTTCCTGACGCAACCCTCTCTATTTATATGGGCTTGGGACCGGCGCAGAAGTCACTGGACTGTGAACCCCATGGCTATATTACTATTTATCCCGCCCCTTAATCCGCATAAAACTGCACGTATTTTTGGAATAGCAACCTTGTGATTAGCGTGTTGTATTTTTTTTTTTTTTTTTTTACAAGCACGCTATTTTTTTTTACCGGTACATTTTTTTTTACATGTAATGATACTTATGGCGGTGATTTGGCAACAGACCTGGACCTGGATGCCTGACCGTTGAGATGTCGGAATCCACCTCCGGCAGCTGCCCTGAGTCACAAATTACTTTTTAAAAAAATAGCCAACAATGTGTTTTGTGCATAACACATAATGTGGGACATGGCCAAATAATTGAACAAGCAGCACACTCAAGGTGTTTGAACATCTATAAATGTATTTCATGGAATTGACACACACTGTGAGAAAGAAATACTGGTTGGTAATAGTTGATGTGTTCTGGATGAAGTGGCTTTCACCACTTCTAAACAAGATGTGGCCACAGTAGCGAATGCCCTGCTCACAGAAATGATCCCAAGATGGGGAAATCCTGAACGAAGCAGTGACAGTGATGCTCCTTTTGTGAACCAAGCTCTCAAACAGATAGGAGAAAGCCTGGGCATAAGGCAACTCTGTGCATGGTGTGTGAAGATGAAATGTTGCATTATTGTGTGCAGGTGTCTTCTGTTTTGTCTCAGACACACACAGTTGAAGAATGCACTTCCAGTTGCAGCCCAGGTGCATTTGCACAACCTGATACCTGGAGAGACTGGATAGTGGTAATTTCAGGTACTGCTCACCCTACAGACGGATGTGAAAGCTGGAGAAAGAACCACATGGATAAATCCTATCCACTGTAGATGTACCGGGCCTAGGAGAAAAACACCATCAACCCAGTAAAGGCAGTGAGTAAGGTGACACAAGCAGGGTATCACTGAGCCTCGGTGAGGTGGGAGTAGTGCGAAAGGCCGTGCCTGCACTCCAAGCACCAACACATGTCAAGTAGGGCGAAGAGTTACCTGGCTAGTGACACCACTCAGTGACCTAAAAACATGCAGGACCCTTTCCAGCATCACCCAAGAGTAGTGTGGGAAGTGCTGGTCATCATCACTCTGACATGTCCCCAGACTGAGAAAGGAACATGAGAGTCAGCAGAAGTTAAAGACCCAGGAGGGCAGAGCTCAGACATCCAAAGTCAGAGGGTCAGCTCTTTTTTACTCAGAACATCAAAATGGACAGCACATCAGAACAAAGACCAGTCATGTTATGTATGCACTTTAATTCCACACAAAATTAATCACCTACCATTCACATTCATGCCCTTACAGACACAAAAGAAATAAGTGATAGCTTATTTATGAATAATCTATAGATAGCATCTGTTGTATTTAACAGGTTACATATGTTGTCAAGGCAAACCCCAGTTATTACTCTGCAAACAAGTATGAAATTTCAAAGTACAGAAATGATATGCACCTCATGCAGTTCCTGCAGTACAACATATGTTGTCCTCTCAGTTTGGGGGAAACCACTCACAGGTATCAAGGTCACATCGCAGGAGGATCAATTTCCAATATGCTTCATTTAGAATCGTATGTTCCCGAAAAATCATGATTCACACAATCCTTAAAAAAGGGGGGCATCCAAGTTGGTCACATACCACCAAGAGCACATAAAGACACTGCAGCCTTTTACATTCAGACAGGCTGAGTACAGGTTATACCCCAGACTAGTAGCACAGAGGTGGGGACAGGGAAGGGTACAGTGCTTGTGTTATTGTTGTGCTTTATTTTGCAATTTCTTAAAACAATATGATGTTGATTTTGCTGACTAGCAATAAATCCACCTGCTCTAGATTCTAACTGTGGCAGTACTACTACTACTAGTAGTAGAGTAGTAGTCAAAGCAATGGTGGTATTAACTCATTATTACTTATATTCATCTTAAAATTAAACAACTTAATTTTACTGGCTAGAGATGCATATTTTGTAAGTTAAGACATACTGTAAGTTTGCAGTAAAAAAAAAACATTAAAATAGGGTATACTTAAAAGATAAGCATGCACTACATGTTTTATTTAAATCAGCCCAACATTTTTTTGTAAAGCAAACCTATACAGACATTCTCTAATTGTTTTTGCTTGTTTGTTTATATTTTTACATAAACTACACAGAACATGTACAAAATGTTCTCTAATGGTTACTTCTTTAATCACAGACTTTTCCAGAACATTGCAGGTTTTTATGTGACAACCTAATGAGAACCAAAAATATGTGGACACCTGAGCATGACACCCATATGTGCTTGCTGAACATCTTATTCCAAAACTCTGGGGATTAATATGGAGACATTGTCACTGTGACTGGTAGAGATTTGGCCTATTGAAAGAAAAGTCTTTATGCTACAGCATAGAAAGTCTTTCTAGACTTATGTGCCTCAATCTTTGTGGCAAAGGATTGGGGAAGGCCCACATATAGGGATCATAGTCAGGTGTCCACATACTATTGGCCATATAGAGGCCATCCGACTATCCATTTCATTATCCTATATAGGGTTGTGGGGAAACCTGGATCCTATCCTATGGAACTCTGGGCCAAGGCAAGGGACACCCTGGAAGGGGCGCCAACCTATCACAGGGCACAATTTACACACTACGGACAATTTAGGGATGCCAAACAGCCTAGAACACATGTTTTTGGACTGGGGAGAAAACCAGACAGGGTTCCCACTCTTTTTCAGAGATCATTTTCCAGGACATTTCAAATTTCATGATGATGGGAATAAAATATAAGGATCACATTTCACAGCCTAAAGTAATATATTCCTCTCTCCTCTCTTAAAAAACATACATTTTATGGCTATAACCTAACTATAAAATCAGAAATACACCAAATACACACACACACACACACGTCTGGTTCACTATCCTGCTAGAGAATCTCCTTAGACATAATGGTTTTTATACTGTACAAACTGTATATTCTATCCCCTTCACTATCACAGAAAACTTTTGACATTTTTACATTTTCAAAAAAACATTTAGTATGTTTATTAATCCATTTCAGCCATGGGGACTGCTGGCTGGTAGATGATCTCAGGTTTTACTATCCTTGTGGGGACCATTTGGTCACTCACACACACACACACACACACACACACACACACAAAAAAAAAAACCCCCCCCAGAGCTTCTGAAGGTAAACTCTTCACTTTATTTTAATGAACACATAACGACTGCCTAGGCCCTTCTTGTTAACCCAACTGCAGTCTCCAAAAAAATAAAAGGCATTATAAAAAAAATTGTTTGCAAAAAGCATCTGTCCCAAACAGACTAAACAACAAATAAATGTCTGTCCAAAATATTTACTGCATTAAGCTCCACAGTATCCTTGTGAATTTTTTTACTGTTTGAGTTGGCTCAAACTCTCTTGCAACTTTTCCAAGCTTTGTTTTAGAGCTGCTAACTCCTCAGTTTTGTCTGCGACACTTTTTCGATAGGCATTTGATTTTGACAGTAAGGTGAAGTCATGCTTTCTCTCTGCCCTGTCGGCCATTTCATCTGCCTCTTTCTGCATGGTTTCAATGCTATGCATTATTTTTTGTCTTTTTGCATTGACATTTGCAATTTCTTGGTGCAGGTCTTTTCTTTTCCTCTCATTGGCAGTTTGGTCTTTCTTTTTCTTTTCATCCTCCAAATACTGCACATATCTCATCCTTGCTCCTTTGCAGTGTGCGACAAGATTTCTTGGCAGGACTTCATGTAGTGGCTGTCCAGCCACTGCATCCTGAACCATGCACAGTGCTACGAGAGACCTCTCAAAGGTTTTCAACAAGCATGTCTTTGTTGATAGAGTATCCTCGTTCCACTGCCCCTTGTCCATGAGAGAGTGTGAGCAGATGTTTAATCAGGTCCCACAAGGCTGTATATTCTGTTCTGCCACTGACAAGATTTCCAAGAAACTTGTCCAGCCTGGAAGTGTAAGCAAAATTTTGGAATTCTGCTTTATGGTGTGTGTAGACGTGTATTAAAAACATTTTGTACTGTGCAAGAACCTCATCACACTGAGGTGCAGTGTACCAACCAGCATTGAGCAAAACTTGCAAGAGTTTTTGAAACATTTCTCTTGAATTATCTCTGTTTGCGACCATGATCACAGGGTCAAGGGAGCTCAAGTGCCGCAGAGCTGGGTACATTAGGGGACTTCTCTCCATTATTTTCTTGCAAGTCATGGAAAGGAAGAAGACACATTTTTTTTTTTGAACAGCTGAATTTTTACAGGATGTTCCTTGAGGTTTTCAGATGCTTTTTCTAAAGCTTGCTTTGTACCAAATCCAATGTCAAGCTGTTTGAGTGGTACATGGTTTGCTTTGTCTTGAGGATCGAGTTTCAGCAGCTGGAGAGGTGTCTTTAACTTTTCCAGTTCTTCCCTTTTGATATAGCATGATAGCAAGTCTCTCATAGTTGACTGGAGCTCCTTTGCTAAAAAAGGGACCATTGGGGCATCGGTCTGAAATGTTTCCAAAAATAGCATCTAGCAACAAATGCAAAAAAATGGAGCTTGGCCACAAAAAGAGGGTCTGCAGTAGCCTCCTTTACTGTGCAGTATGATGCTGATGATGGAACTCTGCTTTTCGGAAGTTTCCTGTGGCTGTTGATGTACGTCTGCACTGCGGGCCAAATTTTGATTGCTCTCTCTGCAACTGCCAAGTCTTCTACCCATCGATGAGCACAGAACTTCAAAGGAAATGTTGATGTTTTGGTCATCTCAATGAAATCCTCACATCTGGCTGGTGAGTCATGGAACAACTGCCAAAGAGCCCTCAGTACATCTCCCACCTTCCAACCCGTTTCTTTCTCTCCACTTTGAAAGCTTCCATGCACAACATGCAAAGAACAGCTTCCCAAATTTAGCAACTTTGATGCATCAGGGTCTGATTGGCTCTTGTCTTCTTGGAACAGCTTCAAGAATTTCCAATTGACCATAGGGCCATCCATTGAGATCTGCAGGAGCTTCTTGGGATCAAGTGGTGAGAGGGTTTTCTTAATTTTCTCCAAAAGCTTCTCTGCCCGAGTTTGTCCCATAAACTCTGAATCAAAATAGCGCACAGCTACTTTCTCTTCACAATCACACCAGTAACGGACAATAATATCCATCTGTTCCTTCTGTGTCACTTTATTCAAGCATTCATCAAATGACACAACATAGCATTGTGCCTTCCTGACATCTTTGATCAACTCCTCTTTGAAATATGGGCACAAGCCAAAGGATAAAAGGTAAGCAGATTTTGTTGCACCACATGCAAACCGTTTGGCAATTTCACTGTCTGGGAACATTTGACTAAAAATGACTGACACATCAGAGCTGGAGTTGAATGAGTAGTGTGACCTGACCATTTTGATTACCCAACGAATCTCAGCTTCAAGCACAGCTTGGCTTGAAAAGAACTTTGACAGTGTTGAGCTGCCTTGTTGGCCTGAGCATGTTGCCTCTTCATTTGTATTGGACACTTGAAAAGCTATGCTTCCCTGACAGCCACTTTCTACATCTACAGTGGTTGCCTGTAGGTCTTTGCTTTGTCTGCAAATGTCCTGTCCTCTGCCTTCAGAAGTCATTTCCCTGATAAAATGTGTAATTTTTGTCTCCTTTTTCATTTGTGTAGCAACTTTTACATGGCCTTGTCCTCGTTCATGACTCTCGAGTGCTGAGAGACCCATGTTACCAACATCAAAGGATTTCAATACGCCCTTTGCACACCTCCTGATATTTCCCCTAGCCAGTCCCTGAACTGGGGATCTTCTTTCCATTCCTTCTTAAACTTGCACTGCCTCCCTGACATTTGTCTTGCTTATTTCTGTAATTTAAGATCAGAAGTGTTACAGATGCAATGAAGGGTATAAAGCATCTTTACATGTTCTATAGCCTTATTTTTATTACCATCTCTTTTTGCATCCGATCCTGTTCTAATTTTGTATCCGGTCATTGTACTTCATTGTCTTTTCTTTTTTGGAAAGCACACATTCTATATTTATTTTAATTCATGTTATATATTCATATTATATTAACCAACTATTTAATAAAATGACACCAAAAATCACTAGTAATAACCTAGTGTTTTAATAAAATATCAACAAACAGTATATCACAATTGTATAAATAATGCAACAAGTTTAGAAGTTGCTTTCGGCTGCTCCCTGTTCGGGGTCGCCACAGCAGACCAACTGGTCTGCACAACAACTTGGCACAGGTTTTACGCCGGATGCCCTTCCTGCCGCAACCCTCCCATTTTTTCCGGGCTTGGGACCGGCACTGCATCCAGTGGCTGGGGTTGAGACATTGGCTAGAATCGAACCCGGGCTTTTCGCATGATAGGCGAGAAACCTACCACTGAGCCACCAATGCCTCCAAATAATGCAACAAGTTTAATGTTTTAAAATACAATTTAGAATAGAAAGAGGAAAGGTAAGATGCTTTAAAAATTAAACTCTTACCACCAGCAGGCGGCAGCAAATAAAAGTCTTAATGAGTGAATCATTGGAGTCACTCTAGCAAACGATTCATTCAAAACGCTTATTCATTTAGGAATGAAGAAAAGACGGTCTTCATGAATGGGTCATGAATCGTTTCTCAAACGATTCGTTCAAAAACGAAGATATGAATCAAAAACGCAGATTCATTCGGCATAGAAACGCCACTGTACTGCATGTTGCTAAGAGAAACGTTCTGCTCCGACATTGGTTGGAACTACTATGGTTGGTGAAACAGAGCAAACAGACAATAGTTTGTCTAAAAAGGAAGTCACTTATATCGACGTCTTGTTTAGTGAACTGTTGCAGAAAATCAGTATTACTTTTATATAAGTACTATTATATAGTACCGGCCTCCGCCTCATGTTCACAAGTCTGTGCTGCACTATGAACATGCAATTATCGCTGTGCATCGCTTCAGCATCTAATTTTCACTTCCTATATCGTTCATAAAACAGGTTTGGGAAGTTTGGGTGTGATTTGTCATGGGGATGCAAGACGTTCCAACGATTCTAAATAAAATAGACTTAACAAATCGATAACCTTTTCTCAGACAAATGACGTCACGCATGCTGTAATTCGCCGTGCAGACCCCTTGCACATGCGTATCAAAATAATTACTTTACAATAATATTAACAAGGTAATTAAATATTACATGCATACCAGTGAACATTTGCTGCAAACATTCGAGCATTTAATTCCTGAAAGCCGCCAACACGAGACAGCGTCATACGTCACAGGGAGATTAAACAGCGTGAGCTCACGTGTCAAAACTCAGCATCCCTGAACAGAGCGCTTACTGTTACTAACGTTAATTGTTTCAACCAGTTGTCGGCCAATTCTTTAATGAAGAACATTTAAAAATAATAATTTTCCAGGACAACAAGATTTTTCCCAGGACAATCTAAGTTTCCTCTCATTTTCCATGTGTTTTCCAGGACTGGAAAATTGGTCATTAATATTCCAGGATTTCCAGGACGCGTGGGAACCCTGCCAGAGTACCTGAAGGAATAACTGAAGCACTGAGAACATGCAAACTCCACACACAGCAGGGGCAGAGGCATGAATCAAACCCTCCAACCCCACAAGTGTGAGGGAAACTGCTAATGTCTAAGGCCATAAAGTGTATTCACTGTAATACATTTCAGGTTCAATGCTGATTATGGCCTTGGTTCTTATATTTATTATCATATGAAATAAATGTTACTTTTATTTCAATAAATGAAAAGCTCTAATTAATAAGCAGACTATTACTGCACACATTTAAATAATGAATCTAATACTGGGATAGTTTATAAGATAACTTTTTCCCCCCTATATAGCCAAATGGGTACCTGTTTACCCACACTGAACTGAATCACACCCAGCTTTCTCCCTGACACACACTGAGAGATAAACTTACCGTTTCTTGGCCTGGACTCATGCAGCAATACGCTTTCGGCGAGCCTCGATTCTGGCCTCGGCAGATGGTCCAGCCTCAGTTTTTTCCCTATTCAAAATTGTTTTAGGTAGCATTTTTCACTCCAAAAAGATAAGCAGCAATTTCTGTCTGTGAGTTTTAGTGAAAGAGTGAGTCTCCATCCACTCATCACTGAATGAGCGCTGTAACCCAAACAGGAAACAAATTAGCACAAAAATTCATTTGCTTGATGTTACATGGATTTTGTCACAAAATCTTTTATAAAATTATTAATATTACTAATATGTAAGTAAACAACAGGGTAATTGTTCCACAACGCCTCGACAGATCTGAAGCTTGATGCGACCCACGTAGTGTTTAGAATTCTCCCAATTTTGCGCATCTGAAATGTCTAGACTTTCTCTTTCAGTTCCATCCTACTTTTGTTGGATGTGTGATCTAGCAAGTAAAGTTTATTACAATTGCTCCAGTTGCTTTGAGCGTGTCGCTCACAGCAAGCTCGAGTCTATGAGCAGTGCAAATGCCAACCAGTGAAACCAGGGAACAGGGCCTGCATTCTAGCTACTACCCCACTTTTACGTCCAAACATCACTGAGGATCCATCAGTTGTTATCGCAATCAATTGCTTGGAGAGGAATTCCTTTGTAAAGTTGTATCTCTCTAGACTCGAAAAACTAGCACTTAAATCGTCCAGTTCCACTAGATCCACAAATATATTGGCAGGTATGTACATATCTTGTAACTGCAGTCTCATGTTAACGATAAGGGCACACTTTTTGCTTAAACTTGTTGCCTTGTCAATAATAAGGCTAAGTTCGGTGGCACTTTGCACAATTTTTTCAAACAATGAAATCGATTCTGGCCTCGGCAGATGGTCCAGCCTCAGTATTTTCCCTATTCAAAATTGTTCTAGGTAGCATTTTTCACTCCAAAAAGATAAGCAGCAATTTCTGTCTGTGAGTTTCAGTGAAAGAGTGAGTCTCTGTTGCTTAGCAATGAAAGATGTAGCAGAATAAGAATCAGGATATTGCTCACACACACAGAATTTCTGTGTGCTGGAGTTGACACAGAACATTAACATTAAATATATACAGTGCAGAAATATAAATAGGGTACTCAGGAAGCATACACGTGCAAAAATGTACAAATTCAAAGAGCAAGGAATGAAGGGTGTGTTCAGTACTGAGTTGAGTTGAAATAGGGCATATGTATGTATTGTATATAATATATACAATTTCATGCTCGCAACATTGTGGGAACAGTTTGGGGATGTCCCCTTCCTGTTCCAACATGACTGCGCACCAGTGCACAAAGCAAGGTCCATAAAGACATGGATGAGCGAGTTTGGTGTGGAGGAACTTGACTGGCCTGCACAGAGTCCTGACCTCAACCCCATAGAACCCCTTTAGGATGAATTAGAGCGGAGACCCTGAGCCAGGCCTTCTCATCCAACTTCAATGCCTGACTTCACAAATACGCTTCTAGAGGAATGATAAAAAAAAAATCCCTTCTTATCTTTGACGGCTTGTTGCACTTCTTCATTCCACCACCAAATTTGCTTATCGAGGAATCGTCGGCCTGGTTTTGTCTTTCCCAAGGCAGTTGTCGCAGCAGAGTGGATGCGGCTGACGAGGGCGTCCCAGATGTCCGATGCCGGTTCGCCAGGATCGATGACATCCACAGGGCCCAAGGCACTCAGAAACTGTTGTTTGTGGTCCGGTAGACACCACCACTTGATCTTCTCCGCGGCCGTTCTGGCTATCTTTTGCTGTCCAAGGTCGAATTGAGCATCAAGGCCGAGCAGCCGATGTTGGGGAGCGATGTTGGTGGACGGGATCACCTTGGCGTTGGTCACGAGCTTCGGATGAGCCAGTAGTAGATCTGTGTCTCGCGGCCACCGCTGGTGTACGTGATCAGGTGGGTCGGCCGTTTCATGAAGAACGTATTGGCCACCGCGAGATCGTGTGCTTCGGCAACATCGAGGGCGTGCCGGCCATCGTCGGTTTGGGTGCCAAAGCCATGACCTCCGTGGGATCACTCGTAGCCGCCTCGCTCCACGCCAACATGGCCGTTCAGGTCGCCGGCAATGAGAATGTACTCGTCGGCTCCGATCGACTGGAGATTTACGTTTCCCAGAATTCGTCTTTCTCGACTTTGGGTCGGTTTGCCTGTGGCGCATAGCACAGCACGACACGACTCAAAGGATGGTTGGGCTGGCGTCAATCTTGATGGATATCAGACGATCGGAAATTCTGAAGACATTGGTGACCTTGTCCTGCAGGCGCTCGCTGACGATTACCCCGACGCCGTTTCGGGGCCCCTAGCCGTTATAGAATAGCTTGTAGCCATCGCCAATGTTTCTCGCCTTTGCTCCTTTCCACCGGGTCTCTTGCACGCACACGATGTCGATGCGGCGGGTCTTGAGGGTGTCAGCAAGGTCATGGGTTCGTCCGGTTAGTGTGCCAATGTTGATCGTGCCAAGTCATAGATGGACTCGCTTCTTTAGCCCACTCTGTCCTCGAGCAAGTAGCCCTTGCCCATCGCTCGGGCGAGGCGACGCGCGTCGCCTCCGGGGAATGCCTTAGCATGGTCATGGTCCGTTTGAGTCGACATTGCAGATTTTGATGAGACTGCGGAATACTTCGACCGACGCGTCACTCTGTCTGAGTGACGCCATTAGCCAAGTACCGTTGCCGATCCTGTTTAGCCACACTGAACTTTATATCCTCTTTGTTGTCAATCCCCATGGCCTGTAAGTAATCACAAAAGATAATATACATTAATTGATCTTGAAACAGTTTTAAAGGGGACTGTAATGCGGTTTAGCAGCAGCTGATACACTTAAATGTTACAGAACAAAATTACTCACAGAAAAGATGCAATCCAGCTTCAAAGCAATCTGTTCATTCTTGTCCATGGATGAGAGTATTTCGTGTAACTCACTATCTACTAGAAAGCCCTACGACATAAACATCAGAATTTTTAAACATCTATTTTTTTAAAAAATGTACATACCAGACACATTGTGCCTATTATAAACTTATTCGCCTCACCTGCAGGTTGTGGTTTAACCACAGTATACTAACAGTATACATGTCTGTTGTGTAATACTATAATAATAAGATTAAATATAACACATAATACTAAAACCCTATTTGTATCTTGCTGAGTGTTCCAAAAATCCTGTTTCTGTATTCATATTTTAACTAAACTCTGGAGAATGAACCACTGAAAAAAAACCCCGTAGTAAGACATGCCAGTGCTTTCAGCATGGTCTGTGATTTCCTCAAACTCTGCATACTTCTCATATTCTTATTTACTGATGTACTCTAGAAGTTGCTTTCGGCTGCTCCCTGTTCGGGGTCGGGAACTTGGCAAACGTTTTACGCCGGATGCCCTTCCTGACGCAACCCTCCCATTTTTCCGGGCTTGGGACCGGCACTGAATCCAGTGGCTGGGGTTGGGGCATTGGCTGGGAATCGAACCCGGGCCTTCCGCATGATAGGCGAGTAACCTACCACTGAGCCACCAATGCCCTTATTTACTGATGTACTCTAATGGTAATAAATAAGCAGACATGCACATTTTTAATGCAGTGGAGTGTTCACAGTCAAAAACAGGCAGTACCAACCGTCTCATCACACAGAAGCTCCAGCACCCTCTTTACTGTTTCATGATCCACCCCGGTCATGCTGCTCTCCAGACTGCCAGACTCCATTTCTCGCTCTGTATGACACGGGGCCTCGTCCTCCTCTCCCAGAACATGCTGCGCTGTACGCTGGGGCTGGAATGGTCCATGAACGGCAGTGTTGGAGGACTCCAGGTCAAGCCCAGCACCTGTTCATAAATAGCTCTGTCCAAGCCCACAGCTCTTCGCACTAACGCTTTGGCCTCATCTTCTTTCATCAGCCAAACCTCCTCATAACGCTTGCCATCAACTAATGCAAAATGCCTTCACATGTACAAGAACAAAGTCATCAATGTCATTAATAATGAGATGTCTGACAACTAGAGATAAATTTAGTGTTTACTCTGTGTGTTATGTGTGTATGGGTGTAGGTGTCCACCTGTTCCTCTTTTGAATATCATTGTACTGCTGCACGAGGCGGTTATACTTATTCGTCATTGACTGGATCTCCTGACGGGACTGCTTTTTCTGATCAGCACATTCTTTCTTCAGATTGTTGCGCATATCCTGCAGCCTGTAACAAAGTGACCCAAATGTAAACAGCAGTTCTTTCCAGTTGGCTGAACGAGTATTTGTGGGAGTTTAGTTCGGTTAGACTTTAGGAAATGCCTCAGAATAAGAGATTTTTATTGTACCTCATGCTTCTTCTGTTCAAACTGGTAGGAAGCCTTTCTGAGGATACTGCTTGTAATATACATCATTACCATAAAGAGGCTCACATTTTCCTGTTTTTGTGTGAAAACCTTTTTTAATTTTTGGTAAAGGTACACATAGGCAAAGAGTAAAGTGGCCATGTTCAAAGCTGCTCTAAAATCTGAGTCAATTCATAAATTCCGCCTACAAACAGTTACAATAACAGCACAGCTACATACAATACACTATATTAAAAACAAAAGGACTAAATAATACAGTTTAATCTAATGGTTGCAACAGGCAAATAATTCACATTCAGTGAAAATTCAGGGTGATTTGTGGTCAGTGTAATGCAGTGAACCTGTACATCAGAGATCAGTTTGATCTTGAGCTTCTTGTACTCCTCTGCGCTCTGTATTCTCAGGTGATCCAGCAGGGACTCATGCTCCTCCAACATCTTCATTCTCTGCAGCAAGAACTCCAGCTGCTCACACACAAACACAGGGTAATGATTTACAGCTCTCTCTCTCGCACACACACACACGCAAACATCGGGCAGTGATGTACAACACACATGCACACAAAAACACAAACCCAGAACAATGTAGTAGTTCCAACACACAAACACAATGCAATGATGTATTGTATAGCACACACAGGTCAATGATGTATACATTTCTTGAAAGTAAAAAATAAAAAATAAACATGCAAAATTATGTAACAGTTCATGCTACCTCTGTCACTGCGTTCCTTTCTCTGCTGCTCCCATTCCTTCTTGCTGGTTGTGAGCAAAGATTGTCCAGCCTCAGTTTTTTCCCTATTCAAAATTGTTCTAGGTAGCATTTTTCACTCCAAAATGATAAGCAGCAATTTCTGTCTGTGAGTTTCAGTAAAAGAGTGAGCCTCCATCCACTCATCACTGAACGACCGCTGTAACCAAAACAGGAAACAAAATAAGCACAAAAATTCATTTGCTTGATGTTACATGGATGTCACAGAATCTTCTAGAAAATTATTAATATGTAAGTAAACGATTTATGGCAATCTTAGTCAAAATCCAGGTATGTAAAGCTTGTAGAGACTCAAAAAGCCATAATTGCTCCCACATAGGGACTACATATGTACAATGGGATGTACAATACTGTAATGAGAGATTTGTTTTTCACTTGCAATAAATTTATGAAAAAAGCTTTTTTTTTTTATCCAATTCATGCTTTGTTGCTATGGGTTATTGTCTGTATCCTGATGGCAAAAAAAAAAAAAAAAAAGAGTAAACGCAGTCCCTTTTAAATTAAATTCTATAACACATTACATTCTGCAAAAAAACCTAAAGGACAAGCATCTATACAACAATATGACAAGCATCTATAAACCTGATAATGCAATTATGCAAAGGCTTATAAACCGTCATAAATAGCAGTATATAATAAATATTGTATATGATAAATAGACAAACAATATAAAAACAAAGCATTTGCACTGTACCTCAATTAAGTCCAGCTCTTTTCTATAGTCTTTCTTCAGACTTGATGTCTGTTTCTGCATCCTTTTAATTAGGAGATCCACTTCTTCTGCCTCCCTTTTACGATCTTTTGCAAAATAAGCATTGCTTGCTTGCAGCTCCTACACACAAAATAAACTTCTACTGAGTTTGTGTGTGTGTATATGTATTTGTTTGTGCGTATACATACCTGCTGCAATTCATTGATGAGCTTGTTCTTGTCTTCAATGACTTGCCAACAGAGCTGTTGCTGTTGTCTCAGATTGTCTCTCAACTTCTGATGGATTTTTGTTGTCTTGGCCTCAGTCCACTTGTTCATGATCTTATTGAACTTCTCTGTGCTGGACTTGACCTCATTTTCCAGCTTCTCCAATCTGTCCAAGATCAGTGCATGTTTGGGAACAATGGGGAAAAAAGAAACAGATGATGCAAACGGTTTCCCAATTTTTGTCCAAAAAAGTCCAACAAATGTCAAATGACATGCAAAACATAACTCAAGCTTGGAATCAAATCTCTGTGTGTGTGTGTGTGTATTTGCACCTTAGTCGGTTTGCCTCCCGAAGTTCTTCTCTCCTCTTTAATTCTCTGGCATCTGCTGCCACCAAAATGTTGGTCACTAGCTCAGTGCCATCTGCTTTTAGTTTAGCCATGCGCTGCAACAAGGACAAGTGACCAAGATAAAGTCAGTACATTGAATGCTTCTAAGAAAACAGGTTTGTAAATGAACATAGCTATGTCAAACTTCTCTTACTCTTTCGCTTTGCTCCACCTGTCTCTGACATGGGCGAGCTTCCTCCTTCTTCTGGACATCATCTCCAACTACTTGTCTTTAGTTTTTCATTAAAGAAAAATATACAACAGACACCAGTCAAAATAAGAATGCTATCTAAAATCTAAAAGTAAAAACAGTCAGAGTTAATGTCCTAAATAATAATATCATTAACATAGTTTAAGTTAATATCAGTTAGAGCAATGGTTCTCATAGTGGGGTCCCTGAAGCAGAGTCATATTACAGATTTATTTTTTTACAGTGCTGTAAACACCAACTCATCATTATCAAAGTTGCATTTATTATTTGGATTTTATCATGACCACAAAGTAGCTTTGGGAACTCCTAGGTTCAGCAGTGTAACATAGCCCACTACAGGCATGAAGAAGTGTATCACTAATGTACTGATGGTTACAAACCAAACGAACAGAGATTAGAAATTAGCAACTGATGTCAAGTAACACATCAGGTAATATAGCAGCAATGTAGAAATTAGCTAGTGATGCAGTACCTATATGGCATTTTGATATACACTTTATGACCAAAAATATGTGGACACCTGTGCATGACACCCATATGTGCTTGCTGAACATCTTGTTCCAAAACTCTGGGGATTAATATGGAGACATT
Organism: Hemibagrus guttatus; assembly: GCA_033459395.1. NCBI lineage: Eukaryota > Metazoa > Chordata > Actinopteri > Siluriformes > Bagridae > Hemibagrus > Hemibagrus guttatus. The sequence goes on from JAUCMX010000006.1 coordinate 23,714,938, forward strand.
GTCACTGTGACTGGTAGAGATTTGGCCTATTGAAAGAAAAATCTTTATGCTACAGCATAGAAAGACATTCTAGACTTATGTGCCTCAATCTTTGTGGCAAAGGTTTGGGGAAGGCCCACATATAGGGATCATAGTCAGGTGTCCACATACTATTGGCCATATAGAGGCCATCCGACTATCCATTTCATTATCCTATATAGGGTTGTGGGGAAACCTGGATCCTATCCTATGGAACTCTGGGCCAAGGCAAGGGACACCCTGGAAGGGGCGCCAACCTATCACAGGGCACAATTTACACACTACGGACAATTGGCAGGGATGCCAAACAGCCCGCCAACAGAACACATGTTTTTGGACTGGGGAGAAAACCAGAGTACCTGAAGGAATAACTGAAGCACTGAGAGAACATGCAAACTCCACACACAACAGGGGCAGAGGCATGAATCAAACCCTCCAACCCCACAAGTGTGAGGGAAACTGCTAATGTCTAAGGCCATGAAGTGTATTCACTGTAATACATTTCAGGTTCTAAAAAACTAAAAAACAAATAGTTTTCTAAAATATTATTAACCTGGACCTAATGTAGAAAGTTCAGAAAATGAAAAGCTCTAATTAATAAGCAGACTATTACTGCACACATTTAAATAATGAATCTAATACTGGGATAGTTTATAAGATAACTTTTAACCCCCTATATAGCCAAATGGGTACCTGTTTACCCACACTGAACTGAATCACACCCAGCTTTCTCCCTGACACACACTGAGAGATAAACTTACCGTTTATTGGCCTGGACTCGTGCAGCAATACGCTTTCGGCGAGCCTCGATTTTGGCCTCGGCAGATGGTCCAGCCTCAGTTTTTTCCCTATTCAAAATTGTTTTAGGTAGCATTTTTCACTCCAAAAAGATAAGCAGCAATTTCTGTCTGTGAGTTTTAGTGAAAGAGTGAGTCTCCATCCACTCATCACTGAATGAGCGCTGTAACCCAAACAGGAAACAAATTAGCACAAAAATTCATTTGCTTGATGTTACATGGATTTTGTCACAAAATCTTTTATAAAATTATTAATATTACTAATATGTAAGTAAACAACAGGGTAATTGTTCCACACCGCCTCGACAGATCTGAAGCTTGATGCGACCCACGTAGTGTTTAGAATTCTCCCAATTTTGCGCATCTGAAATGTCTAGACTTTCTCTTTCAGTTCCATCCTACTTTTGTTGGATGTGTGATCTAGCAAGTAAAGTTTATTACAATTGCTCCAGTTGCTTTGAGCATGTCACTCACAGCAAGCTCGAGTCTATGAGCAGTGCAATGCCAACCAGTGACACCAGGGAACAGGGCCTGCATTCTAGCTACTACCCCAGTTTTACGTCCAAACATCACTGAGGATCCATCAGTTGTTATCGCAATCAGTTGCTTGGAGAGGAATTCCTTTGTAAAGTTGTATCTCTCTAGACTCGAAAGACTAGCACTTAAATCGTCCAGTTCCACTAGATCCACAAATATATTGGCAAGTATGTACAAGTCTTGTAACTGCAGTCTCATGTAAACGATAAGGGCACACTTTTTGCTTAAACCTGTTGCCTTGTCAATAATAAGGCTAAGTTCGGTGGCACTTTGCACAATTTTTTCATCTCATTTCAGGTGAGATGTGTTCCTGAATACTGCCACACGCTACATTAGAATATAAGATACGCCCCATATCGATGCCATTTAACTCTTGGCAATCGATTTCGTGCTCGAATCCATGGGCAGGTCTATTGCGTTTTGCGTCTTTGTAAGCTGTTTGAAATACTCTAGCAGTCCTTTCAGTCTGTTCAGCCTGTGCATTAACAATAATCTGTATAAATGTATTCTGACTGTCTCTTTGCAAAATGCTTTCTGCTGCCATATGTGATTTAGTATGACTGTGCTGAAACACTTTTTTATGAAGTGCCCTTTGCTGTTTTGTTTTATCTGGAGCCGTGGATGTCACCACACATCTCACCCAGTTTTTGATTTTAAAAACAGCCACGGATATAAAACTTGCTTGTTCTTCAGCTGTTCTTGCGACCAAATATCATTCATCTGATCAGTGGAATTTTTTGTCACCGACAACATGGTTGCCTTCTCCATTATTTCTGACAGACGTAACTCACTTTGCTTCTGTCTCCCACTATCCTGATCCAGGTGTGCAATTCCATCTTCTTGGGATCTCTTTTGATCAGGAACACCATCAGCTTTACTCGTGGATTTAAAAAATGAAAATATGTTTGACTCTCTTTTTGACATTTTGAAAATATAATTATTATTTAGGTAGGTCAATATACCATTCTTTCTTTCCACTGCTCACTGTGCGCGAAACAAATCAACAACAACCAATGAGAGTGATTGTAAACCTAAGAAGAGCTGATTGGTCGAAAATATATGTTGAGGACCAACAGCTAAACATAACCTCTAAGTGCATCTGCATAAACCCACTCAGCCTTGCTCGCTACACACACACACACACACACACACACACACACAGTCAGGTCACCAGGCTCAAGTTAAGAGACAAAACCCTGCTTTATAGCCAAATGGGTACCTGTTTACCCACACCGAACTGAATCACACCCAGCTTTCTGAGAGATAAATTTACCGTTTCTTGGCCTGGACTCGTGCAGCAATATGCTTTCGGTGAGCCTCGATTCTGACCTCAGCAGATGGTCCAGCCTCAGCGTCTTCCTTTCTAAAAAATTTTTCCAGGTAGCATTTTCTGTGTAACACTCCAAAAAGATAAACACCAATTTCTGTCTCTCTGTGAGTTTCAGTGAAACAGCGAAGGCAAAGAAAACTTTTGGACCACACACAGAACATTCAAACCGTGCTTGCCGTGTGTTGGGTTCTATGAGCTGCTGGCAAGTAACTGCTTCAAAAAGGTCTTTTAACTGCAAGGCAATATGGCGGCTGTTGGCGGGAAACCTGAGACAGCCTAGGTTAGCTTAGCAGAGTTACTACTGAGCTGAATCAAAATAGACTTTTAGGTAGAAGTTAAACCTAATCTAATTCGGGTCAGTTTTTTTTTAAATTCATCTATTCGGTGCTTAACTCATGTATACCGCGAGGCCGGTGTGTGTTTATAAAGATGTAGCATGCAGCCTGGCTGTGCGTTTTTGTTGGTTAGCTAGTTTTCCGTTTGCACATATCAGAAATCTAACGAGAAATTCAGTCACTGCACTGAGACGGGGTTTATTGGAAGTAGGCAAGTATCAAATAGTCTCCTCAAAATGAAACCGACAGTTAATGAATAATAGCATGTACTGCTTACACTGTGTGTATTTGTTCAAAAAGAGAGCGCTCCTGAGGGAGATTCTCATTTCCTTCTCATCTGAGATGCCTCAGAGTCAGCGGTCTTACAGCGCTCATCTACGGCAAGCCGTTTTAACATTTAATGGCTAAAGCTGACTATCCGGAAAGAACATTACAGATATCAACAACATATTTTTGACTAGTTGTAACTGCATCCTGACTAGTCGAAATGACAGTTACAGATATCCGTAATTCAGTTTTCCCTAGTCACAATGAAAGTTAGGGAACTGAATTACGGATATCTGTAATACATATCCAGACTAGCCATTAAATGTTAAAACGGCCATACTTCATCAACGTCAAAGTGTTTGTGATGATGGCCAATCAAATCCAAGTAGGCGGGGTTTATGTTCACAGGCGCTGAGTGTAAAAATTCCATGTCGAAATATCGTGCTCGTAAAAAAAACAAGGTTGCTATTCCAAAAAATACGCGTAGAATTTTATGCAGATTAGGAGGCGGGACAAAAGTCTCCATTGGTCCACTGCTTCTCAACCTACTGCCCTTCTGTAGCCGAGCAGTAAAGTGACGTCACTGACGCGCGACTCTGCCGGTTAGTGTTTGAATCTGTCTTGAGAAAGTGAGAAGATGGGCGATTCCGCACAACTACATGTAATCGATATCAGTGTATACGTTAGTTAGATGCCTTAATTGTCCAAGAATGGTTCTTAAATGTTCCAGTTGTTTTGTGCAGGTGTGGATGACATTGCTTTCTTCCTAGAGGAGCAGAGTGCTGGGGTTGAGATGTCGGAATCCACCTCCGGCAGCTGCCCTGAAAGAGTCACAAATTACTTTAAAAAAAGAAAAAAAAAGCCAACAATGTGTTTTGTGCATAACACGTAATGTGGGACATGGCCAAGTAATTGAACAAGCAGCACACTCAAGGTTTTTGAACATCTATAAATGTATTTCATTTCTCACACACTGTGAGAAAGAAATACTGGTTGGTAATAGTTGATGTGTTCTGGATGAAGTGGCTTTCACCACTTCTAAACAAGATGTGGCCACAGTAGCGAAGGCCCTGCTCACAGAAATGATCCCAAGATGGGGAAATCCTGAACGAATTAGCAGTGACAGTGATGCTCCTTTTGTGAACCAAGCTCTCAAACAGATAGGAGAAAGCCTGGGCATAAGGCAACACTGTGCATGGTGTGTGAAGATGAACTGTTGCGTTATTGTGTGCAGGTGTCTTCTGTTTTGTCTCAGACTCACACAGTTGAAGAATGCACTTCCAGTTGCAGCCCAGGTGCATTTGCACAACCTGATACTTGGAGAGACTGGATAGTGGTAATTTCAGGTACTGCTCACCCTACAGACGGATGTGAAAGCTGGAGAAAGAACCACATGGATAAATCCTATCCACTGTAGATGTACCGGGCCTAGGAGAAAATCACGACCAACCCAGTAAAGGCAGTGAGTAAGGTGACACAAGCAGGGTATCACTGAGCCTCGGTGAGGTGGGAGTAGTGCGAAAGGGCGTGCCTGCACTCCAAGCACCAACACACGTCAAGTAGGGCGAAGAGTTACCTGGCTAGTGACACCACTCAGTGACCTAAAAACATGCAGGACCCTTTCCAGCATCACCCAAGAGTAGTGTGGGAAGTGCTGGTCATCATCACTCTGCCATGTCCCCAGCCTGAGAAAGGAACATGAGAGTCAGCAGAAGTTAAATCCCAGGAGGGCAGAGCTCAGACATCCAAAGTCAGAGGGTCAGCTCTTTTTTACTCAGAACATCAAAATGGACAGCACATCAGAACAAAGACCAGTCATGTTATGTATGCACTTTAATTCCACACAAAATTAATCACCTACCATTCACATTCATGCCCTTACTGACACAAAAGAAATGAGTAATAGCTTATTTATGAGTAATCTATAGATAGCATCTGTTGTATTTAACAGGTTACATATGTTGTCAAGGCAAACCCCAGTTATTACTCTGCAAACAAGTATGAAATTTCAAAGTACAGAAATGATATGCACCTCATGCAGTTCCTGCAGTACAACATGTGTTGTCCTCTCAGTTTGGGGGAAACCACTCACAGGTATCAAGGTCACATCACAGGAGGATCAATTTCCAATATGCTTCATTTAGAATCGTATGTTCCCGAAAAATCGTGATTCACACAATCCTTAAAAAAAAGGGGGCATCCAAGTAGGTCACATACCACCAAGAGCACATAAAGACATTGCAGCCTTTTACATTCAGACAGGCTGAGTACAGGTTATACGCCAGACTAGTAGCACAGAGGTGGGGACAGGGAAGGGTACAGTGCTTGTGTTATTGTTGTGCTTTATTTTGCAATTTCTTAAAACAATATGATGTTGATTTTGCTGACTAGCAATAAATCCACCTGCTCTAGATTCTAACTGTGGCAGTACTACTACTACTAGTAGTAGAGTAGTAGTCAAAGCAATGGTGGTATTAACTCATTATTACTTATATTCATTTTAAAATTAAACAACTTAATTTTACTGGCTGGAGATGCATATTTTGTAAGTTAAGACATACTGTAAGTTTGCAGTAAAAAAAAAAAAATTAAAATAGGGTATACTTAAAGATAAGCATGCACTACATGTTTTATTTAAATCAGCCCAACATTTTCTTGTAAAGCAAACCTATACAGACATTCTCTAATTGTTTTTGCTTGTTTGTTTATATTTTTACATAAACTACACAGAACATGTACAAAATGTTCTCTAATGGTTACTTCTTTAATCACAGACTTTTCCAGAACATTGCAGATTTTTATGTGACAACCTAATGAGAGCTTGGTTTTGATGTGCACACATTCACTCCTCCAAAGAAATAACGTGTGTGTATCATGTAAAGATTCAGATTGTGTTAAATTGAAATCACCCGTTCTGATGAGTCAAATCAGGTCTGTTAGATTAAGGAATGTAAAGTGTTAGAACTACTCACAAGTGTGTTTAAGCACATTATCAATTTTACACACAACACATGACAAATTGCTATACTATGCTGTGCTTAACCAGTTAAGCAGTTTTATTCAACATAAACAATGAAAGGAATAACTGAGCAAATACAGTGGTGTGAAAAAGTGTTGGGCCCCTTCCTGATTTCTTTTTTTTTTTTTTTTGCATGTTTGTCACACTTTAATGTTTCAGATAATCAAACACATTTAAATATTAGTCAAAGATAACACAAGTAAACACATCATGCAGTTTTTAAATGAAGGTTTTTATTATTAAGGGAAAACAAACTCCAAAACTACATGGCCCTGTGTGAAAAAGTATTTGCCCCCTAAGCCTAATAACTGGTTGGGCCACCCTTAGCAGCAACAACTGCAATCAAGCGTTTTCTATAACTTGCAATGAGTCTGTTACAGCGCTGTGGAGGAATTTTGGCCCACTCATCTTTGCAGAATTGTTGTAATTCAGCCACATTGGAGGGTTTTCGAGCATGACCTACCTTTTTAAGGTCATGCCACAGCATCTCAATCGGATTGAGGTCAGGATTCTGAGTAGGCCACTCCAAAGTCTTCATTTTGTTTTTCTTCAGCCATTCAGATGTGGACTTGCTTTTCACAAAAAAAAGCAACCAACACTTTTTCACACCACTGTAGTTTATTAAAATAGCAACAATAAAAGGAGAAAAAATAACAATGAGGAACACATATAATGGTATTAGAGTGGAGAATTGAGTTGAAGGTGAAATATCTCCAGCTATTTTTGTGTTTGAGTGTTTCTGCAAGAGCTGGCAACAAAACTCATCTCATTAGGTATGTCTCTGACCTCCGGGGAAGCCAAAATAAAAGAAGAGAGAGATTGCCATCAACACCAAGAAGATGGAGTGTGTTTATTTGCAGGTGGTTATATTAATTGAGGTAAATTGATGATCGGTTGTTGACCAGCTTCAGTATGGTATGTCACAGATTCTGGGGTAAATGATAATGTTTTGGGAACCATGACATTAAAGACCTGACAAGGAACAGTATATACAGTTAATTAATTTATTTATTCATTCATTTAGTCCTTTATTTATTTGTTTCTTTGTTTATGCATCCGCATGTGTGGGTTCATCTGCTTAGCTTTCACCTATTGGAAGACACAAAGCAAGATTATTTATTATTTTAGGAGAACAAACCATGAAATCCGTCTTAAACATATACACACACACCTCTGAGTTCTGGTATTTGTGCAGCAGCATGCGGAGCTCTGAGTTTTGTTGTTCTAGTTGCTGGGTTTCGGTCAGAAGCTTGGATTTTTCAGTCAGCTCAGTGCTGAAAAACATTATAACCATGGTTATTAAGAAGGAAAAAACTGATCTGATGATCAAAAAAAGAGTGAAAAATATGTAAAAAGAGACTGGAGGAGTGTGGAGGTGGCATTTCACTGTGGAACTGATGAGCAGGACACATGCAGTCCTAAATTATTTGTGTGGTTATGTGGTGAAAGCCTTATTGCAGACACATGCTCATACTCACTGGTACTTCTTGAGACCTGCCTTCAAATCCCTCCAGACTTTGAGTTTGGACTCAGGGATGATGTTAGCTATGTTCTCCCAGTATGCTTTGACCTCAGAGTCAGTCATCTCATTTAAAGCACTTCCCTTATCTCGAGGTATTTCTCTGTTATAAAAGTAATTATAGAAATAAGCAAGGTTTTTTCAACTTCTCTTTTTTCCATTTGCTATAAAGGTTCAATAAGTCTCAATAATAATAATAATAATAATAATAATAATAATAATGGAGGAGTAAAGGCAGTTGCTGGAGCATTATTAAACTTTTATGTGAACTACATAAGGGTTTAAGCTTCTGTGTGAGTTTAGACAAAAAACTGGTGTATTCCATTTATGTCTCTTTCCTTTCCCTCTCTCTCTCTCACACACACACACAAACACCTGGTTTTACAGTACCGTGTGGTGAAGGCTCGGAGAGCTCTCAGTATGTCATTTGGGTGGATAAGACTGGACTCATTCTCTGCCTGGTTATTCACTGAAACGTTCTGCTAGGAAAAAGCCAGACAATCAAGTTAGCCTTAAATGGATTGAGCCTTAGATACAACTAGTTGGAAATGTACTGGGTAACGTGATGAGTAAAAAGAACTCCATGTTAAAGTCAAATGAACCACAAAGTTCATCCTAACTCTACCTTGTTAGTTTGGGGCCGTTTATATTTCAAAAGGAACTTGGTCATTTTGTTTATATCCTCTTTGTTGTCAATCCCCATGGCCTGTAAGTAATCACAAAAGATAAGAATATACATTAATAGATCTTGAAACAGTTTTAAAGGCGACTGTCATGCGGTTTCGTATTGTAATAGCAGCAGCTGATACACTTAAATGTTACAGAACAAAATTACTCACAGAAAAGATGCATTCCAGCCTCAAAGCAGTCTGTTCATTCTTGTCCATGGATGTGAGTATTTCGTGTAACTCACTATCTACTAGAAAGCCCTACAACATAAACATCAGAATTTTTAAACATTTATTTTTGTTAAAAATGTACATACCAGACACATTTTGCCTATTATAAACTTATTCGCCTCACATGTAGGTTGTGGTTTAACCACAGTATAATAACAGTATACATGTCTGTTGTGTAATACTATAATAATAAGATTAAATATAACACATAATACTAAAACCCTATTTGTATCTTGCTGAGTGTTCCAAAAATCCTGTTTCTGTATTCATATTTTAACTAAACTCTGGAGAATGAACCACTGAAAAAAAAACCCATAGTAAGTGCTTTCAGCATGGTCTGTGCTTTCAGCATGGTCTGTGATTTCCTCAAACTCTGCATACTTCTCATGTTCTTATTTACTGATGTACTCTAATGGTAATAAATAAGCAGATATGCACATTTTTAATGCAGTGAAGTGTTCAGAGTCAAAAACAGGCAGTACCAACCGTCTCATCACACAGAAGCTCCAGCACCCTCTTTACTGTTTCATGATCCACCCCGGTCATGCTGCTCTCCAGACTGCCAGACTCCATTTCTCGCTCTGTCTGACACTGGGCCTCATCCTCCTCTCCCAGAACATGCTGCGCTGTACGCTGGGGCTGCTTGGGGCTGGAATGGTCCATGAACGGCAGTGTTGGAGGACTCCAGGTCAAGCCCAGCACCTGTTCATAAATATCTCTGTCCAAGCCCACAGCTCTTCGCGCTAACGCTTTGGCCTCATCTTCTTTCATCAGCCAAATCTCCTCATAACGCTTGGCATCAACTAATGCAAAATGCCTTCACATGTACAAGAACAAAGTCATCAATGTCATTAATAATGAGATGTCTGACAACTAGAGATAAATTTAGTGTTTACTCTGTGTGTTATGTGTGTATGGGTGTAGGTGTCCACCTGTTCCTCTTTTGAATATCATTGTACTGCTGCACGAGGCGGTTATACTTATTCGTCATTGACTGGATCTCCTGACGGGACTGCTTTTTCTGATCAGCACATTCTTTCTTCAGATTGTTGCGCATATGCTGCAGCCTGTAACAAAGTGACCCAAATGTAAATATACAGCAGTTCTTTCCAGTTGGCTGAACGAGTATTTGTGGGAGTTTATTTCGGTTAGACTTTAGGAAATGCCTCAGAATAAGAGATTTTTATTGTACCTGGTGATCTTCCTCATCTGCTGAGCCTTAGTAACGATATACTCTTCCTCATGCTTCTTCAGCATTTGTTTGTTGTACTCATGCTTCTTCTGTTCAAACTGGTAGGAAGCCTTTCTTTCCTGCAGGTCTTGCTCTAGGTGCTATTTATGAAAACACACACACAGGAAGAAACAGAGGTCTGAGGATACTGCTTGTAATATATATCATTACCATAAAGAGGCTCACACTTTCCTGTTTTTGTGTGAAAACCTCTTAATTTTTGGTAAAGGTACACATAGGCAAAGAATAAAGTGGCCATGTTCAAAGCTGCTCTAAAATCTGAGTCAATTCATAAATTCCGCCTACAAACAGTTACAATAACAGCACAGCTACATACAATACACTATATTAAAAACAAAAGGACTAAATAATACAGTTTAATCTAATGGTTGCAACAGGCAAATAATTAATTCAGTGAAAATTCAGGGTGATTTGTGGTCAGTGTAATGCAGTGTACCTGTACATCAGACATCAGTTTGATCTTGAGCTTCTTGTACTCCTCTGCGCTCTGTATTCTCAGGTGATCCAGCAGGGACTCATGCTCCTCCAACATCTTCATTCTCTGCAGCAAGACCTCCAGCTGCTCAAACACAAACACAGGGTAATGATTTACAGCTCTCTCTCTCACACACACATGCAAACATCGGGCAGTGATGTACAACACGCATGCACAAAAAAACACAAACCCAGAACAATGTAGTAGTTCCAACACACAAACACAATGTAATGATGTATTGTATAGCACACACAGGTCAATGATGTAAAAATAAACATGCAAAATATGTAACAGTTCATGCTACCTCTTTGTCACTGCGTTCCTTTCTCTGCTGCTCCCATTCCTTCTTGCTGGTTGTGAGCAAATCCGTCCACTCATCACTGAACAAGCACTGTAACCAAAACAGGAAACAAAATAAGCACAAAAATTCATTTGCTTGATGTTACATGGATGTCACAGAATCTACTAGAAAATTATTAATATGCAAGTAAACAATTTATCTTTAGTCTTTTATCTTAGTCAAAATCCAGGTATGTAAAGCTTGTAGAAACTCAAAAACTCAAAGCCGTAATTGCTCCCACATAGGGACTACATATGTACAATGGGATGTACAATACTGTAATGAGAGATTTGTTTTTCACTTGCAATAAATTTATGAAAATGTTTTTTTATCCTATTCATGTTTTGTTGCTATGGGTTATTGTCTGTATCCTGATGGCAAAAAAAAAAAAAGAGTAAACGCAGTCCCTTTTAAATTGAATTCTATAACACATTACATTCTGCAAAAAGGGGCCTGAATACTTTCTCTACCTACTGTAGTATATGACAAGCATCTATAAACCTGATAATGCAATTATGCAAAGGATTATAAACTGTCATAAATAGCAGTATTTAATGTATATAATAAATACTGTATATAATAAATAGACTTAAACAATATAAAAACAAAGCATTTGCACTGTACCTCAATTAAGTCCAGCTCTTTTCTATAGTCTTTCTTCAGACTTGATGTCTGTTTCTGCATCCTTTCAATTAGGAGATCCACTTCTTCTGCCTCCCTTTTACGATCTTTTGCAAAATAAGCATTTCTTGCTTGCAGCTCCTACACACAAAAATAAACTTCTGAGTTTTTGTGTGTGTATGTGTTTGTGTGTATATGTATTTGTTTGTGCGTATACATACCTGCTGCAATTCATTGATGAGCTTGTTCTTGTCTTCAATGACTTGCCAACAGAGTTGTTGCTGTTGTCTCAGATTGTCTCTCAACTTCTGATGGATTTTTGTTGTCTTGGCCTCAGTCCACTTGTTCATGATCTTATTGAACTTCTCTGTGCTGGACTTGACCTCATTTTCCAGCTTCTCCAATCTGTCCAAGATCAGTGCATGTTTGGGAACAATGGGGAAAAAAGAAACAGATGATGCAAACGGTTTCCCAATTTGTGTCCAAAAAAGTCCAACAAATGTCAAATGACATGCAAAACATAACTCAAGCTTGGAATCAAATCTCTGTGTGTGTGTGTGTGTGTGTGTGTGTATTTGCACCTTAGTCGGTTTGCCTCCCGAAGTTCTTCTCTCCTCTTTAATTCTCTGGCATCTGCTGCCACCAAAATGTTGGTCACTAGCTCAGTGCCATCTGCTTTTAGTTTAGTCATGCGCTGCAACAAGGACAAGTGACCAAGATAAAGTCAGTACATTGAATGCTTCTAAGAAAACAGGTTTGTAAATGAACATAGCTATGTCAAACTTCTCTTACTCTTTCGCTTTGCTCCACCTGTCTCTGACATGGGCGAGCTTCCTCCTTCTTCTGGACATCATCTCCAACTACTTGTCTTTAGTTTTTCATTAAAGAAAAATATAAAACATGCACCAGTCAAAATAAGAATGCTAGCTAAAATCTAAAAGTAAAAACAGTCAGAGTTAATGTCCTAAATAATAATATCATTAACATAGTTTAAGTTAATATCAGTTAGAGCAATGGTTCTCATAGTGGGGTCCCTGAAGCAGAGTCATATTACAGATTTATTTTTTTACAGTGCTGTAAACACCAACTCATCATTATCAAAGTTGCATTTATTATTTGGATTTTATCATGACCACAAAGTAGCTTTGGGAACTCCTAGGTTCAGCAGTGTAACATAGCCCACTACAGGCATGAAGAAGTGTATCACTTGCTTGCTGAACATCTTATTCCAAAACTCTGGGGATTAATATGGAGACATTGTCACTGTGACTGGTAGAGATTTGGCCTATTGAAAGAAAAATCTTTATGCTACAGCATAGAAAGACATTCTAGACTTATGTGCCTCAATCTTTTTGGCAAAGGTTTGGGGAAGGCCCACATATAGGAATCATAGTCAGGTGCCCACATACTATCGGCCATATAGAGGCCATCCGACTATCCATTTCATTATCCTATATAGGGTTGTGGGGAAACCTGGATCCTATCCTATGGAACTCTGGGCCAAGGCAAGGGACACCCTGGAAGGGGCGCCAACCTATCACAGGGCACAATTTACACACTACGGACAATTTAGGGATGCCAAACAGCCTAGAACACATGTTTTTGAACTGGGGAGAAAACCAGAGTACATGAAGGAATAACTGAAGCACTGAGAGAACATGCAAACTCCACACACAACAGGGGCAGAGGCATGAATCAAACCCTCCAACCCCACAAGTGTGAGGGAAACTGCTAATGTCTAAGGCCATGAAGTGTATTCACTGTAATACATTTCAGGTTTGATGCTGATTATGGCCTTGGTTCTTATATTTATTATCATATGAAATAAATATGTTAAATCCAAAACTAAAAAACAAATAGTTTTCTAAAATATTATTAACCTGGACCTAATGTAGAAAGTTCAGAAAATGAAAAGCTCTAATTAATAAGCAGACTATTACTGCACACATTTAAATAATGAATCTAATACTGGGATAGTTTATAAGATAACTTTTTCCCCCCTATATAGCCAAATGGGTACCTGTTTACCCACACTGAACTGAATCACACCCAGCTTTCTCCCTGACACACACTGAGAGATAAACTTACCGTTTATTGGCCTGGACTCGTGCAGCAATACGCTTTCGGCGAGCCTCGATTCTGGCCTCGGCAGATGGCCCAGCCTCAGCCTCTTTTTCCTTATTCAAAATTCTTTTAGGTAGCATTTTTAACTCCAAAAAGATAAGCAGAAATCTCTGTCTGTGAATTTCAGTGAAAGAATGAGTCTCTGTTGCTTAGTAACGCAAGATGTAGCAGAATCAGAAGCAGAATCAGAATCAGAATCAGAATGTTGCTCACACACACAGAATTTCTTTGTGCTGGAGTTGACACAGAACATTAACATTAAATATATACAGTGCAGAAATATAAATAGGGTACTCAGGAAGCATACACGTGCAAAAATGTACAAATTCAAAGAGCAAGGAACGAAAATAAATTATATATATATAAATTCAAAGAGCAAGGATTGAAGGGTGTGTTCAGTACTGAGTTGAGTTGAAATATATATATATATATATATATATATATATATATAGATATAGGGGGCACGGTGGCTTAGTGGTTAGCACGTTTGCCTCACACCTCCAGGGTTGGGGGTTCGATTCCCGCCTCCGCCGTGTGTGTGGAGTTTGCATGTTCTCCCCGTGCCTCGGGGGTTTCCTCTTCCAGTCCAAAGACATGCATGGTAGGTTGATTGGCGTCTCTAAATTGTCCGTAGTGTGTGATTGGGAGTGAATGAGAGTGTGTGGGTGCCCTGTGATGGGTTGGCACTCTGTCCAGGGTGTATCCTGCCTTGATGCCTGAGATAGGCACAGGCTCCCCGTGACCCGAGTGTAGTTCGGATAAGCGGCAGACAATGAATGAATGAATGAATATATATATTCATTCATTCATTGTCTTCCGCTTATCTTATCTATTGCACTGATAGATAGATAGATGGATGGATGGATGGATGGATGGATGGATGGATGGATGGATGGATGGATGGATGGATGGATGGATAGATAGATAGATAGATAGATAGATAGATAGATAGATAGATAGGGCATATGTATGGGAGATACTATATTTTTATATATAGTATTTATAGTGTATTTCATATTTCTACTTACTTTGTATTTAGCAATATACACACAATCTACACGTAAAACATCTACCACTAAGAAATCCCAAAATGATTAAAAGTATCATAATCACAAGTTGTAAAGCATTTCCTCAGATCATTTTTTCAATACTTATAGTCAGTTCGGATCCTGGATACACTACTAAAGAGAAAGCATACATGTGAAAACTGCTTCATCAAACAGCAAGATTTAAATATCTGATCCAATATTTCTTTGAGTATTCTTTGACAAATATTTGTTAAATGATTCTAACTAATACCAATTATCTGATACTAACTGAGATTAATCGACACATGTAGTCTGCATTTATATCTTAGTCTAATTTAATAAATATATTCAAGTTATTTAGAGAAACTATGCACAGATGATGATGATGTTCGTTGTGATCATAAAATGATAGTGTAGGAAAGGGTACAAGGGGAGAAACACAGACATTTTGACACCCTTCTATGCCAATATATAAGCACAACTGAAAAGTGAAAATCTATGAATTATAGAAAAGGTGTGTAAATGAATCCACCTGCTATAGATTTTCACTGTGGTAGCGAGAGAAGTAGTAGTGGTTATAGTAGTGGTGGCTAGAGAGACATATTTTGTAAGTTAAGATATTAAGTGAAATTCTGATTTTTCGGTAACTAATTTATTTATTTATTTTTCACCAAAAATGTTAAAGCCTATCACTTTTTACAACATAGAACATCCCAGCAGAAGCATGCATTTCATGTCTTGAAGCAGTTTACTGGTCAGGTGATGAGTCAAATCAAGTCTGAGTCAATTTTACAGTGCATAATCATACATTTTTTATCTGATCATTTTAATTCGTGTTTTAGTAACAAATGCAACCCTGTCTCTTAAAGGAACAGTGGGAACCAAACACTACACAATATCCATCTGTATAATATGCAGTAAGCCATAAGACATGATATGCATAGTGATAGGCAGTCAGGTAAGACCTGATCAGAATATGCAATGATTAACAAAATTGCTATGCTATAATTCTTTGGGAAACTGAAAACATAACATTACTACAAATATACAACTGATCAGAGTCTTATTAAAACAGGAATAAATAGAAAAAAACATTTTATTAAACAGAAATAATGAAAGGAATAATTGAGCAAATAGTTTATTAAAATAGGAACAACAAAAGGAGAAAAAATAACACTGAGGAACAGAGTTGGAGTACAATGGTATGAGAGTGGAGTTTGAAGGTGAAATAGCTCCAGAAAAAAAAAAATCAGTACCAGAAAGATTTCTGTTTAGTGATGGAGGGTGTTTATTTGCAGGTGGTTATATTAGTTGAGGTAAACTGATGATCGGTCGTTGACCAGCTTTCATGTTTGGAAAAATCTAAAGTTAATTTATATATATTAAACTGCATTTGTAATGTAAAAAGTTCATTTGATTACATATGTGCTGATGAATGCGTCTCATTGCCTCATCTGCATGGGTGGGATCATCAGCTCAGCATTGACCTATTAGAAGACACAATGCAAGATGATTTGATATTGGAGGAGAAAAAAACATGAAATATCCTACACATGCATACACACACACACACACACACACCTTTGAGTTCTGGTATTTGTTCAGCAGCATGCGGAGCTCTGAGTTTTGTTGTTTGAGTTGCTGGGTTTCAGACAAAAGCTTGGATCTCTTAGTCAGTTCAGTACTGAGAAAGAAATAACATTATACACAAGCTTATTAAGAAGAAAAAAAAAAATTTGATTATCAAAAAAGAGTGAAAAATGTCAAAAGAGTTTGTAGGACTCTTGTTTCTTGATTAGGTGACATTTCACTGTGGAACTGATGTGCAGGAGTAATACTGCACATATGCAGTCATTCATTCATTGTCTACCGCTTATCCGAACTACACTTGGGTCACGGGGAGCCTGTGCCTATCTCAGGCGTCATAGGGCATCAAGGCAGGATACACCCTGGACGGGGTGCCAACCCATCGCAGGGCACACACACACTCTCCCATTCACTCACACACACACACTACGGACAATTTTGAGATGCCAATCAACCTACAATGCATGTCTTTGGACTGGGGGAGGAAACCCGCGAGGCACGGGGAGAACATGCAAACTCCACACACACGGCGGAGGCAGGAATCGAACCCCCAACCCTGGAGGTGTGAGGCAAACGTGCTAACCACTAAGCCACCGTGCCCCCCCCATATACAGTCATAATTATTTATTATGTGTTGTTATGTGGTGAAAGCTTTATTGCTGGCACACATGCTCATACTCACTGGTACTTCTTGAGACCTGCCTCCAACGCCCTCCAGACTTTGAGTTTGGACTCAGGGATGACATTAGTTAAGTTCTCCCAGTATGCTTTGACCTCAGAGTCGTTCATTCTCTCCAGCTTAAGAGCACTTCCCTTGTCTTGAGGCATTTCTCTGTTATAAAAGTAATTAGTAGTAAGTAGTAAGAAAGCTTTTTTCTGTCCACTACTTCTGTATCTAAAGAGTGATTGGTACAGAAAAGAATTCCAACATTTTCGCTAAAAAAAAAGCTGGAAGGCTGGAGGCAGATGCAAGTGCAGAAATCCATTTACATTTATGGCATTTGGCAGATGCCCTTATCCAGAGTGACTCACATTTTATCTCATTTTATACAGTTAAACAATTGAGGGTTGAGGGTCTTTCTCAGTGGTGGTCCCTGAGCAAGGGGTCACCCAGCTTGGTGTTCTTGGAATCAGTAGTCCAGAAAGTGGACTTTCAATCAGTAGTCCAACACCTTAACCTCTAAGCTACCAAATCCCCCCCCTTTAAGTTACATCTCAAAAGAAACTAAAAAAAAAAAACTGTGACATAGAAATAAAGCAAAAACAAAAAACTAGGGCAAGGCTGTGGCAGAATAAAGAAAAACAGTGGTAACAACAGTTGCAATACATGGTGAAACATAGGGAGTTAAGGACAAATCAGGGGTGAAACTGAAAGTAGGTGCTCATAATCCAGACACATTGCTGCCCTCTGGTGGGAAAATGTCCCAAATATCCTTGACTCCAATTATTATTAATAATTATTATTAATAGTGGAAGTTGCTGGGGTATTATTAAACAATTATTCAAACCACATATATTTGTTGAATATATTGATAAAGTCTGCAGTCAGAGGCATTTAAATACACAGTGTGTTTAATATAGAAAATAAAAAGGAAATACACAGACATGCCTCAGTTTCCACCAGGTCTTTCATATCCACAATAGGAAAAGTGCTGGAAGCACATTCATGAGTCATGTTTTTTGACTTCTCCAGTGCTTTCAACACCATCCAACCTGCACTACTGAGGGATAAGCTGGAGTACATGGGAGTGGACCATCGTCTGTCTACCTGGATACTGGATTACCTCACAAACCGACCACAGTACGTGAGGGCTCTAGAATGTGGGTCTGACATGGTTGTCTGCAACACAGGAGCCCCACAGGGAACGGTCCTGGCCCCGTTCCTCTTCACTGTCTACACTGCAGACTTCATGTTCAGCTCAGCATCCTGTCACCTGCAGAAGTTCTCTGATGACTCGTTGGCCATCGTTGGCCTGATCACAGATGATGATGACAGGGAGTACAGAGAACTGATCCAGGACTTTGTGGACTGGTGCCAACGGAACTGCCTCCAGATAAATGCAGGAAAAACCAAAGAGTTGGTGGTGGATTTCCGCAGGCACAAACACCCTTCACCACCACCAGTGAACATTCAGGGAAAGGACATTAAGAGAGTGGATTCCTATAAATACCTGGGTGTTCATCTGAACAACAAACTGGACTGGACAGATAACACGGATGCAATCTACAAGAAAGGACAGAGCAGACTCTTTCTGCTGAGGAGACTAAGGTCATTGGAGTGCAGGGAGCACTACTGAAGACCTTCTTTGACTCTGTGGTGGCCCCAGCCATCTTCTATGGAGGGGTCTGGTGGTGCAGCAGTATCTCTACTGCAGACAGGAAGAGACTAGACAAGCTAATCAGGAAGGCCAGCTAAGTCCTGGGGATGCCCCTGGACACAATACAGGAGGTGGGAGAAAGGAGAATGGTAGCTAAGCTATCATCCTTGCTGGAGAACGACTCGCACCCCCTGTATGACACAGTTAAATCTCTGAGCAGCTCCTTCAGTGACAAACTGTTACATCCTAAATGTCTGAAGGAGCGACACAGAAGGTCTTTTCTCCCCACCGCTATTAGACTTTACAATCAGAGCTGCTCTCAGTGAACAAGTCACCATAATGCACATTGTTGTACTGATCTTTTATACTGATTTTTTATACTGTGTTATAACTGCGAAATAACCTGTCATCATAATACACATCGCTGTGTGGGATATTTTAAACTGTGCAATTACAGTCATTTAAATTCTGTGCAATAACAACAGTTTAAGATGCGCAATAACCAAGTGCAATTGTTTGTTTGTTTGTGAAATTATTATTATTGTTATTTATTTATTCTTCTGTATTTATATAGATTTCTTAATTTCTGCTTCATTTTTGCACATTTTGCTGCTGTAATATGGAAATTTCCCAACTGTGGGACAAATAAAGGTTTAACTTAACTTAACTTTTAACTTGAAGCATTACCTAATGTCTGTCTCATCCTAACACCTTAATAGTGTAACAGTAACAACACTCTCTCTCTCTCTCTCTCTCTCTCTCTCTCTCTCTCTCTCTCTCCTCTCTCTCTCTCTCTCTCTCTCTCTCTCTCTCTCTCCCTCTCTCTCTCTCTCTCTCTCACACACACACACACACACACACAAACTTGGCTTCACAGTACCGTGTGGTGAAGGCTCGGAGAGCTCTCAGTAGGTCATTTGGGTGGATAAGACTGGACTCATTCTCTGCCTGGTTATTCACTGATACATTCTGCTAGGAAAAAGCCAGACAACCAGGTTAGCCTTAAATGGATTGATCCTAAGATACAACTAGTTGTAAATGTACTGGGTAACATGATGAGTAAAAAGAACTCCATGTTAAAGTCAAATGAACCACAAAGTTCATCCTAACTCTACCTTGTTAGTTTGGGGCCGTTTATATTTCAAAAGGAACTTGGTCATTTTGTTTATATCCTCTTCGTTGTGAATCCCCATGGCCTGTAAGTAATCACAAAAGATAATATACTTTAATAGGTCTTTAAACAGTTTTAAGGGGACTTTCATGCAATTGCTGCTTTAATAGCAGCAGCTGATACACTTAGACATTACAGAACAAAATTACTCACAGAAAAGATGCAATCCAGCTTCAAAGCAGTCTGTTCATTCTTCTCCATGGATGAGAGTAGCTCATGTAACTTACTCTCTATTAGAAAGCCCTACAACATAAACATCAGAATTTTTAAACATTTAAAAAAAAAAAAAATGTTCATATCAGACACACAGTAACAGAATACTAATACTATTATGTATACTACATAATACAATAATACATAATACTAAAACACTATCTGTATTTGCTTAGTGTTACAAATAACCAGTTTCTATATTCATATTTTAACTAAATTCTGGATAATGGACCATTACAAAAAAACCGGAGGTAGAAACGCCACGTGCAAACCTGCTTTGCGATTTCCTGAGCTACTTCTTTTCTTATCTAATGGTTCTACCCTAATGGTAGAAATATAAATATATTTAAAAAACATTATTTAGAAAATTTATTCCTGGGCCAGTTCCCTATATATGTATGTACGTCAGGGCCTGCAAGCCCCTTCTCTCACAAACTGATGTTAATTATATTTTGTCCATGAATACTTATTAAATAATTCCAAATGGCCTGTCAGCTTCCTTTCATAGCTTTTCTGATGGTTGTGCTGCTTCCAGACATGTATTTTCGTATTAAAGCATTTAACCAATCACATTTCATCCATCATTTGTTGCCAGGCAGGGTCAAAGAAGTCTGCCCGGAGGCCTTCACAATCCGTTCTGCAGGCCGTCTAACACAAAATAATTGTCGATGAAACTTTTGCTTCAACCAATCAGATTTTGAGTTGGTGTCACTAGGGCCCTCTAGCAGGCGTACGGCAACGTCACCGTATTCAGACCCATTGATTGGATAGGATCGTGATGGAACTGAAGCGCACGGATAATCTGTACAACAGAGTAATTGAACTGTTTTTTAGGAAAGAGAGGAGGATGGATTTTGTTTACAAATAGTACGAATTTTTGGTGAGTAAAACGTTGCGATTTTCCTAAATAATATTGCAAGTTTATGAGGTTATTATTGATGTTTTTTATGTGTCGCGGCTGTAGCTGCAGTAGGAGGAGACTTGTTCACCCCTGGTTTGTCTATTCAATAAAGGCGTTTATTGTGGCTACAGGAGTTATCTATCTGCGATGCAACAGCTCTTTATACTGTATTTCTGCATATTAAGATGGTTTTTATAACCATAAATTGGTTTTTGAGGGGCGGGTTGATTCAGACGGAGCACTACTGAAGGCCTAGGTGTGAAATGCACGGTCCGCCACTGATTATATATATATATATATATATATATATATATATATATATATATATATATATATATATATATATATATATATACAGTCAAGCCCGAAATTATTCATACCACTGGCAAATTCTGACTTAAAGTTACTTTTATTCAACCAGCAAGTTTTTTTTTGACCGGAAATGACACAGGCTTCTCCCAAAAGATAATAAGACAATGTACAAGAGGCATCATTGTGGAAAAAAATATTTCTCAGCTTTTATTTACATTTGAACAAAAAGTGGCATGTCCAAAATTATTCATACCCTTCACAAACTGTCTATGGGAAAATCCAAAGTTCTATACCATTCCAAATAGTCCAAGCTGTTCTAAAGCATCGTAATTACCCTGATTCATTGGGAACAGCTGTTTTAATCAACTCAACAGGTGAAAAACAGAAGCTCTCTGCTGTTGGTTTGTGGACAGTCATGGCTAAGACAAAGGAGCTCACTGAGGACCTGACTGAGGACCTGCGGCTGCGCATTGTGACTGCTCACAAGTCAGGAAAGGGCTATAAGACCATATCTAAATGTTTTGAAGTTCCAGCGGCTACAGTGCAAAAAATTATAAGAAATACAAAACGTTCTGCACTGTGAAAAATCTCAGAGGATGTGGTCGGAAGCCAAAAGTGACACCTGTGCTGGCCAGGAGGATAGTGAGAGAGGTAAAAAAGAATCCAAGGATCACCACCAAGGCCATCCTGATGAATCTGGGCTCTGCTGGTGGCAACATCTCAAGGCAGACAGTCCACTGATGGACACTGCACACCGCTGGGTTCCACGGACGCAGACCAAGGAGGACACCACTTCTCCAGATAAGGCACACAAAAGCCCACTTGGCCTTTGCAAATGCTCATCTGGACAAAGAAGACTTCTGGTCTTCTGTTTTATGGTCAAATGAAACAAAAATTGAATTGTTTGGCCACAATGATGTAGCCTTCATTTGGTGTAAAAAAGGAGAAGCCTTCAACTCTAAGAACACCATCCCCACTGTCAAACATGGTGGTGGGAACCTATTGTTTTGGGGGTGTTTTTCAGCATGGCACCATGAAAAAGGAGCAATACATCAAAATTCTCAACAACAACATCAGGCAGTCTGCAGAGAAACTTGGCCTTGGGCACCAGTGGACATTCTTTTGGGGTTAAACAAAACATTAATAGACCAACTCATCGTTTTAACCATACGCTAGATTTAATTATATCACATGGAACAGATGTCACTGATATAGATATTTTACCTCAAAGTGATATCACAGACCATCACCTCTTAGTGTACACTCTACCTGTAGAACATATTAGACATGTCTCTCCTCGTTATCCACGCTATAAAAAAGGTCAGAGATAAAACATCTGCACCATGGTACAATAGTCATACTCACGCCCTCAAGAGAGCAACCCGTAACCTCGAGCGAAAATGGAGAAAAACTAAATTAGAAGTTTTCAGAAGTGCATATAAAGACAGTATGTCCAGCTATAGACAGGCTCTAAAAGCTGCTAGGGCTGAGCATTTGAGCAAACTGATAGAAATAAACCAAAACAATCCCAGATTCTTATTTAGTACAGTGGCTAGACTAACAAAACATCAGATATCTGAAGAGAATATTCCATCACAGTTTAGTAGTGAGGACTTCATGAACTTCTTCACCGACAAAATCGATAGTATCAGGAACAAAATAATTGATGTTCAACCCTTTGACAGCATCCGGTGATCTAGTCCAGCCTAAAGCTCCACATTTAAGGCTACAATGCTTTACAGGTATAGGGAAGGAAGAGCTGTATAAACTTATCACCATGGCTAATTCAACAACATGTTTGTTAGATCCAATTCCAACTAAATTACTGAAAGAAGTGATACATACAGCTGGAGAGCCTCTCCTCAACATTATTAATTCCTCGTTATATTTAGGTCATGTCCCTAAACTTTTCAAGCTAGCAGTTATTAAGCCTCTTCTTAAGAAACCTAAACTAGACCCTAATGTCTTATCAAATTACAGACCGATTTCAAACTTTCCTTTTATATCTAAAATATTAGAAAAGGTTGTGTCTACTCAATTATGCTCCATTTTACAGGAAAACTCTATCCTTGAAGAATTTCAGTCAGGTTTCAGGCCCCATCATAGCACAGAAACTGCACTAGTTAAGATCACAAATGACTTGTTTTTAGCTTCGGACCAAGGCTGCATCTCAATATTAGTCTTACTTGATCTTAGTGCTGCATTCGACACTATAGATCATAACATTCTCATAGACCGCTTACAAAATCACATAGGTATTCAGGGACAGGAATTAAAATGGTTTAGTTCCTACCTGTCTGATCAATACCATTTTGTAGATTTAAATGGAGAACTGTCCAGTGTAATGCCAGTGAAATATGGGGTCCCACAAGGATCAGTTTTAGGACCTCTGCTTTTCTCAATATACATGCTTCCCTTAGGCAACATTAATAGAAGGCATGGGATTAGTTTCCATTGTTACGCTGACGATACAGTTATACATCTCATCAAAACCAGATGAAATATCTAAACTGTCTAGATTAACAGAGTGTGTTAAAGATATTAAAGATTGGATGACTGATAATTTTCTATTACTAAATCCTGATAAGACGGAGATATTACTGATTGGTCCAAAAACCAGTACACAGAAGCTCTCACAATTCAACCTGTACTTAGAAGGATGTTCTATTACTACTAGCTCTACAGTGAAAGACCTGGGCGTAATATTAGACAGCAACTTGTCCTTTGAAAAACATATTTCCGATATTACAAAAACAGCCTTCTTCCATCTCAGAAATATTGCCAAGCTCAGGAACATTTTATCTGTATCTGAGACAGAAAAGCTAGTTCACGCATTCATGACCTCCAGACTACACTATTGTAATGCATTACTAGGTGGTTGTCCTGCATCTTCAATAAACAACCTACAGTTAGTCCAGAATGCAGCTGCCAGAGTCCTTACCAGGTCAAGAAAGTATGATCATACAACCCCAATATTATCATCCCTGCACTGGCTACCTGTTAAGTTTGATTATAAACTAGCACTACTTACGTACAAGACTCTAAATGGTTCAGCTCCCACATATCTAGCCAGTCTTCTAACACATTACAATCCATCACGCTCCTTAAGATCACGAAACTCCGGACTTCTGGTAGTTCCCAGAATATCAAAATCTACAAAAGGGGTAGAGCTTTTTCGTATTTAGCTCCTAAATTTTGGAACAGTCTTCCTGACAGTGTTCGGGGCTCAGACACAGTCTCCCAGTTCAAACGTAGACTAAAGACATATCTCTTTAGCCAGGCATACACCTAATAAATCCCATAACTTTGTACTCCAATACATCTGATTAAATGCACATCATCATCTAGTGCCTGCTAATATTATGAATAGCAGCTACGCTAATTCCTTTCCATTTGTTTCCCTTCTTCTACCCAGCCCTGAGATACACAGAGATTGTGCCAGCTCCTGTGGCATCCAGAGATGGACCAGCTCCAGCTGGGTTCTGCTTTCTGAGGACTGGAGTATTCAAAGCAGCACTGCCAACCTTATGTGGACATTTTACACATAACATTCTACACATGCTGTATCTGCATCACACAACTAATGCAGAAAGGACATTGTTCATATCACACTCTCCGGTGTCACCCAGATGAGGATGGGTTCCCTTTTGAGTCTGGTTCCTCTCAAGGTTTCTTCCTAATACCATCTAAGGGAGTTTTTCCTTGCCACAGTCGCCTCAGTCACCTCAGGCTTGCTCACTAGGAAAAATTGTGTCTAACATCTAGGACTGTTTGTTTGTATGTTTATTGTTTCTTATGTTCTGTAAAGCTGCTTTGAGACAATGCTCTTTGTTAAAAGCGCTATACAAATAAAATTGAATTGAAAAAATTTAATTGAATTTCAGCACGACAATGACCCAAAACACACAGCAAAAGTGGTGAAGAAACGGTTAGCAGACAAAAACATTAACGTTTTGCAGTGGCCCAGCCAGAGTCCTGACTTAAATCCAATTGAGAATCTGTGGAGGGAGCTAAAGATCAGGGTGATGGCAAGGAGACCCTCCAACCTGAAAGAGTTGGAGCTCATCGCTAAAGATGAATGGGCAAAAGTACCAGTGGAGACATGCAAAAAGCTGGTCAGCAATTATAGGGAGCGTTTGATTGCTGTAATAGCCAATAAAGGCTTTTCTATTGATTATTGAGAAGGGTATGAATAATTTTGGACATGCCACTTTTTGTTCAAATGTAAATAAAAGCTGAGTAATAATTTTTTCCACAATGATGCCTCTTGTACATCGTCTTATTATCTTCTGTGAGACTCCTGTGTCATTACTAATCAAGAAAAAACTTGCTGGTTGAATAAAAGTAACTTTAAGTCAGAATTTGCCAGGGGTATGAATAATTTAGGGCTTGACTATATATATACAGTGGGGCAAAAAAGTATTTAGTCAGCCACCAATTGTGCAAGTTCTCCTACTTAAAAAGATGAAAGAGGCCTGTAATTTTCATCATAGGTACACTTCAACTATGAGAGACAGAATGAGAAAAAAAAAATCCAGAAAATCACATTGTCTGATTTTTAAAGAATTTATTTGCAAGTTATGGTGGAAAATAAGTATTTGGTCAATAACAAAAGTTCATCTCAGTACTTTGTTATATACCCTTTGTTGGCAATGACAGAGGTCAAACGTTTTCTGTAAGTCGCCACAAGGTTTTTACACACTGTTGCTGGTAGTTTGGCCCATTCCTCCATGCAGATCTCCTCTAGAGCAGTGATGTTTTGGGGCTGTCGCTGGGCAACACGGATTTTCAACTCCCTCCAAAGATTTTCTATAGGGTTGAGATCTGGAGACTGGCTAGGCCACTCCAGGACCTTGAAATGCTTCTTACGAAGCCACTCCTTCGTTGCCCGGGCGGTGTTTGGGATCATTGTCATGCTGAAAGTCCCAGCCATGTTTCATCTTCAATGCCCTTGCTGATGGAAGGAGGTTTTTACTCAAAATCTCACGATACATGGCCCCATTCATTCTTTCCTTTACACGGATCAGTCGTCCTGGTCCCTTTGCAGAAAAACAGCCCCAAAGCATGATGTTTCCACCCCCATGCTTCACAGTAGGTATGGTGTTCTTTGGATGCAACTCAGCATTCTTTCTCTTCCAAACACGACAAGTTGAGTTTTTACCAAAAAGTTCTATGTTGGTTTCATCTGACCATATGACATTCTCCCAATCCTCTTCTGGATCATCCAAATGCTCTCTAGCAAACTTCAGACGGGCCTGGACATGTACTGGCTTAAGCAGGGGGACACGTCTGGCACTGCAGGATTTGAGTCCCTGGCGGCGTAGTGTGTTACTGATGGTAGCCTTTGTTACTTTGGTCCCAGCTTTCTGCAGGTCATTCACTAGGTCCCCCCATGTGGTTCTGGGATTTTTGATCACCGTCCTTGTGATCATTTTGACCCCACGGGGTGAGATCTTGCGTGGAGCCCCAGATCGAGGGAGATTATCAGTGGTCTTGTATGTCTTCCATTTTCTAATAATTGCTCCCACAGTTGATTTCTTCACACCAAGCTGCTTACCTATTGCAGATTCAGTCTTCCCAGCCTGGTGCAGGTCTACAATTTTGTTTCTGGTGTCCTTTGACAGCTCTTTGGTCTTGGCCATAGTGGAGTTTGGAGTCTGACTGTTTGAGGTTGTGGACAGGTGTCTTTTATACTGATAACGAGTTCAAACAGGTGCCATTAATACAGGTAACGAGCGGAGGACAGAGGAGCCTCTTAAAGAAGAAGTTACAGGTCTGTGAGAGCCAGAAATCTTGCTTTTTTGTAGGTGACCAAATACTTATTTTCCACCATAATTTGCAAATAAATTCTTTAAAAATCAGACAATGTGATTTTCTGGATTTTTTTTTCTCATTCTGTCTCTCATAGTTGAAGTGTACCTATGATGAAAATTACAGGCCTCTTTCATCTTTTTAAGTGGGAGAACTTGCACAATTGGTGGCTGACTAAATACTTTTTTGCCCCACTGATATATATATATATATATATATATATATATATATATATATATATATATATATATATATGTATGCAGTCAAGCCCGAAAAAAAATCATTTGTAACACACGCACATATATATATATATGTACGTGTGTTACAAACGATTTTTCCATTTTTCCATCTTTCCATAGACTGATATTTAATGGAAAAACATTTATTCCACAATTCATTCATTCATAGCCGGTTTGTCCTGGACATGGTCACAGTGGACCAGAATTCTATTCCGTATACACTTGGTGCGAGGTAGAAATACAGCCTGTATGGGATTCCAGTCAGGGCACCATGCACACCTTCTCACACCACAAGGAATTTAGAAAAGGGAATACACCTACTGATATGGAATGGGAACCTATGCAATCATGTGCAGTAAAACTACACACAGACAGGATTTACTGTCTGTTTACAATAAATGACAGATTATCTCCTTGGCAATTTGTTACATTCCATTTGGATTCCACTTGGATCAAATGGAACATGTTATGCAATTTTACTGTGGTTGATATTTTAATTTCTTTCATAATTGAGACTTGGAGTCCTGGACTCGTGGCTAGGTAGAAATGCAGACTTTTAATGCAGTGGAGCCCTCCTTTATATGTGGCAAACTGAACACTAAATACACTAAAAATTAACACTAATAATAAACTAAAAATAAACACTAAAAATATCTGTAGACTTAAAAAAAAATAAAACGGGCACAAACTGGTACGGTATGTAGCCAGTAAAAGATGTCCAGGGTAAATTTGTGATTATCTCATTCATTAGGCCATAACTGGCTAACTAACTGACTTATACAGGTTTTTCCTTTGCAACTACAGAAAACACTGATAACCCACATATAAACACAGACAGTACCAACCATCTCATCACACAGAAGCTCCAGCACCCTCTTTACTGTTTTACAATCCACCCCGGTCATGCTGCTTTCCAGACTGCCAGACTCCTCAAGTCTGCTTTTTTCTTGCTCTGTTTCTAGCTCCGTCTGATTTTGTGCCTCATCTTCCTCTCCCAGAACTTGTGTGACCACTTGCTGCGCTGTACGCTGGGGCTGCTTGGGGCTGGAATGGTCCATGAACGCCAGTGTTGGAGGACTCCAGGTCAAGCCCAGCACCTGTTCGTGAATAACTCTGTCCAAGTCTACAGCTTTGCACGCTAAGTTTTTGGCCTCATCTTCTTTCATCAGCCAAACCTCCTCATAACGCTTGGCATCAACTGATGCAAAATGCCTTCACATGCACAAGAACAAAGTGATCAATAACATTAATAATAAGCCGGTTGAGAACTAGAGATAAATCTAGAGTTAGTATTTATTCTGTGTGTTATGTGTGTATGGGTGTAGGTGTCCACCTTTTCCTCTTGTGAATATCCTTGTACTGCTGCACGAGGCGGTTATACTTATTCGTCATTGACTGGATCTCCTCATGGGACTGCTTTTCCAGAACAGCACATTTTTTCTTTAGATTGTTGCGCATATCCTGCAGCCTGTAAGCAAAGTGACCCAAATGTAAATATACAGCAGTTCTTTCCAATTGAGTGCATAAGTATTTGTGGGAGTTTGTTTTGGAAATGGCTCAGAATAAGATATTTTTATTGTACCTGGTGATCTTCCTTATCTGCTGAGCCTTAGTAATGGCATACTCTTCCTCATATTTCTTCAGCATCTGTACATTGTACTCGAGCTTCTCCTGATTAAGTTGGTAAGTAGCCTTTCTTTCTTGCAGGTCTTGCTCTAGGCGCTATTTATGAAAACACACACACACACACACACACACACACACACACACACACACACACACACACAAACACACACACACACACACACACACACACACACACAGGGAGGTACTGATGTCTGAGGATACTGCTTGATGTTATAATGTTTATCATTATTGTAAAGAGACTCACATTTTACTGCTTTTATGCAAAACTTTTTAAAAGAAATTATAGTTACTCTTAGGCATAGAGTGATGCAGAGCTTTTATAAAATGGCATAAAAAATAATATTTTAAAATCCATTGTTTAATAAACAACACAAAGAGTATGGTATCAGTGTAATGCAGTGTACCTGTACATCAGACTCTAGTTTGATTTTGATCTTCTTGTACTCCTCTGCGCTCTGTATTCTCAGGCGATCCAGCAGGGACTCATGCTCCTCCAATATCTTCATTCTCTGCAGCAAGAACTCCAGCTGCTCACAAACAAACACAGGGTAATGATTTACAGCTCTCTCTCACACTTAACATCAGGCAGTGATGTAAACATACACGCACACACAAACATCAGGCAGTGATGTACAACAAACACTCAAACACAAACCCAGAACAGTGTAGTAGTTCCAACACACAAACACAATGCAATGATGTATTGTATAGCACACACATGTCAATGATGTATACATTTGGTGAATGTACAAAAATAAACATGCAAAATATGTAACAGTTCATTCTACCTCTTTGTCACTGCGTTCCTTTCTCTGCTGCTCCCATTCCTCCTTGCTGGTTGTGAGCAAATCCGTCCACTCATCACTGAACGAGCGCTGTAACCCAAACAGGAAAGAAAATTAAATGAACACAAAAATGCATTTGCTTGATTTTGTCATAGAATCTTCTTAAAAAATTATTAATATTATTAATAGTGAACAACTTATGAACGGTAGACCTAGTCAAAATCCAGGTCTGTGAAGTTTTTAGAGACTCAAAAACTCAAAGCTGTAATATGTAATATTACATATGTAGCTGTCATATGTAAATGAAAGATTTCAGTTTTTCACTTCTAAACAAAAAAACTGTTTATGCTTTGCCGCTATGGGCTATTGTATGTACCCCTTTTGCCAAAAGAATAAACTTAATTCATTTGAAATATTATTCTATAACACAATAAATCTTGAAAAAAGTCTGAATACTTTCTGTACTTACTGTAGTGTATATCAAGCATTTATAAACCTGATGATGCAATTATGCAAAGGATTAAAAACTATCATGAATATCAGTATATAATATATATAATAAACAGACCTAAACAATATCAAAACAAAGCATCTGCACTGTACCTCAATTAAGTCCAGCTCTTTTCTATAGTCTTTCTTCAGACTTGATATCTGTTCCTGCATCCTTTCAATTAGGAGATCCACTTCTTCTGCCTCCCTTTTACGATCTTTCACAAAACGATCATCTCTTCCTTTCAGCTCCTGCACACAAAAGTAAACTTCTATTAAGTGTGTATGTGTATGTGGTTTGTGTGTGTATATGTATTTTTTTGTGCGTATATATACCTGCTGCAATTCACCGATGAGCTTGTTCTTGTCTTCAATGATTTGCCAACAGAGTTGTTGCTGTTGTCTCAGCTCGTCTCTCAGCTCCTGATGGATCTTTTTTGTCTTGGCCTCAGTCCACTTGTTCATGATCTTATTGAACTTCTCTGTGCTGGACTTGACCTCATTTTCCAGCTTCTCCAATCTGTCCAAGATCAGTGCATGTTTGGGAACAATGGGAAGATAAGAAACAGATGATGCAAACGGTTTCCCAATTTGTGTCCAAAGCCTTGTCAAAAAAATGTCACAAGTCATGCAACAACATAACTCAAGCTTGGAATCAAATCTGAGATAATGGAAGTATTTCAGTACAGAAGACTTTAAACATTCTGGTTTCTTGAGAATATGACAAGATGAGTTTTTTGTTGTTTGTTTGTTCTTCTTATTAAGACTATTAAAAATGGAAAAGTAAGAGGCTGGTGAGGGAATGACTGCATAGCTGCTATAATGTAAATGATAATGAGAAACATCTTGTCTCATGGACATTCCAAAACATTAAAATGTAACTAAGATACTTTAAAAGCATGATGGGTTGATAATCAATAAATTAAAAAATGATACATATTGCCTGAGTTCTAAGAGAATTAAACACATGGGGTGTGCTGTTAAAGGAAATTAATAATTCACAACATCTTACTTTGTGTCAGGGCACATCACCCCACTCCAGCATTGATTATTTTTTCCAGCATGACAGCATGCTCAATCATGTTTTATTTTTTATGTATCATACTGAATTAAAGACTATTGTGGCGTCAATATGACACTTTGCTAATGACAATGGTTATTGTTGTTATTATTATTATTATTATCATTCATTCATTGTCTGCCGCTTATCCGAACTACACTCGGGTCACGGGGAGCCTGTGCCTATCTCAGGCGTCATAGGGCATCAAGGCAGGATACACCCTGGACGGAGTGCCAACCCATCGCAGGGCACACACACACACTCTCATTCACTCACGCAATCACACACTACGGACAATTTAGAGATGCCAATCAACCTACCATGCATGTCTTTGGACTGGGGGAGGAAACCGGAGTACCCGGAGGAAACCCCCGAGGCACGGGGAGAACATGCAAACTCCACACACACGGAATCGAACCCCCAACCCTGGAGGTGTGAGGCAAACGTGCTAACCACTAAGCCACCGTGCCCCCCCCTTATCATTATTATTATTATTATTATTATTATTATTATTATTATTATTATTATTATTATTATTATTATTATTATTATTATTATTATTATTATTATTATGTTTGCCTGTGGTTTGGTATATCAACATTCATTCTTTTATGGTTAATTGCTACAAAAGGTTTATATACTCATGAGGTTGTATACACTTAATTTTGAGTTGTATTTACTTCACATAAATCTATCTTTACTTAAGTACACTGAGTGGTGGGAATGAAAAGCCCAATGGACAGAAATATGCATTACACTTAGTGTGTGTGTCTGTGTGTGTGTGTGTGTATTTGCACCTTAGTCTGTTTGCCTCCCTTAGTTCTTCTTTCCTCTTTAACTCCCTGGCATCAGCTGCAACCAAAATGTTGGTCACTAGCTCAGTGCCATCTGCTTTTAATTTAGTCATGCACTGCAACAGGGACAAGTGACCAAAATAAAGTCAGTACATTTAATGCAGCTAAGAAAACAGGTTTGTAAATAAACATAGCTATGTCAAACTCCTCTTACTCTTTCACTTTGTTCTATCTGTCTCTGACTTGGCCGAGCTTCCTCTTTAGGTTCCACCTTTTTCTGGATGTCATCTCCAACCTCTTGTCTTCAGTTTGTCATTAAAGAAAAATATACAAATGGCAATAATCAAAATAAGGATGTTAGCCAAACTCTAGAAGCAAAGTAAATAGTAAGATAATATTAGTTAGATATTAGATACTATTAGTTTCTCATTATATTAATTTTATACGGTGCTATAAACAACAACTCAACATTATCAAAGTTGCATTTATTATTGGGGTCTCATCATGACCAAAAATAGCTTTGAGAACCCCGAGGTTCAGCAGTGTAACATAGCCTACTACAGGCATGAAGAAGTGTATCACTAATGTACTGATGGTTACAAACTAAACGAACAGAGATTAGAAATTAGCAACTGATGTAGTACATCAAGTAATATAACAGCAATGTAGAAATTAGCTAGTGATGCAGTACCTATTTGTCATTGTGATATACACTTTATGACCAAAAATATGTGGACACCTGACCATGACACCCATAAGTGCTTGCTGAACATCTTATTCCAAAACTCTGGGGATTAATATGGAGTTATTCTACATTACTGTCAAAAGAAGCGCCACTAGACTTTGCAGTGTGGTATGGAGATCTGATCATTCAGCCACTAGAGCATTAGTGAGGTCACTGACGTCAAGCAGCAAGGCCTGTGGAGCAGTCAGCTTTCCAGTTCATCCCAAAGTAGGGTTGAGGTGCAGACCACTTAGGTTCTTACTAGTAAACCACAGTGAGCATGCAATTTCAGGTTTGATCCTAATTATGGCCCTGGTTCTTATACTTATAATCATATGCAAATAAATAGGTTTAATCAAAAACAATTACTAAAAAAAAAAAAATAGTTTTGTAAAATATTATTAACTTGGACCTAATGTAGAAAGTTCAGAAATGAAAATCTCTAATTAATAGGCAGAATTTTACTGCACACATTTGAATAATTAATCTAACAGTGGGATAGTATATAAAATAACTGTGGGACATAATATAACTTGTTTTGTTTTTTTCCTTTACAGCTATAATGGTTCCTGTTCGCAAAACTTTTAAAAACCACTGAACTGAATCACACACAGCTTTCTCCCAGACACACACTGAGAGATAAACCTACCCTTTCTTGGCCTGGACTCTTGCAGCAATACGCTTTCGGCGAGCCTCGATTCTGACCTCAGGATTTTCGGCCTCAACAGCTGGCCCAGCCTCACCTTTTCCTTCACTCAAAACTTCCGTTTCTAGCATTTTCTGTTAGTTCTAGCATAAATAAAATAAACAGTTTTGAAACGGAAAATGTAAGCTCACCTATTTAATAAAGCCGGTAGGCTTTTTGTTGGCATGTGAGTCTCTGTAGCTTAGCAACGCAGGATGCAGGCGATTCAGCGCCTCTTATTGGTCATATTGTGTATTACATGAAACAATAATACCCATCATTTTTTAAAGTATTTAAAAATACATTTTACATTTTTAAAAACTGTTTTAATAAATGACACATCACGTTTATTCCATCTATTTAGCACAAATACCTTTGGTATTCTTATTTTTAGAGACAGAACAGAAAAAAACATTTATTTGGAAACTTTATTTATTTATAATTTATTTTATACCTTTTAATAAACTTTACTTTCTTCCAAAAACCTAAGCAGTTGCCCAACTTCCGTTCTAGCTCACCAACTCCATCTACATCTAAAGGCACTATTGAACCTGCCCACACATGTCTTTTGCTAACTATATTTAATACCAATCACTTACTCTGACTTAATCTATGGCTCTATTTAAATCTGCACTTCATACTTTTGAAGGTATTACTATACCCATAATAATGAAGTGGCTTAAAACATTGTAATTTACATTATTGCCACACAATGGACCTGACTAGATTATTTTCCTTTTATGCTTCATCACTTTTCTCTTAAAAGTTGACTACAGACAGATGTAGTTTTAAGGGTAGGCATGAGAGTCAGACCTGCAGTTATAATTCACCTTATTCACAGCTGAGGACCCTATGTGTAACTGTAACTTTATTAGTGGTGTAACAAGTCTCTCTCTAATCTCACTAATATAAATGTTATTTAGTGAATATGGAATAAGTTCTGTTTGCCATGGCATCTTCTTTTAATGCTTTTAATTACAATTTTAAAATAACAGTTTCCTTGTATGATGTGCTTGATGTGCATGATCACTTAAACACACTGTTGATTTTTTTCATCTCACTTAATTTACACTTAATTCATCTTTTCTGTCATTCAGATTTTTTTTGTTTACATTTTTATTAATCAGTTGTGCTTTTATATAGGCATAGAAGCGAGTCCAAATGTCTTCTACTTCTGACCTTGTGCTCTTTCCTACACTGTTAAGTAGTCATTTTGTGTTTCCAGCTCTCTCTAACTGTTTTCTGCTCTCTCTTTTATGGAGTTTGAGGGCATCACTAAAATGCAAAAAGAGTCATGCTTAGAATGCGCTTAACATTTTCCGGGTGATAACAAACATAAGTGCAATTAAATTTATTTCAGAAACTTTTGGTAATTTTGCTGATTTTTTTTTTTCAATTTAATTCTGTTTGGCTTAACATTTACACACAACTTTATTTAAGCCTTAAAGAATGAGGCCCATAGTGTGTTATGTATGAAATTGGCATACAAGTCTATAAATGTGGGGAAATAGTGTATATTTAGGAAGTGCACATGATTATACACTATATTGCCAAAAGTTTTGAGACACCCATCCAAATCATTGAGTTCAGGTGTAGTTTTTCAGGGGTTGGGCTTGGCCCCTTAGTTCCAGTGGAAGAAACTCTTAATGCCAGGCCTTCTTGTCCAACATCAGTGCCTGACCTCACAAATGTGCTTCTAAAGAAAATTCCCAAAAAACATTCCTAAACCTTAAGGAAAGCCTTCACAGAAGATTCGAAGCTGTTATAGCTGCAAAGGGCAGACCAACTCCATATTAAATTCATGTGCATGTGAAGGCAGATGTCCCAGTTTTGGCCTGGCTCACAGTCTCTGCTCTAATTCATCCCAAAGGTGTTCTATCGGGTTGAGATCAGGACTCTGTGCAGGCCAGTCGAGTTCCTCCACACCAAACTCGCTCATCCATGTCTTTATGGACCTTGCTTTGGTTGCTTAATGTATATAATTCTGAGTAACTAGTGGTTGGTTTTGCAAATATTTAGCTTCAATAAACATGGTTGTGAGATGTGCTGCTAGGATTATAGGCAGTTTTATGATGGGGCTACTTTTATATACCAGCTTGGATTAATTTCTTAATAAATAAAAAGAAATGTATATAACCTACATCTGTTTGTTTGTTTATTTATTTATTATGGTTATTTGTTATTATTTATTTGACGCAGAAATCTTTTGAAATGACTTCCTATGAGGCACAGGGAGTTTGCAAGTGGACACAAACGGTAACATTTAATTATTATTAATTCTACAGTTTTGCTTCCGGCACGCAGTCCGGGCAGCAGTTCAAATCCACAGAGTCTACAGTGTAGTGAACACGCTGACGCTTGCACTTGTTTATGTACAACCCCCATCCGCTGCATGGACTCGGCCTCCGTCCCGAAACGCATGTTTCCATAATAAATGATTTGTCAATGAAGTAGTCAAAATAGCACGCCACTCGATGTGAGTGCAGTTAGAGTGTACATAATTTAGTAAACAGCATGTAGTTTGGGATATAACCCACATGACCGGTCAGCTACTGTTATGTGACAGCTTGGTGTGAGCTTTGTAAACATAACATCCTGGAACATACCAAATGGCAGACAGAGGGCATCACAGTCAAATGGAGTCTGTGCGTTTATTCTGTTCAGTGTCACAAATACACATAGTTTTTATTTTGAAGAATTTTATGTACATTTATATTTAACAAAGTGCGTTTCTGTATAATAAGGCTGTATACAAAATGAGTCGATTAAAACACCCCTGTTCCTTTCACTTTGTTCGTCCCTTCCCCGCCCATGAGGAAGTGTATAGAGCAACACGGCTGCGTAAAATCAGCTGAGTGCGGATTCCAGTATACTGTCAGGTATTTCTGCTTGGACAACATCTTCTTTGATGCGTTATATCTTAATATATATATTTACTCTTGTTTACCACGCTCATCTTGCATCTAGAAAATTATTTTAAACGGCGCTCGGGCTCAGGTCCTGTTTTCCTGCAGTAGGTGAGTCATTCTGCTTTGAGATCACACATGAGGCAATAATGTATGTCTTATTATCTGTATGTGGGCACATTTTATAGGCTGAGTTGTTAAAAGAAACGTTTCAAACAGTGAAGATTGAAAAGAAAAATAATCGTGTTACTGTTAATACTTTTATCAACCTGCTTTAATTGAAAGTCAATCCTGGCTAGTGTATCATCATCATCATCATCATCATCATCATCATCACTATCACTATATATGTGTATAGATTCTCTAAATAATCTGAATATATTTATTAAATCCATCTGAGGTATAAGCACTGACTACATGTCTCAATCTCAGCTAAATAACTAGTATTAGTATCAATTAATAGACTTTCATTCATTCATATTAGTGATGGAGGTAAAATGCCTTATTCCTCATTCCAGCAGGCTCCAGATTCATAGTAATAGAAGCGAATACAGCACAACAATTAATTTTCCTCGTGGTCTGATTGAGTTTCTTTTCTGTGTTCATACACCATATACTAAATAAATGATTGTCCTGATTACCGTGAAACTCCTTGGATTTACAGTGTACTCCTTGTACTTCCAGACTGACTATAAGTACTGAAAAATTATCACAGGAAGTAGTTTACAACTTGTCATGATGATAATTGTAATTTTTTTTTTTTTTTTTTTTTTTGGGGGGGGGATTTCTTAATGGTAGACTTATATGTGCTGTCCAGTTTGTGTGTGTTTTATTTTTAATTGTGTTGCCCTTCCTGTAAAGTTTTGTAGTCTAGGATGTGTAGCTGTAAGAGTTTGTATTTTTTTTTCTAATTAAAAAGTAGTTTCCTAATGCTGGTTGTATCTCCAGACTACTGGATGATATAATGTATTGTTTGTTATTTGTTATCACAATATGTACTCCTTAACCCAGTCATAATGTCTAGTATTATCTTCAAAAGGTCAGTGTGACTGCAAATTTCCATTCAAACTAAGCAGGAGTGCACCTGATACAACTCTTAACTCATAAATAAAAAATCACAAGTCACTTGACAAATAGTATCTGAACTGTCTATTGGCAAGTTGTGGATAAGATCAGTTAGAGAGGAGTCATTTAATCACTGAGTAAGGAATAAAACATACTAGGATGTGAGGTTGCATTAAAAGCACAAAGTCCTGGTCTGTCCTGGTGACTTTCCTGTGTCTTAAGACTTCAGTGTCACTATCTTTGACTTTTACAAAGCCCTAGCACTGGAGACACCTTCCAAAACTGTTAAATATTTAATCACAAAAAAATTGTTATGCATGTTTATTAAATCAATTCATGTGGTGTGTCCACATGCAAGTCCCTGTGCTCGTTGTTGATGATAACATGTTAGAAAAAAGTTCATACAAACCTGTGATTTGTCTTGCAGCCTGTGAAAATTAATCAACACAATCTGACCTATCACAATTGAGAATTATGGATCTTTGTGCTGCTTATTTTTTTGCTGATTAACACAAGTGCTTGTTAATTAGGTTACTTTTGGCATTTTGATGAATCACAGCAAAATTCACCAAATGTTATTTTTTGGTTAATGTAATGCAAGCTAATTTTTGCAAAGTATTTCAGTGCTTTAATCCAAGTATTACATTTCATCACTATCATGCAACCCAGTATCGGTAAAGTCTTGTAGCACCATCCCTATATTGTGAAGTATCTGTCACTCCCAGCTATACAAACACACACACACACACACACACACCCCCTGTTATCATCCTGTTAGTTTTTGCCTATACCTGTCAGTAAAAGAGATGTTAGCACCTTTGAGCCTGTCCTGTATTTTACTGCCATGTTGCTAGAGTGTATTCTGTTGTGATTCACCTAAATGGTGAAATTGTTTGCTTGAAATTGTTGTGTAATCTATAAAGCAGCAGTGTCATGAAATCTAAATATAAACACCTTAAGAAATACTTATTGCATGCAATTATCAACTGGTGCAGTAAAACTGTGAACCTGTCAGCTGATATACTGTATAAACTGTTTGGGTGTGTGCGCATATGTCATTTGACATCCGACTAAAGCCTGCAGACTGACCTTGTCTTATTCATTTGCTTTTGCCTAATCTTTTTTTGGCTTTCTATCTTGCTCTCACCTCCTACAGATTACATGATATTTACAGCACTTTGCAGATGTCCTTATCAAGGGAAGTCTTAGTGCTTAATAGTTTCAATCAAAAATATATCCTTGTGCTAGTAAATCAAATATATCAGAAATTCAAATAGTGTCACTGAATATGCTTAAAAAATCCAAAACAGGTTACTGTTGAGTTAAAGGTGAGCTGGTAAAGCAACATACCAAAAGACACCTTAATACAATACTAAGGTCAACAAAACTAAAGTCAACAGAGCCAAGCAGATAGCACACTAAAACCCACGCAGAGAATTGATCGAAGATCAAAAAACCTTCTCCTTATTCTTATGCCTTCCCATTTTCCTGTCTCTCCTCTGTCAGTTGTTGATCATTCATAATTTAGACTCTTCATTTATAGTTGTGCTTTCAGTGACTAGTTTGATTTAAAGAAGTTGTAATAGTTCTTCTGGAGAGATCTGTTACAGAGATCCAATAAGTAGATCCCTCTAATCTAAACCTGGACAGTTTGTGGAAGGCATCCCAGATTGTTTTGCACATTGTGATACAGCAGAAAAGTTACCAGCTGTTTAATGCTCCAAACATGCTTGAATTTGGAGAATATTCTGTGTAATAATAGAAGATAGAAGAAGTTGCTTTCAGCTGCTCCCTGTTCGGGGTCGCCACAGCGGACCAACTGGCAAATGTTTTACGCCGGATGCCCTTCCTGACGCAACCCTCCCATTTTTCCGGGCTTGGGACCGGCACTGCATCCAGTGGCTGGGAATCGAACCCAGGCCTTCCGCATGATAGGCGAGAAACCTACCACTGAGCCACCAATGCCCCCTGTGTAATAGTAGAAGATATTGATAAAAATTGCTTAACAACAGAAACAGTTTCCTTTTGGTGCTTCACTTGTTTTTCATTCATGTGACCTCTTCCTAAATACAATCTTTAATCTAAAATGGGGTGTGTGGGTCTTTTAGTGTAACTAGAGAAGGTTCTGAATTTGAAAATGATACAACAATTGGTGACAATGATACCCTGATATGTGTCAGCATTTTGGTTTATAAAACTGAATATTATAGTGTCTAACATTAACATATGACCTTCTGGATTCAGTTAATGGGCTACAGTTACAGCTGTCCAGCTCTTTTGTGTGGGTGTGCATGTGTGAGAGACTATGTGTGAGTCATTTAGTTTGCGTGTCTATTGTCGTGAATTTGTTTATAATAATTGTATTGAATGTACACAGCATAAAACCCATAGGCCTGCTCATGGTGACACACAGATGTGTCCTCAACAGGGTGTCCCAAAACTGTCCATACATATAGGAGATTAACATACTGTAACTTTTATTTTTAAAAAAAATGCTTTTTATGATTACCATTTCTTCATGAACACACATGGAGTCGCTTCTCCCAACGTCAGCTCTCAGTTTAGCAGCACTGTCCTATATGATGAGCTTGTCATGTTTCCTGTTAAAGTCCAATGCAACCTTGTGACAGCTTCTCTATCCTTCTATGACAGTGATTTCAGTATGTTTTTCATTAGTCAATGGCCTTTTTAAAGTCTATCTGAAAAAAAACCTGAAGTGGGAAATTTTTGGAAGAAATTTTGCTATGTTAAAGTTCTGTTGTCTTCTTTTGTCTAAACGTTCCTGTCTTTATTTTCATTTAACATTTTTTTTTGTCTGTGTGGTTTAACTTTTGAGATTTTGAAAATTAAGTAAAGTAAAAGATTTTTGGATTAGTTTGTACTTCAGTGAACTGTAATCTGCATTTATAAATCTATAGACATGTATTTATCACTCACAGTAGGGGACAGAACCCTGTGTGTGTGTGTGTGTGTGAGATAGAGGGAGAGAGAAGGAAGGAATCATTCAAGATATTTACCCTTGTTAACTAAGCAGCTGTTCCCAATTCTAAGCAAACACTGATCTTTGTTATTGCTAGTTCAGGTGTGTGTGTGTGTGTGTGTGTGTGTGTGTGTGGTGTGTGTGTGTGTGTGTGTGTGTGTGTGTGTGTGTGTGTGTGTGTGTGTGTGTGTGTGTGTGTGTGTGTGTGTGTGAGTGTGAGAGAAGATGATAGGCTTATCTTCCTTAGTCAGATACCTACCGTTTTAAAATCAGTGTCTAAAAAGCTAGACAGATTATTTGTGTTATAACACCAGACATTATTATCTTAAAAATAACCATCATGAAATGCAATAGTTCTGCACCCTTTAGAACCCGTTCGTTTGTGTTACTGGATGCTGAACACCCTGAAATACTCTATTGCTGATTGGGCCAAAATTGGGCATTTTTCCTATTTTCACAGTTTCTCATTATCTCACAGAGCTCATCTCATTCCTGTAAACTGGTGCAACTATAATAAGTTTTGTCACAAGCTAATAAACTTTATTTGATCTCACACAGTGGTGTTGCATGTTTATAATAATAATGTTCTGTAGACAATTTGCACAGTATAATTACTCAGGCAATGTAAACTTGAAACCTATAAACAGCCAGGCTTACAGTGGTCAGAAACCACAGGCACGTGTGAGGTAGTGGTGCAACTGCATCATTTGCCTTCATAGTGTTTTACTACTGTGGAAAAAATGGATTTGTACAGGCTTTATGTTTTGCGTTAACACCCTTTAAACCTCCCACTACTCCCTAGCCAATTCAATAATGAGGCCTGGTTTATTGAACTGTAGCTAGCATCCAATTGACTAGCTCAAAGATGCATTTTTGCAGCATGACAGTCAGTGTGTTATTCAGTTCCCCATTTTTGAAAGAAGTGAATGGCTTGTCACTTACCACTTTTTTGCAGAAATATTTACTTTGTTAATGGAACTCTGTTTCTGCTCTTATGGTGATACAGTTTATCAGTTAAGATGATTTTTTTTTTCCCCTTTTTTTTTCTTTTTTTATGGGTTGATTCAAATTGCAAAAGGTAACAGTATAATCCAAGTATTGTATTTCACCATTATCTCGCAACCCAGAACAGGTTACCACTTTTAAAAAAAATTTTTATCAGGTAATTTTTTTTTTTTACAGTTCCCAACACAACATTAGTAAGGAATAACAAGACTTATAGATACATTTTGTATAAGATGAATAAAATAAAGAAGAAGAAGAGAAAGAGGAAAGTAAGTAAATTAATAAAAAGAACGAAAAAGAAAACCCTGTCAGCTCACATTCAAGTGTGTTCATAATAGATAGATAAACCATCAGACCATCATCACTGACATCAACCACCAATCATGATTATTGAGCCTAGCTAATCCATGAGAGACATGTTAGTCCAGGGAGGTTGAAATAGTTTCCCAAATGCATCAGGAGAACCCCTTAATGAAAGTCTAATGTTTTCCAAATCCATGATTGGAATTCCTTGATTTCCAAGTGATCAGCAGATTTAAGATGTCTGTGAGCACACCAAAATGAGCATGAGGTTCTGCAACACTTTAGCATATTGACACCAAACATGGTGTGTCTTATAACAACACTGACCTGAGGGTACATGAGCAGTGGCAATAACTGGTCACAAGATATGAGAATTTGCTATTTTTGCTTATAACATTTCTAGAATTTATCCTAAAATCACTGAAATAGTATCTTGTGTGTTGAAGATGCAAAACTCATTTTCTTGTTCCATCTACAATTTAAGTGCTTACACATTTGCTAATTAATACATGCACAAATTTAACGTGCTTGAACCCTAATCATTTTTCATAATAATAATAATAATAATAATAACAATAATTATTATTACTATTATTATTATTATTATTATTTTTATTATTATTATTATTATTATTATTATTATTATTATTACTCTACTTAAGTTGCAGTATTTGTATATTGGGTTTTGTAGTTATGTTGTGTTGTCCGAGATGTGTGCATGTTGAATATGTTGTGTATTTCAAACATACACCAAGAAAAATGAATAATATAAATAAATCTATATTGCAAATATAATGAATCTGGTTATGCTTTCTTTGTGCAACATACAGATAGTTTACATTTCTCTCTCTATCTGTCTCTTCCTGTCACTTGCTTATACAGTGCATTCACTGCATCTTTTAAAAGTGCCTTTACTTGCAGACTTGAATTATATACCTAATGGAATTCCTTTTAATAAATTCTGGTTTAACAAATACCCCTCTGACTTGCTTCCTAGACTGACACTGAGCATGCTGGGACATCACTGAGGAATGATGGACCCTGAAGAGGCAGAACTTCAGAATGACTACCGTTACCGAAATTATGTAGCAGTCATTGAGAAGGCGTTGCGCAATTTTGAGTCTTCCAGCGAGTGGGCTGACCTCATCTCTTGTCTTGGAAAACTCAATAAGGTTGGTTGAAGGTCAAAGGTAGGAGTAAAGTGTCTAAGGTTGATTGTAGTCCATACCTGTGATTAATGAATCAGGTTAC
The DNA here is from genome assembly GCA_033459395.1 of Hemibagrus guttatus. Lineage (NCBI taxonomy): Eukaryota > Metazoa > Chordata > Actinopteri > Siluriformes > Bagridae > Hemibagrus > Hemibagrus guttatus. Next base: position 23,757,745 of record JAUCMX010000006.1, read on the forward strand.
CAATTTGTTTACTTCGCTGGAATGCATCAGTGTTTGAATTACTAATGCCAAATAGGCAACTGTGCTGTACTGTTATATATACAGATTATGTTTAAATTCCACCATGTAAATGTAACATGGAATCCTTTTGTTGTATAACGATGATATCTTGAAGGGGCACGGTGGCTTAGTGGTTAGCACGTTTGCCTCACACCTCCAGGGTTGGGGGTTCGATTCCCGCCTCCGCCATGTGTGTGTGGAGTTTGCATGTTCTCCCTGTGCCTCGGGGGTTTCCTCCGGGTACTCCGGTTTCCTCCCCTGGTCCAAAAACATGCGTGATAGGTTGATTGGCATCTCTAAAATTGTCCGTAGTGTATGATCGCGTGAGTGAATGAGAGTGTGTGTGTGCCCTGCGATGGGTTGGCACTCTGTCCAGGGTGTATCCTGCCTTGATGCCCAATGACGCCTGAGATAGGCACAAGCTCCCCGTGACCCGAGTATAGATTGGATAAGTGGTAGACAATGAATGAATGAATGATATCTTGATGTGGATTGCCCACATGCATTTCACTATTGAATGTGTAATATTTAATCACATGTGCTACAGATTAAATGTGATTTTTCAAACCATACAGTACACATGTAAATGCATCTGTCTCTGAAAGCCATACAGTGGTGTGAAAGTGTTAGCCCCCTTCCTGATTTCTTATTTTTTTGCATGTTTGTCACACTTTAATGTTTCAGATAATCAAACACATTTAAATATTAGTCAAAGATAACACAAGTAAACACATCATGCAGTTTTTAAATGAAGGTTTTTATTATTAAGGGAAAACAAATTGTTGTAGCTCATAAATAATTACTGATGTTGTGTTATGTTTTTTTCTGTATACCATTTGTTTGAGTCTAACAACCTCTGTGTTTTATAATTTCTAATTTCGATAAATCCAATAGCTATAAATATGGAACAGAACAAATAAAATCAACATATTTTTTTTATAATATACATTAAACAACATTCATAAAAATAATGTCTTAAAAATCTATGAAAAGATATGTTTATAATTGCCAGTGGTGGTGATTTAACATCAGAGCGTACCTAGTTATGTCCCCAGAAAGAGTCAGTAGTGTCCCAATATGTAGTGAGCCAGTGCAGGTGTCATGATCTAGAGAGAAAGGCAAACCCGTTGTCTTTCACTTATTTCATAGTACATTGTTAAATGGAAATTAATATAAGCAGTTATAAATTTGCTCAAATTTCCTGCTGAGAAGTGGGGAATTTCCTGACTTCCTCCGTGGAGTATTTAAGTTTAAGTAATGACCAAGTTCAGTGAAATCATGAGAGAGAACATGAGACTGTTAATTTGAGTGCCATTTCAGTTCCCTACATGAACAATGTGAGATTGTTTTACTGACTGATCTTCTGTGGTGTTAGTTTACAGTCCTTTTGCAGAAGGAAGTTTGCTTAGCTTACAGTCAGCTAATACAGAGAAGTGAAGTCCACAAACTATATGCCACCTTCACACTTCTAGAGTAATGTGCTTGTAATGAAAGAACATACAATTTCTCACTTAAATGGCTCCACACAAATGTAGTGAACATAAGCAGAAACCTACATTTGGGTCTGCTCTTCCTGAAATTTTTTCTCTTTGTTTCTGCCTTTCATTCTCTCTTATAACATACTTTTGGATTGATTGAGTTTACCCAGTAAAAAACACAAGAATGACCTACAAAATTGTATGAGTTTAAATCGTTCTTCATATAGTTGTCTTGTCATTGTAGTAGCTAGTGTTGGCTGCTGATACAATGGTTGGTTTTAAATTTTCAATCCATTATTTTGATTTGTTCTTTGTTTCACTTAGACTGTGCATCCCTCCCTTTATTTTAGGCTCTCCAGAGTAATCTGAAGTACTCTCTTTTGCCGAGGCGGCTGATTATCGGAAAGAGATTGGCTCAGTGCCTGCACCCAGCTCTGCCCAGCGGTGTCCATCTCAAAGCACTGGAGACCTATGAGGTCATCTTCAAAATCATTGGCACAAAATGGCTGGCTAGAGATTTGTTTATCTATAGGTGGGTGCAAATAACTACAGAAAGAGTAAAAGACTCTTCTTGTTTACTCTTCTAACATTGTGAATGGTTTAGCAGACGAGCTAGGGAAATTTCTTTGTTTAGGGATTCATATAGTTTGGAATACAATTACCATCAACCAACTTAGATAGTAAACTTTGTTAGAATTCTTTAAAAAATCAACTTGGCATCTTCTTAACTATTAGTGAAAAAGTGAAAAGGCCGTTTCAGCCATCTTATCATGATATACAGTATATGTGCTGTACTTTCGGAAAAAAAAATTTTTAGGTGTTGAAAAAGAAATGTATTCTTGCATTATTGTTTTTGGTTGGTTGGATGTATTTATCAGACCTCTGTGTGTGCTGTACCATCTTAAGAAAAAAAAACTCTGTGTGTTTTGCAGCTCAGGACTGTTCCCCCTGCTTGGCCATGCAGCGATGTCAGTAAAAATTGCTGTCTTGATGCTATATGAACGCTACTTTCTGCCCCTGCAGAAAGCTTTGCTGCCAAGTCTCCAGGCCTTCATCATAGGCCTGCTGCCTGGCCTGGAAGAAGGCTTGGAGGTCTATGATAGGTATGTGTCATAGGTCAAATGATGATTGTAGGTCTACAGTGATTGTGAATCACTGGGAGGCTAAAATGTAGTAGCCTATACACTTTAGATTTTTTGGAGGGATGCTTAAAGACACATTTCTCTAAATTACCAGGAGATTGTTCAAATGAAAAACCAGGCATAAAGAAAACGAATTGAAAAAGTGATGCCACTAGTTTTTCAGAGCTACTTCTAACGTTTTTTAAGACATCCATCCATCCATCCATGGTTGGGTGCCAGGGAACCTGTTTGTAAGTTAAGTAATATGAGAGGCTTAAATCTACCCAAGAGTTTTTTTCATATGCGCACAAAAGAACTTACAGGAAATACTTTTTCTATTCAAAACAGCTAATGAATTCAACTGACAACTAACTATTGCCTTCAATCCTGGATGTTGTATGACACACACACATGCTGTCTTTCTGTCTCAGGACAGACGCACTGCTGTTGAAGTTGTCCCTGTTGGTGGGACAGTCAGTGTTTTATGGTGCACTGTGGGGCTCAGCCCTTGTGTGTCCATTGGTGCGGCTCCCTGCTTCACTCTTCATCGTCACACACTTTGACCGCATGGCCACCAGCCGTGAGCAAAAATACATGCTGGGCAATGACCACAGATTAGCTGTGAGTGTTTGTGTTCAGAAATAAAAATAGTAAACATTTTTGTGTTTGTAAAGTCTTTTCTTTAAATTCTTATACCCAAGACCGTTATGATAATACTTTTTTTTCATGAGAATAACAATAAGTGTCGATTTGTGTTCTCTCTCTCTATCTCTCACTCTCTCTCTCTTTTTCAGGTGAAGGCAATCTGTTTCTCTCTACAGGACACTAATGTACTGGTCCAGCGGAACATGCTGGAGATTCTTCTCTACTTCTTTCCCTTTGCAGCATGTCTGGTCAGTTTGTCTTTCTTTTCCTCCGTTTCTCCTTGTCCCTCCTTTTTGCATTGCTCCTTGTTTAGTACATAGTGTTAGTAAATGTCCATGTTGTTTTCCTTTTGCTTGCTGTTTCTGTAGGACCTAGAGTCGTGTTCTGTCCCTCTTAAACGTGAAGAGATGATCACGTTGGTGTCTGCTGCATCCCTCACTCTGCTCAGGAGAGACATGTCACTCAACCGGCGCCTCTACGCATGGCTTCTAGGTAATAAATGTTTGTATTAATGCTGTCTACATATTACATGGTTTACGAAATGTACATGTACCATAATATTGCATTAAACTTTACACATGTGTTTGTTCTTAGGCTTAGATATTAAAGGGGGCATGGTGGCTCCAGATACAACCCTACACACTACAGTTGAAGAACATACTGCATACTACTTTAACACATATTCCAGAGAGCTACTGGTGCAGGTACTCTTGATCGGTCTCTCCCGCAGTTTCTGGACCACAAAATACTAGAAAAATACTAGTAAAAAATCGATTCTCTTACCGAGTTTGCCATATGTTATGTATATCCATGATGCACGTTTTTCTCGATGTGTAATGTGTGTGCATTGTGTAATCTTTTCTCTGAACAGGCCTTTGTGAATATCCTGCAGCAGAAAGACATAGAGAAAGACTCAGATAATGTAATTAACTATCTCAGACCATTCCGCATCATGGTCAGTTTACTGGACAAATCAGAAATTGGTAGGGAACTACACACACACACACACACACACACACACACACACACACACACAGAGCATGCTTAAAACTCTTCAGTTTCACAAGCTTTTTCTTAATCACTAATGCACTAGGCTGCCAATTTACCAGATTTTTTTTTTGTTGGCAAAACTCAGTTTGCCTTTTTTTTAGATAAACATATATAGTTATAGTTATAGTTGTATTTTGAAAACCTGCAATTACTGACTATAGTTTGAGTTGCTTTGTACAATTTATTTATTTATTTGAGTCACCAACAGGCCATTACTTCCAAAACCTTATCTGTAGATACTGTAGATATTTAAGAACTGCTGCTGTGATCATAAAGACTGTGCTATTCTTACTGATCATATTTTTAACACAATTAATATTGTTAGAGTTAAATCAAGGTGTAAATTAGACCTTAAATCTTCATCCAGAATTCTGTAAAGCTGCTTTGAGACAATATCTGTTGTTTAAAGTGCTAATTAAAAGTAAAAGTTAATTGAATTTAATTGAAAAACATCAGAAGCTTCTTGGAATTTCATGCTTCTGTAATGGTTGATTTGTAGGTTACATTTTACCATATCATTTGCTTTCTTCTTTCAAATCAATGACAGGCTGTGATTTCATGATTAGTACGGTTGTCATATAACACCAATATACTAGCAGCTGTCAAGTTGGCAATGACAATCAGTGAAAACAGAATGAAATGTTCAAATACTGTGAATATTTAGAAAACATTTATTTATTTATTATTTTTATATATTATTTTATATAAAATATTTTTATATTTTTTTTTTTAGAAAACTTGTTAAACAGTAAAAAAATCATTAAACAGTAATAAGATAAAGTCAGTATTTTATTATTATTATTATTATTATTATTATTATTATTATTATTGTGGTCTCAGAAAGAAATATAAGGAAATTACCTGATGAATTTTCTTGAGTATCCTAGAAAATCTGTTACAGTTCTCCTGGGGATTCTGACTGTCACAACAGTTTTGTTAGAAAAATAATGTTTGAAAATATAAAATGTTTTTGTACTGATTCAATAATGCAGAAGTCATAAAGTTAACATCTATAACACAATTTCTGCTTAAATTATACAGTGCTAACATTTTTTGCACAATACTATATGTTAAAAAGGGTCAAAAACTCTTGGGCTACCATACATTTATTACATTCAGTTTTCTTACCTTCTTTTGTTCTCTCTATAAGAAGCAGGCTGAATCAAAAACACAAGCAAACAAATGCAAATCGAGAGGCAAGGGCAGAAAGAGAGAGCAGGCAGAGTTCGGAGAATAGAAAACTAGGTCAAGTGTTAGTACAACTAGCTGGTGTTGTTACACACACACACTCACACTCTCTCTCTCTCTCTCTCTCTCTCTCTCTCTCTCTCTCTCAGGGCCACTGGTCATGTCTGATGTGTTGTTGGAGGTGATCAGGGCCTTTTATTGTTACTGTAGAGAGTTGCTGGGAGAGGAGTCGCTTAACTCCAGTCACTCTGGCAACCAGCTCACAAGGTCAGAACGATGATGATGATGATGATGATGACAGAAGTGAATATGTGAATGACTGAGACAGAGATTAGCTAAATTGTAGTAGGCACATACAAGTTGCCACAATTGTAGCTTGTCTCTAAAAAACAGAGAGACATGATGCATGTCTATTTTAAAACACCTTCACACTTCATAAGAAATAAACTTTTCCTGTTGGGGTACTACCAGTAAGGGTATATGTTCTGTACCTTTAGTCTTTTTACCTGAGAAAATACATGGAATATTCATGTATCCAGGTGAACAGTACATAGGTACAATGCACATACCCTTAATTGTACCACATGAGCAACAAGGAAAAGTGCAAAAAGGCTTTGTACCTTTATTTCTAAGATTGTAGGAATGGAATATTATTGTCTGTCTTTTTGATTATGCAGTAAAATCAAAGAGAACAAAAATGTTTCTGAGATCATAAAGACAGTCAATATGTTGGTCGGAGCCATGAGCAGTGAATACCTTTGGGACTACATGACCAAGTGCTTCCAAACCTGTCTCAGGTAAACACACACACACAAATGCTACACATTTTACTACTACATAAGATTAGCTGATAATTATGATGTAAACCTGTATTTCAGCGGGTTAAGTGAACATGCAGGTGTGTCTTCAGCTAAAAACTGGAGTCCTCCTCCATCAGTGACCGAGCTCTCGACACTCATCATCTTCCTCCTTGATGTTATCCCTTTGGTATTTGTCACTTTTGTGTTTGATAGTTTGTGTTTTTTAGGTCATTTATATTGCTGTACACATATTGCATATTGCTCTCCCACTCTGTTACCTTAATGCACCATAATGAATTTGCATGATAACTGGACAGTGTTTGTTTTGCTCTTTCTATATATTTAAAAAAAAATTTTTTCTTATCTATTGTCCCAAAGGAGCTTTATGCTGAGATCCAAACACAGTACCTGCCCCAGATGCTGGGTAGCATGCTGCAGTCTTTGTGTGCTCACATAACAACTCTCAACCTAGCAGAGCTTACACACACCCTTAGAGCATGTTTTAAAGTTCTGAGTAAGATCCAGATGCCTGTGAGCTATATGGATATGGATGTGGAGTTACAGACACAGGATGTAAAGAAGGTGTGATTGTTTTTTATATTTTTGTTATAAATCTCAATGTTCTCTCATATCTGTAGACATTCTGCTTGCTCTTTTCTGTTATTTTACTGCTTGAATACTTTCTTACCATGTGCACATTCTTTTTTTTGCTAACGCAGGCTACAGTGGCAGACATCAAGCAGGAGAATGAGACTGAAAACCAAACCAGTGACTACAAAATCCAAGAAGATGAAGTAACCGTCAATGGACAGGATGCACAAGAAGTGGGAGCTGAAGCGACCACATTCCCGTCTCTGAGCTCTGAAGACAGCGGACTGGGCCTCAGCGCCTCAACTTCTGAACAGCAACTTCCTCCTGGCTGCCACTCATCCAGCTCTGCTTCAGGGGTTTGCAACAAGGCAGAGGATGTGTGGAGGAAAGGAGGGGGCATGGAAAACATGTCCAAGTGCATACAGGACATACTGGCATCAGTTATTACAAGGTGCATTAATACACTATCATATACAGTGAATGTTACAAATCAAGGACACTGAAGATGCAGAAGACTTCACCACATCAACAATTACACATATTTTTAAATTCAGCTATGTGGCTCATTTTCTGTACAAGTCTCTGCATATGTTGTTAATGTAAAAATATATTAAAAATGAGCACATTTAACAAAAGCATTGGGACTGTAGTGTTGTGCTGTTAGGAATAACACCTACTGATCAGTCAGAAACAAGAATTCGACAGCTTTGTGGTTAAAAAACCCCCCACAAATATTCATTGTTAAACCCAAGCTTTTTTGTAGAATTGCACACACATTGCATCTGTAAGAAAAAAACCCTGAAATGTGGCAGAGAGTAATGTTATATAATGTAATATAAACAAATCTGCTCACTCTTCCTCAGGCACTTGTTGGTGGTTGTAGATCCAGAAAAGCAGAAGGCACAGGAGGACGTCTCGCAGTGTGTCTCCCAGCGTGGCAGGACACGCTCTTCATCTAGGCGTGAAGGCAGCCGAGACCTGGGGCTGATCAAAGACAGACTGGCTGAGCTCTTCATACCTCTTCATGGTAAACTGCGAGAGCAATCTCAAGAGGCGTTTAATGATGATAAGGGGAAAAGCTCTGGACATGCACTCCTTCAGTGGACAGAGGGATTCCAGCCAAGGGGGAAAGGAGATATCACTGAATCTTGTCGAAACGCATTTACTGCTGCCTGCCATCTCCTGCTGGAGAGCACAACTTTCCCTGTCTACTACACAGAAAAAGAGAGCCAAGAGCTCCACAGCAAAATGTTTGAGAACATCACAGGTACTTTCAAAAACACTTACAGCACACTAAAATTATGAATCTGGATCCTAATGAGACTGATGTTGGTCTCTCTTTTTAAATGAAGGCACTGAAGAGGGCAGCCTCCCTGAGTGGCTGAGGTCCTTAATGACTCTGTGTTGTATTTCTAAAGACTATCAGGTACAACTATATAAAGAAGACATTAGATTTTTTTCCCCCCACATTTATTTATAGATTTGTGGAATGTAGATCACAAGTGTGTGCACTGTTGCAATAACGTTGCTAGGTTTGGACAGCATTTTGACAGCATTTTTTTCCTTGTGTGCATATAGGTTCAGCATGTGGCCATTTCTTCTATTCTGGAGATGATAAACCACTCTCAGTCTTTAGCGCTAGTCATCCAAGACAAGAACCAACGCTATAAAAGATCAGAGGCCAGCCCTCTCAGTGTACAGCTACAGATGGTCACACTGCCTCCCATTTACCCAGCAGTGCTTAAAACCATGGAGTTACGCACAGACTTTTACCAGGTAAGTGACAAAATGAACAATGGAGTAATTCATATAAGGTAAATGTAAATATGTTTGTTATAGCAAGTTTGTTTTTTACTTTCACCAGGCTTCCAGTAAATTTCGATTTATAAACCCATAAAGCAGTTACAAAAAGAAAGCACAATAATCCCAGCTAGATGCTTTTGAATTTTTTGTTTTGTTTTTGCTATACACCAGATACATTTGGTTTGTGATCAAATTATTAATTTGAGACAATAGATCAGAATTTCAGCTTTTGTTTCGTGATATTTACATCCAGATGTGGTGAACAACTTAGAACATGGCATGGTGTGTAAATGTATAGGATAGGCAAGCAAATGTATAGGAACAGATGGTCTTAAAGTACATGAAATTAAGTAACACTTAATATTTGATTATATATCTCTTTCTTTTAATAACTGAATCAATCCAGTGACTCTTTGACAAAGTTGTGATTCTTTTACAGGCTTTTACCAGATACTTTAAGAGTTTGTTTCTCCCTTTAGTCTCCTCTTCAGGATGTAAAATGCTGCTCAGTTGGTTTAAGCTCAGGTTAAGCTCTCCAGTCTAAAATCTTCCCATTTTTTTCTTCTGATGTAGTCCTTTGTTAAGTTGGCAATATGATTTGGGTGATTGTCTTGCTGCATGATGAAGTCCCTGCCAATTAGATTGTATGAATTTCTCTTTAAATCGGCAGACTGAATGTTGTTGTAGACATGTGAAATAATTCTGCTGCTACCATCAAGAGTTACATCATTAATGAAGATTAGTGAGTCTGTTCCAGAAGCAGCCATGACACTACCCTCTCCATTTTTTACAGATAAGCCTGCATGTTTTGGATCATAATCCATTCTTTCTCCACACTTTTTATCACTTTGATAGAAGTTAATCTTGATTCCCAAACTTCTGTGGCTCATCTTTGTTTGTTAATTCCAGTCTGACCTTCTGATCTGAAGCGTTCAAACAGTGGATTGTGATACCTTCACCTCTGCACTTTGGAAATTGTTGCTTAAAAGAGAGCTCCACAGCTCTGTGATTCCATGGTCAACTTTTATTGTTTTGCTTGGACAGCATGTTTAATGGCTGGTTGTTTGTATTGCCTATGACTAATATGGAATGTCTCTGATCAATTTTCCCTCTTTTCTCAGCTTCAAAATTTCTCAAAATTCTCAGCTTGCTTTTCTTCCACAGACAGCTCTCATGTTGGTTTATCTGTTTTAACCACAAATGCAGTCTTCACAGGTTAAGCCCAGGGCTAAAACCAAGAGTAGACATTCAATGCAATTAATTGTTGCAAATAATTGTTTAAACAAGGTACACCTGGGCAACAAGAAACACCTGTCAGCCACATGTTCCAATATTTTTGATCAGTTTGAAAATTGGGTGAATTAAAAAAAAAAAAAAAAAAAAAAGTATAATGTAGTGTTATTTTTAACACATCGGGAATAAATATCTGGAAATAAAAGCTGAAATACTGATCTATTGTCTATTTTTTGAATCTCAAACCAAAGATACTTTAGTATGTAGCAACAACAAAAGTCTTGACCTTTCCATTTTAATATCTTTTCAGAGATGAATTTATAAAACATTTAATATATATGAAACATTTATATTCAGGTTATATCATCCAGTCAAAAGTGCGAGATCTGACAGCTTTATCACATATTACATTAGTGTCTACATTGTGCAGCATTCTGTGTTCCTACTAAATAAAGATGAATATCACTTCTCCCATGCAACTTCTCTTGCTCTGGAGAATTTAACTACTGTGGCTTAAATTCTGTTAATCACCCCCCCCCCCCCCCCTCTCTCTCTCTCTCTGTGTCTCTCTCTCTCTCTCTCTCTCTCTCTCTCTCTCTCTCTCTGTCTCTCTCTCTCTCTCTCTCTCTCTCTCTCTCTCTCTGTGTCTCTCTGTCTCTCTCTCTCTCTGCCTATCAGCGGGCAGCTCAGGTGCTGTGGGCTCAGTTGGACACGGAACGCAAAGAGCAACATATTTCCTGTGTGGAGCTCTTCTATCGATTGCACTGTCTGGCGCCATCCACAGCCATCTGTGAGGATATAATCTGCATGGCCTTGCTAAGCAGAGACAAGGTACAGTAATGCTATATGTATATATATAAATAAATATATAAATGGCTTATTTGCTGTTAATGGATTATTTTTGACCATTTTAAAACCAAGTATGTATCACAGCTAACAGATATAACTGTAAACGGAATGGCTTGTAGATATTCTGTAGATACACAAAGCAATGTGATGTGAAGTTTTGCTTTGTCTGGGCTGAGTTAAGACAAGTGCCAGTTTTTAGTTTACTGTATTGCTATTAGGAAGCGTCACAGCAAAATTACAGATATTAAGTGGTGGCAATAACTGTTCAGTGGTCTGTCCTTGAGTAAGACCTTTTAACTCTTCATCTTGCCAGCTCAGTCATCAGACAGTTTAGTTAAAAGCATCTACCAAATGACTTAAAGGTAAATGTAATTAAATGTGTAAAGCTCAACCACATGGTTTCATAAGAGTAACACAGAGTTAGAGGTGGAGCTGCTTACATATTGCATCATACACATACTGTGTATATTATCAGACTACAATTTTGACATGTATCCATATGTTTATGTATGCACATTATCCACAGGTTGTGCGTTTGGAGGCCCTTCACAGATTCTCTATTTTGTGGCACCTGATGCGAGAGGTTCAGATGAATCGCAGCACTTCTCTGAATCGCTCTTTTGACAGGTCAGACATGTTCCTTCAGAGTAAAGCCAAATTCATTAGATCAAATCGTTTTTAAAAAAATTCCCTACATTTCTCTCTTTCTGTGTTAGGTCTCTGTTTGTGGTGTTGGACAGTCTAAATAGTCAAGATGGTAGTGTCAGTGCAGTCGGGCAGAGCTGGCTGGTGCGAGCTCTGTCTCTTGGTGATGTTGTCCGCATCTTGGAACCTGTTTTACTCTTACTGCTGGACCCGAAGACAAAGAGAACAGCCATTCAGAACATCAAATACAATCTTTCAGTTGGTCTGTTCTTATTGTGTTTGTAGATGCTCTTTCTGGATTTTTCTTGTGAAATTGTTTGTGATGAATGAAAGGAATGTTCAGTAGACCTCGAAAAATGTGCATAACTAGAATATTTTTCACTACCTGTATCTATTTTTTATTATTGACATTCTTGTTGAATAAATGTATTATGAGAAGGAGCTGGTATTACCAAGATCTGAACTTGGGCCATGCTGCTTAAGGATATAACAAATTAAGCCCACATTCCAGTTTCTTAGAATATGGATTGTAGCAGATCTTTCTAGAGTTAACTACAATAGTATAGCTAACATAGTTATTTATGTTTTCTCTCCAGGTAACTGGAGTGCCATAAGTTACAGAGACAAGACCAACATTAAGAGCACTGGAGGTGATATGATGAACCAACCGGAGGACAGCATGTTGACTCATGTTGCTCTGGTAGACCGTGAGGCTATATGGCTTGACCTGCAGAGTGATCCAGAGCTTCCTGGAATGCTATCAGATTCCCCTGTGATGTCTCGCAGTGAAAGCGAGGAGACAGATGGGGATGATGAGGCCGGAGAAGAAGAAGAAGAGGAGAGTGAGCACACTGAGTCAGCTGACCCAAGTGGAGCCCAGAACTCCACAGAGACATCGAGTTCTGGCTCCATCTCTTACCTGCAGCGGCCTGCTGAAGGCATTGTGGTCAATGGTCTGCAGCGAGGTGACTCAGAGCGTACACAAGCTTCTGATTCACTATCAAGTGATGAGGATGATGGCCAGCTGGAGGCCCTAGCCAAATCCCGTCTGTTGAAGCAGCAACGTGAGAGACAAGAAGCAGTGGATTCGCTATTCCGACATATTCTGCTTTACCAGCAGACCTATGAGAGTGGACGGATTCTGTATGCCTTTGCGGTGGTTGAAACACTGTTGAGGAGCAGTGCAGGTCCATTTGTGGAGGCACTAAGTAGCACAGCTTTGGACTGCAGCTCCACTGCCCATCTGAACCTCATCCAGAACCTACTACAGAGACATCAGCAAGCTCAAGAGGGTGGCAGTTTCTATGGTCCTCTCCAGAATTCCACCCCACCTAAAGCTGGCACCCCAGAGCAGCCACCCTCTTCTCCCCTTTCCTCCCCTTCACGCTCTTTATCTCCTCCCACTTTCCTTCTGGAGATCCTGACATGCCTTTGCTTGCGGTTCCTGCGCTCCCACTACCCTTCTTATGCTAATGTGAATGCCCGTCATATTCAGGCAAACCGAGAGGTGCAGGTCAAGAGTGTGGAGGTGCTGACAGCACTGGTGGAACAACTAGTGACTGTGGCACAGCAGGCCCAGGCAGGCGAGACTAGTGCCAGTGGAAGTTTAGAAGCCATACGTAATCTACTATGGGGCAGCAAGTTGCAGCACTATGTCCTCCTTATGCTGTCCAACTCCATGTATGTCTGCCAGCGTGCAGATGAACCTGTCCATCGCCCACTGACCAAAGATGAGCCGGGTGAAGACCCAGGACAAGTCTCTGAGGAGAGGCTGGTTCATTGTGGGCGAGATGGAAGCTGGGTTGAACATCCAATTCAGATTGCCCTCCTGAAGCTGGTTAAGGTTTTAATTGTACTAGAAAATTGTGTATCTCCAGCAAACACCAAGAAACTTGCCCAAGATAACCTCGAGGACATCCCTTCTTCTGCACTAGCACGAGAGTGGCACACTGCAATAATGTTCCAGCAGTCTATCAAGGCTGTTCGCTATGTGGCCAGCCAACCCATTACAGCACAGGGCATGTTTGTGTCCGCAGCAGCCCGGGCTCTGTGCCCGCAGTATGGCTTTGCCATGCACCCAGCTTGGGTGACACTGCTGTGTCAGATTCTACCTTTCCTTGGCCGCTCGCTGGCCATCATTGTGGCTCCCATCATCACACAGATCTGTAGAAACCTTGATGAGCTGGTTAAACAGCATGAGCATGACGGATTAAAGGCTACTCATGGGTAATAAATGTCTTGTATAAGTCTGTTTAGTGTAAAAGAGCCTGGTGTTTGTTAAAAGTAAAACATTTTTATTCTGAGCTCATAATTGTTTGTGTTATTTGTGGGTGTAGCAGTAACCTGAAGAAGGAGAATATTGCACCTGATTATCCTCTCACTTTGCTGGAGGGGCTTACTGCTATCACACACTACTGCCTCCTGGAACACAAGAAGGTAAAGCATGAACATACATGTACACACGAGATTAAGATAGATGGAACTGACCATTTCACTGTGAAATTATTCATTTCAAATTGAGTAGTGAGGAGGGTGTGTCTTCATTAAAGATATCTCTCTCTGTCTCTCTTTTTAGTCTGCAGGTTGCGATGCAAAAGACATGCGAAATGCCTGTAATGCTATTCTGGAGGAGTTACCTCATATGGTCAACACCATGGCATTGCTCTGGGGTGTAGTCAAGGGTGCTGACTCAGCCTACAGCAGCAGATCTTCCTCCACCTCTGTCTATTTCAAAAGCACAAAGGTATGTGCATAATCTACTGTATATACTGTATGTTAATATACTATGTACACTTTGTAAATTGTACCATACTCTGTTTATATTTTACCCCAAGAGTATGTCTTGTGTTGTGTAGATCCTGAAACAGAAGGTTTTGGGGCTCCTGACACCATTGACTCAGCAGTACGGGGCACAAGTCATGGCCTCTGTGGCTGCTATATGGAACGCTAGGCGGAGCCGAAAGAGACGCTCCAAAAACAAGGTGTGATATACTGACTAGACTTGCAATCTTAAGGGCTATATGTTAAAGATTATTACATGAAAATGATTTGTATGTGTATGTGTGCAGATTCTGCCAGTAGCCAGTGATTCCCAAATGACGATTGTAGATTTAGTAAAGTCAGTCAACACACTCCGCACAGAAACCATTTTGCAGCTCATCAGGGAGGTGGTGAAGAAACCCCACCAAATCAAAGGAGATGAGGTACAAAATGACAAATACACACATCAATACACAACCATATCAAATATTAACATTTGTATTTTCTCTCTTTTCAGCAAAGGCCAACCCTAGTTGATGTACCTATGCTGCAGTTCTGTTATTCCTACATACAGAGGTCACTTCTCTTGTAGTCCTTTATTTCATTTTTAAAATGTGGTCTATTTAAGTATATCTATTTTTCTAATAGACTGATGTTACAGCTAGCTGAATTTTCTCTTACAGTGTTACATGTTCTGCTCAGGGTGCTCATATTGTCTTTGTTGTGTCTGTAGTCTTCCTGCTCAGGATCTTCAGGAAAACGTAATGGCTATCCTCTCTCTACTTAAAGATTCTGTGCAGCTTAATCTTGCCCCACCTGGCCATTTCCTCCTTCTTGGGTGAGCTTACCCTCAGTGACAGTGAGGGTGAATGCACACATATATCATATACATTTAAATAATATACTTTAAATAAAACAGGACATGATATTTTGTGATGGATGTTTTTCTCCGAAAAGAATGAATCATCCATTTATTAATGGCAGATAAGCTGCTTATACATAAAAAACAGATGTATGGCTCAGAATTTGGTATATAAACTTATTATAAGGGGAATTCTGTGAAGGCATAAAATATGAACAGTATGTAAGTGTTAAACTTTAGTCATTAAAAAAGTCTGAAAACACGATGACAGACAGGAGCTGTCAGCCAGTCAGGAAAGAGGGGAAGTAAGAGGGTTAACATTATTCTATAAATGGAAAAAGGATTCAGGCATTATGAAGTGATAGCTTTTAAAATAGCTAAAAAATATAAATTAGCTAAAATAAGTAACTTTTTCAGTACACCACTGATGTAATGAATATTTATTGATGTATGAATACAGATTGTTAGTGTGTATTATGTTGTTTGGGACACAGTCTTAAATTTTATGTGAATATGACTTGTAGCCATGATATCAATTTGTATATGGTGGAAAGGGACAAAGCACAACTCTTTTAACTTAATGTTCTTTCACAATTACTGTTGCTTGTAATAGCATTTCCCCCCCCATTTTTCCTTAAGCTTTATCAGGTATATCGATTTACATACCCCTTTTATGGTATGTCACAGGGTTTGTGAACATCTTTTAAAAAAAAAAACCCTAATATGTGGTGAAGCCTGGAGAAGTAACTTACTGTTTGATGTGTAACACATTTTTGAGACAGTAGCTCACAGGCTGGCGGAGCACAGAGCAGAGTCCTCCTGATAATTGACCATCAGTGGAGGCAACAAATCAAGGTGTTTACATGTTGAGTTGCTTTCCCTTTACAGCATCCTGAATGACTTTGTGAATAGACTCCCTACCATGGACAACAAGAGAGATTCCAGAGAACTGCAGGTATGAGATTCCAGGACTAATAGCATGTTTACAAGAATTAACACTTTGTGTTGGCATAGTGTTGGTTTTTAATAATGTCTTAAACATTTCAAATGATTTGCCCCTGATTGTGACTGTCATTTGGAGCTGTGTTTATGTATTATACATGCAATACATACTGTTTTTCTTTAACACTGCTTGTTCACATGAACAGGAAGTGACCCAGAGAATTCTGGAGGCGGTAGGTGCTGTAGCTGGCTCTTCTCTGGAACAGACCAGCTGGCTGAGCCGTAATCTGGAGGTGAAGGCACAACCTCAGATCTGCCTGCAGGAGGATGAAGATGAGCCTGAAGGCACTGAATTCTATGGTTAGAGCACCATACATGTATACTTCTATGCACATGGAAAATTTGTTATAAGCCACATTCTCATGATTAAAGAGGTTAAGTATTTTCTGTTGGTATAAATTTCTTAGTGCTGGAATCGTTTTTGTTTTAGATGAAGGCTTTTTGTTGTATAAAAAAAGTTTAAAAAGTATATTGTGAAGCTCTTCTATTTCCTTCTTACATCTACTTAGAGTCTGTTGGCCAAGGTAGTGCTATGGTGTCCTCCTCAGCTCCATCTGTGTTCAGTGTACAAGCTCTGGCTCTGCTGGCTGAGGTAGGATATCATCCCACACGTATACCACAGGAAAATATACAAGAACACCATAATCAGCATGTTTGATCTCCTTCAGATTCTAGCCCCTCTTTTGGATATGGCATATCGCAGTGATGAGAAGGAAAAAGCTGTACCACTCATCTCCCGCCTCATGTATTATGTCTTCCCCTACCTGAAAAATCACAGGTAAGTTGTAACTGATACTCAGTGTTCTACTTCTTCTGTGTATATATTCTGTGTAAACTCATTGTGTCTTCTACTCTCTGCATCTTGCTCTTCATCTTTGTCTGTTTTGTTCTCTCTCTCTCAGTGCCTATAATATGCCCAGTTTCAGTGCAGGGGCTCAGCTGTTGAGTAGCCTGAGTGGTTATGCCTACACTAAGCGTGCCTGGAAAAAGGAAGTGCTGGACCTATTCATGGATCCTCTGTTCTTCACTATGGAGATGTCCTGTGTCTGCCAGTAGGACTCTTAATTTCCTTCTCACATTTGTTCTGGTGACCATAGAGGCAGTATAGGTGTATAGGGTATATATACATGCAAAATTTGTTGAGATTCAGAACCTTAGCTGTGTATTTTATGACTATTAAGCATATGACAGTCAGTATGTTTCAGCATGTATTAATTTATTTGTATATGTCTGTTTTTAGTTGGAAATCCATCACAGACCATTTGCTCACACACGAGAAGACCATGTTCAAGGACTTGATGAGTAAGTTTTAAGGGACTGTTGGAACAATAAGTGCTTATGTATGTACTGAAGAAACAGAAGCTAGATAGATAGATAGATAGATAGATAGATAGATAGATAGATAGATAGATAGAGAAACAGTATGTGTTTTTAGCCAAAAGTATGTGGACATCTGGCACATGCCTCTGTGCACAAAGTGAGGGAGATAAAGATATGGTTTATCATGTTTCCTGTGGAAGAACCTGAGTGTCCTGCAGAGAGCTGTGTCCTCAATACCACTGCACACATTTGGGATGGACTGGAAATCCCCACAGCCACAGTTTAAAACGAAATGTAAAAACGTCTTAGAAGAGAGGAGGCTGTTATAGTAGCAAAGAGAGAACAATTCATTTAATATTAATACCCATGGTTTTGGAGTGGGATATTCACTGTCCACATACACTTGACCAAATAGTGTATATGCAAAGAATGCTTAGTGTTTATGTACAGTATACTGCAGTGTATTCATCTATGTACTGTATACTGAATGCATATGTACAGTATTTCTAAAGACAATCTGCATGCTTGTACAGGCATGCAGAGCAGTTCTCTGAAGCTGTTTAACAGTGCTGAACAGAAGTCCATGTTACTAAAGCGCCAAGCATTTGCCATGTTCAGTGGCGAGACGGACCAGTACCACCTCTACTTGCCTCTAATACAAGGTACTACAGTGTGGCTGTTTGTGAGGCAGACTATTCAGACAATTTGTGATAATTAATTAACGATTAACCTTTTTAAAGTTTAAAAGAAGTTTAAACCAAATCTTGTGTTCTGTACACCCCAAAGAGCGTCTGACAGAGAACTTGCGGATGGGACAGACCCCAGCAGTGTCGGCTCAGATGTTCCTGATGTTCCGTGTTCTGTTGTTGAGAATCTCACCACAGCACCTCATCTCCCTCGGGCCCCTTTAAATTGGTTATTTTTTTTTTCTACATTCTACATCTACTGTTGATATTTAACATGAAGGTTTGTTCTGATGTTCCTTATGTTAATGTCTTTAGTGATTACTTCACTAAGTTGTAGCCAACTAAGGAGAAGCTAGTGGTCATTCCCTGAGTTATTTTTTTTCTTTTTGCAGATTCGTATTTTTGCAAGGCTCGAAAAGGCTCTGCTAGAGGACAAAGATGTTTCAAAGTAAGTGCTGGACCAGGGAATTTCATCATATTCCCTTTTATCACTTTTTCATCACTTGAGCTTAAGTTTTTTTTCTTGGTTTGGTGGCTGTGATAAAAACATGGGGGTTAAAAGATATCCAAGTAGTTGACATTCTTGGAATGTTGATAAATTAATGTTTATGTATTTAATAGTACATATTGTGTCTGTGTAGATAACTGATTATACTTTGTATGCATTTAGATGTGATTTAAATATTGTATTAAATTTACACACTCAACACAGATCATTTTCTTTACCTATAACTAGCTTAGTGAAGTTTTTAAATCATTTACTATGGCTTGATCCATGTGTGTATCTGTCAGGAATAAGCGAGGTGGTCAGGAGAAGAACAGCCTGAAGGGCTTTTCCACAGGCAGAACTGGACATGTATCTGTCAGCCTGCAAGTTCTTGGACACTGCTGTGTCTTTTCCCCCCGAGCGCATGCCTTTGTTCCAAATGTGAGGAATTACAAAGCTATTACTGTTGTGTGTGTGTGTGTGTGTGTGTGTGTGTGTGTGTGTGTGTGTGTGTGGGTGCTGTCAGAGACAAAAAGAGGGGGGTGAGAAAGAAGTAGAGCATGAAAAAAATTAAGTTTGATGTTGGTGTTATTGTGTGATTTCAACTCATATCTATGTATTCTGTGGGTTCTTATTTAGGTATCGCTGGGCATTTGTGCCTGAAGTAGATGTAAGCAGTTACGATGGTCCAGGCACCACTTTGCTGGAGGGTGAACAGGAGTGTAAACCCCACGTGGTCAGAATACTGGAAGGCCTTCAGCATCGCTATGGGGTAAACATGGCAAAAATTAGCAATTCATTAAGCACATATTCAAACACTTTCAGCATGGTAACTATCTGCAAGCTTTCACTGCAAATTCAAAATTCATGTGGATATAAAATACACTATGTGCTTTTGAACAGAATTTTCAAACTGTAACTTATTTAAAGTTTCCACTGATACCTTGAGCTGGACCTGCATGTTTCAGGAGCTGAACGGAACGGTGGGAGAGTCCGAATCCGAGTGTATGGAATTCCCGCTCCTCACTTTTCACTCACTCGTCCATCACGCAACTCGTGCCATTCCTCCAAACCCTGTGCAGCTCTTTCTGCAGCTCGACACACTGTCCCCATCCTCCTGCTGAATACCCACCACCCAGTGCAGACAAAGTGTTGCAGCGCTTAGAGCTCATCACAGAGCAAGAGTTTCTGGATGGTATGGATTCATAATAATTGAATATCTCAGGCTTTCAGCTAAGCATTCAGTTTTAGAATGGGTGCTCTGATCTTACCTGCTCGTCCATCTTAATTGCTTGAGCATGAAAGTCAAAGACATTGTAATGTGCTTATGTGCATAATGTTAATGTGGTGTCTGTCAGAATTGAACAAATGTGTTTATTTTTGTAATATTGTAGCTTGAGTACAGTTATCACAGAAGGGTTTAGGTTTATTATTTCAGTTAATTGATTTTATGTGAATATTTTATAATTAAATAAAGATGAAAAAACTGTGGGTTAAATATGAACAATGAACATATTTTCTGTTTTCCAGTCAAAAGTACTACTCAAATTTGAGCCTCAGATAATAATAATTGATCAGTTAGCACTCTCTAAACATGTTTTGAAGTTTTTGCGTTGCAACAGGTGCATAATGTACCCTGGTGGTCCAGTGGCAGGATCCTATGCTCTCACCACCGCAGTTTGGGTTTAATTCCTGAGCAGGGAACCGACCTAGCCACTGAGGGGTTAATTATCAGCGCCGGCCCCTCACCTGGATAAAAATTGGAGGGTTGCATCAGGAAGGGCATCTGCTGTAAAACCTGTGCCAAATATGTGGACCAGATGATCCACTGTGGTGATCCCAAACAGGGAGCAGCCGAAAGAACAAAAACATTGCAGCACATGCATATCACTTTTGTGATACTATGTGCAAACTAAATCTTAGATGTTTATTTCATGTGACATTGTTTTCCCCTAACATTCCATAACTATGGTTTTAAATTGAGCTACACATGTAATCCAGTTGAAAAACACAAAGCTCAATTTTGGCATTAAAGGCATTTCATAATGTTTAATATGTAGGTGGTTTAATGAGTATTAATGACGCAAATGGAATTTTGTGGGTGCTGCTATACCCTTAATCAAGAATCGGGAATCTAGTATGAGGTACGTGTTATAATATTATAGTGTATATGGTGCGTTTCAGAGCACATTATCTGTAGTTACCTTTTATGGAAGAATACTTTAGTTATTTATTCAACTTTGTCCTTGGACGACTGAAGAAGGACCATTCTCTTAAGTTTAAAAGACCTAGCTTTTGTGCTTTGTCCACTTCGATTCCATGATGGTGAATCAGACAGTTGTATAGCTCAAAAGTTTGGACATTTCCCTGCTCTGATATTCTTGGTGTGTTAGAGGTAACTGTAGCAAACCCCTAGCATACAGGATTGCAGCAATACAATTCCATGTCCATTTGTTCTATTCTGTAAGTCTTCTACTGCTCGATATCTAACTTCATCTCAGGCTTTTAAGTGAAAGAACAGACATGTATATGAGGTCCACACACTTTTCATGGTTAGGAATAAGGCAGTTGTATTGTTATTGGATGCACCATTTAGGCTAAATGAACCCAAGAGAATTAAATAATGTTTATTACCCATTTCTTACAAAAAGCATTGGGGGCTCAGTGGTAGGTTTCTCGCCTATCATGCAGAAGGCCCGGGTTCAATTTCCAGCCACTGGATGCAGCGCCGGTCCCAAGCCCGGAAAAATGGGAGGGTTGCATCAGGAAGGGCATCCGGCGAAAAACCTGTGCCAAGTTGTTGTGCGGACCAGTTGGTCTGCTGTGGCGACCCCGAACAGGGAGCAGCCGAAAGCAACTTCTACCAGTTTTATACGAAACATCTCTTTTTACACTCAACAATCTTAGAATAAATATTAAAGAAAGTATATTCCATTTAAATAAAAACAACTTAATTGAACTCTGAAATAACCAAATTTCAGACTAGTATGTTGAAGTGCTTGAAAGGTAAACAGTGAATGTTATAGGCACAGTGTTTAAAGCGTCATAATTCCAAGTTTGTCTTTCACAATCTATATCTCTATTAAGTGAAAGACACATAAAGTGTTTGTGTTAGGTTGTTCACTGAATTGGTTTGCCCTCTGAAATCCTTTTTAAGCTTGAATGTGAATTGACCTTTTGACTGGGTGAGCGGTTGTGTACTCTTCAAATAAATATTTAATTTTACCTATATGATGTTATACCTAAGTTGTTATGTGATCTTTATTTGGGGCTGTCATTCATAATCATTCATGGGGGAAGGACTATAGGGTGCTTCTATGTAAACCAATAGAATATAGCCATATACATGAAATAAACAGAATTTAAAACACACCTTAAAACTAGAAACTTGTATATGCCTATGGCAGATCTCACTGTATATAAAACATTAGGGGCTGTACTATTTACATACATGTCAGCTATTAAGTTGTTCATGCTATTTATATTAAAATATTATTGACCTAATGATGTATGATAATTGCTTTGTGATTATATTGCTTACTGTATTATAAGATTGTCGCATAGAGCAAATCATTTCATTCTTAGATCATTTCTTAAAGATCTTGAAAGTCGTTGAGTTAGACTAGTGTTTACATGGTATGCATGATGACATTCACTGTAATCAGATTACAATACATTTGTCAGTGATGTTGGACTTTAAAGGTTATATATAAAAAGTGTTTGTGGTTTATTTTGGGGTTGGTTTCACTGATTACCCTGTAACCCTAGACACCAAACTAAATAAATACAAAGGAAAAAGTCTAATGACTATGCAACCTGTCAGACAGTTGTATTTTGCATTAGTAGGCTACAGATTTTATAGTTAAAGTTTCATACTACATCTGATTTCAGTTTATTCATTAACTGCTGCAGTTTGGATTAAGAGAGAAAGAGAAAGTTTTGTCCCAAACCTTTTGGCTATATAGTATATACTGATAGCCAACATAAGTCCTTTATTCTGATAACTCCTGCATATGTATGTGTCTGTGAGCATGTATGAGTGTGTGTGTGTGCGGGCGTGTGTTACTGTATATAAGTGTGGGGGAGGAAGCATACTAATCAAATAGTATCTAACAGATTACTAACAGATATAACTAGTATAACTAAAAGAGTATCATTGGAGACAACAAATATTATTTGCAATTAATGATAACAAAAATAATAATAATAATAATAATAATAATAATAATAATAATAATAATAATGATTTCACTGAGATTGGGAAAGGGTAGAGGGCAATGAAGAGGACCAGTAATAATAATTATATTAAAAATAATAATAATATTAAATTATAAATTAATAAGTATTTAATAATTATTAAGGTTGCCTCTGATCCCTAAGTGGCTACGACATACCGTAACTTAATACCGTTGGGTTGATATTCAATGGTGTCTCGCTAGTGCTAATAGGGGAGACGAGGCTGAATGGAGTTTTTTTCTTCTCTTGTTATACCGCCCGGAAGTTGTCTGACTTCTGAACAGTGGGCGGTCCTAACTCTACAGGTGCATTAATCACATTTATATCACATTTCACAGAGGTGGGTGGTGCAAAAAAAATTAGATCACATGGCGCATTTCAGTGAAACGGTTGCTGGTGCCTCCCACTCAGACCTGCTCTGTGTCATTGCCTTACAAACATGGCGACGCAGCTACAGGGAGGAATACCTTTAAGCGCAGTAAGTAAACTTCATGTTGTAACTTAAACTTTATTCAACGAACAGTAAAGCATATAGCCATACCGAAGTCATGTGTAATTTATGTGAAATTAAATATACGGTCATACGTGCCTAGGTGTATATATTCGGGTGATACACACATAGTCATTATTTGTCATCTTATCTGACACTCATCAGGTGAATGTGCCATTGATATAATGTTAAAGGACATTGTTAAATAACAGATTCATTGTTAAACAAATTCTGGGCGTAACACTAGGACCCTGAAGTTGGACGGTTTGTTAGTGAAACATTTCCAGTCCACCTTAAAACCCTAATGAAGTGGCAGAGAGTCACCGACAGATGGCGCTGTTTGCTTAAAAAACAAGAAATATACTTTACACTAATAGTGTAATGTAATGGCACAATATGTATATGTATAGTTCTTTAAATAGGCGTATAGTTTTAACATTCTGATATAAATCACCATACACCGGAAATGGGGAAACACGAGAAAACAAACAAACAAAAAAAGCTACTGTGGAATTTTCATTCTCAATTAATTATTGTTATAAACAACAACAACAACAACAATAATGATGATGATGATGATGATGATGATGTAGTAATAGCAGTAGTAGCATTGCAATTATTCTTTTTTTGTTCTCTTCTTAGCATTAATACTAATAGTTTTATATGCATTTAAATATTTTTAGTGGTGTAGAATTGAGTCAAAATCACTTCCTTTTATTCCTTTCAGTATTTACGTTTACAAGTATAGCATTTTTTTGTAGATGCCCTTATCCAGAGTGTGCTTTATCAATAAATATATGTTAATTCACTGGGCGAGGAACTAAGTACTAAAAGTACTGTTTGGGTAATATAGTATTAAAAACATCTGACAATATTTTTGTTTGCATAATTTTCCTATAAAATGCCAGGAAGTCATTTTTGGGGGCCCACATTGCTCATTTAGCTATTTTTGTATATACCTTTTTTTCCTGTTTGTTTGTGTTGACTTTAAATGCCTGGTACTTTGGGAGTGTGCAGAAGATTCTTTCTTGAAGCATGAATACTTTTATTTATTAATTAAAGATGAATAAATTAGTTGCATGAAATATGTTATAACATGAATAATATAAACCCCAAACAGCTTCTGCCTACACAGTTGAGTTTGGTTATATATAAGTTTAGTTTAAAATGGTTCTTGAAGAATAACCAGAATGGAAATGTGTGTTAATGTGAAGGATTTCTCTCATGCTATAAAATAATCAGTAATATTTAGAACTTAAATGTATTTAACTCCAAATATAAGTAATTAATATTGTATTAGTGCATTAATAAATCCAATAACTTAAATTTTGTTTTGTTTTTTTATCAAATGTACATTAAAACCCTAATTTATGAAGCAGACTTTCCAAATGATGGACACACACACACATACACACACACACACACACACACACACACACACACAAAACACACAAAAGATATAACGTCATTATTTATTCAACAAAACTAGTTTATCTCACAAAAACTGAAAATCTGACTTGTGCAAAAGTATGTGAACCATTTTATTTAGTAGCTTGTGGCACCTCCTATTGCAGCCATTACTTCAACCACACGTCTTCTGTAACCACTGACCAGTCTCTCACGTCTGCTTTTGGGGATGTTTGCACACTCCTCCTCGCAGAAATCAGTCAGTTGAGAGAGATTAGAGGGACATCTGGCATGTACCGCCCACTTCCGGTCTAGCCACAACATTTTGATTAGATTGAGGACTTTGACTAGGCCAATCCAGAGTATGAACCTTCTTTTTTTTAAGCCATTCCATGGAGGTTTTGCTTGAATGCTTTGGGTTGTTGTCTTGTTGCATCACTTCCAAAAGGACTCTGGTTTGTCCAAATGCTCTCCGGCAAATGTCCCATAAATGTCAGGTCTTTTCAATTTTCCTCTGATTGTAGACGCATGCACATTTACCCCAGATGCTGCCAGAGAGGTCTGTAACTCTATAGAGGTGATGTGTGGGTTGGCCTTTACCTCATGTATTATTTTCTGGTGCTTCTTGATGATAGTTTTGATGGCCGTCCACTTCTAGGCAGAGATGTGGTCATGTTTAAATGCCCTCCTTTTGTAGATGATTTGTCTTACAGTGGGTGGATGGAGCTGGAATCTTTTGGAGATGGTCTTATAACCTTCCCCAGACTGATGGACTGTCACCACCTTCCTCCTGATGTCCTCGGGATATCTTCTTTCCTCTTTGCATTGTTGGTCTTTGTGGGTACTCCTTGGTACTACAACGGTTTGGTTGGTCTGCTTAACTGATTACTTAATTACCCAAATCTGTTTCAACTGAGGGGGTCATGGTGGCTTGGTGGTTAGCACGTTTGCCTCACACCTCCTGGGTTGGGGGTTCGATTCGCGCCTTCGCGACGTGTGTGTGGAGTTTGCATGTTCTCCCCGTGCCTCGGGGGTTTCCTCTCGGTACTCCAGTTTCCTCCCCTGGTCCAAAGCCATGCATTGTAGGTTGATTGGAATCTCTAAATTGTCCGTAGTGTGTGAATGAGAGTGTGTGTGTATGTGCCCTGTGATGGGTTGGCACTCCGTCCAGGGTGTATCCTGCCTTGATGCCCTATGACGTCTGAGATGGGCACAGGCCCTCCGTGACCCGAGAATCAGATAAGCGGTAGACAATGAATGAATGAATGTTTCAACCACTTGACTTTACCAATGCAGCTGAGCTGAGGGTTCACTTAATTTTGTGAAATACACTAATTCCATACACATACACTAATTCTATCTTTAATGTAGTTTTTTGGTAGTTTTTTTGTAGTTTTACTCACACAATTCCCTCTAAATAAACACATGAATTTAATAAAGATACAAAAATCTCCATATTTCCCGTACAAAAGCTCCAAAGCTTCTGCTATTGAGTAAGTTTCAGTGTATTGCTAGAGAAAGGTTTCGTTTCCGATGAAGCGACATTGTCATTTTAAGGTGGACCGGAAATTCTAGGACGAAACTGGCGGATGTGCCGGTGTAGAGTATAAGCTGAGAAGCGCGTCTCAGTTTTGTTTTATCGGAAATAAAACAGTTCTCTGGTAGTGTGTGTGTGTGTGTGGTAGTCGTCTATGAGGCAAAATGTTTACGACCTCAAAGCACGCTATGATTAACCACAATGTGAAAAAGTATGTTGCAAAAAAAATCTATGCACGCCTCAGTAAAAATCAGAAAACAAGAAGTTATCACAGGCCACGTGACTTACTGCAATCTGATGTATATATAAACACACACACACTATATATTTATATTAGGGCTGTCAATCGATTAAAATATTTATGACTTACTGCAATCTGATATATATATATATATAAAATATTTCATCGCGATTAATCGCATAATTGCCATGAGTTAACCCGTGATTAATCGCAACTTAACTGCGCATTTTAATCTGTTGTAAATGTACCTTAAAGAATACTTTTCAAGTTTTTAATACTCTAATCAACATGGGCATGGACAAATACTGAAATGTATGTTGTTTATTATTAGTGAAACCATACTCAACATAGAGCATGAAGACTAGACATGTTTCAAAGGCCATAGATATTTTCCAAAGAACTTTTTCATGTCTATTAAACATATGAAAAAAAGAACATAGAAAAACCACAGGTTCCCATTATGTTTCTTTGCACTGAGCTATTTACTTACACAAGCCTGTTTACATTTTCACACAACAGGGCAGATCACTTCTTCTAAACATGCAAAATATACATTTATTACTGAAACCACCTTAAATATAGAGAAGTCGTGAATCTTGCTTGTAACAGTGGCTCTCAAAGGTAGTTCATATGTATAATCGTTAGATGCGATGCGAATAATTTCAACATGCTGTAGCCACCCGTTTAGCCATCGATGTGGTGAGTCTATTGCTTGTGGAGTTGTCCATCCATCTCTGCTGAAAACAATCAGGAGCAGGAGAGCTCTCTGCATCAGTTGTATGCTTTGCCATCAAGTGATATTTTAAACTCGACATGCTGCGGTGATAATTCACATCGACAATAAATGCAGATAACTTTTGTCTTGTCGACAGAACCATCAGACATCGTTTTATATATGAATTTTCCGTTCAGAAGACCTTTCTCTTTCTCCATTTCTGTTTGCTGCTGCATCTCCATTTCCAAAACTACGGCAACGCCAAGGATCAAACAGAAAATGCGCGCTGCGTTAATAAAATTAGTGCCGTTAAAATGAATTTGCGTTAACGCGTTTAACAGCCCTAATAAATATATATATATATATATATATATATATATATATATATATATATATATATATATATATATATATATATATAAATGAAAATGAAGATGAAAAGTGTATATATTACAGACTCATTACATGTACAGTAAAATGTTCCATGTGTTTTTTGTTTTTATTTTTGATAATTGTGGCCTGCAGCTCAAAAACACTGAAAAAGCATATCTCAAAAAATAAGAATATTTCATTTCCACTTAAAGCAAATCACTTTTTATGCAGTATATCTACCACAAATGTCCCAGTCAAGTTTAGTACACACTACCACAATCATGGGGAAGACTGCTGATTTGACGGTTGTCCAGACTCTCACTGACACTCTCCATAAGGATGGTAAGCCACAGAAGATCATTGCTGAAAGGGCTGGCTGTTCATAGAGTGCTGTATCAAAGCATATTCATGGAAAGTCGACTGGAAGGGAAAAAGTGTGATAGAAAAAGGTGCACAAGCAACAGGGATGACCGTAGCCTTGAGAAGATTGTCAAGCAAAGAAGATTCAAGGACGTGGGGGAGCTTCAAGGAGTGGACTCAGTCAGTGCATGGAGAGCCACCACACACAGATGTGTCCAGGAAATTCACCCACCAACTCGCCTGACCTGAACCCTATAGAGAATCTATCGGGTATTGTCAAGAAGAAGATGAGAGACACCAGACCCCGCAATACAGATGAACTGAAAGCTGCTATCAAAGTAACCTGGGTTTCCATTACATCTCAGCAGTGCCACAGGCTGATTGCATCCATGCCACACCGCATTGACGCAGTAATTTGTGCAAAAGGAGCTCCAACCAAATATTAAGTGCATAAAGGAACATACTTTACTCTGAAGTTTGACTTTTCTGTATTAGAAATCATTTCTTTGGTTATCTTATGAAATATTCTAATATTTTGAGATACTGGATTTTTGATTTTCATGATTTGTGAGCCATAATAATCTAACCAGATTAACCAGTTTAACTAAATACTAATTGAGGTCATAAGTTTATGAGCGCGTGGCAGAATCTTCAATATGTTTTGTGATAGTTTTTAAAATTTGTGATAGTCCCTGTTTTAAGCAGCTAAACTATCCACTGTTTATCTGAAAAAAGTACTCTAGGTCCAGCAAATCGTTTTGTTTTCCAGCTTCTTCTGCATAATTGAAGCTTAATGTGACATTGCAAGAGTTTTATGCCTCTGTTCAGACTACTGTTGGACACATGCAGTGTTTCAAGTCTGACTCTCAGAGCAGGGATTAACCATCACATCACATCACAAAACACATTGAGTGATTATAATAAAAAGTGATATTCATAAACAGTTCTAATATAATCT
Source organism: Hemibagrus guttatus (assembly GCA_033459395.1). NCBI lineage: Eukaryota > Metazoa > Chordata > Actinopteri > Siluriformes > Bagridae > Hemibagrus > Hemibagrus guttatus. The sequence continues at coordinate 23,786,620 of JAUCMX010000006.1, forward strand.
TATCAAACTGCTTTATCTATGTGTCTCATTATAAAGGGGTGAAATCAGTTAGTTATTTTTTAAATAGTTAAAGTCACAGCTTCATTATTAGTAGAGACTTGACACAGATGCAGGTAATTCACACACGCTCAATATCTCTTTCTCTCATAACTATTTTTCAATTAAATGTTAATTTAACGCACTACAGTTTCTAAATTAAGTGTTTTTATTTGCAGTCACTTGAAAGGAAAGTGATGAAGAAGTAGTTATTACTCATACATTAGCAATGCAGCTAATGAGTAAAGGAAAAAAACACAATGAGAAATTTGGCCAATTATCAGTGACAGGTTGGAGTGATACACCTAGAAAGAAGTGGAGGTTAATACTTCAAACTTCATATTCCAAATTATTTTTGCTATAAAGGCACCTCCTGAAATGTTTGTCTTATACTGCAGCTATTTGGCAACATTTACAATGCTTACATTTTACATTATTCATTTTTACTGAACAACACATTGTGCTTATTGTGCACATTAAGTTGAATAACCATTTATAGTTATATTTAGTGTTATTGAATGTTCATGAAATGAGTTAGTGCCTGACAGAATAGACTTATGTATAATTATTTACAATTATACAGTAGAGTAAACTCTGTAAGGTTGCAGTTGTAACGTCCAGGTGCCCCTGCCCTATGCGGCGCTCGAACCCGGACCTCCATGGTTGCCGCATGCGCAGGCACGCCATGGAAAACAGACCCATACGCGGGATTCAGTGAAGTGCTGCTTTATTAATATAAACACGAGACATGGGGAAAACTAACCTAAACACTAGACATGACACTAATAAAACAAAACCTAACATACAAAACAATGACCATAGAACAATAGTTGACAAGAACAGGTACAAAAGGATCCCTATGTATAGGGCTAAACATTAAGGCTAATAGTGAACAGGTGAAACAGCGGGAACGATAAGAATAGGAAAGGCGTGGCTCAATAGAATCACCTGCCAGCACCCCCTCCAGGCAGATTTATGTAGATGTTATGTTTATCTAATTTATATAGAACTTAATTACTGTAGTCAGTAAAGTAATATTGGATAATTAAATCATATGATTTATATCACATACCTGATTTGTGCTTCAGTTATATGTTTTTTTTATGGGATTAACTTTAGTGACACCAGAGTATTGCAACATGCTCCACTTGTTTTCTTCATCTCTATTGACTTTCAACTGTTCAACATTATAGACCTAGAATTGTAGTTATTGCTACTTAACTTTCATGTACTGTTTCCCTCATTAAAGGTTTGTCCACGTTATCTGAATGCAAACTCTACAAGCCACACTGGGCCCTTCAGCGCTATAGCAGAACTGATCGGTGAGTTCCAATTGTTTTTTATTACTCCTTATATGCCTGTTTGAGTAGTGTCTTACTGTTACACAACTATTATTGCCCTGCATACTAATGAGTAATATAACTTCAGCATTTTGTACTTTACAATTTTTAGGAGTCTCTTGTTATACAGACTAAAAGTGAACCTAAACTTATCTTCTGAGTGACTGCATTTATTGCATTTATTGAAAAAAACTGTCAGTTTTTGCTCACAAAAACCTACATTTTACCTCCCTATCATGCATGCATTTCCTTCACACATTCCTACTAGAAATACTCTGTTCCTCTTTCCTGAACGATGCATTATCTGTGTGGTCTAAAGAAAAGTTCGCTTATAGTATTTATACTATGTGATTTTATATTGGCAAGACCAAATTAGAGAAAGATTAATGAGATTTACATTTTTTCCAAGTCTGTATTTTTTCCTAGTTTTCATTAGCCTATAATTTAACCCTGTTTTATTTTTAATATTTAGCCAGTTTAATATATATATATTTATATTTATAATATAGATATAAATATATAAATATATTTAATATATTTAACTTGTATAATATATGATTCTTGCTGATATTTTCCTATCACAGTATAAATGCTATGCTATATTTTCTAGAAAATACATTGACTTCATTTCATGACATTTTCATTTTTTTGTTGAGATGCAAAATGTCAACTCTCTTTACATTTATTTTGTTTTTATTAGGATATGTTGGGAGCCAAACATTAGGCAGCTGCCAGGGTTGTGGTCTTGTGTTGATTTGTTTCCTTCAGAACAATGGTTAGCATTGGCATTGATTTGGTTACATTGGTATTTGTCCTTGGGGTGCTTGCAAAGACATGGATTATAAAAAGTTTTGAATTTTCTTTGCAATGAATGGTGCTTTAGATGTTTCAGGACATTTAGTTCCTTGCCAGGGTTTGATTTTACAGAGTACTGTCACAGCTGATAGAATTCCCTATATACTGATTATTCAATATCATGGAATGGTTTGAATTGATCCCTATTTTTGCCAGCTTTCTTAGCAGGCAAAAATTTCACAAACGCCACATTGTTAACATGTAGAGTCTATAGAGGTCTCCAAGCTTTTAAACAAACAGAAAAAATACACATCTCTGTCCTCTTCCATTCAAACACGTGTTAACATCAGAAGAACAAAAAAAGGCATGAGAGCAAGCTACACTTGAGCATTATTGAAATCAAATCTCTCATTTGACAGTAAAATAATGCTGGGTGTTGTTTCTCCTCTAAATGCTCGTCAACATCAGGACCCATTCGGAACTTTATTCTGGTATTTCTACCTGTAATTCAGAACACGTTTGCAACATTACCTGTACATAGACACCGAACATATATTCAACATCCAACATTTTGCACCCATTTATTTTCATTTATCATCAATCAGTAGTCATAATAATATGTAAAGGATTGTAGGATAGTGAGTGGCAAGAACCTGATTTGCAGCGTTGCAAAAAAAGTTCAGCTGGATTTCACTTATGCAAATTAGAAGTAAGAGCTGAGTAGATACAGCCATGACTCCATAGGGACCAGGATTTGTTTGTTTTGGGTTTTACCTACGATTTCCAAACACTCCTGGGAAGTGGGAAACAGGCAAGTAGTATCAGTGATAGTATTTGATTTTTCCTGTATTTCTTCCATATGGACAGACAATGCTTATGACCCAGATGTCAGTGCAAAGCAATTCTGGATTGATGAAACAGTGATCAAAGGCCAGGACTGCCTCATCTTCATGGACAATGGAAAAGGCATGGACTATGACAAGATGCACAAAATGCTCAGGTTGGAGAGTGTAATACACTTTAACTGCAGTCACAAATTGTTCATATGTATACAATTTTTCCTTTTACTGCTGTTTCTTAATTACAGGGACACATCTAATCATTCATTTTCTCTCTCTCTCACTCTCAGTTTTGGCTTCAGTGATAAGCAGACAGTACAAGGCCATGCTCCAGTCGGTCTTTATGGTAACGGTTTTAAGTCAGGCTCCATGCGCTTGGGGAAGGATGCCATCGTGTTCTCAAAGCAAGCCGACACCTTGTGTGTGGGTCTCCTGTCACAGACATACCTCGAGAAGATAGGAGCAGAGAATGTCATAGTGCCTATTGTCACGTTCACAAATGCTGAACACAATATCCTATTTGTATATATATTAAAGAGAAGTTTCGATTGAACATGTGGAAACATGCAGAAATGTTTACTACTGCCTATAACAAAGTTCACACCTTATGAACTAATATCATGGTCTCATAATATTCAAATGCATATTGAGAGTTTAATTATTCTTCTGTACAGTTTGTTCCTTAACCTTTTTTCTTCACCCAGTGTAGCACAGAAGTATGAAGAGTGTCTTCATGATATCCTGACCCATTCTTTGTTTAACACCAAGGAAGAACTGCTAAATGAGTTTAGCGCCATTAACGGCCTATGCAGCACCAACTCCAATGGAACTCGCATCATCATCTGGAACCTACACAAGTAACCATGATGAAAGAGAGAGAAAGGAATGGGAAATAAAACACAGAAAAGTTGATAGAAAGTGCAGATACACTGTAGTTTAGATATTTATTTCAAGTTCAGTTTACTAAATTAATGTTTAAGACCACACTGATTGATATGCAGTAAAGAGCACTAAGAAGATTGTGGGTTGAATTATACATTTATCACACCATTATTTTCATATCATTCCACTTACAGTTAAGATATGTTTATTATATATTTGTAATGGGTTGCTTAAAATTTGTATGTAGTACAGAGAATCTTAACCTCTACTAGACACAAAGGTCAGGTACTCTTCACTGGATTTACAGATAATTACCTTTGTTCTGCTCTAGAACATCCTCAGGTACATTGGAATTTGATTTCAAGAAGGATCGCTATGATATTCGGCTCCCTGTTGACATTAATGACGGCAATAAAGAGCCAAACAAGCGGCCAGAGAGCGAAATATCAGCACCTGAGAGTGAATATTCACTGCGGGTGAGACGTAAACCACAGAATATTAAAATCATCCATTTCTCAGTTTGCCAGTTCACTGAGATAACAGTGCTGACCACGTGTCATGTGCGTGTTTATTTGTCTTTTAACCCAGGCATACAGCAGTATCTTGTACCTAAAGCCTAGAATGCAGATTATTGTTTGTGGGAAGAAAGTGAAAACTCAGCTCGTCTCCAAAAGCCTAGCACATATCATTAAGGACACATACAAACCCACATTTCTTGTATCCTTTTTGGTATAGTATACAGAGTGTGTTATGTAATATCTGTTGAATGATTAAGATATGATTACAGTAAAATGAAACATATTTCATTATTTTTGGCATGATCCTTAAGTCTTTGTCTCAGAAAAAGGGAGTTAAAATCACCTTTGGCTACAACACAGAAAACAAAGAACACTACGGATTGATGATGTACTACAAAAACCGCCTTATCAAAGCCTATGAACTTGCTGCCTGTCAGCGTAAGGTGAGGGTAATAGAGTAAAAGCAGCACTCTATTTTTAAATTTTGCCAGATTAACATTTGAAGTACTTTCTTAAGTACGGAAGAAACAGGAAAGCTAACTATACTGAATGATGGTAAATTTTAGTGGTTGTACTGCATGTATAGTCGTTCTAATTCAAAAGTTGCAAGGCACAACGCACACACTTATTGACATCTAGGGGCTAGCCAATCCACCTACCGTAAAGTTTTTATTACATGGGAGTATACACGATGCAATCAGGGACCCTGGAGCGTGCAAGGCAGCAATAAACCATGCTCTTGCCCATTCACCCAGATTCATTTTATGAAGTAACATATATTCTGACAAAGGATACATCTAAGATCTTTTCGTGTCTTATGTGTAGGCATATTTACATTTATGGCATTTGGTGTATGACTTACAGAAGTGCTTTTGAAGTCTCTATCAATAAATACGTTGATACTTGTTCACTAGGTCACAGACTAAGAATAGCACATAATTCATATAAGTTTTACATTGTTTATTGTGTTCTGTTACCAGGCTAACAAAACAGGAGTGGGAGTTATTGGGGTGATAGAGTGTGACTACCTCAAACCAATGCACAACAAGCAGGACTTTGAGAAGACAGAAGAATACCGGTGTGTAGACATTCTTTCAGGTGTAAAGTTATTGTTGTCCACCATCACAGTCACAACAGAAGCCATAATGGGGAAAAAAGCACATAATACTTATAACAGTGTCCAAGAGGAAAGACTAAGAATGACATAGAATGACATTTTGTAAGGGATGCATGGTTTAAATAGTATACAAGTAATAGTGAGTTAAATAGACAGTTGGGGCTAAACAGGTTTTACTAGATTAGCAAGGTGAAGTGTCGGACCACCCAGACTGAGTTTGGGCTTGACGACATGTAACACTAGCCCCCTGCACAACAGCTGCTCTGCTTCTATTTCTACTCAGGTCACCAAGGGCATAGGAACCACCATCCTGAGGAAGAAGACATGCAATCAGATTTCATTATGGCTAATAATGAGAGCTAATAGCTTTTCACAGTAGGAAGTAAGTCCAGTCACCTCAAGGTTCTGGATTTGATAGGGGGCTTGAACCATAGCTCAGCATGGACAAAATGCAACATGGAAATTTTTGCAATTAACTAAGATGAAATGACAGGTTTTGGTGATTTTTATGGTTTGCATCTCTTACTGTAGTGATCAATCTCTGAATATATCTTAACCTGGGGCCAGGTTTGATTTTGAAATTGGGGAGTTGAATTAGGAAGGGTTTCGGACATAAAGAAACATGTGCCAAATCAAATATGCAGATTATGATCCACTGTGGCAACCCCTAACAGGATTAACTAAAAGAAAAAAAAAGTAGTGTTAAGTTTTGATGGTGTCAAGTCAATCACAAAGTAAGTGAATAGGTGATACCATGGTCAATGTTGTATGAGCAGTGACATTCTTGAAATTTCAAATATTAAGTCAGAGTCACTGTAGTGTCATAGCATTCATTGGTGGAATCTTCTGTTGCATACACATGGAGTCTTAGATGCATGTTTGTCAAACTGTGGTTTTAGACAAAAGTTCTAGCTTAATTATGTGATCATTATGAGTTTTTTATATGGGAGTGGATCTGGAGTGGTTAATGTTTTGTGTCTCTGCAGGAAAACCATACAAAATGTAAGTACTAAGCTTGAGGAATATTGGAAGGAAATCCGCCATAGACGTCATAAAATCCGTTGCACTGGACCTGTTGAGGATGATGTGTGAGTAATTACACACACACACACACACACAAATGTGATTAGCTACTTGTCACAAATAAGTCTGTTCAAAGATGCTTGATTTGCATGAATTATTCATTGTGGAGAAAATTGTTAATAGTGAACTCTACTATGAGTATTCACACAAAAATGAAAAAATAAATATATTGCTTGGTTGATAGATGCAAACCTTGATGCTTTGAACTTAAATGAGAGAACAACCTTGACCATTCCAGGATATTATGCCTGCAACCAAGATATAATCTGAAATGTTCACATTACTTTAGTTAGGTATAAATAAAAAAAGAATGAGCCTTGACCATTGGTAGTTGTTGATGCCAGGTGTGCATGTTGGAATATTTCAAAATTTCAGAAATGGTATTTTCAACCCTTTACTCAGTAGGGTTTACCCAAAATATTATGAAAAACAAAAAAGATCCACCGAGCAGCAGCTCTGGTTTAAGCTGACAGGAAGGCTACAGTAACTCAAATATCCACTCTTTCTAACCTTGTTGAGCAGAAAAGTCTCATGCATGGCACATCAAACCTTAAGGCAGATTACATCAGCTGAAGAACACAATTGGTGGATAAAAATCTGTGTGTTTATGTGGACTTGCAGGAAGAAACCAGATCAAAACTGGGTGCAATGTGATGAATGTATGAAGTGGCGAAAACTTCCTGATGGCATTGATATCTCGTTGCTTTCTGAAAAGTGGTTCTGCCGCATGAACCCTGACCCCCAGTTCAGGTGTGTTTGTATCTGTAAAGGTGTATGTTTCCCTGTTCCCATGTGAGTGTTCCTTGTCTGTGTGTGTGTGCAGGGATGTATAATATGGAGAAAAAAATGGTCATAGTAATGTACATTTTGATCATGATTGCACAATATGGCCAAAGTTATTTGGACATCAGAAAATCACAGTCATGTATAATTCTTACCCAAACTTTCCCACAAAGAAGCACAGAGTTGTCTAGAATGTTTTTGTATGCTGTAACATTAAGGTTTCCCTTCACTGGAACTAAGGCGCCTAGCCCAAACCTGTTCCAGCATGACAATGCCCTTATGCACAAATCCATAAAGACGTCCTTGGCCTTCCACAAAGACCTCACCTCAACCACACTGATAATTTTTGGTATGAATTAGAATGCTGTCTGCAAGCCAGGTCTGACCTTACTAATGCTTTTGTGGCTGAATGAGAATCATTGCCTTGCTCCAAATTATAGTGTAAATCCTTTCCAGAAGTGTGGACGTTATTAAAACAGCAAAGAGGAGAATAAATCTGGAATGTAGTGTATATTAAAAACTAACGTTAAGTTACATGAAAAGATTAAATGGCAATCATTTTCTCAAAATTAATTGTTATTTGTAGGAGTTGTGCAGTTGAAGAGGAGCTAGAGGATTCGGATGATGAAGAACCCAGATACGAGAAAACGTACAAACAGGAGTGAGTAATGCATCCTTTTGTTCATAATAAATGTTTTTTTAAGATATGCTTCTTATAATGTTATATATAATCTTTTATGTGTTTTGAAACAGTGAGAAAAATCAGAAGTTGCAGAAGGAGAAGAACAGACAGCAGGTGGATTATTATAACTGATTTGTCAAGTGTTTTTTTTTTTTTTCATTCTTTCCCTGTATATATCGAGTAAAACACGCTTTGGTTCCATCTGATCCATGTAGCAACTATAGCAAACAGTGATTATAGAAAGGGCCTTATTATTACAGTTGCAGCATATTGTTGTTTACAGGGACTGGTGGTGTATGTTTTATTAATTTGTGTTTAGTGCACTTCACATTGTGGAATTGCTAAAATGGAAGCGTTGGTGCAATGAAAAATAGAGCTCAGTGTGAATGAGTGTGTGAATGTGTGTGTGCATGGTATCCTACAAATGAACTGACAACCCATCCAGGGTGTATTCCCACCTCACCCCCATTGTTTTCAGGATAGGCTTTAAATCCACAACGATGTTGACCAGAATAAAGTGGATTACTGCCAGCTTTAAGCATATGTGACCATTATAGTGGTTATGAGAATCAGTTCTATAATAAGGAATACATGTGGCAGCGACGGATATGAATACTAACAATGATTACTGTTTTTATTATATTGCCTCTGTTAATTGTACGATAATCTGAATTGTGATGTGTCTGTTTCAGATGGAGCAGGAGCAGAAAGGGGCAGGGAGGAGTTGATGTTAGCACTGGTCAAAGAAAATGCTGATCTCTCAAAGAAACAAAAGGACCTTAGGCACAGCTCAAATTTGGCGTGAGAACTTTTATTTCAGACTAACTAATGCAGTATTTCCTTTGTATTGCATTTCCTTTGTATTGTACTCACATATCAGAAAGGTTTTAGTATAGTCCATGGTAATTGCACTCATATTGCAATAAGAGATACTGCAATAAGCTCTTTTAACTTTAAATGAGAGTGGTGAAAGTGTTGTTGACTTTGGATATGGAAATGGCCCATATGGAATGGCAACCTTGAGCGGAAGGTCTCGGTTGGAGAGCCATACATCCCTCCTAACTGAGGGCCACCAGAACCGCTGAAGCAACAGGGCCAGAGTGTGGGTGGAGCCAGGGTGACAGAACAGACAAAACAGACGGATTCAGGGCAGTGCCAGTTGTTGACAGCCTCGAAACATTTGGGGTCCCTCTGTACGTTACCGGCCGAGAGTTTGAGACCCAGAAGGGTAGTGCGGGGAACATGAAACTCACACTTCTCAGCTTTCGTGTACAGGTGGTTCTGGAGCAGGTGCTGGAGCATGGTATTTAAATGATGGATGTGTTCCTCCAGGCAGGTAAACGAAGACGAACCGGTTGATCATGTCATGGAGGATGTCATTAACAGAGCCTGGAAGACAGCAGGGGCATTGGTCAGGCCAAACAGCATCACCAAGTACTCGTAATGACCTGTGGGCATGTTAAATGCTGTCTTCCATTCATCCCCTTTGCAGATCTGGACAAGGTGATACACGCTGCGGGGGTCAAGCTTGGTGGAAATGAAGGCCTCCTGGAGGAGCTCAAAAGTGGATGACATGAGCAGTAATGGGTAACGGTTCTTGATGGTGATCTCATTAAGGCCCTGGTAGTTGATGTATGCATGCCCACCCTAGCAAGAAAAGAGGATGGACATATAATAACAGCAGCGAGGGAGTACTGTATGTATGTGTCCATAGCTTCCTGTTCAGGTCCTGAAAGGTGGTAAAGGCATCCCCTGGGAGGCATGGTTCCCAGCAGAAGGTCTATGGCACAGTTGTAGGCCCGGTGAGGAGGCAGGGATGAAGCCCTGGTCTTGCTGAAAACAAGTCCCAATATCATGGTAAACAGGTGGTATGATACTGAGGACAAGAAGGGGTTTGTTGGATGCAAGCAGTGGATGGGGCGGGCTTGGGCAGAGGCAGTGAGAGTAACAGAAGGTGCCCCAGCTGAGAACTCAACTGCTGGTTCATTCTATGTGGGGATTATGTTTCCTTAGCCAAGGATAACCGAACATGATGGGAGCATGGGGTGAAGAGATAATGAGAAATGACAGCCACTCCTGGTGGAGCTCGGCCATAGTAACCAACAGAGGCTTCATCCTGTGTTGGACAACTTGGAAGGGGGGCAGGTAGCGGCTCAGTATCGACCCCTAGTTGCCGTGCCAGTTTCTGATTCATGAATTCGGAGTCCGCCCCTGAATCCAAAAAGGTTCACGAGGGAAAAGAGGATGGGTTCAACTTGAAAATGACAGCACATTGCATCAGGAATGCATGGCAGGGGCTGGGTTCCCCTGGAGAAGTGTTCTGGATGAGGCTGGTTAGGCTCACAACAAAAACATGGTTCAGTAATCCACGGGATAGTTTGCAGTACACAATCCACTGGAGCGAAAACCGGAGACATAAACCAAGAGGCAAAAGGAAACTCAACGGGTAAACAGCAGAGTAAGGAGCCGGCAACAAGAAACCAAAACGAGCCAGGTCGAGAGCCAGAGACTCACCGTGAAGGCAGCATCAAAACAAAAGTAATCAAAATTCTGAAACTGGATGGGCATGCAACAGGGCAACAGCAGGACAATTTCACAGATCGCAAGGCTAACTGAAAAGATCATGTGGCAGGGAGAGAGTGTCGGCCACGTCTTTAAATAGCGGCAATGTGCATAAAACGGCAATTAACTTGGAAGTGGGTGATCAAAGGTGGCCACCGGCTTGGTAGTGCAAGGCACGATGGAGAAATGCGGGCTAAAACCATGACAGAGAAGATATGAATAAATTTTACATTTTACTATTTTAAAAATCTAACATTGTCCAAATCTTAGGGAAGCTCCCCTCACTTGCTGGAAATAAGTTCGGCTAAACATTATACAAAGCTGATGCACTGTGTGTGCTGTATTCAGGGTGTTTGGCAGATTTGTCAATATAAAGGGCAACTTGACAAGAGAAAAACAAGTTCTTAGTGATCAACTGGCCTTAATCCTTAGGACTTAAGTAGAATATGCACATCATTATCAGAAGAAGAGGGGAACAAACATTTTGCATTGCCTAGGTCAGTAAGTTTGTCATACATTTAGTTTGTACCAGGCTATGCTGAGGACTGCTTATGATGAAAAGTAAAAACGTTGATGGATTAACAGGCAGAAATCACAGTACACATGCAGTAGGCATGCATGTCAAATTTCCTAGAACCTAAACTACAGTGTAGGAACTGCTTGTATAACACACTCTCTGTCTTACCAGAGCCCTGTCCAGGGAACACCCAACTCCCCTTCCCAGAGAAATGCAGGTGAGGACCTATTTTTTATGTGTGTTTGTATATACGGTATGTCTCTGTTTTTACTGGATAAAAAGTATTACCAGTGTAAATCTATAATTAACTATACAGGCTCCACATCTACTCTAGTTCCTGCTCCCTCACCTACATCAACAAGGTAATGACATCTCTCCATCACTCACCCCATTTCCTGCTCCTTCACAATAACATGGCATTAAGAGCATCTGAATGATTGAATTTCTCCTTAATTTTAGAAAGAAGAGACCTATGGGCCCAAGCCAAAAGGATGGAGAAATGAAGAGAGCCAGAATTGGAAACAATTTTGACAGCAGCACACCAAGCAGGCCATCAACATCCACAGGCTTATCTGGGTCCTTACCCATCCTAGACAATTTTGACGATGGTGATGGTGATCAAGCAGCATGGAAAGATAATGAAACAGCTTTGTCCCACGTATCCAACAGGCATGTCAGTGTTGGAACCCAAAGTGAACAAAACCCAGTTGTGAAGCAGGAAGTGGCGGATACAGAAAGGGTGGAAAAAGAAAAGGGGAGTAAAGATGGTGAAAATGATAGCAATTGTTTGGAAAAAGTTGAGAGGAATAAAAACAAAGAAATGATGAGGAATGAGGAATTAAGAGTCCAACAGAAGAGTGTACCAATCCTAGAGGAAGAAAACCAAGAAAGAAACATATCTAAATGTACAGTGCAGTCAGAAGAAGAGCTAAACCATAGGGAGAACTCTGATGAAATAAGGCGAGATGGTCAGACTTCAGCAAACCTGGAAAACTCAGTTCTTGATGTGATGGAAGCCCAGGAGCAGCAGGACAAACTGCTGGAACTCCTGGAGGGGGTGACAAATGAGCGAGATGAGAGTCAAGCTCAGTTGCTTATACTCAGTTCTCAAGTGGAGGAGCTGAGGAGCCAGTTGTTGGAGCTCACCCAAAAAATGCTGAAGAAGGAATACAGCCACCAATACACACAGACCAGCCCAGAGGAGGCACAAGACTACAAAGTGCTGTACTTGCAGGGCAAAGAGGAGATAAAGCAGCTCCAAGAAGAGCTTAGTAGGTTGAAGATGGAAAAAGAAGAGGGGGGAAGAAAAGGCCAGCAATCTGTGTTAGAGTATGATGAGCTGTCTTGTCAGACTGACTTTCTTTTAAAGGAAATTGACAATAGAAACAAGGAGCTAGAAGAGCTTAAAGTTAAGGTGGGTGAAAACTAAGTGTAGACTTGTGATACGAAGTTTCCAATCTCATCTCTCATTGAAAAGAAGTATAAAAAATATTTTGCATAGTTAGCCCTTTCATTGTCACAGTGGTGACTCTAGTGGACAGCCATACAAAAGACATTTACTGTATAAATGCATAAAAGCTGCTAGAGGGGACACTAATTCAGTACACTATACTACTTATAATTAACAAAATATAAAATTTGCATGATATCCATGATGGCCAACATAATGCCAGAAAGCTTGTCCACCTCAGGAATATCTGCACTATACTGATTAGGTATTACATCAAGTAATTGGTAAGAAATTATATTGTCAGAATATTTTTAGAGTATTTACTTAAAGATTTTGAAGAAACGTACAGTATGATTAGTCATGAATCCACTAAAGTGGACATTTTAGTAGCATTTGAGAGCAGCATGTAATAGAGAGACCTACAGGATTGTAGATAAGATTCCTAGTCAGTCAAGTAAGGTTCATGATCGTAATAATGAATGCCAGACAGGTAAAGCAGAATCAACAAGTGCTAGCAGTTGTTAGAGTGGCGCTAAGGACTTCTACATAGGTTTACAATACAAAGCATCCTTTATTTATGCTAAAAACTACACAGACAGTATACTGGTCAATGCTATTTTGTTTTGTGTGTCTGTCTTGTACAGCTGTGGCCAAAAGTTTTGAGAATGACAAATTAATTTTCAAAAAGTCTGCTGCTTGAGTGTTAATTAGATCTTTTTGTCAGATGTTACTATGGTATACTGAAGTATAATTACAAACATTTCATAAGTGTCAAAGGCTTTTATTGACAATTACATTGAGTTCATGCAAAGAATATTTGCCTTACCCTAGAAGATACCCTTCTTTTTCTAAGAACTCTGCAGTTCGCCCTTGCATGCTGTCTATCAACTTCTAGGACACATCCTGACTGATGGCAGCCCATTCTTGCAAAATCAATGCTTGGAGTTTGTCAGAATTTGTGGGTTTTTGTTTGTACACCCACCTCTTGAGGATTGACCACAAGTTCTCAAAAGGATTAAGGTCTGGGGACTAAGGCCTTTGGCAGAATATCAGTCCATCCCTGATGTTTTCCCTGGAGAGAAGTGGCTTCTTTGCTGCCCTTGACACCAGGCCATCCTCCAAAAGTCTTCACCTCACTGTGATTGCAGATGCACTCACACCTGCCTGCTGCCATTCCTGAGCAAGCTCTGGACTGGTGGTTTCCCGATCACACAGCTGAATCAACTTTAGGAGACGGTCCTGGCACTTGCTGGCACTTTCTTGGCCGCCCTGAAGCCTTCTTCACAACAATTGAACCTCTCACCTTGAAGTTCTTGATGATCCGATAAATAGTTGATTTAGGTGCAATCTTACTAGCAGCAATATCCTTGCCAGTGAATCCCTTTTTGTGCAAACCAATAATGACTGCACACGTTTCCTTGCAGGTAACCATGGTTAACAGAGGAAGAACAATGATTTCAAGCACCACCTTCCTTATAAAACTTCAAGTCTGTTATTCTAACTCAATCAGCATGATAGAGTGATCTCCAGCCTTGTCCTCTTCAACACTCACATGCTGAAGAGAATCACTGACATGATGTCCTTTTGTGGCAGGGCTGAAATGCAGTGAAAATGGGTTTTTTGGGGGATTAAGTTCAATGTCATGGGAAAGAGGGACTTTTCATTCATTCATTCATTCATTGTCTACCACTTATCCGAACTATTATCGGGTCACGGGGAGCCTGTGCCTATCTCAGGCGTCATTGGGCATCAAGGCAGGATACACCCTGGACAGAGTGCCAGCCATCACAGGGCACACACACACACAATCACACACTACGGACAATTTAGAGATGCCAATCAACCTACAATGCATGTCTTTGGGCTGGGGGAGGAAACCAGAGTTCAATTTTTTCAATTAATTGCAATTCATCTGATCACTCTTCATAACATTCTGGAGTATATGCAAATTGCAATCTTAAAAACTGAGGCAGCAAACTCATTCTCAAAACTTTTGGCCATAGCTGTAGTGTATTGTATTGTCTGTTTGCATTGTCTCTTGTCTTTTCTCTTGTACTGTAGGCACAAGTTTGCACACATGCACTTTGTGATAGGTAACTTTTTATTTTTAGCCTCTAGCCCTGTTTTGTCTTAAGTAGTTCTGTGTCTATATGTAGTCCCAGGGTCCTAGAGTAACAATGTTTCATTTCACTATGAACTGCATCAGCTATATATGGTTACAATGACCATTAAGCTTCTTGACTTCTTAACAAAAAGGATGCTGTGAATGCAACAGTCATTGTTCAAGAGCAGTAAACCTAAGACAACCAGTTTAAGGCAAATCTGCCTTCTTTGTTAGTATACACTGAATGTTGAGGGAATGGAACCAGTCGACTTCTTACATCTGAAGTGAGCTGGTATACATTATAGTAAACATCAATCTGTATGTACTCCAATGAAAGAAAAGAAAATCAGCCCAAACAAACTTAAGATGCTGTAAAATCCTGCACATGGAGGAGTATATCTCAGGGATCAATGTGTTGCAGTGTATCCTCATCAAAGTGTTCTTTCCAGTGTTGTGACCGTTGTAAATGCCATGTACCTGTATCAATTGTCAGGACAGAAATAGAAGGATATTGTTTATTTTAAGGCATCTGTAGCTTGGCCATTGCTAAATGCAGATTCTATCCAGGTAAACAAAAGAGGAAGACCCCCATTTCCTTTGAAGCACAGAATAATGTCCAAGACACCCACTGAAGTTGGGTTTGGCCCTGGAAGCCACTGGCCCTATATCACTGAATGCAAAATAGTTGCCATGGTGCCAGCAGAGAAAAACCAAGTACATTTGCATGCAGTGTCGTGTGGATTTGTTTCCTGGATACGTTCCCAAATTCCATAGATCTAATGAGCTAATACAGTTTATTTTAGAAAAATTTTAGAAAGTTTTATTTGTTCGTATATATAATTTTTTAACTTTTAGAGACTCTTTTTGATGCCTTCAGTCATGAGCTCGAAGAGTTCAGAGCCAAAAGAGCAAACAGCGAGGTGATTAAATCCAAATAACAGCAAGCACAAAGAGTAATCCAAAAACAGACAGAGTTCGTAAACTGAAGAGAGCAAGCTACGTGGCAAACAATCCAATACACAATCCAAACAAGAGCAAACAATGGGAAGTTCATATACAATAAATCAAACACTGCAAACAATAAATGGCTCGGTAAGCAGGGACTGTCGATACTCGCACTGAAGTTTGGTGTGGGTGCGATTTGGATCCTCATCAGTCCGGGAAGTCACCTTAGATCCGGAAACAGTTTAATATTCGGGAGAAGGGTCCCTTTGGCAGTGTGGAGAGTGTGCCACAGGCACAGTTGTTACATACTTAAAAAAAATTTTATATTATTTATATCTAATGCTCTGTTTTTCATAGTGCTGTAAAATATGTTTAAAATTAGTTTGTATCTTTAAACAATTTTTATATATTTTTATATTTTTTACATAATAGACTGTTATATTCATTATTATATTAAGAAGCACTGCTTTTCTTTGAACATGCTTAATGCATACAATCTAGTGAAGTGGACAATTCAGTGACATTTTGAAAAATTTATGTAAAAGTGAAACAAAGGTTAAATTTGTTTCCTCATGCCTAATGAATAGTAATAACACAGAGAAAAATTCCTCATCATAATTCATACATGAAAGAGCTAGACTCAGCGAATTGGTAACCTAATTAAACTAAATATGTCCAAATAAATAATTAACACTAATAATTAACAATGGCAATAATAAAAAAGTACCATTTAATGTGTTATATCCTTTAACTGCAGTTTTTTTTCTTTCATCTTTGTGACACGCACACACACACACACAGGTGGACAGTCTAGAAAAAGAGAACTGCACTTTGTCAACCTCCTGTGAGAGCCTCAAGAAAGATTTAGAGGAGATGAAGAGAGAAATTGAAAAGGTCAAGGCAACTTCAGCAGAAGCCTCCAACTCAGGAAGAGGAACAGGCTTTGGTACACAGCAGCATGAGACACAGCACAGATCAGAGAGTGGACAAGACAACAGTAGCCTACAAACATGCAAGTAAGAGTTCAATAATAATACCTGTACTATATGTATATATACAGTTTGTGCCATTCAATATGATATAAAACTGTAAATCCCTGGCTTTCTCCTCTTCTAGCCTCAAATTAAGAGAACTCAGAAAAACAGTGGCCTGTCTACTGGTCACCTTGGTCCCTAGTCTGGACCTTCAGCAGGTGAATTACGATTGTGATGTCATTGATGAGATTCTCACTCAGGTTGTAAATGAGAGCTCCCCTGCAGAGGCAGCCTCTACATAGAAACAGTGGTAACACGAAGGTTTTTTTAGTTTTTAACATCTTTAAATTTTACTTGACAATACATGAATTTTTTTATTGCTTGCCTTGTGTTTGGTTAGGTGGATAGGGAGCTATTGCCACTTTTATTGCCTGAAGAAAGTTAAAAATTGATTTGGACCCAAGTTTACCATTAATAACATTTAATTATGTTTATATAATTCATTCTTGTGTCTGTACAATCAAGTGAAACAAATGATCCTGTTATAAGTGTTTTCTAAAAGATTAATATTTTTTCATTTTTTTCTAATGCCTATTTTTTTTTTTTATTGTTTTTTACTCTCATGTTATCCTCCAGGTCTGTTTTTGTAACTGTCTATTTTTAAATGAAAGCTTGGTAGACCTGCCATGGTTTAAATAAACAGAAACTTTGTATTTTCATTTAAACTTTTTTTTTCCCCAGGAAGCTGTTGTGGTTTCCTTCACTATGGTTGCTGACTTCCTGTTTGTACCAATGCTTGTGCAAAATTAAAGAAGCGTTCATTGTTATGCATACCAGAGTAAGATATATCCTGTTCTTATTCAAGACATTATAGTTTGGTGTAAAGTCAAAATTAAGTCAAGTTGCAAAATTTCTAATAATGTTTGTGCAATTTATATTTTATATAAAAAATATATCCACTCCTATTAAGATGTATCATTTCTTAAGTCTATTTCTATTAAACAATTGTACCCATTTAAATGTTTTAAAAGATTTTCATTGATGTTTGTGCATGTTTGAAAAAGGAAAAAAAACATTTGGAGCAATATACAGGTGCATCTCAATAAATTAGAATGTCGTGGAAAAGTTCATTTATTTCAGTAATTCAACTCAAATTGTGAAACTCCTGTATTAAATAAATTCAATGCACACAGACTGACGTAGTTTAAGTCTTTTAATTGTGATGATTTTAGCTCACATTTAACAAAAACCCACCAATTCACTATCTCAACAAATTAGAATACTTCATAAGAGCAATAAAAAAAACATTTTTAGTGAATTGTTGGCCTTCTGGAAAGTATGTTAATTTACTGTACATGTACTCAATACTTGGTAGGGGCTCCTTTTGCTTTAATTACTGCCTCAATTCGGCGTGGCATGGAGGTGATCAGTTTGTGGCACTGCTGAGGTGGTATGGAAGCCCAGCTTTCCCTCCAGAAACCCTGAATAGCTTGATCCCAGACTGCAGAATGATTTATATTAAATCTGCACTGCTATTTTGTGTTAATTTTGCTGGACAGTTCCAGCAGTATCTTCTGAACCAGGATTTTTTCTGCACTATAAAGGCATGACAAATGTTTGATCAGAAACATGGTGCTGGGACATAATTTATAACAACCCCCAATTTGTACAATTAAGCAACAAATTTATCCAAAATGTTGTTGCCATTATAATCCAAAGATCAAAGATTAAATTGCATATTAACCTTAATAGTTATTCTGATTTCTCAAGCTTATATTCTGTGTGTGCTACTCACACTTGACTCTCTATGCTGGCAGTTAGAGCCAGGTTTAGATCTTCATCATCTGAAGAGTCAACAGGAAGAGTAGTCTTCATCATGACCACTATTTCCACAGTAGCCAGCACGGTGGCTTAGTGGTTAGCACGTTTGCCTCACACCTCCAGGGTTGGGGGTTTGATTCCCGCCTCCGCCATGTGTGTGGAGTTTGCATGTTCTCCCCGTGCCTCGGGGGTTTCCTCCGGGTACTCCGGTTTCCTCCCCCAGTCCAAAGACATGCATGCTAGGTTGATTGGCATCTCTAAATTGTCCAGGGTGTATCCTGCCTTGATGCCCAATGACGCCTGAGATAGGCACAGGCTCCCCGTGACCCGAGTATATTTTGGATAAGCGGTAGACAATGAATGAATGAATGGAACATAAAACATGGCAAAACCATGATCTAGACCCGAGTAAAAACCTGACTGATGAACATTGAATGAAGAACATAGAACAAAGACCAGTACAAAAGGATCCCTATTTTTATAGGGCACAACATTAGGATTAATGGGGAACAGGTGACACGGCCAGAATTAAACAATGGGAACAGCGCGGCACGAAATACACACAAAGAAGAAGGCTTCCGAGATTCGCCTGCAAGCACCCTCTCCAGGTCTGGCAGGGAACTGTCCAGCTGTTCCTGACAGTGATGCCAAAATAAGTGTGAATGGATAAGTGTTTCACAAACTGATTAGATGTATAGTATCTGTGAAATAATTAAGACATAATATTAACAACAACAACAATAATAAGTAGAAGAAGATAAAAAACCTTATTAGTAAGCAAGGGTTTATATTGTCCAAATTCTTTTCCTTTCAAGGACATTGACATACTGAGTCCAGAAATTAACAGCATTAGCAGTGGAAACTCAAAAAAGTCAAAGAAGCTTTATTGTCACTTCAACCATATATAGCTGATGCAGTACATGGTGAAATGAAACAACGTTCCTCCTGGACCAGAGGTGCTACACATAACAAAAACAAAATACAGGGTGACAAACATGAAGTTAAACTAAGGTGCAGAATTTTTATACTAAACATACAACATGACACATAACGCCGACGGTGTGCGAAAAAAGAACAGTGTTGTACGGTGAGTGCAAAGAACGGTGTTGTACAGTGAGTGCAAAAATAGCAGCAGAGATATTGTTATAGAACAATATTAAAATGACAAGTGCATGCAAACAATAACAGGTGTGTGTGTGTGTGTGTGTGTGTGTTGTGTTCTGTTCAGTTCAGTTCTCAGTTCAGAGTGTGTGTGTGTGTGTGTGTGTGTGTCCATGTTCCTCTGTTTAGTTCAGTTCTCTGTTGAGATACCTGATTGCTTGAGGGAAGAAGCTGTTTAGCAGTCTGGATCTGTGGGCCCGAATGCTACGGTACATCTTTCCAGACGGCAGGAGGGTGAAGAGTGTGTGAGAGGGGTTTGTGGGGTCATCCACAATGCTGTTGGCTTTGCGGATGCAGCGTGTGGAGTAAATGTCCATAATAGAGGGAAGAGAGACTCCGATGATCTTCTCAGCTGTCCTCACTATCCGCTGCAGGGTCTTGCGGTCCGACACCAGGACAATTCCTGAACCAGGCAGTGATGCAGCTGCTCAGGATGCTCTCGATGGTCCCTCTGTAGAAGGTGGTCAGGATGCGAGGTGGAAGATGAGCCTTCCTCAGCCTTCACAGGAAGTAGAGATGCTGCTGGGCTTTCTTGGTGATGGAGCTGGTGTTGGAGCTGGTGTTGAGCGACCAGGTGAGGTCCTCCACCAGGTGAACACCAAGGAATTTGGTGCTCTTGACGATCTCTACGTTGATGTTCAGTGGAGAATGGTCACTCTGTGCTCTCCTGAAGTCAACAACCTGTCTCTTTCGTTTTCTCCATGTTCAGAGACAGGTTGTTGGCTTTACACCAGGCTGTTAGCCTCTGCACCTCCTCTCTGTATGCTGACTCGTTGTTCTTGCTGATGAGACCCAATCATGAGTTCCAGACCCAGACTGACTGGGGTCTCAGGGAGTTGTTGAAGATGTCAGTGAAGACATCTGCTGGCTGTTCTGCACATTCCCTGAGCACTCTGCCAGGCATGTTGTCTGGTCCAGCAGCTTTCGGTGGGTTAACTCTGCATAGAGTTGTCCTCACATTAGCCCTGGTGAGACAGGGCACCTGGTCTTCTGGAGGAGGGATGGTCTTCCTCGCTGTCACGTCATTCTGTGCCTCAAACCGAGCGTAGAATACTGATAATACCCAATACCCAAATACTACTTTGGGCCGTACACGCACTCACCAATGTGTTAACCATCTCTTCATTTCTAACTAAGTTTCTTGCTGACTCACTCATTCTGCCTAAAGTACAAGATATCGGGTGCACCTTGATGACATCAGGTTTCATTCAATATATTCCGATTTTTTCAATCAATATATTCAGACTTTTCAATCAATATTCTCACATTTCATTCAATATTCTCACACTGCATTCAATATATTCAGGATTCATTCAATATATTCAGAATTTTCATTCAATATATTCAGAATCCATTCAATATTCTCACGTTTCATTCAATATATTCCAAGTTTTCGTTCAATTCTCTCATGAATAATTTCCTAAACGGCATGCCATACAAACATGGCGGCGCAGACAAAGCGAGGAATACTTTTAAGCAAATAAGTGTAAATAAACTTCATGTTATAACTTAAACTTTATCCAGCGAACAATAAAGCATATACCGAAGTCATGTGTAGTCAATGTTAAATTAAATACGGTCATACGTGCCTGGGTCATTATTTGTCATCTTATCTGACGACCATCAGGGTGACTTAAGCTTGTCAAAGGACATTGTTAAACAACAGATGAAGTTCTGCACGTAACACTAGGACCCTGAAGTTGGCCAGTTTGTTAGTGAAACATTTCCAATCCACCTTAAAACCTAAATGAAATAAAAAAATAGAATAAAATAGAAATATAGAAAAAATAATAAAAAAAAACAACTCAGTTTTTAGGCTAATCTTCTTCTTCTTCTTTCGGCTTTTCCCTTCAGGGGTCGCCACAGCGAATCATCGGTCTCCACCTATCCCTATCTTCTGTATCCTCAACACTTGCACCCAATAGCTTCATATCCTCAGTTATTCCATCCATATACTTCCTCTTTGGCCTTCCTCTTTGCCTCCTGCCTGGCAGCTCCATGTCCAACATTCTCCTACCAATATACTCACTCTCCCTCCTCTGAACATGTCCAAACCATCTTAATCTGGCCTCCCTAACTTTGTCTCCCAAATGTCCAACATGAGCTGTCCCTCTGATGTACTCGTTCCTAATCCTGTCCAATCTTGTCACTCCCAAAGAGAACCTCAACATCTTCAGCTCTGCTACCTCTAGCTCTGACTCCTGTCTCTTCTTCAGTGACACTGTCTCTAAACCATACAGCATGGCCGGTCTCACCACTGTCCTGTACACCTTCCCCTTGATTCTCGCTGATATTTTCCTATCACACAGAACTCCTGACACCTTTCTCCACCCATTCCAACCTGCCTGCACTCGCTTCTTTACCTCTTTTCCCACACTCTCCATTACTCTGGACTGTTGACCCCAAGTACTTAAACTCCTGTACCTTCTTCACCTCTTCACCCTGTAACCTTACTGTTCCACTTCCCTCCCTTTCATTCACACACATGTACTCAGTCTTACTACGACTGACTTTCATTCCTCTTCTCTCCAGCGCAAACCTCCACCTCTCCAGGCTTTCCTCCACCTGCTCCCTGCTCTCACTACAGATCACAATGTCATCTGCAAACATCATTGTCCAAGGAGACTCCTGTCTAACCTCCTCTAACAACTGGTCCATCTCTATAGCAAACAAGAAGGGGCTCAGAGCCGATCCCTGATGCAGTCCCATCTCCACTTTGAACTCCTCTGTCTGACCTACAGCACACCTCACCATTGTCCTGCTCCTCTCATACATGTCCTGCACCACTCTGACATACTTCTCTTGGCACCCTGTCATACGCTTTCTCCAAGTCTACAAACACACAGTGCAACTCCCTCTGACCATCCCTATACTTCTCCATCAAAATTCTCAGAGCAAAAATTGCATCTGTTGTGATCTTTCTGGGCATGAAGCCATACTGCTGCTCACAAATTTCCACTACCGTCCTTAACCTAGCTTCCACTACTCTTTCCCATAGCTTCATTGTATGGCTCATCAACTTTATCCCCCTATAGTTGCTGCAAATCTGCACGTCACCCTTATTCTTAAAGATTGGCACTAACACACTTCTCCATTCCTCAGGCATCATCTCACGCTCTAAAACCCTGTTGAACAAACTAGTTAAAAATTCCACTGCTGCCTCTCCTAGACACTTCCAGACTTCCACCGGGATGTTGTCAGGACCAACTGCCTTTCCACTTTTCATCCTCTTCAAAGCCTTCCTGACTTCATCCTTTCTAATCTTATCTACTTTTTGTTCCACAGAGTTCAGCCCTTCTACTCTTTTTTTCCCTCTCATTTTCCTCATTCATCAGCTCCTCAAAGTACTCCTTCCATCTCCTCTGTTCACTCTCCTCACTTGTGAGCACCCTTCCATCTCTATCCTTAATAACTCTAACTTGCTGCACATCCTTCCCATCTCGATCCCTCTGCCTAGCTAACCTGTACAAGTCCTTCTCTCCTTCTCTAGTGTCTAACCTAGTGTACAACTCGTCATATGCCTTCTGCTTGGCCTTAGACACCTCCCTCTTCACTCTGCACTGTAACTCCTTGTATTCCTGTCTATTCTCTTCAGTCCTGTCCATGTCCCACTTCTCCTTGGCTAACCTCTTCCTCCGGATACTATCCTGAACTTCCTCATTCCACCACCACAAGTCTCCTTATCTTCTTTCCTCCTTCCAGATGACACACCCAGCACCTTTCTCCCTGTCTCCCTGATTTCTTCTGCTGTAGTTTCCCAGTCATCCGGCAGCACTACCTGACCACCCAGAGCCTGCCTCAACTTCTGTCTAAATTCCTCACAACATTTCTCCTTTTTCAGCTTCCACCACTTGGTTTTCTTCTCTATGTTTGACCTCTTCGTCTTACAGACCAACAAAGTCATCCTACACACCACCATCCTATGCTGTCTGGCTACACTCTCTCCCACTACCACTTTACAGTCACTAATCTCTTTCAGATTGCCTCTTCTACATAGGATGTAGTCTACCTGTGTTCTCCTACCTCCACTCTTGTAAGTCACTCTATGCTCCTCCCTCTTCTGAAAATAAGTATTAACCACAGCCATGTCCATCCTCTTAGCAAAGTCCACTACCATCTGTCCTTCTAGGTTCCTTTCCTTAACTCCAAACTTGCCCATCACTTCCTCATCACCTGTGTTCCCCTCACCAACATGTCCATTAAAATCCGCTCCTATCACCACTCTCTCACCCGTGGGAATACTCTCCATCACCTCATCTAATTCACTCCAGAATCTCTCTTTCTCCTCTAACTCACAACCTACCTGTGGGGCATAACCACTAAACATTCAACATCACCCCTTCAATCTCTAACTTCAGACTCATCACCCTGTCTGACATTCTCTTCACCTCCAGGACTTTCCTCACAAACTCCTCCTTCAGGACCACACCTACCCCATTTCTCTTACTATCCACACCATAATAAAACAGCTTGAATCCTGCTCCTATACTACGAGCCTTGCTACCCTTCCACCTGGTCTCCTGTACACACAGTATATCCACCTTCCTTCTCTCCATCATATCAGCCAGCTCTCTACCTTTCCCTGTCATAGTACCAACATTCAGAGTTCCTATTCTCGGTCCTACACTCTTACCTTTCCTCTCCTCCCTCCTCTACTTCTTCGACCAACAGTAGCCCAATTTCCACCGGCGCCCTGTAGGTCAACGGCGCCGATGGAGGTCGTTGTTAACCCGGGCCTCGACCAATCTGGTATGAAATTCGTACTGACGATTCGCATGGTTAAATTTGGCAATGTTTTAAAGTTTTTAGGCTAATGGTATCCCAAGTTTGTGTCCTATTGAACCAGTGTTAATGTATTTTTGCTTATCAATAGACACGGAGTGTCTGCACAAAATAGAAATATACTTTAGACTAGCAGTGTAATGCAAGGGAACACTATGTATATATTTAGTTATTTAAATAGGCGTATAGTTCTAACATTCTGATATGAACCGAAAGGGGGCGTTGTGTGGAATGTACCACCATACACCGGAAATGGGGAATCAGTCTTAATCAGTGCTATCAGTCTAAAACCAGGTTGGGTTAATATAGTATGGAAAACATCTGAAATTATTTTAATGAAATATTTTATGAAACTAGTTGCTATAGTTTGCTATAAAATGCCCAGGAAGTCACAATTTTTGCAAATACCTTTTTTTCTGTTGACTTTAAATGTCTGGTACTTTGGCAGTGAGTAGGAGATTCTTTCTTGAATCATGAATACTTCTATTTGTGACTGTGTTGATGGTTTATGTGAGGATTTAACTAATGATTATTTTAACTCCGTTACATATTTATTCATTAAAGATGAATAAATTAGTAGCATGAATAATATAAACCCCAAACAGCTTCTGCCTACACTTCCAAAAGGCCTCTGGTTTGTCCAAATGCTCTCTGGCAAAGTTGAAATGGGCAGCTTTGTTCTTTTTTGAGACCAGAGGCTTCCTTCTAGCAACCCTCCCATAAATATCAGGTCTTTTCTATTTTCCTCTGATTGTAGACGCATGCACATTTACCCCAGATGCTGCTGGAGAGGTCTGTAACTCTATAGAGGTGATGTGTGGGTTGGCCTTTACCTCATATATTATTTTCTGGTGCTTCTTGATGATAGTTTTGATGGGCGTCCACTGCAAGTCAGAGATGTGGTCATGTTAAATGCCCTCCTTTTGTAGATGATTTATCTTACAGTGGGTGGATGGAGTTGGAATTCTTTGGTAGATGGTCTTATAACCTTCCCCAGACTGATGGACTGTCACCACCTTCCTCCTGATGTCCTCTGATATCTTCTTTCCTCTTTGCACTTTGGGTCTTTGTGTGTACACATTGGTACTACAGTGGTTTGGTTGGTCTGCTTAACTTATTAATTAACCAGCCAAGTCTGTTTCAACAGAATCTGTTACCCACTTGACTTTACCAATGCAGCTGGGCTGGGGGTTCACTTAATTTTGCACATACACTAAGTCCATCTTTAATGTAGTTTTTTGGCTACTGGCTATATATATATATATATATATTACGGCCGGTAGTGTCCAGCGAGATGGAACAGATTCAATGCGAGGGTAGACGTCGACAGGGGTTTATTAACTGAAAAACATAGACCATGGAACAAACGCATGCCACTACTCACGCCACTTCAAACGAGGACTAGCAAATCATAAGGGCACAGACACCACTAAAAATAGGGGAAGTAATCACAGGGAACATTGGGATCAGGTGAACAGAGGCAGGAACACATTAGGATAAGGCGGGGCTAGAACAGACACATGGCAGACATAAACAAAAACAAACATGACAGGACAACCCCTGCTGAAAGCCCCCTAGTGGTCCTACAAGGGATCTTGCCCACCGTAACATATATATATATATATATATATATATATATATATATTATATATATATATATATATATATATATATATATATATATATATATATAAATATTAGTAAATACCAACATGAGATTTTAATTTTCCTGTTTAACAAATTTAACTAAACACTACTTGAGGTCATAAGTTTACAAATGCTTGGCAGAATCTGCAAAATATTTTGTGATTTGTTTTTAAAATTTGTGATTAGTCTCTGTTTTAAGCAGCTAAAATATCCACTGTTTAACTGAAAAATACTCTAGGTCCAGCAAATTTTGTTTCCCAGCTGCTTCCGCAAAATTGACCCCTCCCTACAGTGACAATAAGTTTTTTAGATATGTCTTTTCATGATTATGACATTTGAGAGACTCTTACCCAGTAATTTTTTATGCATGTCATTTAATTTAACATTCAACATTCACATAACTGGGAAGCTTAATGTGACTTTGCAAGAGGTTTATGCCTCCAGCTGCTGGACACATGTAGTGTTTCAAGTCTGACTCTCAGATCAGGGATTAACCATCACATCACAAAACACAACATTATGAGTGATTATAATAGAAAGTGATATTCATAAGCAGTTATAATAAAATCATATCAATCTACTTTATCTATGTGTCTGATTATAAAGGGGTGAAGTCAGTTATTTTTGAAGTAATTAAATTCACAGCTGCATTATTAGCAGAAACACAACACAGATGCAGGTAATTCACACGCTCAATCTTTGAAAGTTATTTTTATTTGCAGTCACATGAAAGCAAAACTAATGAAGAAGTAATTATTACTCATACATTAGCAAAGCAGCTAATGGGTAAAGTAGAAATTTATAATTAAGATAATTGTTCAAGAAGTGGAGTGACAGGATGGAGTGATACACTTAGAAAGAAGTGGAGGTATTCCAAACTTCATACTCCAAATTATTTTGCTATAAAGCCACCTCCTGTAATGTGTATTTGTCTTACACTGCAGCTATTTGGCAAAATTTACAATGGTTACTTCATTTTTACTGAACAACACATTGTGCTTATTGTGCACATTAAGTTGAATAACGTTTATATAATAATATTTATAGTTATATTTATAGAATTTATAGAATGTTCATGAAATGAGTTAGTTCCTGACGGAATAGACTTATGAATAACACTATGTTTTCAGTTATACAGTACAGTAAACTCTGTAAGGTTACAATTGTTTTTATAGAACTTTACGTTTATATAATTTATATTGAACTTAATTACTGTAGTCAGTAAAGTAATATTGGATAATAAAATCATATGATTTATATTACGTACCTGATTTGTGCTTCAGTTGTGTGTTTTTTTATATAGTTAACTTTGGAGACATCAGAGCATTGCAACAAATGTTCAACATTATAGATCTAAAAGTGTAATTATTGCTACTTCACTTTCATGTGATGTTTCCCTGATTAAAGGTTTGTCCAACTCTACTCTAAAAAAAAAAGTCAGTTTTTTTTTTTTTTTTTTTTACCTTTTTACCTCTCTATCATGCATGCATTTCCTTCACACATTCCTACTAGAAATACTCTGTTCCTCTTTCCTGAACGATGCATTATCTGTGTGACCTAAAGAAATTTCTGTTTGCTTATAGTGTATTTATACTATGTGTTTTTATAGGGTGAGAACTGGCAAGACCAATTTAGAGGAAGATTAATGAGATTTACATTTTTCTAGACTTTTGTTTTTATTAGCCAATAATTAAACTATACATGTTTTATTTGATTTTTAATATGTAGCCTTTCAGCATGCTTGTATAATTTTTAAAAGTAATATTTGTATAAATGCTATCCTTTTCTAGAAAAGGCATTAACTCCATTTCATGATGTTTGTGCAGCAACCTTTTTATTTTTCTGTTGAAATGCAAAATGTCAGCTCTCTTTACAGATATTTTGTTTTTATTAGGATATGTTGGGAGCCAAACATTAGGCAGCTGCCAGGGTTGTGGTCTTGTGTTGATTTGTTTCCTTCAGAACAATGGTTAGCATTGGCATTGATTTGATTATATGGGTATTTGTCCTTGGGTTGCTTGCAAATACATGAATTACGAAAAATATTGAAGTTTCTATACAATGAATGTTGCTTTAGATCTTTCAGGACATTTATTTCCTTGCCAGGCTTAGAGAAGATTTTACAGTATTGTCACAGCTGATTGAATTCCCTATATACTGATTATTTAATATCATGGAATGGTTTGAATTGATCCTACTTTTCCAGCTTTCTTAGCGGGCAGACATTTCACACACACCACATTGTTGTAGTTCAGAGTCTATAGAGGTCTACAAGCTTTTCAACAAACAACAAAAAATATACACATCTCTTTCCACTTACATTCAAGCAAGTGTTAACATCAGAAGAACAAAAAAAGGCATGAGAGCAAGCTACACTTGAGCATTATTGAAATCTAATCTCTCATTTGACAGTAAAATAATGCTGGGTGTTGTTTCTTCTCTAAATGCTCGTCAACATCAGGACCCATTCGGAACTTTATTCTGGTATTTCTATCTGTAATTCTGAACACGTTTGCAGCGTTACCTGTACATATACACTGAACATATATTCACCATCCAAAATTTTGCACCCATTTATTTTCATTTACCTTCAATCAGTAGTCATAATAATATGCAAAGGATTGTGGGATGGTGAGTGGCAAGAACCTAATTTGCAGCATTGCAAAAAAAGTTCAGCTGGATTCAACTTATGCAAATTAGAAGCAAGAGCTGAGTAGATCCAGCCATGACTCCATAGGGACAGGATTTGTTTGTTTTGGGGTTTCCTTGCATTTCTTTTTATTTATCTACGATATCCAAACACTCCTGGGAAGTGGGAAACAGGCAAGTAGTATCAGTGATAGTATTTGATTTTTCCTGTATTTCTTCCATATGGACAGACAATGCTTATGACCCAGATGCCAGTGCAAAACAATTCTGGATTGATAAAACAGTGATCAAAGGCCAGGACTGCCTCATCTTCATGGATAATGGAAAAGGCATGGACTATGACAAGATGCACAAAATGCTCAGGTTGGAGAGTGTTCACAAAGCATACATTTTCCTTCAGAGAGATATTATATAATCTGGATAAGTAACACACTTTAACTGCAGATGCGAATTGTTCATATATATATATATATATATATACAGTTTTTCCTTTTACTGCTTTTTTTTAATTATAGGGACACATATCTAATCATTCATTCATTCATCTCTCTCTCTCTCTCTCTCTCTCTCTCTCTCTCTCTCTCTCTCTCACTGATACCCCCCCCTTTCAGTTTTGGGTTCAGTGATAAGCAGACAGTAAGAGGTCATGTTCCAGTCAGTCTTAATGATAACAATTTTAAGTCAGGCTGCATGCGCTTTGGGAAGGATGCCATTGTGTTCTCAAATCAAGCCGACACCTTGTGTGTGGGTCACCTGTCACAGACTTACCTCGAGAGGACAGGAGCACATAATGTCATCCTGCCTATTGTCATGTTCATAAATGCTGGACAGAATATCCTATTTGTAGATAGATTAAAGAGAAGTTTCGTTTGGACATATAGAAAGATGCAAAAATGTTTACCACTACAGAAGAAAGAAGGTCGTGAATAGACAACGGTAACTACCTATAATCACACCTTATTAACTAATATCATGGTCTCACAATATTGAAATGCATTCTGAGAATTTAAATATTCTTCTGCACAGTTTGGTCCTTAACCTTTCTTGCTCACCCAGTGTTGCATGAGAGTCTGAAGAGTGTCTTCATGATATCCTGGCCCAGGAAGAACTGCTAAATGAGTTTAATGCCATTAATGGCCTATGCAGCATCCACTCCAATGGAACTCGCATCGTTATCTGGAACCTACGCAAGTAAACATAATATATCGTTATCTGGGACCTACGCAAGTATACCTTATATATCTCTTATACCTTATATATCTAAAAGCCTAGAATGCAGATTCCTTTTGCCAAATATTTGGTATAGTATATAGATTGTGTTATATAATATTTGTTGAATGGTTAAGATATGATTATTGTAAAATGAAACATATTTCATGTTTTTGGCATAATCCTTAAGTCTTTTAAGTCTCAGACAAAGGGAATTAAAATCACCTTTTGCTATAACACAGAAAGCAAAGAACACTACGGATTGATGATGTACCACAAAAACCACCTCATCAAAGCCTATGAACCTGTGAGGATAATACAAACCCGATTCCAAAAAAGTTGGGACACTGTACAAATTGTGAATATAAAAGGAATGCAATAATTTACAAATCTCATAAACTTATATTTTATTCACAATAGAATATAGATAACATATCAAATGTTGAAAGTGAGACATTTTGAAATGTCATGCCAAATATTGGCTCATTTTGGATTTCATGAGAGCTACACATTCCAAAAAAGTTGGGACAGGTAGCAATATACTCCCATCCAGACATTGTCTCTTTCGGGGAAGACCTTGCATTTTCCAACATGACAATGCCAGATCACATACTGCATCAATTACAACATCATGGCTGCGTAGAAGAAGGATCCGGGTACTGAAATGGCCAGCAGTCCAGATCTTTCACCCATAGAAAACATTTGGCGCATCATAAAGAGGAAGATGCGACAAAGAAGACCTAAGACAGTTGAGCAACTAGAAGCCTGTAGACAAGAATGGGACAACATTCCTATTCCTAAACTTGAGCAACTTGTCTCCTCAGTCCCCAGACGTTTGCAGACTGTTATAAA
The DNA here is from genome assembly GCA_033459395.1 of Hemibagrus guttatus. Classification (NCBI taxonomy): domain Eukaryota; kingdom Metazoa; phylum Chordata; class Actinopteri; order Siluriformes; family Bagridae; genus Hemibagrus; species Hemibagrus guttatus. The sequence continues at coordinate 23,817,368 of JAUCMX010000006.1, forward strand.
AAGAAGAGGGGATGCCACACAGTGGTAAACATGGCCTTATCCCAACTTTTTTGAGAGGTGTTGATGCCATGAAATTTAAAATCAACTTATTTTCCCCTTAAAGTGATACATTTTCTCACTTTAAACATTTGATATGTCATCTATGTTGTATTCTGAATAAAATATTGAAATTTGAAACTTCCACATCATTGCATTCTGTTTTTATTCACAATTTGTACAGTGTCCCAACTTTTTTGGATCGGGTTTGTATATTCTGACAAAGGATACAGATCTTTTGAGTTGTATGTATAGGTATATTTACATTTATGGCATTTGGCGTTTGACTTACAGAAGTGCTTTTGAAGTCTCTACCAATGAATACATCAATACTTGTTCATTAGCTCATGGACTAAGAATACCACATAATTCATATAACTTATATTGTTATATAAATTATATTGTTTACTGCCTTCTGTTACCAGGCCAACAAAACAGGAGTGGGAGTTATTGGGGTATAGAGTGTAACTACCTCACACCAATGCACAACAAGCAGAACTTTGAGAAGACAGAAGAATACAGTTGTGTAGTTGGTGTTTCAAGTGTAAAGTTATTGTTGTCCACAATCACAGTGTCCACAGAGGAAAGACTAGGTGAAGTGTCGGACCACCCAGGCTGAGTTTGGGCTTGACAGGATGTAACACTATCCCCACAGCTCAATAGCTGCTCTACTCCTTATTCCAATCAGGGCACCAAGGGCATAGGAACCACCCTCTGAGGAAAAAGATATGCATTTAGATTCTGTATGACTAAAGGTGAGCTAATAGTTTCTCACAGTCACCTTGGTTCTTACAAGTAGCTTTTATTAGGTGCTGAATTAACTATAAGATGGATTAACTATAAGAAAGAAAATGTAATGTTGAGATTTGATGGTGTCAAGTCAATTACAAAGCAATTATATAGGTGATACCATGGTCAGTGTTGTATGAGCAGTGGCATTCTTGAAAAGATCAAATATTAAGTCAGTCACTGTAGTATTATATCTTCTGTTACACACACATGGAGTCTTGGATGCATGTTTGTCAAACTGTGGATTTAAGGCAAAAGTTCTAGATTATTAATGTGATCAGTAGGAGTTTTATGTATGGGAGTGGATCTGGTGTGGGTAATGTTTTGTGTCTTTGCAGGAAAACTGTACAATATGTAAGTACTAAGCTTGAGGAATATTGGAAGGAATTTCCGCTACAGACGTCAGAAATTTCATTGCACTGTACCTGTTGAGGGTGGGCACGATGGATTGGTGGTTAGCATGTTTGCCTCACACCTCCAGGTTTGGGGGTTTGATTCCCGCCTCCGCCGTGTGTGTGTGTGGAGTTTGCATGTTCTCGCCGTGCCTCGGGAGTTTCATCCGGGTACTCTGGTTTCCTCCCCCAGTCCAAAGACATGCATTGTAGGTTGATTGGCATCTCTAAATTGTCCGTAGCGTGTGATTGTGTGTGTGTGTGCCCTGTGATGGGTTGGCACTCTGTCCAGGGTGTATCCTGCCTCGATGCCCGATGATGCCTGAGATAGGCACAGGCTCCCCGTGACCCGAGAATAGATCAGATAAGCGGTAGACAATGAATGAATGAATGTACCTGTTGAGGATGATGTGTGAGTAATCACACACACACACACACACACACACAATTGTGACTAGCTACTTTTGTGACTACTAGTATAAAAGATGCTTGATTTGCATGAAATATTCATTGTGGAGAAAATTGTTAATAGTGAACTGTGCTATGAGTATTTGCACAAAAATGAGAAAATAAATATATTGCTTGATTGACGCATGCAAACCTTGATGCTTTGAACTTAAATGACAGGACAACCTTGACTATTCCTGTCTCACAGCTCCAGATTCCTCCATTGTTTTACATTCTCTCCCGCTGTCCATATAAGTTTCCTCCAAGTTAGCTGGCTTCCTTCCACCTCTTAGGATTGGCATGTCATTATGCCAGTAGTTGGGATGTCTGTATATTCTCATCCTGGGTGTTTTCACACCCGACATTCAGTGTTCTTGGTGAACGTGAAAAGAACATTTAGTAATGGAGTGCAAATAAACTGCAGTCTTACCTGATTTACCCATTGTTATGTTGTCTTGACCACTGGTAGTTGTTGGTGTCAGGTGTGTAAATTGGAATATTTTAGAATTTCAGAAATGGGATTTTCACCACATTACTCAATAGAGTTTATACAGAATGGTATGAGAAATAAAGATCCACTGTGCAGCAGCCTTGGTGTGAGCTGACAAGAAGGTTACAGTAACTCAAATAACTACATTTTATAACCTTGTTGAGAAGAAAAGTATCTCATGCATGGTACATCAAACCTTGAGGCAGAAGAACACAATGAAATCCACTTGTCAGACAAGAACAGGAATCTGAGTATACTTTGAGCACAGGCTCTCTGAAATTTATCAGTGGCAGATTGAAAAAAGTATAGGTGAGGTTTATGAGAATATGAGTTGGTGGATAAAAATCTGTGTGTTTATGTGGACTTGCAGGAAGAAATCAGATAATATCTGGGCCAATATGATGAATGTGAACTGGATCTGCGAAGCGCATACAACCTGGTCCGGATATGGGAGGGAGATAAATGGAAAGTGGCATTCCTCCCTTCTAGCAGCCATTATAAATATCTTGTTATGCCATATGAGCGGACTAATGCATCTGCTGTGTTCCAGTCCTTCCTGAATGAGGTATTCCAAGACTTACTCTTCAAGTGTGTCATCGTCTACATAGATGATATATTGATTTACTCCCAGTGTCTAAAAATCCATGTCCACTACGTCCCTATGGTACTGAGCCAACCTCAAGTGCACTGCCTATACATAAAAGGGAGGGCAGGCAAGAAGCCTTTATAATTGGCGCACACACATTACAGTGGAATGCTTTTCTTCGCATATCCCAGCTGAAGAAGTTGGGGTCAGAGCGCAGGGGCAGCAATGGCCTTTGCTCAATTGCGGAGCCTTATGGTGCTGGGGCTTGAACCCCGATCCTCCAATCAACAACCCAGAGCCTTAACCACTTGAGCCACCACTGCCACTCCCTAGAAATGTGAATTTCATTGTTATACTATCAAGTTCCTGGAGTATGTAATCAGTGGGATGGGAGTGGAAATGGATGACGCTAAAGTAAAAGCAGTCATGAAATGGCCAGACCCATCCAGCATTAAGGAACTACAAAGCTTCCTCGGGTTCACCATCTTCTACAGGAGGTTCATATGCAATTATAGCTCCATAGCTACCCCTCTCACAGCTTTGCTTCAGGGGAAGCCAATGAAACCGAATTGGTCAGCCAGTGCACAAGGGGCCTTTGAAAAATTAAAGGGGAGTTTCACTACCGCCCCATTCTGTGACACCCCGACCCCAACCTCCCAATTGTAGTTGAAATTGATGCCTCATGCTGCAGAATCGGAGCCATGCTGTCTCAACATCATGGAATGCCTGGCAAACTGTTCCCCTGTGCATTTTATTCTAGGAAGCTCACCACTGCAGAAGCAAACTATGATGTAGGAAACCGAGAGTTACTGTCAATCAAAGAAGCACTGGCTTCAGGGGGCCTGCTGTTCCTTTCAGGTGATCACAGATCATAAGAATTTAGAGTACATTAAAAAGGCCAAAATGTCTCAACCCACACCAAGCCAGATGGGCTTTGTTTTTCACCAGATTTAACTTCACCGTCACATACCATGGATCAAAAAACAGCAAGGCTGATGCCCTTTCCCGGGGTCATGCCACAGTGAACAAAATCCCTGACCCAAAACCCATCTTGCCACACAGCTTGGTCATCGCACCGATACAATTGGACCTCATGGATGAAATTCAACACGCCCAGCTAACTGAAGCCCATCCCAACCCCCCTCCTCACACACATCAGTGTGTGCCTACAAGACTTTGTCAGAGAACCATTCAATGGTTCCATACCGCACCTAACTCAGGTCACCTAGGGATAAATAGAACAACTCGAATGGTACAGAATGCCTTCTGGTGGCCATCCCTAACCACGGATTTTACAAAGCACGTAGAGGCATGTACCATCTTTGCTCAATTCCAAACTCTCCAACAACTACCTGTGGGTCTCCTGGAACCACTACCCATCCCACAGTGCCCCTGGTCCCACATCTCCATTGATTTTGTCACCGATTTACCAAATTCCCACAGTTTCATGACCATTCTAGTGGCCATTGATCGATTTCCCAAGGCATGTATACTTATACCCTTGAAAGCTATACCCACAGCCATGGAAACAGCCCAGACACTGTTCAGCTACATCTTCAGAAACTACGACCTCCTGGAAAACATTGTGTCTGAAAGGGGGGTATAATACAATCCCAAGTCTGGAGAGTGTTTTGTGAAAGCTTAAACATTAACATCAGCTTAACACCAGGTTATCACCCACAGTCGAATGGTCAGGTGGAGTGGTTGAACCAGGAAGTAGGCCGCTATCTACATGCATACTGCAGCCAGGAACAACAGTGATGGAGTGAGTTTCTGCCCTGGGCTAAGTATGCTCAAAATTCACTAACCCAATCTTACACTGGGCTCACCCCTTTTCTGTGTGTCCTTGGCTACCAGCCCCCATTATTTCTCTGGTCTTGGGAACCCTTCAGTGTGCCAGCAGTGAATGACTGGTTCCAGAGAAGTCAGGGATTGTGGGAAAGTGCACATGTACGCCTCCAGGTGTCAACGGTAGCAAGCCAACGGTCATAGATGCCCACACCCACAGTATCGTCCATGGCAGATGGTTTGGCTTTCAACAAAAAACCTGTCTTAAGTTCCCCTGTAAGAAGCTCAATCAGAGATATATTGGACCCTTTAAAGTTCTCCACCAGATCAACCCAGTCATGTATCACCTACAGCTGCCTGCTTCGTACCGTATCTCCCAGTCCTTCCATGCATCTCTGCTCAAGTCTGCTTACACCACCCACAATGCTGATGCTGCACCCCCACCACCACTGGACATAGATGGCTCTGCCACCTACATAGTCCATACCATCCTGGACTCCTGGAGGAGGAGGGGTGCCTACAGTACTTGATGGACTGGGAGGGGTACGGACCTGAGGAAAGATCTTGGGTGGAGGCCAATGGCATCCTTGATCCCTCACTTGTTACAAAATTTTACCAAGCCCACCCCTACCAACCAGCCTGCGCTCCAGAGAGTGACCAAGGAGGAGAACACCAAGAGGTGTTCCTGGGGGGGATTCTGTAACATTGCTACCTACAACTTTCCCTCCAGGCCATCAGAGGGAGCCCTCACCAGAGTTCTGGGCACTTCTAGGTCACACCACTCACTTCCAGGTTACTTCCTGCTTTCTGTGTATTTTACAATGTTATCAACAGTAGACTGTGCAAAGTGTTATCTCTGCTATTTATCAAGCCTTTGTCTGTTTCTTGCCATTGTTGTGGTCTCATGTGTTTTGACCTTGTTTCTCTCTATTTTTGGATTACGATTTTGGAATGTGTTTTTGGTACTTTTGCTCTGCGGATTACTTTGTTTGGATATTCAGAGTACCTGCCTGCTTTGCTGATTTCAACCCTGCCTGCTGAGTTGAATTGTATGCCTTTGTTTTTTCTTCAATAAACTCTGCATATGGATCCTACATTGTCGTTCCCAGACTCCTTGTTACTCTAGGTATAGATATGATTGTCATATTTCGGGTACCTATGATCAAGAATGATCTGGTCATCAGATGAAGGTCTTTGTCTTGATTCAAGAAAAAAATGTCATGCATCAGTTGATGAGCAGGTTCTAATCTATGGCACTAGTATACTAGCACCCCCTCAACTTCCACTTCACTCTCCTGCCCTCCGGGCGCAGGTACAGCACCCTGACATGGAGAAGGGCTCGCTTCAAAAAGAGCTTTGTACCATCTGCGATTTCAATCCTTAACAGGTTACAAAGTTGAACATTCACTTTTTTGTGTTTTTGTATTGTTCAGTTATTCAGTAAGGCTGTAAAATCCTGCACGTAGAGGAGTATATCTCAGGGATCAGTGTGTTGCAGTGTATCCTCATCCTCAAGTGTTCTTTCCGGTGTTGGAAATGTGACCATTGTAAATGCCAGGTACCTGTATCAATTATCAGGACAGAAATAGAATGATCTTGTGTATTTTAGGGCATCTGTAGCCTGGCCATTGCAAAATGCAGATTCTATCCTGGTAACCAAAAGAGGTAGACCCCACTTCTTTTGACGCACAGAACAATGTCCAAGACACCCACTGAAGTTGGGTTTGACCCTGGAAGCCACTGGTCACATATCACTGGATGCAAAAGAGTTGCCATGTTGCCAACAAGTACCATGATGCTTTCTGCACAAGAAAAACCAAGTACATTTGCATGCAGTGTTGTGTGCCTTTTTTCCCAGTACACTTTCCAAAATTTCATAGATCTAATGAGCTAATATACTCCATTTTAGAAAGTTTTATTTGTTTTTATATATAATTTTAAAACTTTTAGAGACTGTTTTTGAAGCTTTCAGTAATGAACTTGAAGATTTCAGAGCCAAACGAGCAAACAGCAAGGTGAATAAATCCAAATCACAGCGAGCACAAAGCGTAATCCAAAAACAGGCAGAGTTGGTAAACTGAAGAGAGCAAGCTACGAGGCAAACAATCCAGTACACAATCTGAACAAGGCTTGATATGCAGGGACTGTTGATACTTCGCACCAAAGTTGTGGTGTGCAATTTGAATCCTCGTTCATCCGGGAAGTCACTTTAGATCCAGAAACAGTACAATATTCAGGAGAAGGATCCTTTGGCAGTGTGTAGAGTGTGCCATAGGCAGGGTTGCTACACACTCATTAAAAATGTTCATTATTAATATCTACAACACAATAACTCAAGTAGAGTTTCTCATCTTCTAACCTCAAATTAAGAAAACTTAGACAATCAGTGGCCCCTCTACTGGTCAAATATGTCCCTGATCAGGACCTTCAGCAGTTGAATTACGATTGTGGTCATCGATGAGATTCTCACTCGGGTTGTAAATAAGAGCTCCCCTGCAGAGGCAGCTTCTACATAGAAACAGTGACCAGAAAAGCACAGTCCTTTAAATCACATTCAGTTGATTAATGCATAAAGAACTACATACACCATTGTATTTTAACATCTTTAAATTTTACTTGAACATGCATGAAATTTGTTATTGCTTGCCTTGCGTTTGTTTAAGTGGATAGGGAACTATTGACACTTTTACTGCCTGATAAATGTTAGAAATTGATTTGGACCCAGGATTACCATTACTAACATTTAATTATGTTTATATAATTTATTCCTGTACAATCAAATAAAACAAATTATATTGTTATAAGTGTTGTAAGTTCTAAAAGACTTTCTAAAGAATTAATAAATTTTTTTGTAATGCCTATTTTTTTAATTGTTTCTCCCTCTTATGTTATTATCCCCCAGGTCTGTTTTTGTAACTGTAAATTTATAAATGAGGGCTTGGTAGACATGCATTGTTTTTTATTTTTAACAAGAAACCATCTGTTGTGGTTTCCTGCACTATGGTTGCTGACGACCTGTTTGTACCAATGCTTATGTGCACCATCAAAGAAGTGTTCGTTGTTATGCACACCAGTGTAGGATATGTCCTGTTATTATTCAAGACATTATAGTTCGGTGTAAAGATAACAAAATAGCTAATATTTTTTTTTTATTAATACTTTATTTTACATATAATATTAAAAAATATATACACTCCTTTTAATATGTATAATTTCTTAAGTCTATTTTCATTTAGAAAAATTATACCAATTTAAATGTTTTAAAAGTCTTTATATATGTTTGTGCATGTTTGAAAAAAACAAACAAACATTTGGAGCAATATGCATACTCTTTCATCATCTCATGTTTGAGATCTACCAATTTGAGCTACATCTGTATCCAAACCCACAGGCATTCAATGCTAAGGAAGACCTCATCCTATCTTTAGCTGTATAGGCCCAGTCTGTGGTCCCCCTTCTCTAAAAGAATTTGCTTCATGTGACAACAACATTTCACTCTTATGACTCAACTGCATTTCCAGCTTTGGCTATCACTCATTGAAAATAGTTCATGAAATCACAGCTGCTGCATATTGATTTTATGGTTTTATTCCTAGTTAATTTTTCTGAAGTATATACTTGAAATACTACCAATTTAGTGACACCATTTATGTTCTAATTTTCTGGTGATTTTTTTTTAAAGGTGTGCATGTGATCACTATACAAGGGTGCTAGGTTTCTCTCAGATTATTAAGTGGAACTACATTATCTAGGATTAGAATGTAATCAAGAGTGTAAACACTATGATGAGTGAGTATATTCTGATTAGTCCATACTGAATCTAGGATGGACACACCTGCTGTCAGACTGTCAGCAAATAATTAGATCTGGCCTAAACCAGGAAAGTATGGCTTATTAAGAAAAGATCTCTATCTCACATTTCTCACTGACTCTAATTGAAATCAATTGATTATAAAAGGATCAATGAACCCTTAGTCCTTTAATAAATTTCATGTAAATACTTAAAACATATAACAAATGCAGGATGCATCACAGGTGAAGAATGATTTTTACCTGTCAAAATTCACAGAAGAGCAACAGTTGCTTTTCAAATCCCCCATTACAAAAGAAAATTCCAGGGACCATGTCTACCAACACATTTGGTAGTATGTTTTTGTATTTTGAAACTGCATCTTGTCTTTCAAAACTGTAATATTTATCATTTACCCCCTCACTCAACTTCTAACCGTTTTGTTCTCTATTTACTCATGGATGGATGTTCTTTGTTGTTGGGTAACTGTGAAAATCCAATCACTATACTACAGAAGAAAATAAAAACTCTGTAGTACTTCTTCACAAAAGGCACAGACCTGATTTTCAATGCGGAAAACCACATAGACTGTAGCCTGTACATGTATAAATACAAAATCTAAAAAACTAACCAATCACTGAATGTATGTTTAGCATCCACCCTTCAAATCTTGAAGGGAGGAGTTTCCTGAAGTCAGTAAAGTCTGTGCTTTGTTCCAATAATGTTATAAACCTGCAAAGCATGACAATCTCCTGCTCCTACTTATTTTGGATCTAACAGCGGTTTGGTCTCTAAATAAAAATGGAATCACCAACAAAAAGTGGAATACCAATATGTGTGGTAAGAACTTACAGCCTGGTTTTGCTATCATTGTTTTACTCTTTGTACACATTTCTTTTGTCTTCTTCCTAAAACACTGTGAACTCTTTACAAAAGATGCGTTGTGACATTTAAAAATGTTGTCTCTCTCTGTAATCCTATGCAAGCATTATTGCAATAAGTGCTGTATTTCTTTATATTAATAACAGTTTTTTCCTTCTAAAGATTAATCCACAGTTCCTGAACTCAAACGCCACTAGCCATAAGTGGACCTTCAGTGCTATAGCAGAACTGATCGGTGAGCCATAACCTCTATAATCTGTTCTAAAAAAAGCTTTTAACAAATTACTAGACAGGTGTGTGAATATACAATAATACCTAGTATATCATATCTCTTGCTACAGTACTCTTGCTGAACACAAAAAAACCCCCCACCAAATTTGCAAACAACACATACAGGTGCATCTCAAAAAATTAGAACATCAACATTTATTTTTTCCCACAATTTAAACATTGAAACGTTCATATATTTTAGATTTATTACACTTGAACTGAAATATTTCAAACCTTTTTTATTTAAATAATTCTGGCTGACAACTCATGAAAATCAAAAATCCAGTACCTCAAAATATTAGAATATTTCATAAGATAATCAAAGAAATGATATCTAATATAGAAAAGCCAAACTTCTGAGTAAAGTATGTTTATTTTTGCATGTAGTATTTGATTGGGGCTCCTTTTGCACAAATTACTGCGTCATTGTGGCGTGACATAGAGGCGATCAGCCTGTGGCACTGCTGAGATGTAATGGAAGCCCAGGCTGCTTTGATAGTGGCCTTCAGCTCATCTTTATTGTGGGGTCTGGTGTCTCATCTTCTTCTTGACAATACCCCATAGGTTCTCTATAGGGTTCAGGTCAGGTGAGTTGGCTGGCAGGTCAAGCACAGTTATACCATGGTCAGCAAATCAGTTATAAGTGGTTTTGGCACTGTGGGCAGGGGGTCCTGATGGAAAATGAAATCAGCATCTCCATAAAGCTTGTCAGTGCTCTAAAATCTCTTGGTAGATGGCTGCAATGACTTTGTACTTAATAAAACATAGTGGACCAAAACCAGCAGATGGTATGGCACCCCAAATCATCGCTGACTGTGGACACTTCACACTGGACTTCAAGTATCTTGAATTCTAGGCCTCTCCTCACTTTCTCCAGACTCTGGGACCTTAATTTCCAAATGACATGCAAAATCTGCTTTCATCTGAAAAGAGGACTTTGGTCAACTGTGTAATGCTCCAGTTCCTTTTCTACCTAGCCCAGGTAAGACACTTCTGTTGTTGTCTCTGGTTCAGGAGTGGCTTGACACTAGGAATGCAACACTTGTAGCCCATTTCCTGGACACGTCTGCGTGTGTGGTGGCTCTCGATGCACTCGATGATTGAGTCCAGCCTCAGTCCACTTCTTCTGAAGCTCCCCCATGTCCTTGAATCTTCTTTGCTTGACAATCTTCTCAAGGCTACAGTCATCCTTGTTGATTGTGCACCTTTTCCTACCACACTTTGCCCTTCCATTCAACTTTCCATGAATATACTTTAATGAATACAGCACTCTGTGAACAGCCAGCCCTTTAAGCAATGATCTTCTGTGGCTTACTATCCTTATGGAGAGTGTCAGTGAGTGTCTTCTGGACAACCGTCAAATCAGCAGTCTTCCCCATGATTCTGATAGTGTATACTGTACATAACTGGGAGATTTGTGGTAGATATACTGCATAAAAAGTGAATTACTCAAATTGGAAATGAAATATTCTAATGTTTTGAGATACGCTTTTTCAATGTTTTTGAGCTGTAGGCCACAATTATCAAAATTAAAATAGAAAAACACATGGAACATTTTTGTGTACATGTAATGAGTCTAAAACATATACACTTTTCATTTCCTGAAGTAACTTGCAAAAAATATTTAACGTTTTCATTATGTTCTGTTTCTTTTAGATGCACCTGTACTATCAATGAGCAATGAATCAGTGGCCAAAGGGTTTTGGCAAATTGTTTTACTAAACATAGTAAACTATTTGGAATGATCCACATATTTACAAGCTTCCTCTTTTCAATGATTAATTTTTCTCTCTTATTTCTCTCTTTTTATGGCTTCCCACTTCCATCTTTGTATATTTTTGTGCTTTTTAAAATATATCTTTTTTCCTGATTAAAATGATCTATGTTCTTAAGAGTGTTTACTGGAAATAAGCTATACTGTACATAAGACATAAGAGTTTAAGTACACAAGAGTTTGAGAACAAGAAAAACTCTTTTATGTAGGAAAAAGTTTCACATTTTTCTTTGGGTTTATTTCTCTATTGACAGACAATGCTTATGACCCAGATGTCAGTGCAAAACAATTGTGGATTAATAAAACAAGAATCAAAGGCAAGGACTGCCTCATCTTCATGGACAATGGAAATGGCATGGACTATGACAAGATGCACAAAATGCTGAGGTCTGGAGCACGAATTATCCTTCTGAAAGAAATTAGATAAATCAGTAATACAGTTTAACTGCACAAACAATTCACTATTCACAATTCGCTCAGTTTACTTATCACAGTGACAAAATCATTGTTTATTCATTGTTCAATCATTGCTCTCTCATTCTATCTCTCTCTCTCAGTTTAGGCTACAGTGACAAGCAAGCAGTAAGAGACCATGATCCAGTCGGTCGTTATGGTAACGGTTTTAAGTCAGGCTCTATGCGCTTGGGGAAGGATGCCATCGTGTTCTCAATGAAAGCCAACACCAAGTGTGTGGGTCTCCTGTCACAGACTTACCTCGAGAGGATAGAAGCAAAGACTGTCTTAGTGCCTATTGTCATGTTTACCAAGACAGGACAGACTGATATCCTTTACCTAGAAACAGGCTATATTTCTTAGGAATGGTGGATAGAAATATTGAACATTAAATCTATATTACAGGAGCATTTACTGCAATAGATGAAAATGATGACTTAAAAAAAAATAAAAAAGTATAATCCTTAACCTCATTGCTCACTCTGTGCTGCACTAGAGCATGGAGAGAGTCTTAGTGATATCCTGACACACTCTTTATTTAACACTGAGGCAGAACTGCTGTCTGAGTTCACAGTTATTGAAAAACTGTGCACCAACTCAAGTGGAACCTGCATCATCATTTGGAACCTAGACAGGTGAACATACATATAGTTAATTTAGTTTACTGTAGTTTTAAAAATGGGAACTCTGTTTAGATCAAGAGTGTGAGAGAAAACTGGAATTACATTTTATTTTAGAAGCAAACTGTAATATAGTTATACTGTTTCTATTGAGCAATACAGTATAATTATATAAATTTGACATGTCACTTAAAATGTGCTGCAAACATCTTTTGGACAGGGTAGCCTACCTTATTTTGCTAAAATGCTGAAGGCTTAGAACAAATTTCTGGGCAAATTTCTGGCCATACTTCTGAAGGCTAAAAACAAATTTTCTTGTAAGAAATGATACCATAAATCCTTAATCTGTTTTCTCCTCCAATTATTCTGCTGCAGAGAATTAGAATTTGATTTCATGAAGGACCCCAAAGACATCCGGATCTCTGATGATGTGTACAAGAATTTCAGGGAGCCAAACAAGCGTCAGACTCAGGATAGCATGTCAGTGCCTGAGAGTGACTATTCACTACGGGTGAGAATTTAATCAGAAAACATTATATGAATATTAAGTTGTAAGAGTTCACTGGCTAAGCACACTTACATAAGAGTGGTCATTTCAGATAGAAAGGTTTTATGATTGTTACCATTGTCATAGATATATTTAAATTAATTATAAATTAATTTATAATTAAATTAACATCTGGACACATGGATCTAAGTACGAGTTGTATATTTTACAATCCAAAACATATGGTTAATTCTCGTCAAACAGAGAACATTAGACAAAAAAAATGAAAAAGGGGTCAGTCAATATCAAAGTGAAATGAGAAATTGGAAATCAAAAAAGAAAATAATTGGCAAAATATCACAAGGAGTAATGGAGAGTGATCAGGTAGATGTCTGCTCACTACTGTTAAAATAGCATCTTTTATAATGAGGCATGTGATTGAATTAACCAATCACATTTAAAATATATTTAAAATTATATGAATACACCTATTGTGAAGTGATTCTCAATAATCCCAAATAATAGATCAGCCATTTAAGGGGTATGTAGATCAGGTTATTTGTTATGGTAACACTTGCACAACCAGGCAGTGGTGGGCAAAGTACACCTCTCCTGTACTTAAGTATTGAAAGTATCCTAGTAAAAGTCCAGTTAACTTTATTCTAAGTCAAGAAGCACAAGGGGAGCATCAGTGGCTGCATAATAGCAGGATATGAGATCAATTAGGTTATCCTGTTAGAATTTATGGTCTATTTAAAGGATAGTAACAAATTAAAAGCTGATAAAACACTTTACTATGTAGATGATTAAATTACACTTTTGTTTGTTTGTGTGTGTGTGTCAGCTTTTTTCACAGCACAGGTATTTGTGCATAGGCTGTACATAAAAAAGGACCCTTATATAAAGATGGGGTCTGTAGAAAATAGTAAGTACACATTCAGCATTGGTGGCTCAGTGGTAGGGGTTTTTCGCCTATCATGCGGAAGGCCCGGGTTCAATTCCCAGCCACTGGATGCAGTGCTGGTCCCAAGCCTGGAAAAATGGGAGGGTTGCGTCAGGAAGGGAATCCGGTGTAAAACGTTCGGAACAGCCGAAAGCAATAACTATGCTTTGGTGTGTGAAGGACAATTACAGTATTTGTGCAGTAATCTTGTTCTGATATACATAGAAAATATATACAGTGGGGCAAAAAAGTATTTAGTCAGCCACCAATTGTGCAAGTTCTCCCACTTAAGAAGATGAGAGAGGCCTGTAATTTTCATCATAGGTACACTTCAACTATGAGAGACAGAATGAGAAAAAAAAAAATCCAGAAAAATCACATTGTCTGATTTTTAAAGAATTTATTTGCAAGTTATGGTAGAAAATAAGTATTTGGTCAATAACAAAAGTTCATCTCAATACTTTGTTATATACCCTTTGTTGGCAATGACAGAGGTCAAACGTTTTCTGTAAGTCGCCACAAGGTTTTTACACACTGTTGCTGGTAGTTTGGCCCATTCCTCCATGCAGATCTCCTCTAGAGCAGTGATGTTTTGGCGCTTTCGCTGGGCAACACGGATTTTCAACTCCCTCCAAAGATTTTCTATGGGGTTGAGACCTGGAGACTGGCTAGGCCACTCCAGGACCTTGAAATGCTTCTTACAAAGCCACTCCTTCATTGCCCGGGCGGTGTGTTTGGGATCATTGTCATGCTGAAAGACCCAGCCACGTTTCATCTTCAATGCCCTTGCTGATGGAATTTTTACTCAAAATCTCACGATACATGGCCCCATTCATTCTATCCTTTACACGGATCAGTCGTCCTGGTCCCTTTGCAGAAAAACAGCCCCAAAGCATGATGTTTCCACTCCCATGCTTCACAGTAGGTATGGTGTTCTTTGGATGCAACTCGGCATTCTTTCTCCTCCAAACACGACAAGTTGAGTTTTTACCAAAAAGTTCTATTTTGGGTTCATCTGACCATATGACATTCTCCCAATCCTCTTCTGGATCATCCAAATGCTCTCTAGCAAACTTCAGACGGGCCCGGACATGTACTGGCTTAAGCAGGGGGACACGTCTGGCACTGCAGGATTTGAGTCCCTGGCGGTGTAGTGTGTTACTGATGGTAGCCTTTGTTACTTTGGTCTCAGCTCTCTGCAGGTCATTCACTAGGTCCCCCCATGTGGTTCTGGGATTTATGCTCACCGTTCTTGTGATCATTTTGACCCCACGGGGTGAGATCTTGCGTGGAGCCCCAGATCGAGGGAGATTATCAGTGGTCTTGTATGTCTTCCATTTTCTAATAATTGCTCCCACAGTTGATTTCTTCAAACCAAGCTGCTTACCTATTGCAGATTCAGTCTTCCCAACCTGGTGCAGGTCTACAATTTTGTTTCTGGTGTCCTTTGACAGCTCTTTGGTCTTGGCCATAGTGGAGTTTGGAGTCTGACTGTTTGAGGTTGTGGACAGGTGTCTTTTATACTGATAACGAGTTCAAACAGGTGCCATTAATACAGGTAACGAGTGGAGGACAGAGGAGCCTCTTAAAGAAGTTACAGGTCTGTGAGAGCCAGAAATCTTCTTTTTTGTAGTTGACCAAATACTTATTTTCCACCATAACTTGCAAATAAATTTTTTAAAAATCAGACAATGTGATTTTCTGGATTTTTTTTTCTCATTCTGTCTCTCATAGTTGAAGTGTACCTATGATGAAAATTACAGGCCTCTCTCATCTTTTTAAGTGGGAGAACTTGCACAATTGGTGGCTGACTAAATACTTTTTTGCCCCACTGTATATAAATGAAATTTTATTTAGTGACTGGTCAAATATCAACCTGTTCTACTGAAGCGTTTGTGCTCGCTTCATTTAATGTTTGCTGTGCTGCAATCGGACAACAGCTTTTCTTCTTTATTTTTTGATGTGAGAGATATGGGATAATGTAGAGGAAGTAAAAAGTTTAAAAAATGTTTATACATTAGTAAAGTACAGATACTGGAAAAAGATACTTAAGTACAGTAATGAATTACATTTACTTGGTTACTGCCCACCACTGGAACCAGGTAACAGGTTCTTTTTCACCTGCACTTTTCTATTTCATGTTCATCTGCATTTTGTTTCAGCATTTTAACAGGGGTGTGAACACTTTTTATATCCACTGTATATGGTAGTGAGAAATGTGTGTGATTCGATATGCAGGTGAGTGAGAATGTGCTAACTAAATTGAACTGAGGTTTTGCAGCAGCTCTTTCTCAAATTTTCAGGTGCACTTTCAAAATTAAATTTAACCTCTATCAATGTATAGTCAAATCAAATTGTTCATGTTTCTCATGATTCAGGCATACTGTAGAATCCTGTACCTAAATCCAAGAATGGAGATTATCCTTCAAGGGCAGAAGGTGGAAGCTCAGTCTATAACAACAACTCTAGCAAAGGTCCGTACGGACACATACAGACCTGAGTGTTTGGTATCCTTGTACTAAATATTAAAGCACAAGAATGTAAACATATAATCTAATGATATAGTAAATAATTTAAATGTTTTAATTGTCATGATCCTTAAGTCTTTGTCTCAGAAAAAAAAAATAACAATCACATTTGGCTACAACAAAAAGAACATGGAGCATTACGGATTGATGATGTACCACAAAAACCGTCTCATCAAAGCCTATGTGCTTGTCCCCTGCCAGCGCAAGGTAAAGACCACCCAGTTTGTTTAATGTTTAGTGCTTTATATCTCTTCGAACATCTGTATATTGGAACAGAATTGGGAGGAGAACAAGTTAAACAGATAAACACAGATGGGATGATATAGAATAAATACAGAACTACAGTTGGGTCCAAAATTGCATTAAATTAGAAAAGAATTATTATTTACTAGTCTCACACTTTTGGACTCTACTATATATAGAGGTAGATTAATTAAAAATGAGGAAAACGAAAAAATGAATTGTGCATAAATTACGATTGTTACTTAGAACACCAGATCAGTGAAATACTTTATTGGTCAGGATCAGTGGGTGTCCACTTTAGCACATTTGTGTAGTAGTTGTCCAGGAAACAATTCTGGTGGGAATTCTTAAAAAATAGTTTAATTATTAATGAAATATCACAAATAATTGTACTTAAGCACAAGTAACCCAATCTGCAAAACTATTTATACTGATAAGCCATACCATTAAAACCACCTGCATAATAATGTGTAGGTCCCCCCTGTGCCCCAATGCATTTCTGGCCCGTGAAAACATGGACACCACAAGGCCTTGGAAGGTGTGTTGTAGAATTTGGTACCAAGATGTTAGAAGCAGATCCTTTAAATTAAATCCTTTTAATTAATTTAATTAATTATTTAAATTATCCGTGGCATGTCCATGGATCAGATCGGTTTATCCAGCAAATCCGACAAATGTTTGATTGGACTGAGGCCAAGTCAACACCATGGACTATTCGTTATGTTCCTAAAACTGTTCTTGAGCACTTTTTTGCAATCTAGAAGGGAGCATTATTACTTGAAAAGTGCCATTGATGATGATTGTTATTCACTTCAACTCTCAGTGGATTTAATGTTATGGCTGATCGGTGTATATCAGAGGCTTTCAGTATGCAATAGAATACATGATCAGATTTAGTTCAAGTGTAAGTTTATGAAGTAAGCAAAATAAAATGTTACTCTTAAAACTCTTAAATAAAAACTCTTTTATTCAAGATATTTACAGTGTGTATGTTCTGTTCCCAGACTAAGCACACAGGATATGGAGTTATTGGGGTTATAGAGTGTAACCACCTGAAACCAATTCACAATAAGCAGGACTTTGAGGATTCTCAAGAGTACAGGTGTGTTTGCATAAAATGTTCAGACAATCTACAACTTTCAGGAGGTCAGGAGTTGTGCAGGAATTATCTATAAACACAGGGTTGAATATATTACAGTATACAGTATGAGTATTATCTGCTATTTTAGATTGGGTTTTTATTTATTTATTTTATTTTTTTATCATTGATGTAAGTAAGGATGCTTTTTTGTGTCTGTGCAGGAACACTATGAAGAATCTAAATAATAAACTTGAGGATTATTGGACAAATAACTGTTATAGTTACCAAGCCTTTAACCGTGCTGAGAATACTGAGTAAGTTTCAAAATGCCCTCTCTCTTCAACAATTACAGTAATGTTCAGTATAAATCTATTAAGGTCTTAAATTACTATGGACCCAAATCAGATATTACAGATTTCCAGTTTTCCTATTACAACAAAATGCTTGCTGATACAGGTATGCGTAAAAGGCCACACTGATTAACATAGGTCCATATGTACATAAACATTCATACATGAATGTGTGGACATACTTTCTTTTGTTGTTCTACAACCCGATCTATAAATATTTCGATATTGACAATTTTTGCTATCTACCACAGTCATTTGAAGGCAGATTGAACTGATAAAAGTGATGAAGTATTGATCAGTGTCCTGCTGTTGTACCGAGCCTTTCATTGTTTGCCTGCCATTGATTGTGTTTGACCCTGTTTTCTTTTTTCTTAGTTTTAGCCACCTATGTGTCTGATTTGATGTTATAATTATTTTGAATGTAAAATGTGTTGTAATTTCTACACTGTTCATGTGATTTGGATGTAAATCTGTGCACTTTGATCACATATTAATTTAAAGTCCTATATACTTTAGTATGCAGCTAAAATAACAACAACATTCTCACTGTCCATTTATGGATCTAATTTTTTGTGTGTTTTGAACAGGGAGAGAACCGGGAAGCTGCAGCGGAAGAAGAGAAAGCAGGTGAAGTCAGTCTGATTGAACAAGGTTTATCAGGACATGTACTGTATTTTTTATTACCTCTGTGCAGATCAAGAAAAAAACACTGCTCATTGAGATGCCTTTTGTAAATAGGCTAGCTAGGTTTTGTGCCATGAATCATCTTTAGCAAAAAGAGGGACTATTTTTCATGGGTGTAACAATGTTGTGTATAATTCCAGAGCTTTGCAAAACTGTCAAACAAGACAATGAAAATCTACACCAGGTTACATATGTAACAATTCCCTGAAAAGGGAATGAGACCCTGCGTCAAGGCTGATGCTATGGGAAGACTTCTATGTGAAAGTTGTGTTTGAAGCTGTGTGAAATCATGCTGATTTATCAGCTTGGGTAGGTCATGTGACAAAGCGGAGCACGCCAGCAAGACAATAAAAGGGCATCTACGTCACATTACTCCAGCTTCTACTTGTCTGAAAGAAACATGAATGGAAGCCCGGGGTGTGGCTAGCAACACAGCATCTCATTCCCTTCTCATTCCCTTCTGTAGTTCGCTTACAAGGGAACTCAACACTGTCTCGAAGGTCATGAAAAAGCACAAACAAGCAAGGAGCAGAGCATCATTAGCCCTGTAAGACATAGGACTACCGCAGCACAAATATGCTGGAGGGGAATGCCCCTAGCCAGAGTGCGGGACAAGGTGATACACCTACTGGAGTGAACTGTAATCCCTAGAGGTTAAGCCACACAGCACACCTCATCGGCCTAGGAGATAGCTTCCACTGCCCAGCACAATGTGCTGCTTGGAGACTCTGCTCTCCAGCTATGGGCAGAAGGCTTGCAGAAAGGCCAGATGGCCAGCTTATTTCAGAGCCATTTCCAGAGTCAGAAACTCCTCAGTGGCTGACTCCATTGGCTCAAAGGGGCTCGGAGAAGCCCCTCCAGGACCACTGAGAGGTCCCAGGAGGGGAGACACAGTCTGCATAAAAAGCCTCAGCTGCGTGGCACCACGCAGAAGAAGAGAGACCAGAGAACAGGCACGTGACTTGCATGGCTGCCACATATACCACAATGTGGAGGGTGATAGGCCCTCAAAGTGGCATGGCACTGAACTAACAGGTCAGTGAACTAGATCCTGATGATGCCGATTACATCAGAGTCAAAAGTTCAAAATAATGTCCACAACCTTGGTTGAGAGAATGTAATCTAGGAGCTGGTACCCCTCTGGGGCCAGACCAGAGGTTCTAAATCTCAGTTCGGGGGTGGAGAATGGGAATCTCACAAGGAACACTGTCCAGAAGGGAAATGAAAAGGCCACAGGGGACAGTGGGTCAACTCCTCAGAGGTGAACATAGCCTCTTCCACCTGGCCAAAAATTGCATTGTGTATTTCACTGCCTATGAGTGGAGATGCTGCCTGCCTCAGCAGGAAGTCTGCTTCTTATCATGTGCTCTGAAGTGTAATTCACTCTCAGTGAGAGAAATCTGGCCTCTACCTAGATCTGGTGCACCAACCTGAACAGAGGGTGCAAACACAGACCACCCTAATGATTGATGAAGGGAACCACCAAAGAAAGCCCCTGAGTTCAAGGAGAAAGTGTTTCAGCACTAGAAACACAGCCCCCATCTTCAGGCAATCTGTGTGGCATGAGAGACCGGAGCTCTCCTAAATGCCATGGGCAGGGCGGCCATCTGGGGCCACTCCCCAACCCGAGAGGGGGGCATCTGTTGAAAGAGTCTTGAGAAAATGACATGCCCCAAGAGTGGGACCCAAGGTGAGAAACCAGGGTCTGTCCACATAAGAAGGGTACAAAGCTTGTGACATGTAACCCTTGTGACCCTGAAAACCCCTACTCCTGAGACAGAGTTGAAACGATCTCATGTGTAGCAAACCCAAAGGAATAGCTTTCGCCGTTACAGTCATGAGCCTAGCACCCTTTTAGCCTGAGTGGCAGAGAGGCACTGGTCTATTTCAATTTTAAGGTCAGACCTTTATGGCAGAAAGGATGGAATCCCCCCAAGAGAGAAACAGACGTTCCCGCATTGTGCAATGCTAGCCTTCTTTTCCTGCCTCAGCAGGCCAGGTTGATCGTTTAGCAGGTTAGATCAGTACAATTGCAAAACTGTTATTGTGTGCAGCACCACACCGGCTTAACCTGCAGGATTGTAGGCCTTCCCTATTAGGCCGATGTGGCATGACAGGGCCTCAGTGGAAATGCAGACTTTCTCCATGCAGCCTGCAAGGGGAGAGATATGCTGCAAGCGTCTCTTCAACCCTAGGCATCGCCGCATACCCATGTTCATTAAGGCCAACAATGGCTGAATAGTCAGCAGTGGCTGAGGAGAACAATAGAAGAATAAGGATTATTCCACAACCTCAACACCTCAGTGTGGAGGTCTGGGGGGAAAAAAGGGAGATGCCTGAATGGAGGTGGAAGGCGGGGTGAAGTTAATCAGGGATTGTTAAGCTCACAGAGGACACCACTAACCTTTCATCATGGCAATCTAAGCTAAGCTTAGCAACAGCACATGTGATCACTTCCAGGAGCTTTTTGAACACCACAGAACGTGATGGGATGTGGGACTCGAGCTACGCGGCACGAGCGCTTGGCAGGAAATACAAGCAAGTGAATTCAGAATGAGTTTAGCGACAGCACAAGAAACTCAACAGCACGAACACCGTTAATTTCTTTCTTTTAAGAAGCCATTCAGTGGCATACTGCTCATCATCGCCCACTTTAAGCTCCTCAGAGTCCGATGAAGAAAATAATAATTCCGCATTCAGGTCGGAAGAAATCGCAAAGCGAGCTCCCGGAGCTGAAGCGGGGAAAGCCAAGTCGGGAGAGAGGGCGGGAGAGAGGGCAAGAGAAAGGGAAACACTCGTCTCTTGTTCCATCTTCACTAACTCGACCTGCAAGACTCATGATCTAAGCCGGTGTGCTGCCTCAGCAGATGCAGGACCAGAGTCATGAGGCGCAGGTGCTTGGCTGGAGAAAAGGGCCAAGCGAGAGTGGAGTTTACAGAGAGGAAAAGTTTCACAATGCACTCAGTCTGCTCCCTCGAGAGCCACACGTGCACGCTCCTCTATCAAACAAACAATGCAGAAAAAGTGTGAGTCATCTCCTGTAATGTAGCGGGGCACGAATGCACGCGCTTTCTGAACTTGCTTGCCATCTTTCCTAATCTTTTATATATAACTTCTTTTTTCCCTAGTCTTGACAGAGAGGACATACAATTGACACAAACATACACAGAGCGCTTCTGGAAGACAAAGGAACTGGAGTACTGTGACGTAGATGCCCTTTTATGGTCTTGCTGGTGCGCTCCGCTTCATCACATGACCTACCCGAGCCAATAAATCGGAGTGATTTCACACAGAACAACACATCTTCCACATAGAAGCGTTCCCATAGCATCAGTCATGATGCAGCGTCAAGTTCCCTCAAAAGGGAGCTTCTTTTCTGTATTCATCTTTAGCCATTGCAGTTGAGATGTATGAGATTGGTATGATAATCTGAGGAAACAATTAATCCCTACCATCCACCAAATTATGTCTGGTCATAGGAGTAATTGTGTGGGTTGCTGTGAAATGTTTTTACACAATGAGCCCCAGGATTCTTTTCTTTTACCAAGTCAAGTGTCACTGTTCAGTGGATTGACTCAATGAACAGAATGTTGTTTTGCTGAAGAAAGGGTGCACATTAATATGAGCATTTTGATGTTTTGTAGCCAGAAAGTTTTCCAGCAAGACATTGATCCTAAGCTGTTCAAAGTTGTAAGAAAATGGTTTACAAAAAGCCCCGACCTGTATCCCATAGAAAAAATATGGCTGAGCAAGCAAGCCTACAAACCTGACAGATATACACCAATTCTGTCATAAGGAATGAGCAAAGAAAAGCTTATGGAAGGCTGATCTAAGTGTTTGAATCAAGCAACGAAAAGGAATTTCGATCATATTCTAACTATGTGTAAAAACATTTGAGTCACTAAAAATGTGATATAGTAAATAAATCATTTTAAATGATGGAAACCATATGGATACCCAAATTGACTTCAGGCAGTAAAGTATATGAAATATGTGGAGTTAAGAAAAACTGAGGTCAAATATATCTGGCACCCTTTCTTCAGCAAAAACAGGATATTGTTTTGCAGAAGAAAGGGTGCACATTAATATGAGCATTTTGAAGTTATACAATTATACATAATTAGACTGTGAAATATGCAAATAAGTTTAATCTAACAGAACTGACAAGGTGTTCATCTAGAATGTGTCATGTCAGAGAAAAGGAAGATATAATATACAGTGGGGCAAAGAAGTATTTAGTCAGCCACCAATTGTGCAAGTTCTCCCACTTAAAAAGATGAGAGAGGCCTGTAATTTTCATCATAGGTACACTTCAACTATGAGAGACAGAATGAGAAAAAAAAAAAAAACAGAAAATCACATTGTCTGATTTTTAAAGAATTTATTTGCAAGTTATGGTGGAAAATAAATATTTGGTCAATAACAAAAGTTCATCTCAATACTTTGTTATATATTCATTCTTTCCTTTACACGGATCAGTCGTCCTGGTCCCTTTGCAGAAAAACAGCCCCAAAGCATGATGTTTCCACCCCCATGCTTCACAGTAGGTATGGTGTTCTTTGGCTGCAGCTCAGCATTCTTTCTCCTCCAAACACGACAAGTTGAGTTTTTACCAAAAAGTTCTATTTTGGTTTCATCTGACCATATGACATTCTCCCAATCCTCTTCTGGATCATCCAAATGCTCTCTAGCAAACTTCAGACGGGCCCGGACATGTACTGGCTTAAGCAGGGGGACACGTCTGGCACTGCAGGTTTGAGTCCCTGGTGGCGTAGTGTGTTACTGATGGTAGCCTTTGTTACATTGGTCCCAGCTCTCTGCAGGTCATTCACTAGGTCCCCCCGTGTGGTTCTGGGATTTTTGCTCACCGTTCTTGTGATCATTTGGGGTGAGATCTTGTGTGGAGCCCCAGATCGAGGGAGATTATCAGTGGTCTTGTATGTCTTCCATTTTCTAATAATTGCTCCCACAGTTGATTTCTTCACACCAAGCTGCTTACCTATTGCAGATTCAGTCTTCCCAGCCTGGTGCAGGTCTACAATTTTGTTTCTGGTGTCCTTTAACAGCTCTTTGGTCTTGGCCATAGTGGAGTTTGGAGTCTGACTGTTTGAGGTTGTGGACAGGTGTCTTTTATACTGATAACGAGTTCAAACAGGTGCCATTAATACAGGTAACGAGTGGAGGACAGAGGAGCCTCTTAAAGAAGAAGTTACAGGTCTGTGAGAGCCAGAAATCTTGCTTTTTTGTAGGTGACCAAATACTTATTTTCCACCATAATTTGCAAATAAATTCTTTAAAAATCAGACAATGTGATTTTCTGGATTTTTTTTTCTCATTCTGTCTCTCATAGTTGAAGTGTACCTATGATGAAAATTACAGGACTCTCTCATCTTTTTAAGTGGGAGAACTTGCACAATTGGTGGCTGACTAAATACTTTTTTGCCCCACTGTATTATACAAAAATACATGTAATTTATCAACATAAATAGGTGTTAATGGTATTTACAGATTCAGAATTATAGACAGCTTGGGACCCAATTTTATAATTATATATACATAGTTTCCAATCTGTCTCCATCTTTCATTCACATGTGCTTTTTTTTCTTATCAAGAGCCTTGTGAATCCAAGGCCATCCATGCCTGTGACACCCAGACCTTCTGATGATACTTCTGTTGCCATTCTGGACACATCTATATCTACTACTCCTAAAAGGTACTGTAGTCACTCCTTCTGTCTCATGGTTTTTCATGATAACATGACATTATAAGTGCCTGAAAGATTTTATTTCACATTTATTTCAGGAAGAAAGAACTGGACCTGAGTCGAGAGAAATCAGAGAAAAAAGCTAGAAGAAAATGTTTTGACAAAAACATTCCAGAACTTCCTGCCTTGATCAGTAGTGATTCTTCTACACCAGACTATAAAGACTTTCCATCAGATGATAGTGATGTGTTTTCAATGAGTTTGAGTGATCAACAGACGTTTAAATCGATAGATTCTGGTTTTTTGGACCAGCAAAATGCCAAAGTGCTGTACCTGCAGGTAATGGAGGCATCAAGGCAGCTCCAAGATAAGCTAAGAGAGCTGAAAAAAGTGCTAAAGACAGAGGTGAGTGTCTAAATTGGCTGCATTTTATATTGTGTGTCCAAACTAATTAAATTAAGTTTAAATATAAATACAATTGTTATGATGTTTTATGTCTTATTACTGTAATTGTTGTCTGTCCCTCCATGTACAAAGGAAGTGGAAACAAAGATGGATAGTCTAGAGTATGAGAAGTTTACAAACTGCTGTGAGAGCCTGCAGAAAGATTTAGAAGGAATTAAAATAGAAATTGAAAAGGTGAAGGTAACTGACGAAGATTATGCAGCGCCTCTAAAAGAAGCCTCCAACCCAGGGAGAGAAAAAGATTCACAATTTCAGAAATGGAAGGATGAGACACAAGACATATCAGAAAGGTCAGTGAGGACACAGAGATAATAACATACAATCACTGTAAGAGCTCTGTTTTTGAAATACAGTTTAAGAGTTACAAAATTCAGATATGATCAGCTTAATATTTTATAGAATTATATAGTTTGTACAGTTTATGCATAATTCTCTAGATAACATACTATAGGTTTTCTGGCAAGTAAGACAAAAGCAATGGTTCTGACCTGCACAATTACTCAAATGAAGTGACTCATACAGAGTTTCTTTTCTTTTCAGCCTCAGGTTTAGAGAACTCAGACAAAGAATGGAACGTCTCTTGGTCACCTTTGTTCCAGCTCTGGACCTTGAGAAGGTCATCAATCAGATTCTCAGTCATGATATAGATGAGATCTCCACTACAGATTTATCATTTGGTTGGTAAATTGAATTAATTATTGTCAATTTATTGTACTGTTTTTCTCAGTGCATTTAAGTACAAAACATCTGTGTGCAGTGTAGGCAGCTATTGCCTTATTATTTGGGACCCATAGACCCCAAAATTACACAAATTACAAAAATTAAGCTTTTTTCCCCTGTGAAAATCTATTCAGCTTGGCATTGGCTTGTATGTTTAATATACAGTATATGTGCATATGTGTATGTGTGTATATATAGAGAAAGATACACACACACACACACACACACACACACACACACACACACACACACATATACAAGCTGCTGTTTGAGGGTCAGAGGGATTGGCATGATTCTGGGTTTCTGCCAAAGATGCAAAGATGCATGTACCTAAACCCTCGCATACACATGAAGAACATGTGCAACTCCACACAGACAGTAACCGAAGCTCATGATTAATTATTTTTCTGTTTTGTTTCCCTTTGCATGTGGCTTTTATGGAATGTGAAGGAAAAGGCAATTGCACAATATCTACAGAGCACTCTCACACCAATTATGTAAGTCTCCCAGATTTACATATTTAATTATTCAATAGTATCAGAATTAAAAAAAATATTATTGCTTGGTATTTTGTTTTAGAATCTAAATGTAATGCTATTTTTATATACAACTAAAGCAGAATGTTTACATACACATAAGCTAAATATATTCAGTTTTAATTTGCCACAACTCCACACATTTCATTACCCTACCTAATTAGGGTATCTGCTTTTTCAGGTCAGGGATAATTATAGACAGATTTATTTCACTAAAATGGCCTTCCTTTAGAATATTTAGCCCTGGATACCATGGGACAATCAAAGAAACTCAAAATTACACGATCAGTTCCTCCTTTGGCACAATTTCTAAACAACTGAAGGTATCACAAATAATATAGTAAAAAAAAGTATTTTAATATAGTAATAAAAATATAAAAATATTAGTTTGAGATTTGATTGAAATTTTTACTGTACTGTTTAATGTGCTGTTTGAGCATAATAATCAGCACTATGTAAGCACTATGTATGAGGAATAAAAGTAAGGCTTTTAAAATGAACATTAATATCCTAACTCAGAAGCATGAAGGTGGAAACATCTTTTTTGTGGGTATTTCTTTCTGAAAAAGAGACAAGTGCACTTCAGAAAATAGATGATATCATGAGGAATACAGAAATACTGAAACAACATCTAAAGACATCAGCCAGAACGTTGGTCAGCAGGACACTGATCCTAAGCTGTTCAAAGTTGTAAGAGAATGGTTTACAAAAAAGCCCTGACCTGAATCCCATAGAAATAAAGTATGGCTGAGCAAGGAGGCCTACAAACCTGACATGTATACACCAGTTTTGTCATAAGGAATGAGCAAAGAAAAGCTTATGGAAGGCTACTCTATATGTTTGAATCAAGCAACGAAAAGGCAATTCGATTCTAAGTACATGTAAATTTTTGAGTCACTAAACATATGATATAGTAAATAAATCATTTTAAATGATATAAACCACATGGATACCCAAATTGACTTCAGTAAAGTAAATGAAATATGTGGAGTTATGAAAAACTGAGGTCAAATGTATCTTGAGTGTCTAGGTATATGTCACCTTTTGGCCTCAACTGTACTTATAGAGTCCCCACATATTTCAGCCCACTGGCTCCAGAATAAATTTTAACCTATGTGAGTTTATGCAATATTCTTGTAAATAGATGCTGCAGTGTACTTTTCCTCTTTTCAACAGCACTCAGCAGCCACAGATGTATTCACTCCTGAACTAGTTCAACAATGTGCTGCCAGTGGTGCATACAGGTACCATATGGATATATTTTATTCTGTCCTAAACAATAATGAACATATTTGTTTACTTTACTCTTGCATGTTTTTTTGGGCAACATTACAAAATAAAAACACAGTCATTTATGTGTTTTCTTCTACAGGTTTCTGTGCTCTAATGCTGGTGTGTTTTCTTGTAAAATGACCAACATTTTGTTTGACATGAAAAGAAGTGGGGAAGTGTTGTACACAGTAGAGTCCTGGGATAATAGTCAGTTGGAGGGCATGGGCCAGTTCAAGCCTGCCGGACCCCTGTATAACATTGACTTCTCTGAAGATTCAATTCTTTATCTGCACCTTCCACACTGTGAGATACACACTGGTAAGTTAATTTTGGGTTATAATGTAATGATTATAATTAACCTAATAAAATAGAAATACAGAGTTATGTGTGAGAATGAACACTGTTACAGTAATATAACTAAAACATTTGTTGCATCCTCATAAAAAGTGGGAAGGCAGTTTTTTCCTCTTTTTACCTATTCATGTTTAAAAATGGTGTACATAGATCAGCCATAGCATTAAAACCATTGGCGGTTTAAGTGAATAACATTGTGTAGCAAGTTCTGATGATTCAGGAAAGAGGAAACTGGATGCAGGCATAAAGATCAGTAAGATCTTCTATTTTTTTTACACACACACACACACACACACACACACACACACACACACACACACACACGTGATCGATTGTTAAAACTCACTTCTCTTGGCACTTCTACAGACCCCCACCACCTGACTCAGGTCAGAGTGCTGTCTGGCCTACAGCCAATTCCCCCAGCTGGGAGAGGAATTTTGCCCCAGCCATCTACACCTATGGCCTGTGGACCACCTCAAACTGAAATGGCTGAAATGCCAGATACCTACAAGTGACCCACCATTGGCCTCTTTCTTGTGGTGGAGATATTGGAGCGGTTCATGGTCCAAATAGAGAGTGCATGGTCCACACAGAAAGGCCTATCTCAGCATGTAGTAGAGGAGGGTGAGGACTGCCCATTTAATGACACTCCAGACACTCCTTCTCCGCCATGTTGAATCTCACACCAAGAGCTTGTGAGTGATGTACAGCACAGGGTTCTCCTGTCCCTCTATGGCCCCCAGACTATTGTCTCATGCATCTGTCTGTCAGAGAAATGTAAAGATGGTGCACCACAGAGTGCATTTTTTATCACTATGAAAGACTGTTGGTATGATCTGGCAGTACATTATAGTGAGATCAGTCAGTGGACTGGGGGCTAATAAATAATTAGGCTTGGCCAGTGAGGCTGCCCCTGGACTATATTCACTATAACAGAGAATAGTCATTAGTACACTTTTGGCACAGGTGTGTGATCCTTACCACTCCCTACCCCCAGCTCCACCGTCCATTCACAAACCAGCATTCAACCACTCCCTTGCTTCCACACACCTTGTTAAAGTGGCACTTGTCAAGGGGGGGTACTTTATATTACACAGCAAGTATCAAATTGTAATTGCTAGAGGACTGTCAGAATATCTCTAAAACTGCTCCCAAGGCTCAATGTTGAGCGCCTGGAAGAGCTACTACAGAACAAATTGCTGTGAAGGTTAATTTTGGGAATAATAGAAAGGTCTCAGAACACAGTGCATCAAAGCGTACATAGCTGCAGACTGGTCAGAGTGCCTATGCTACCCACTGTCCACTTCTGAAATTGGCTACAATGGGCCTGTGAGCATCAGAACTGGACCATGGAGCAATGGAAGAAGGTGGTTTGATCTGAGAAATGCACACTTGCAAGAAATGTGTGAAGGGCAGTATTCATAGTGTTGACTTGGCCTTGAAATTCCCCAGATCTCAATTTGTTCAAGCATCTGTGGGATGTTCTGGAAAAACAAATCTGATCCATGGTGGCACCATCTTGCAACTTACAGGTTTTAAAGGATCTGCTGCTAATGTTTTGGAGCCATATACCATAGCACACCCTCTGAGGTATTGAGTCCATGCCTCAGTGGATCTGAGCTACTTTGGAGACACACGGGAGCTACAAATACTTTGCAGGCAATTTTAATGTTATGCCTGTCTGCATATATGTGCTTGTTATGTAATCTGTGCACGATATTGTAAAATATGATCCAAATGATCTAAAAAGTTATGATCATATATATGCCTAATAAGCTGTTGGTTCTCTGCATACTTCCAAAACAGCTTCAACCCACTGAGCCATGACTTTAGCAGCAGCTCCTTTAAGTCCTGTAAGCTGTGAAATGGAGCTGGCATAGTTTTCCAGAACATCCCATACATGCTGAATCGGAATGAGATCTGGGTATTTGAAAGCCAGTGCAGCACCTTGAACTGTTCATGTTTCTCAGACTATTCCTGAACAATGTGTGAAATATACATTATTCTGCTGAAAAAGACCATGGCCATCTGCAAAATACCATTTCCATTAAGTAGTGTACCTGGTCCACAACCTGGTGTAGATGAATGGTATGTGTCAAAATGACATCCGCATTCACCTCCTGTTATCTGTGTCATTGTTATAAGATACACTATTCACTTTGTCTGTCTGTGTTTTGTTCATTGTTCATAATGTTTTGGTTCATTGGTGTATCTAATGACACTTTATAACATAATAATTGATAAATAACTTATTTTCCTTCTCTGGCTTATGCTTTAGGTAAAAACAAGCTTGAACTGGTTGTGGCACATATCAGTGAGGATAATGTGGAGATCATTCAGCCCCTGAATATAACAAGCACACATGTGATCTTTGAAGTTCACGGTCTCTCCATCTTTGGCCTGTTAAAAAAATGGATCTTCTCCGAAAACCCCATCAGTGCCCAAGTCCTTCTGTTCTACAAAGAAATTATTGGAAAGGAAAGGTGGAGAAAACTACACATTCATTTGTTGCCAGGAAATGTGCCAGTTGATAAGGTAATCAACTAATTTGCTTCAATCAACCTTTTACATTTTAGGTTTTTTTTCAGATGTTGTTGCTGAAAAATCTTGAAATTTCAGAAAGCGTTTTTGCTTCAGATGAACACAATCTTTCTCTTTTTTAAATTTTAAAATCCACTTCCCTGTTTTTCTTAAATATTCTTCACTTGGCCACGTAGGTACAGAAAAAACATCAGAGCAACACATATATTCAGTGCAGCTCCCTATGTCAACTGACCCCTGGTAAAAAATACAGACCACTCTGTGAGCCTTATGTATCCCAGCCAAAGGTAAACCACAATTTGGAGAATTGCGGAGAAATATTTCTTGACACATTGAAGTAGTGTGTTTAGCTATCTTTTGGTTTTCTTAGGTTGAGACATTTGGCTGTGACTTTGGACCTAACTATCACTCCACATTTGAGGTGATCCTTAATACTGAGATTGAAAATCTCACATTGGGTCTTTTGGATGAAACTGGACAGGAGGCGTGGGAACCTCGTCAGGTCTTTCTTACAGGTAACCACAGGTTCATTTTGTCAAATGCATTGGCATAGCTTTCAGCCAACCATAGCAAATCCAAAACAGTACCACAAAAATTATTCTAAGATAAAAAACAAATAATTATTAAGTCCTGGGATGTTCATACACATGTAGTAGGCTGACTTTACTATAATATTGCTTGAGGTCTCATAATATTATCTTTGCACTGAATCTTGTTTTTTTGTGTTATTTCCTCAGATGAGAGTAGAGAAGCAGTTCCAGTGGAAATGAATGAAGGTAAAAATTTCAGACTGAAATTTGTGCTCTTTTAGAGCAGATCAATGTGTGCATTGTAATATTATATTTAGATTTTGCTTTACTGACCCCTACTTATCCAATTAAAAATCTAATCAATTAAAGTCCTGACCTTCAGCAACATTCTTATGTATCACAAAACACTTAAGAATATTTTTACTTATTAAATTAAATGTCCTAATGATGAATTCTGTTCAAAGATTCCTGCAGTGTACATTATTATAATTTAATGTTAATATCTATTTTAGGTGCTGCATTTGTAGATAAACACAGAGACACACTCATACAGAGAGTTTTGCCCGTATTGGAAATAGCAGACACATTACTGACCAAGAAACACATCACAAGTGAAATGTATAATGAAATCATTGAGGCAACAACAACACAGAACAAAATGAGGATACTGTACAGATATCTTGAGTCCGGAGGAAGAGCTGTGAAAGCAGACTTCTATAAAATCCTTAAGGAGAAGCAGCCTGACTTAGTGGATGGCCTGAATGCTAGATGAAATAATGTATAGATGATCCTCAGAGGAGACTTTTACACACCATGAAATGTGAATCAACGTTAAGATCCAATGCTCCTTTCATGGATGAACATTTGATGGAAGAATTCTCCAGAAAACAAACAAATATTTATTGATATCTACAATTAAGTTAGACCTATGCACACCATCTAAATTTTATACCATTTTATATAAAAATATGTCATCCAAACATTTTTGCAAAACCTTTCCTTGACTTGGTGCTTTGTATTTCATACTTTTTGTAACATATATGGGGGCATTTATGAACACTTAACTGATATGTACATCTACAGTAAGTCTAAAGTGGACATCTGTAAAGCCTAAATAAAATGTCTGCAGTTCATTATAAAATTCTATTTTTTATCTATGTCTGTAATATTTTACTCAAGTATGCCATGGTTCCACAATTTCTTTTCAATAGCACTGTTTCAATAAATACTGGTAATTTTCGTAACGTAATTTTCAGGGCTTATTTTAATATTAAATTGTGTCAGCCATTTAAATTACATGACTTTAATGAATGATTTTATTAGCTCTTGCAGGTTTCTGTCTTTCCTATGTGGTCTTCAGTTGTAGCTAACACTAGACAGCTAGCAAACACAAGCTTTGTAGTATCTGTGTTTTAAATATAATGTGGGAAGCTCCTGGATATTAGTGGAGGGAGTCAGCAATGGGGTGGTGTGGGAGAACTCTAGAAGGTTGATCTGCATTTTGGATCTTTTGCAGAGGAAATTTTTAATATCTTCTCCTAGTGTTTCTTTAAGCAGTTTCCAATCTAATGCTCATTTTACATTCTTTGATGTCCTGTTCATGTTTTTAAAATAATAATAAAAAGTTTCAATATTTTAAAAAAAAAAAAAAAGAATTTAATAGACATAATTTCCTTGTCAATTCTTTGGCCTGGATGTGTGTACACAGATCCTCACTTCATGTTTGTTTTGCCATTCTGCTGTTTTGTCTTGTCTGTTAGAATCAAGCTGATTGTAGTAATA
This sequence comes from Hemibagrus guttatus, assembly GCA_033459395.1. Taxonomy (NCBI): domain Eukaryota; kingdom Metazoa; phylum Chordata; class Actinopteri; order Siluriformes; family Bagridae; genus Hemibagrus; species Hemibagrus guttatus. The sequence continues at coordinate 23,849,905 of JAUCMX010000006.1, forward strand.
TGTATTATTTAGTATTTTTGTTGTTCTGCCCATGTAGAGTCTGAATTTAAACAGACTTGCAAAGGGCAGAATTTACTGTCTGGCATTTTTCCCCCTCTAAACAGATATCACTGCCACTTCATTCCCGAGTTGTGTGTGTAAATAAGCCTGAATTAAACAAATATATTTAATGTTAATTCATGAGAGAAAATATCATTCTCTGTGTAGCCATTTCTCATGTAATTTGTGTTCTCATATAAAAATGTGCTTAAAATTAAATGTGTTGAATGTAAATTGGCATTTGCCCACTATCTGTTGCATGTACATGCTTGAAGAACCCCAAAGGCATAAACAGTTAAAGTACTAGGTCATAGAACAAGTTTCCCTTCAGGTCTTTTTTTCACTCTAGTAGAATTCCTGCCAAATGTAGTGAGAGACACACATAAATGAATGTGGTTTGCTTATTTTCAACTCACCATCTCATCTTTGATAGAGAGTTTTGCTCGAAAACTGTTATTTTAATATTGAATTTAATTTAACTTACCTAACAGAACTAGACTGAACTCTAACCAGTGTTGTGGAATGAAATCTTCTCAGAGACATGGGAAAAAAGGTAGACTTTTATTTAAACAAACAAAAAGTTGAGTCAGTCTGCAGAGTAACTGTGTGAAAAACGTTTCACCATACGTAGTCCCTTCTTAACTGTAACACAAGTGTAAAATATTTTCTTAATCATAAGTTTCTCTTGATTAATCATACATTGATCTTTTTTTCATAGCTTATTCACTGGTGACATATGAGTAAATATACCCTGACTGGTTATTGATTGGTTAAAATATTCTATACCAGCTGTGTTTGTATACAGCATACAGTATACAGCTGTATACTGTAGCAGTAATTATTGGAAATAATATAAAATTATAGTCACAATTGTGTTTGGTTTATGCTTAAAACTTTCCCTTCTTCAGTTAATCTATAACATATGTTGCCATGGACATACAGAAGAAACATGTCTGTCACATTTCACATTTCTGTTTTAGCCAAGATCGAGGAACAAGATCTGCAATATTTTTTAGCCAAGATCGAGCAGCTGTGTGATGGGCTTTTTATAGTTTAGAAAGTCTTTAAAAACCAACCAACAAAGCTTTCTACTCAATTCTAAACTTAAAGGAGAAGTTAAAAGAGAAGGATAACATCTCTTTTAAATAGATCTAATGAAAGGAAGTTAAAACTTCAGTAATATGATTCCTCTTCCTTGAACCTGTAGTTAGCTGAACTATAGAACTATAGAATCAAACAATGACTGGCATATCTCAGGACATCTAGCTCATGTGAGGAAAGAAATGCTTTCATTTTGGAAACTATTCTGAGCTGAAGCTGCTTTCAACAACATCAGTGATTTGTTTTTTAATTTTTAACTTTTGGTTTAAAATCACTCTGAGTTTGACTTCCAAATGGCACATTGATATGTGCTTGCCCTGTCAGCTGTGATTTTGAGTCCTTTCTCCTGTCAAGTACAGTGACACTAGTTTATCATGGGCAACTGTGAGCTCGTGTTTACAGAAGAGGACAGACAGCACTTTCAGCATCATCAACTGTAACCTACACAGGTGAACATATAGAGTTTCATGTGCTCTACTATAGTTTTATATGAGAGCTCTGTTTCGATCATGGATGCAAAGAAATATCTGCATGACATTTTACTGTTAAAAATATAATAAATATATTAATAATATTAAATAATAAAGGTAATCTAGCCATGGGGGTCACAGTCCAGTGACTTCTGTGCCGGTCCCAAGCCCGGATAAATAGAGAGGGTTGCGTCAGGAAGGGCATCCGGCGTAAAACATTGCCAAATTTAACCATGCAAATCGTCAGTACTCTGAATTTCATACCGGATCGGTTGAGGCCCGGGTTAACGACGACCGCCATCGGCGCCGTTGACCTACAGGGCGCCAGTGGAAATTGGGCTACTGTTGGTCGAGGAAGTAGAGGAGGGAGGAGAGTGCCAGACAGAGAGAGAAGAGGAAAGGTAAGAGTGTAGGACTGAGAATAGGAATTTTGAATGGTGTGAATAAGGATAGGTGGAGAGAGATGATTCGCTGTGGCTACCCCTGAAGGGAAAAGCTGAAAGAAGAAGAAGAAGAATATTAAATAATAAAGGTACTGAATAATAATTAATACTAAATAATAATGTTAAAGGTGAACTATACTGTAACAAATTATTGAAAAATTATAGCCAAACTCTAACAGCAACATACTGTTTTTCCAAAATACTTATGCATTTCTCGAGCCAAAATCAAGACTGACCACTAACAGCAGGCTACCGTAAAGTTTAATAGATAAAATGCAATATTTTCTTTTTGCGGTATAGACCAGTGACCCGCATGCCACAATCACCTTTAACAATCCCCAACTATCCTCCATTTTTGAATGCAACATAAAGGTAAATATCATACTGAGAAATTTGAATAACTTTTTGTGAGATATTAAGCAATATCACACAAGAGGGAATGTGGTTATATATCAGCACCCTGAGATCTGTTTATAGGTAATCACAGCTGATATATGTGTTTTGAGCAGAGTTCTGTTAGAAAGTGGTGCTTTAAAATGTTTGATTTCATGGTGGAAAGTTTTGGAATTTTCAAAAGTAGCTAAGTAGAGTTAATGATATCATTATATCATTACTAGTAAAACAACTGTTAATCTACTGAACAGCTTAGTTAAGCTAGTAGCTTCACTACAAGTAGCAAGCTTCTCTCCAGCACTGATATTAATTAAGCATCTGGCAGTGTAAATGAGTACATTTTCAGAAATTGTAGTTAGCATTTGGAAGTGGGGCATTGGTGGCTCAGTGGTAGGTTTCTTGCCTATCATGCGGAAGGCCCGGGTTTGATTCCCAGCCAATGCCTCAACCCCAGCCACTGGATGCAGTGCCGGTCCCAAGCCCGGAAAAATGGGAGGGTTGCGGCAGGAAGGACATCCAGCGTAAAACATTTGCCAAGTTGTTGTGCGGACCAGTTGGTCCGCTGTGGTGACCCCGAACAGGGAGCAGCCGTAAGTAGTTAGCATTTGGAAGTATTCTGTGTGTGGTGAAATGCAATAAAAACAGAAAATGGATAAAGCAAAAGATCTAAAATTAGAAATGTGCCCCAATACCACATACATACACTTAATACATTAAGTTTGGAACGCTAACCAAAGTAACCAACAATGTCACCCTGGCACACAGGGTTAATTTCAGCCGAGTCAGCTATCAGATGACAGTTAAATACAAAATGGACTTTATTTCAGATCACACATAAAATCATTTCAGTCTCAGAAAAACAAATATTCATAATCATCACAATTATTACCAACATTGGGTTCCGGCCACCATAAATCCAGAGGACACCAATCACATGTGCACTCCAACACCACAGCACACACAATACACCACTGTGAGCACTGCAAACTGGGAGAAGCTCCACCAACATGCAGGAAGGCCCCACTCTTGTTGTAGTTGATTGGTTATTTAAATTTAATTAGTAAATTGGCACAACAGGGGTGCTGAAGCAATGCTGTCCTTTCAGTACCCGGGTAGTAGTAGTGCGATGAGCATTTTTTGGCTGCGTGTGGGCAGCGATGCAAGTTCTGCCATCACCATAGTTAGAATCTGGTAATGTGAAATGGTCTGGCACAACAAGGGGATAATGTACAGTCTGGATTTTTAAACAAAATGGCTATTTCCTGGCCTTTTGGTTCTATTTTTGGCATTACCTTGTGGGTATAGTTGAATTTAAGTTGTGCCAATTTAAAGTTTCTTTTAGTAACAAATATGTATTTGTGATAATGGAGCTCAAATCAAATCTGCATTTATTGATCCTATTGATTCATGAAAGAATCATAATAATAAGAAAAGGTACTTAAATGTGTGATGCCCATTTGCTAAACGTTTGAAAGTTATTTAGTAATGATATCTATTGTATGCACAGTGTACATACCTGAAGATTCCTGAAAGTTATTTGCCTAAGCACAGTATTGCAAACAGCAAGTTTTCCTACAGCTTTTCCTTTTACTGTACTGTATAAATGAATATGTGTTGCTTCTTTTCAAGTTCAGTTCTCACAAATAATTTGTTGTCTGCTCTTGTTCTAAGAGAAAGGCTATTTTTATTTCTATTTAATTTCTATTTCTATCTAATGTTCCTAATCCAGATGTTCAAAATTGTAAAATATAATTCAAATTCTCTTTTTCATACATGTCTGTTCATGTCATAAAATAGAGTAAATTATATAAAAGTAGAATGAGAGTAGAGTTAAAATAAAAATAGAACTTACCTCTATAGGTAGTGAAGGCTTTTTTTTTTTTTTTTAGAAAATTTTAAATGAATATAGATGGGCAATGTTATTTTGATGAATAATATAGTTGAATGTGTCATATTATTGTGTTTACGAACTCTGCAATATATAAGGATATTGGGAACTACTCCCAGAAATGTATATAATGCAGTGGACATAGATTTGATTGAAGACTGCCATCAACTTTGCACAAGCTACACAAACAGACATCTAATGCTGTTTTCATTCAAAAAAAAAAAAAAAAAACCCATAAAATTAACCAATCGCTGAATGTTGAAATAGTATCTGCTCTCCCTGATGAGCCAGAGGGGGTGGAGTTTCCACAAAGTCAGTATAAATGTGGATGCGTTGTTCCTGTATTTTAAAACAGAAGAGTCTCCTACTCCTTCCTAAGAAGCTTACTTTGGAACTGTAGACTGCAGTTTTAAACAAAGATGGTATCACTAACAAATAGAGGAATACCTCTAAGCTCAGTAAGTATTTATGGGCTATAAATAGGTTAAACTACAACCAGATATCTTTTTGTATACTGTAAATATTGGAGATAATTCCTATAATATTATACTGTTACCAGTGTACTTTATGACTATAACTAGCACTGTGACATCAAGATAAATAATTAATTAAGTAATGATAAATAAGTAAATTTAAATTCAATTGTTTGACTTCAACAACAACCGCAAACCTGTGTAGTTACAATGTAGTTTCTCGGAAACTTCCCTGCCCTTCTTGGATAACTTTCACTTTCATTTCATCATTAGGTCCTCAGGCAGTGGGGACTGTTGTTCAGGCAGCAACATGCCAGTCCTGTTTAAGCTTTTAAAACCAACCAATAAAACCATCCAAAAAAAACACATCGGTGTGTGTGTGTGTGTGTGTGTGTGTGTGTGTGTGTGTGTGTGTGTGTGTGTGTGTGTGTGTGTGTGTGTGGAAATTTTTGGAAAAGAAACAGAACCCATTTGAGAACTGACTGCGATAAAGCTAACCACATGGATTCACAAATATTTAGGATCCTAAAACTTGAACAGGCAAGGTTTTTGGGATCTTAAATGGCTCTTCCTTTAGCCTATGATCAGCTCTCCTACAAAAACGGAGTGAATGAGATAAAGAAAAAGAAAATAATCATGCCTTTACTATCATTTCGATAGTCGTTTTTGTTATTTATTTTTTTCAAAAAATTAATAAAAATTAATTTTGATTTTCAGAGCAGATGATTTTTATTTGTTTGTTCTATTAGCTGCCCTTGCATGACAGAGTAAATCTGGAGCACTAAGGAAGTATTGGAAGATTTGTTCATGTTTTATAGCAGCCTTATGTGTCAAGGTACTGATTATCATATTGTTTTTCTCCTAAAGATTAGTCCACGGTATCTGCACTCAAACTCTACTAGCCACGTCTGGCCCTTCAGTGCTGTAGCAGAATTGATTGGTGAGTCAAAGCTCCTTCTTTATACTTTTATGACTACTTTTCATAAAAAGTTCTTCCACATTATAGACTATACGTAATATTCTGGCTGCTTGTCAAGTTCTAGAGATTTACCCTTAGTAATCACATACCTCCCACTCCCAGCTCTGGAAACCAGGAGGGGAAATTATGTGAACATTTTTGTTGACTACAATTCAGAATTCAACACTATTATTCCCTGCTCTATGCACTATATCTGTTTTGAATTGTCACTCACAGCTCACTTCAGCCTTATTATTTCCTTTGTGTCCTGTTATTTAGCAAACTCATTTGTTTCCATTGTTTACACTATTCTATTTATTTATTTGTTTGTTTGTTTGTTTGTTTGTTTTTTTTTAAAGTTATTGCCTTGCTTGCCTTGCCTGTTTTGTCTTGCCTCTTATTGTACTTCTTTATATTAGAGGTACCTATACTAGAACTAGATAAGGAATAAAGTCTGCTAAATGCCATAAATGTAAATTATTTGTATCTTGCCTGTCCTTTGCAAGTCTGTTTGTTGATCACCTTGTAATGTTAGGATGGCATATAAAAGAGGCGATACAGGTGTTCTCCATTTCTGAGCCTTTATTGATAATAATGATGTCGCAATCTCTTAACATGCACACTCTAATCATTAATGCCCGGCTCTCCTGACCCCCCTATATTACCATATATAACCTAATATCATAACATCTTCCCCTTTCTGAGTTTTCCAAATATTGTACAATATCAACATGGTAGTGTTTTACTATAATACCAATGAACAAACAAAACAGTTCCTTTTCCGAAGTGTTTTCTTGCAATGTCAACAAAACACGAAACTTTTGGATATACATGTACATAGACACATAAAGGACCTACCTGGGATTCCGGGTGACTACCGGTCACCCACATAGATTCTGGGGATTATTCTGCCCCATGCAGCAATCTATGCACTAACTATGAAATCTTTTAAGTGTCCAGGCTGTCGAACAACTCTTCCTCTGGATGTAACAACGTTTTTAAGTTTCTCTGGAATGTCCTGCTCTTTGCTCTGGATTTGGACATTTTGTTGCTGTTCAGCTTGTGTACATTGCACATGCACATTGATGTGAAGATGAGTTGAAGATACGTAGATGTTTTCTGTTCCTTCTTATTTTTCCATTTTCTGTGTGAATTATGTAAGATCTCGGAGCTTACATAATTCTTATTCTTATAGGTAGTGTCTTTTGTCAACCTCGCAAATATCAGCCTAAATTTTCAGCCAAGGTCCATCTGGTAACAGGGTAGTCATCAGAGGTTCTTGATGTTGTGCGGTTTATTTCTTTGACAATATTCACAGTTCTCTGTGAATACCTGGATCTCCTTGCTAATGCCAGGCCACCAAACACTTTGTTACGCACGCTCTCTGCACTTGACAATTCCCATGTGACCATCATGAAGTTTTCTTTTGACCTCAGCTCTCATGCTGCTTGGGATGACTATCCTGTCACAATAAATTAGAGACAACATATCTCCTACAGCTTACCTCATAGTAGGGCTTGACATACTCTGGCAATTGTGAAGAATACTTTGGCCATCCCTGTTTCACTTATTTCATTACCACCTGAAATTCAGGATCAGCCTTTGTGCTCTCTACAACCTCACTCAGTCATGAGTGTGGCATTGGCCAGGCCGCCCTAGTTGACTCCTCCAGGGTTGTGATGTCACCTGTGAGCTCCACTGAACTCAGTTGTGGTGTTGAAGCCGGGTGCCTGCTAAGAGTATCAGCAACAACTAACAACTTTCCTGCTACATACTCAGCCTTAGTGTTGAATCTCATCAGTCGAATCAAAAGCCGCTGACATCTCAGAGGAACCATGTCAATTTCCTTGCTGTTGATTAGTGGAATCAATGGCTTGTAATCTGTATGAATTATAAAACTCTCCAGACCATACAGGTATTTGGAAAGCTTTTCACACGCCCACACTACACTGAGGCATTCTTTTTCGATTTGTGCGTATCTTGTTTCGGCATCAGTCAAGGTACGCGAACAATAAGCTATGGGTCTCGAGCATCCATCATGCTGCTGAAAGGGAACTCCTCCTAATCCATAGCTGCTAGCATCTGTGCTTGCAATGGTTGGTTTGTTCATGTCAAAGAAAGAGAGAACTGGAGCTTCTGACAAGAACTGCTTGGTTCTTGTGAGTGCCCTTTCCTGTGCATGAATCCAAGTCCAAGCTGTACCAGCTTTAAGAAGATCATTAAATGGATGGGTTATCTCAGCCAATCCGGGTAAGTAACGACCTAGATAGTGAACCATCCTCAAAATCCTCTTCACTTCTGTCACGTTCTGTGGGAGTTGAATGTTCATTATAGCCTCAACCTTTTTTTTATCTGGTCAGACTCCCTGAGAATCAATGAACCAGAAACTGTAACTGTTTGTCTCAACAGACATTTGTCCTAATTGCGGTTCAGTCCAGCATCAGAAAGTGTTTTCAAGACTCTCTGGAGATGATAATCATGTACCTCTTGTGTCTCTCCATAGACAAATATATCATCCATGTATGCCGCTGTGCCTTCGGATCTCTTAAAAGTTTGTTCATCTCTCTTTAAAAATATCTCCAGCGCATTTGAGATTCCAAAAGGAAGTCTATGAAAGAAAGACCTCCCAAAAGGTGTAATGAATGTGGTGAGTTTAGCACTCTCTCTTTCCAGTGGAATTTGCCAAAACCCGCTCTCTGCGTCCAATAGCGAAAATATAGTTGCACCTGACATCTGAGGTAATATATCATCAAGAGTTGGTAGAATGTACCATTCATATTCAACTGCTTGATTTAGGTGGTTTAGGCCAACACATATCCTCACCTGTCCACTTTTCCTGGGTACAGGCACCATCGGTGCACACCATTCAGTTGGTTCAGTGATTTCTTCGATCACACCACACTTCACCATTCTCTCCAATTCCGCTTTCACCTTAGGAAGTAAAAGCACTGATACTCTTCTAGCTTCCGTAACTGCATATGGGACAGCATCTGCTTTCAGCTTGATTCTCACCGGAATGGTTTTCAAAAGTCCAACCGAAATGCTTGGTGAATTTTACAACATTGTCAATTCGCTGAACTTGTCCAAGAGCTGCTGAAGCTTCTCTACTCAGCAAGTTATTAACAGACTGTCCAGTTATGACAAATACTGTAAAGCAGTACTTGTTTCCTTTATAGTGAGTGCTCGTTTCAAACCTTCCTGTATTTCTCACTTTCCCTCCTGGACAATCCAGCACTGTATTAGTTTAAAATCAAAGCAGGCTTTTTGTTTTGAGAGCATTGTAAGTTTTCTCCGATATGACACTAATGTCTGCTAAGTTGATGGTTTTTAGAGCTGACTAAAAATGTGAGCACTCCTAAGAACATATGAAACAGTCAATTGTAAATTGTGCATACATAATATTTGATAGTATCTGATTTTGCTTGTTTTCCCTATTGACAGACAATGCTTATGACCCAGATGTCCGTGCAAAACAACTCTGGATTAATAAAACAGTGTTCAAACACACAGACTGCCTCATTTTCATGGATAATGGACAAGGCATGGACTACGACAAGATGCACAAAATGCTGAGGTATGTGTGTTCATGAAGCTTCTGTTGTCTGTCAAATGGCAATTATATAATCAGTTCAAAATTGAATTTAATTTAAAGTAATCCAGCAAATTAGTTTAACTATGGAGTGTCAAAACTAATGGTTTTAACAGTATACAGATTCTCATTTTACTTAACAAAGCTCTCTCTTTCTCTCTCTCTCTCTCTCTCTCTCTCTCTCTCTCTCTCTCTCTCTCTCTCTCTCTCTCTCTCTCTCTCTCTGTCTCTCAGTTTTGGCTTCAGTACTAAGAAGGCGGTAAAAGGCCATGATCCAGTCGGTCTTTATGGGAATGGTTTTAAGTCAGGCTCCATGCGCTTGGGGAAGGATGCCATTGTGTTCTCAAAGCAAGCCAACACCATGTGTGTGGGTCTCCTGTCACAGACTTACCTCGAGAGGACAGGAGCACAGAATGTCATAGTGCCTATTGTCAAGTTCACATATACTGGACAGACAATATCCTTTACCTAGAAACTTAGAGATAGAGAGATTGATTTTATAGGAATAGAGTACAGAAACATTGAATATAAAATTTGTATTGCACAAGTCTTTATAACTGCAGGCAATGAGAGGATTAAAAAAAACTAAAAAAAAAAACTAAATATAGCCAACCAACTAAGTGCTTAAACTTGTTCTTCAGTTTAGTAAATTTATAAAAGTACATATTATACAGCAACTACTATGGATTATCCAGTGAACATAGTAAAATTAATATGAATTAATGCAGTTATGTGGGTGAGAAATGTGCTGGAAATGCTGGAAAAGGAGTTTAAAAAGACACAGTTAGGAAAGTAAATAAATACCTCCTGAGAGTATAAAGGCATGTTTGTGTTGTTTGCTCCTTAACCTCACTGCTCACTCAGTGCTGCACGAGAGCATGCAGAGAGTCTTCGAGATATCCTGACACATTCTTTGTTTAACACTGAGGAAGAACTGCTGACTGAGTTCAGTATCATTGAAAGGTTAAGCAATTCAAGTGGAACCCGTATCATCATCTGGAACCTACGCCGTGAGTTTTATTTGCTTTAATATGTATAGGTTTATATGCGAGCTCTGTTTAGGTAAACTGTTTAGGTTATACTGGAATTACATTTTCCTCTTGAAGGCTAAGAACAATAATTTTAATTGTATGAAATTAGATTTTTGAATTTCTTGCCTTGTTTTAACCTCTAATTATTCTACTGCAGAAAATCTTCAGGAGAATTAGAATTTGATTTCATGAAGGACCCCAAAGACATTCAGATCCTTGATGATGTGTACAAGAAATTCAGGGAGCCAAACAAACGTCAGGGTCCGGATAGCATGTCAGTGCATGAGAGTGTCTATTCACTGCGAGTAAGAATTTAATCAGCATATATTATATGAATATTATATTATATGAGTTGTCAGAGTTCACTGACTGAAAAGGGGTCATTCCAGAAAGGGTCTCTGATCAAACAGAGGTTGATGAGACAAACAATGCAGGTCAATCAATATAAAAGTGAAAAAAGAAATCAGAATTTTAAATTTGCATGATTAAATGCACACAGAATTGGTGGCGGTCAGGTTTAGTGGTACATTCCATACTGTGTACATTATTTTATAATGAGGCATGTGGTTGTGCTCAGAATTACATTCAATCACATTCAATACTATATTATATATAACCCCAAATAATAGATCAGCTGTTTCTGTTGGATTTTTTTGACAAATTTTGACATATTTTTAGTTTCTGGTTTACTGAAGCGATGATCCATAAAGAGTTTAGAGGGCAGGTATGGGAAAAGGTAAGGATATGGAGGGTGTATACAAGAATGTTCGACTTAGATGCATCACAAAACACAGTAAAGGCCAACTTCTTCTTCTTCTTTCGGCTTTTCCCTTCAGGGGTCGCCACAGCAAATCATCTCTCTCCACCTATCCCTATCTTCTGCATCCTCAACACTTGCACCCACTAGCTTCATATCCTCATTAATTCCATCCATATATTTCCTCTTTGGCCTTTCTCTTTGCCTCCTGCCCGGCAGCTCCATGTCCAACATTCTCCTACCAATATACTCACTCTCCCTCCTCTGAACATGTCCAAACCATCTTAATCTTAACACCAAATTTAAAATTGAGAGGTAAGTGGTGAAAGTTCAAGAATAAAAAGTAACCAAGTAACCTACAGCAACATGAGCTACAGGAACACTTGGCATATACTCGTCACTCACTGCATGAGAGAACAACCTCTCGCATTTTTTTCATTTCTATGGGCTTTAAGGTAGGGTAGCTAAATAGAAGAAGAAAAAAAAAACAAGTTTGATTTTTTTGGGCATAATTTTCTAAAAGATTGAAACATTTTTTGCAAGGAACAGTGAATAAAATAGCCAAATCAAGATGTGCTAATTTGATCGATTCTTTGGCAGAATGTCACTCGAGTCTTTGGTAGAGTCTAATCAGACTGAGTGATATATTACAAGCAAAGGTGCTTTAAGAAACTATTCTCTTAATGGGTGTCTACACCAGGTTATTGGTTATGATAACTCTCATGCAACCAGGTAATCATTTTTTCCCCTAAAACTTTTCTATTTCATGTTCATCTGCATTTTGTTTCCACATTACATTTTAACAGGTTTTGAACACTTTTTATATTCACTGTTTATGGTAGTGAGACAAATGTGTGTGATTCGATATACAGATGAGTGAGAATGTGCTAACTGAATTGAACTGAAATTTTGCAGCAGCTCTTTCTCTAATCTTCAAGTGCAGTTTCAAGATTAAGTTTAACCACTGATGTTCAGTGGTTAATGTGATTAACCACAATGTATAGTCAAATCAAACTGTTTGTTTTTCTCTTGATTCAGGCATACTGTAGTATCCTGTACCTGAATCCAACAATGGAGATTATCCTTCAAGGGCAGAAAGTGGAAGCTCGGGCAAACACAACAACTCTAGCAAAAGCCCGTTTGGAGACATACAAACCTGATTGTTTGGTATCCTTGTACCAAATATTAGAGGACCAGAATATAAACATATAAACTAATGATGCACTAGTAAGAGTTACTTATTAAATGGTTAAATATTTGAAGCCTCATGATCCTTAAGTCTCTGTCTCAGAAAAAGGGATTAACAATCACATTTGGCTACAACAAAAAGAACATGGAGCACTACGGTTTGATGATGTACCACAAAAACCGTCTCATCAAGGCCTATGTGCGTGTCCCCTGCCAGCGCAAGGTGAGGATCATACAGTTTGTTTAATTCTTAATGTTTTATAATTTTGCAAACAGGAACAGAATAAGGAGGAGAACAAGTCTAAAATAAACAGATGAACACATATGCAGTGATATAGAATAAATACGGAACTACAGTTTGGTCCAAAAGTCTGAGACCATAATGAAAATGAAATGAAATGATCTTTTTTGTTTTTTATTTAAAATTGGAAATAAACTAGATGTTTTACAATCGTGAAATACAAACAGAGAAAGTTGTAAAATGTAGAAAACATAGAAAGCGAATATTCAACATATTGAATATTTAATATTCAAATTTTGCACTTTTTCTAGGTCTCTATAGGAAAATGTGTAGTTCTTTCACACTTTTGGACCCTACAGTATATAGACATAGATGAGAATAAATACAGACCTATATACAGGTGTATGCAAAATCCTAAATTACTTCTTTGCTGATTTATTTACCCCTGTGATGGGTTGGCACTCCGTCCAGGGTGTATCCTGCCTTGATGCCCAATGACGCCTGAGGCACAGGCTCCTTGTGACCCGTGAATAGATCAGATAAGCGGTAGACAATGAATGAATGAATGATTTATTTATCAAAAAGAATTAAACAATTTTTTAAAAGATTATGTTTTTTAGCACTTGTAATTGTCAATGGAACATCCTTGTTGGAATTCTTCAAAAATGGTTTGCAGTCAGTCAATCAAACATGGTGTCAGCCTTTTTGCAGGTGGTGCTGGACAGTAGTCAATCCACATGTGTGCTGAACATGAATCCCCAAGAGTTCAGTATGATCATGCAGCATTCTATGAACGTCAACCTTTAGAACACTCCCTAGATAACACAATTTGCTTAAACAAATGTAGCCCAATATGCAAAACTATTTACACTCATCAGCCATACCATTAAAACCACCTGCCAAATAATGTGTAGGTCCCCCCTGTTCCTCTTTTATTCATGATATTTACAGTGTTTATGTTCTGTTACCAGACCAACAACACAGGGCAAGGAGTTATCGGGGTTATAGAGTGTAACCCCCTCAAACCAACTCACAATAAACAGGACTTTGATGATACACAAGAGTACAGGTGTGTTTGAGTAACATTTTCAGATGACCTACAGTTTTCAGTAGTGTAGGAGTTAATTGTCATCTCATGCCATAAAGAAATCCCACAACACCACTGGATTTGGTGGACTATGTCTGCAATTTATTAAAGATAGGATAAGGATTAATACACATCACTAACACACCCTATTAGAGAAAACTGAACCCCTGCCCCCATTAACACTGCACTTGTATCTGATCAACTAATTCGAATATATACACAGTATTTTAGACATAAAAAATGTAAATGTACTTCAAATAAAGGAAACGGCCTGATGTTTTAATAGCATAGTCCACCATTTTATGCTTTTTACTAACTGATATTAAAGAAAACCACCAATTTAAAATGGCATGCTGAACTCATACAACTCGTTGACACAACACTCCGAATGTACACACAACTAGCAACAATTGAACATACTATGTGACTCGATCCAGAAATAAAACATGCCATACACAGATATTGATTAAAATATTAACTTAATCTGCTACATTTGAAAGGGGGCACAGTGGCTTAGTGGTTAGCACGTTTGCCTCACACCTCCAGAGTTGGGGGTTCGATTCCTGCCTCTGCCGTGTGTGGAGTTTGCATGTTCTCCCCGTGCCTCGGGGGTTTCCTCTGGGTACTCCGGTTTCCTCCCCCAGTCCAAAGACATGCACTGTAGGTTGATTGGCATCTCTAAATTGTCTGTAGTGTGTGTGTGTGCCCTGCGATGGGTTGGCACTCTGTCCAAGGTGTATCCTGCCTTGATGCCCAATGACGCCTGAGATAGGAACAGGCTCCCCGTGACCCGAGAATAGATCGGATAAGCGGTAGACAATGAACGAATGCTACATTTGAACACTTTACTAAGAAACTCATTTGCAACACACCTGCCTTACTCACACCATATACATATATATATATATAATCTATTCCTGTGGAAATTACTTAAACTTTGGTGGAATGGTCACAAGACTTAAAACACTATATAGTTATCTATAAACACAGGGTTGAATATATTACAGTATACAGTATGAGTATTGTCTGCTATTTCAGAGGGGTTTTTTAAACATTGATGTAAGTAAGGATGCCATTTTGTGTCTTTGCAGGAACACTATGAAGAATCTAAATAATAAACTTGAGCAATATTGGAGGAACGTCTCTTATAGTTATCAAGCCTTTAAACCTGCTGCGAAAGCTGAGTAAGTTTAAAAATGCCCTATTTCTTTATAAATTTGAATAATGTTTGGTACAATTTTGTCAAATGACTTAAATTACAAATAAGATAATAAAATTACGTGTTTCCCGGTTTCCTATTACAACAGAAGCAACATCACATGCCTGCAGACACACATCCTGTGTAAAAGGCCACAATTAACACAGGAACATAAGTACATACATATTAATACATGATTGTATGAACATACATTTCTTTTAATGTTATACATTCAGGTTAATAAATAAGTTATTTTAGCTATCTAACACAGTACATAGGAAATGGGTTTAAGTAATGAACAAGATTTCAAAGTGTACACTTCCAGTTTTTATATGAGGGTATATACATCCAAATTGGTTCGAAGTTAAAGGAATTACATCACTGTCTGTATTTTGCCCCTTCCCTTTTTTAAGGAACCAAAAGTAATCAGACAATTAGCTGCTTACCTGTTCAATAGCTTGGTGTGTCTTCCACATTTGCGTATGGAATCTGTTATTATCTCACAATATGATGTCCAGAGAGCTGTCATTAGCCATTAGGCTGAAAAATCCAAGCAAACCCATCAGACAAATAGCAAAACAAAATAGCAAAACTGCAAAACATTTATTAAAACTATTAAAACAGTCTCCAAGGGGATAGGTATATTCATGTCCAAGTTAACAATAAAGAGATTTCACCAGAATAAATACTGAATATTTACCATAACATGTAAGACACTGGTAAGTCTCAAAAACAGGAAGACCAGATTATAGTTTGCCAAAACACCATATAGTTTTTCCCCTGTCAACCTATCCACTGGAACAACATCCTATGGGAGATGAAACAACTTGAACCAGAATGATGTGAAGATGCATGGCACTCATCTAATACTGTAGGCATGCATGGCTGCCAATTGAACTAGTTTCTTTGTATTTACTGTATTTACATGTCTTGTAATTATTTGTTTTTCTCAGAAGTTCTACAGATGAAGAGCCTGAGGATTCTATTGTGGAACGATCTGGATATCTGAGAACGTACAAACAACAGTGAATCAATCAAAATCATTTGAATCAAATTCTGTCATTTTTAATAAACATTTCTTCTAACATACTGTAAACTATATATATTTTGTTATTTATATAACCTTGTGTATGTGTTTTGAAATAGTGATAAAAATCAGGAATTGCAGGTGGAGAAGAAGAACAGACAGCAGGTAATGTCTGCGCTTTGGATTTGAACTTTTAACATGGTTCAGGATAGTACTTTTCATTATAAACCTGTTCAGGTAAATACAAGTCTGAGTAAAAATGGTTCAATCAGTGTTCAAATTCATCTCAAAAGGGGTTCAGTGGGGTTGAGGTCAGGGCTCTGTGAAGGCCACTCCAGTTCGTCCACTCCAAGCTTTGCAAACCAGGTCTTCATGAAGCTTGCTTTGGCACAAGGGGAATTGTCATTCTGGAAGACTTTGGGGGCTTTTAGTTCCAGTGAATGGAAACTGTAATGCTGTACAGCATATATAAAGACATCCTAGTCAACTGTGTCAACTGTAAATATGGGTGTGATGTTTATGTGCTGATATACATTTGGCAATATAATGTACAAGTTATCATTTTTAAGTTGAATGCATGTAATGTATGAGAAGGTATGTGATAAGCATCTTATGGATTCATAATTAATTAATTCATAATTACAGACTTGTTTGGAAAATGGTTTTATATATAAATACAGTAGTCTTTTTTTTTAATCTATACTTCTTTTCCTTGTTTATCCATGATGTTTACCTCTCAGCAGTCTCCTTCTACAGCCAAGTCATCTACCCAAACAACACCCAGCTCTAACCTTATTTCTCAGTCTCTCACAGGTGCAGGTGAGGATCTGTTTTGTCTATGTTTGTATGTATTCATTTGTATTTTTGGTTAAAACCTGGTTACAAATCAATGTTTTGCTTTCTTTAATTAGACTCCAGTCCTTCTGATGACACTTTAGGTAATACTCAGGAGATTTCTGTCTCCACAATTCCAAGGTACTTTTATCAGTCTATCGCTCCTTCTCTCTAAAGCTCTCAACTTGGCATCAATAACCTGGCATTAATGATATATAATTAATACCTGAATGATTTATTTCACCTTTAGAAAGAAGAGAGCAATGGGCCAGTGTCAAGAGAACACAGAGAAGAAGAAAGCCAAGCAAGTAGATTTTGACAACTATGAAGATCAGCTCCTTCAAGCCAAGCAGGAGATAAATCAGCTCCAACTTAAGGTAAGAGATCAAGACATAGAAAAAGAAGGGCACATGGAACATGTGTAGACTAAATAAGCCATAACAAATTGCTTTAATAATTAATTGAGTTTGTTTCATGTCCTGTAATTATCTTATCCTTTTCTGTTTTTGTACAAAATCCTCACACACAGGTGAACTGTCTAGAAAATGAGAAGTGTGATTTGAAGAAAGATTTAGAGGAAATAAAGAAAAAAAGTGTAGAAGCTCAAAAGGGTAGAGACAGATCAGACTTCAGCAGAATCCTCCAACTCAAGGACTGGTACTCAGCAGCATCAGACACAGGACAGACTGGAAAGCATGCAAGGAAACAGTGACACCCAGATATACCGGTAAGATCTCCAGTCTGTAAATATGCAGATCAACAAAATACCAATAAAAGCTGTATTATATTTTATATGATGATATAGGATGTTCAAAATACTGTAGAGTATGATAGTTGACATTAGTCCAGTACTGCACTGCAACATGATAACTCAAATTGATTTTTTTTTATTTGAAGCCTTAGGTTAAGAGAACTCAGGCAAAGTGTGGCACGTCTCCTGGTCAGCCTTGTCCCTGCTCTGGATCTTCAGCAGATGAACTACGATTCTGAAGATGTTGATGAGATTCTTACTCAAGTTATAAATAAGATCTAAGTAAAAACAGAGGTTAATTGACTGTTTAATAAAATACCTACACATATATATTTTTAATATGCCTTATTCTGTTTACAATTTTTTTTTAACATGACGAAGTTTTTATTATTTCCAGTGCATTTTGGTTCAAAAAAAAATTTAAAGTTTAGGTAGCTACTGCATCTTTTCCCTTTTTTTTCCCATTTATAACATTTAGCCTTGGTTCATTGTGGTATAGGAATTTCATATTCATATTCATATTTCAACTTTCATATTATTATATAAACATGTAACGGGTGGTAATATATTTAGCTCAAGTATAGGCTTAAAAGCTTAGATTTTTTCTGTTTCCATTTTGTAAATTCTGTGCTTGAAATGAAAAATATTATACTTCACTGTAGGGCAAAACTGAGTAAACATGGACGCTATATACAGCAGGTAGTTTGTTTGTATTATGCAATATAATGTACTCATCAAGGGCCTGATTTACTAAGCTACATGATAATTTGCACAAATAAATGTTGATGTTAACATGTTGAATAATGCAGCTAGTAAAATATTATACTGTATATAACACAGACTTTTTCATCTTTCTTTGTATTTCATTTCTTTCTTTGTATGTGTTTGAAGTGCAATAAAAATCATATTACAGATTCTGTGTATGTGGCCTGGAAGGGTTTTTCTTGTATGTTTGATCAAGGTGAAGCTGGTAACATGTGAATTGATAAGGCACAACAAGGGGCAGTGGACAGTCTGGCTCTGCATTTTTGCAGATTGACATTACAGATGTTGCTCAGCTGGCCATATTCATTTGTGGTGTTAATGAGACTTTGACTATCACAGAGGAGTTCCTTGAGTTGGTGCTTATGATAGACACCACAACAGATGATGACATTTTCAGCTCTCTCGTTGGTTGGATGCTGTCCTGGCTACAGATGGTGCACCATGAATGATTGGGAAAAAAGCAGGTGTTGTGACAAAATTTAGAGAGAAAGTACAGGCTGCAAATGGAGGACATGACTTTTTGCACCAGGAGGCATTGTGCTGCAAGTCGTTAAAAATGGATCACGTCATGCAGGTGGTTGTCCAAACTGTTAATTTCATCCGAGCCAAAGGTCTGAATCACCATCAATTTGATAGCCTTCTCATTGATAGAGATGTTACCCATGGTCTGCCATACCACACCAAAGTAAGGTGGTTAAGCTGAGGTGCCATGCTGTAATGTTTCTTTGATCTACGAAGGGAAATTGGACAGTTCATGGACGAAAAAAGGCAAACCAATGATGGAATTCCAATTCCCAGAATGGTTGCAGGACTTTATATTAATGGTGGATATTACAGAGAACTTGAATAATCTGAACAAGATGTTTCAGAAAAGTTGTTACACAGTATTATGACAGCATACAGCTTTGTGGGAGACACAGCTGTCAAATGATGACCCTACTCATTTTCCTTGTATAACAGATGTGCGTGAATAGTGGTAATGCCGACATAAAATGGTGCAAAGACAAGATTATGGGATTGCTACTGGAGTGTGAGCGACGGTTTCAGATCTTTGATGAGCTTAAGACAGAATTCACAATTTTTTACTTGCAATTCACAGTAATGGCTTCTAATCTGGCCGTCGGCATCCAACTTGAAATAATTGATTTGCAGTGTGATTCAGTTTTGAAGGACAAATTTGCCTCAGTGGGCTTGGACAAATGTTATCAGTATCTCTTGCCATGGTATCCCAAATTAACAGCTCAAGCTGCAAAGATTTTGTGCATGTTTGGGACTAGCTAAATGACTCACTTAAATCTTCTTCTTTCGTTTTTTCCCTGCAGGCGTCGCCTTAGCGAATCATTTCTCTCCACCTATCCCTATCTTCTGCATCCTCAACCTCAACTCACTTAAATGTCATTCTGAAATTGGCTGCTACTCAAGATTTGACACCTGATATTGATGCATTTGTATAAGGCTAAAAGATGCCAAGTTTCAGGAGCAAGCTAAACAGTTAGTCTCAGTTGTTTTGATCATAAAGTTAAATAGCCTACTATATTTTTCAGTTCCAGATTCCTGTTACTAAATGTTTTATGCCTTTGTAGATCCACTGATCTGTAGGATTTAATGCACATGTGTAGCCTAAGCTTAGGCATAATAAAATTGCACTTATATTTCTTAATAAATTTCAGTTTGTTCAGGTTATTCATATTTTTGTGAGAGGGTAGTTGAGTATAAACATTTTCATAATATCATTTTTTGCAATAACTTTTTGCAATAAAACAAAGAAAATTTTTTTATAGTTTTCATTATTTATAGGTTATTATGCTATTATTCTATTGGTCCGGCCCGCTTGAGATCAAATTGTACTTTTTGTCCTTTTGTCCTTTAAACTGAGCACCCTCTTCTGCAGCATAAGCATACCTTGACTGTAACGGTAGCCCAGGTATTGAGCCTCGGTCAGCCACAGGAGGCATTTCTTTGGATTGGTCATCAGTCCGGCTTTCCAGAGGGTTCCAGGACCTCCCCAGATGGTGTAGCCAGTCAGCCCAGGTGGAAGAATGAATGACTACATTGTAGTCATGGATGCAGCAAATTGAAACAATGTTGGAACATTGCAGATGCTCCATGCAGACCAAACTAGAGAACCCGGTACTGCCAGTAATTTCCACTTCTGGGCCTAGATCCACTTTTGTCAGGTCTAATATGGAGATAAACCGGGCCCTTCCCAATCTCTCCATGAGATCGTCCACACAGGGGAGCGGATAGTTGCCGCACTCCGAAACCTGGTTGAGCCTCCATAAGTTGTTTCGTTCAGCATAATCACAATGGGGCTGGAGCAGGGACTGGCAAACTCTTGCAATGATGCTCTCCTGCAGCATTTGGCTTACTTCTGCTTCTATGGCCTGATGGCAGGTTTAATACTGCAGCTGCTTTACCACCACTCCCAGGGGGGTCTTGATCTCATGGTGGACTAGGAAGGTCAAGCCAGGGGAGAAATAGAACACATCTGCATATTGCATATGGTTGGTTATAAATTCGCTGTTGGTCTGTCTGGGTAGCTTTCATGTGTTCCTTGGCAATATGATTTATTTTGCCAATTTTACTTAGCATTTACTGAACATATTCAATCACAGATCTGTAGGGCAACGACTGCTCCTCCTATGTTTCCCAAGGCCATGTATAACAGTCCCTGAGCTTGTCGTCCGGAAAGCAGTTTGAACAGAGTGAAACCTGTCGATGCCTGTGGGGTGTCCTGGACATAAGGCAGGAGGAGGTCTCAGTTCCTCCCACCCTTATCTATCACCCTGCCTAACATCCTCTTCAGAGTTACATATGTAACCGGTGTAGTTTTTTTTTTCCAATCAAAGAAGAATCAAAGAAGTTTGTGAATTCAGGTTGAACAGTGAAGTTATGGCAATAAGATCCATAAATTGCATTATTGTAAATGTGGCAGAGTGTGGTAGAAGAGGCGGCGATACACACACCGTTTAAATCCTGCCGACTACGCCAAAATGTGGCATAAATGGAAAGGTGTGTTAATCACCATTTAAATTTTATCCGACTACGCCACCCTGGTGGGAGAGCCAGGGAAATAACTCCCATCAAAAGAAAGACACACAGGTAAGCTTCACCAACTGAAGGCAGAGAATTAAGAGAGACGTGGGTACCATTACAAAAATTGTGTTTATTATAAAATCACAAGCATTGATTAAAGTTTTCTCTCACAAACACATCCGCAATGGCAGAATATCGTTTTCAGGGAAAGGATTAGTGGGAACCAGGCAGGCCAGCTGCAGCTTCAGGAGGTCATCCAAAACCCACCTCAATTCACACCAAAGCAAACACCGTGCATACCCACCAAAGGGAAATTGTATCAGCACCCTGTGAAACACCACAGAATGAAGCAACTAGCCTCCCCAGTTCCACACGCATCCTCACTAGCCCTGGGAAAAATAAGAAAGCATTAAAACGGAAATTTTTATCAGAAATTATAACAAATAGAAAAATAAACAAAACACCAAAATAATGAAGTCACAAACACTATTGTAGTAGCTCTGACACTCAGGCCTCCAGAGAACACCACATAGGCCAAAGAAATTAAGTCCAAAAGCCCAACCGGTAAGCAGCCTTGTGGACGCACATCCGAAGCCCACTTTCACAGCCCCGGCGACTCGCAAAGCAGCAGAGCAGTACACAGCACAGATGACCGTTGATGACGCGATCAAAACCCGAAATATATCCGTAAGCAAAACAGCAGCGGCGTCACATGAAGTCACTAGCTAGAAACCGGACTTCAATATTCCCCTTTCCCTTTAACCAAGGAATATGAGAATTAGTCTAAAAATTCAGAGAAATCACAAATATAAAAAGACAAGAGCGGCATACTTACGATTGATTTTAAACACTAGGCGCACAGCTGTATGGTTACTCACTACCGGTGCCGCAGATCAGACTAGCAACCAGCATTCACACACATGCCCCGGCAGCTATTACCGAAAGCAACACACAATAAATACCACAAATAAA
This sequence comes from Hemibagrus guttatus, assembly GCA_033459395.1. Lineage (NCBI taxonomy): Eukaryota > Metazoa > Chordata > Actinopteri > Siluriformes > Bagridae > Hemibagrus > Hemibagrus guttatus. The sequence continues at coordinate 23,872,146 of JAUCMX010000006.1, forward strand.
ACAGTCAAAAGATTTAAGCATCAAAACATACCTGCTAGTGAACTCCGCCACACGCCACCAGCCCGCTCTAAATTAAACTAAAAGGGAATCGGAACGGAAACGGAAATGCCAGGGAAAGAGCTGTCAAAATAAGGGTCCTTAAATAGTACAACTACTATCACCTGATTGGTCTACCGACTATACTCCAACCAACCAATAAGATGACATGACTCATCCTGCCACATAAAGTAATTCTGAGATGTAAATTCATTGTGAGCCATGAGGTCCTTACTTATCAAGTGCTGTCAGCTACAAGATAATCTACTACAGATTACATATCATTTTGATTAAGGACATGTATTCCAGTATGCCCACTACTTATTGGTCTTTATCATGCAAGAAAAAACATGTTGTACAATTGATATACAGTCAGATTTAGTTCTGTTGTGATTTTACAATTTTTTATGATATTTATAGGGTTTATTATGTACTCCATTGCCAGGCTAACAGCACAGGAGGGGAGTTATCATGGTCATAGGGTGTAACCACTTTAAACCATCTCACAACAAGCAGATGAATACAGCTATGTTTGAATAACATTTCCAGACTTATCAAGAGTTAATCATCAATTATTATAGTTTTAGCATAGCATTCTACAGAGTACACCAATGAGCTAAAATGTTTTATCCTCCTGCCTTATATGGTGTTACCTATTAGGGAACCTAATGCTGCATCATGGTTTGATGCTTGTGGAACTGGTGTCTGAAGCACGTGTAAGCACATGGCAAATTTAATTGGTTGAGGGGGTCAGGTAATGTTGCAGCGTGCATCAACAAGACCTTAAAAGGACATCTACATCACATTCGCCAGATTCTTTGTCTTCTTCAAGCTGTTTGTCTGTGTGTGAATTGTCTATTTTGCCATCTGTCTTGTCTACTTTGTTGTGTTTGTCAGTTATATGGCAAGCAAAGAATTAAAAAAGGTGTGTGCTATCATGCCTCTATTTTTGTACGGAGAGTGACTCACACTCTTTGTGTTGCTGTTTGGGAGCAGAACACTCAGCACTTGAGAGCTGTCTGCATGCATTGTATGAGTTTTTCTCTTAAGAACCTCTTGTCCAGAGCTGTCTCTTCTCCTAATCGGAAATGTCATGGAGAAAACCTACTTTTGCCCCCTAGACTGTGTACAACTACTACTGTCTTTATATGCAAAGCCCATATGGCAGCAAGTCAGACTGGTCCCCGCATACTATGGCAGTTTTTCAGGTCTGCCAAGTGACCTGCTGAGGGAGCTCAATAAGGACAAGGATTAGTTGTTGAGGCAGTAGTGTAACTCCAGTGGGCCATAGTCCTGGTGTAGTTCTTGAAGGCCATGGCCTTGGGAAGTCCTTCAGGAAAAGATAGCAGCAAGCAACATTAGTCCCTTAGCTCTCCGCACATGAGACCACTTCGCTTCTGGCTCAAGATTAGGGGCTTTTACCTCCTACAGGCACAGGGCAAAAAGCAACGGTATGTGAAAGGTTCAACAGAACACCAAAGACCAGGATGTGGAGATATTTTACAGCTTTTAACATGTGAAAATACACCGATGTTATACAGGATTTGGTCCATGCATATCACAATTACCATTCCAGCATCAAAATAAAGCCATACAGAGTACTTGACTAATGTTCTAATCAACAGAAACAAAAAAAAAAAACTATATACATACATACATACATACATACATACAAACATACATACATGAACAGTCTTAATACTCATGAGAGATTTGTGAAATCAGGTAATAAAACTTGCTTATCACACACAACCCTGAATTTTTTTAACTGTGATAAGTTTCTCAAATTAAGCCCCCTTTTATCGTATGTGATGTGTGGTTACAAGTTGCCTGGATTGATCCGGATTTTTCACTAGTTAGTCCACAAGCTCTGTCAGCGATTTTAAATGAACAACTTCAGATTTGGTGTAATTTTGAATAATGCCTTTAGCTTTCATTGGTGTTCGTAGTTTCTATAGGTTTTAGGGCCTACACTTAAAAACTATAAAAAATTGATCAACTTCGTCTAATTTGCTCTTACGTCTGCCCACATGATTGCTCAAAGGTGGAATCCAGTCACCTTCCTTACTTTTAAAAATCATGTTGTCGGTCTACAAACAATGTTAATTCAATCGGTCCATCAGATTGTAAAGTTCAAGTCTAGCATACGCTGAAATGAAAATTATGATGAATAAATTAGCATTCCATGGTTTAATCAGTCTATGTGGTTTAATCAGTCTCATCATTAAAAAAAAAGGACTGGTTAACGTTGTACATATCCAAGAACATGAACTGTAAAAACTCAGTAGGATCACCAATCAGAGTTGTGTTTGACCTGTCTTTGGCACATCTTACTCCACAGTGAATTTAACATGAATTTAACCACTAGATCTTTTGGCTTGATTAACTATAATGAATTTTGGATCCAGCTTAATCCCCTCATCACATTTATCGGTTTCGACAACTACCCAGGATGGATATCCTAAACTGTTGTTGTGCAGTTGAAAATTATATAAAACTGTAATTATCTGGCTTTTGAGACAGAAGCCATAGCCTCAACCTGCAACACAATAACTCAAATAGAGTTTCTCTTCTTCTAGCCTCAAATTAGAACTCAGACAAACAGTGGCCCGTCTCCTGGTCAATTTCATCCCTGATCTGGACCTTCAGCAGGTGAATTATGATTGTGATGTCATCGATGAGATTCTCACTCAGGTTGTAAATGAGATCTCCCCTGCAGAGACAGTCTCTACATAGAAACAAAGTCACATTTATCATTCAGTTGACTAATGCATAAAGAACTACATTTAACTTCTTTAAATTTCACTTGACAATACATGAAAATTTTTATTACTTGCCTTGTGTTTGGTTAAGTGGATAGGGAGCTATTGCCACATTCATTGCCTGAAAATTGTTTGAAATTGATTTGGAGCCAAGTTTACCATTAACAACATTTAATTATGTTTACATAATTAATTCCTGTGTCTGTACAATCAAGTAAAACAAATTATCTTGTTATAAGTGTTTAAGATTCAAATTTATTCATTTTTTGTAACGCTTATTTTTTTTATTGTTTTTTCCTCTTATATTATTATCCTCCAGGTCTGTTTTTAGATGAGGGTTTTGTAAACATGCCATGGTTTAAATAAACAGAAACTTTGTAAAACTACTTTTTTTTTCCAAGAAACTGTTTTGGTTTCCTTCACTATGGTTGCTGACTTCCTGTTTGTACCAATGCTTGTGCACCATCAAAGAAGTGTTGTTATGCACATCAGTGTAGGATATGTCGAGTTATTATTCTAATCTTTATAGTGTAAGGACCACCCACTAGCCCAACAACGGAACGTGGGTGAATGGATCTCATGTTCTACCTTTCCTTTGCGCTTTTGGAAGAATTTGCTTAATTTATTAGAATTTGGCTTTGTTCTTTGGACTCTATGTATAATTATAATCTGATTCCAATTAATAATCAATATAAGTATAATCTGATGCTGATCACAATTTAGATGGTTTGACCATTCTTAGTCAAGTAGATAGAAAACTGAAATGATTGAACATAACTTATCAAAACTTATCATTAACTTAACAAAACCTTACAAGTTTAAGTTCAGTTTGTTCTAGTTTAGCTTTAAATTGAGGCTTTCTCCATTCAAGTTTAAGTGGAGCCTACTCCATTCCAACTTAAACCTAGGCATTCTCCATTCCAATTTAAGTTCACAAACTAAAATTAAAGTTTGTATATATAATTTGTAATAATAATTTTCCATAGGCTAAGAATAAGTCAAAATTAACAATTTTATTTTGCCAGGCAGTTTACACTTAAATAAATCTATTCAATTAGAAAAATACATAACACAATAACAATTTAAATGATCAGCATAGTATGAAAAACACAAGTTACAGTGTCAAAGTCATACCTGGCAATAGAGACACACAATAATAGTGTGGGAAGTTCTGAATGCAGATGCTTCCCTGAGTTCTTTGACAATGCACCCTATATACCCAAAAGAGACAAAGGGTCATAAATTTATGGGTCAACAAAAGACCTGGTTTTGAATGGGTCGTAAAGACACATCTGGATCAGAGCTTGATTGTGATCTGTGTTTTTAGTTTTGGGACCCAGAGATAACACTAAATAAGGGTTGTAAAAGACATAGTTTGACATAGGTTTGTTAACTTGCGACCTGAGAGGGGGTTGAATAAGGTCATAGGAACATGTCTCCAACAGGAATACAGACTATGTGTAAACTTTAGTACACCCTGATTTGGAAATTAGACCTTTTTTGATGCACTCTCCAAAACCCCTCATCTACATCACATTACTCCAGCTTCTACTTGTCTGAAGAAAGCATGGGTGGACGCCCAGGGTGTGGCTAGCGAAGCAACATCTCATTCTCTTCTCAGGGACCCGGGTTACATACTTAACCTGGTGTTGTTCCCTTTTGAGGTAACTTGGGAACTATAGGGGAGCTATGGGAATGCCAATACCAACGTTGCCACATCCTGGAGGTCATGAAAGAGCACAAATGAGCCAGGAGCAGAGCATCATTAGCCCTTTAAGACCCAGGACACAGAAGTGGGACCCAGGTACAGGTTATAGAACCTGATAAAGGTGTGCATAGAGGACCAACCTGCCACAGCACACACATCCTGGGGAGGAATATCCCTAGCCAGGGTGCTGGATAAGGCAATACACCTAGTAGAGTGAGCTGTAATCCCTTGAGGTGAAGCTACACAGCGCACCTCATAGGCCTAGGAAATAGCTATCACTACCCAGCACAAGGTGCTGCTTGGAGACTGGCCTGCTTTTGTTGTGGTCGCCAAAGCAGACGAAAAGGGAGAAGATTTATGCCTTGCACTCGAGCAATAGGCATAAGTCCCAAGAACCCAAACTAGGCACAGCAGGTGCAGTCTCTCTTGCTTCGCCAAGTTGTGGGGCGTAGGGCAAAAGGCCTGCAGAAAGGCCAAATGACCAGCTTATAGCAGAGCCATTTCCAGGGTCAGAAAACTCCTTAGAGGCTGACTGCATTGGCTCAAAGGGGCCTACAGGAAATCCTGGCACCAAGCAGGAGGTGAGAGACCAGAGAACAGGCACGTGACTTGCAGCAATGGCTGCCACGTATACCTCAATGTAGAGGGTGATAGGCCCTTGAAGAGGCATGTCTGCAGGAATTCTAGCACTGTACTAGCAGGACAGTGGACTAGATCCTGATGACGGCAATTACACCAGAGGTGAAAGTTCAGAATAGTATCCACACCCTCGGTTGGGAAAACAGAGTCTAGGAGCTGGGCCCCCTTACGGGCCAGACCAGAGGTTTTAAATCTCAGGGTGGGGGTGGAGAATTTCCCATGCACCTGAGAAAGGAGGCTCCTCCTGACTGGAATCTCCAAGGAGCACCATCCAGAAGGAAAAAGAGAAAGGCACAGGGCATAGTGGGTTGACTTCTCAGAGGTGAACATAGCCACTTCTGCCCAGCCAAAAATTGCCATATGCATTCCACTACCTACGAGTGGAAATACCACTCCCCAGGCCTCAGCCCCTCCTTCAGCAGGAGACCTGCTTCCCGATCATGTTCTCTGGAGTTTAAAAAGCTCTCAGCGAGAGAAATCTGGTCTCTACCTAGGCAAGATCTGGTGCACCAACCTGAACAGAGGGCGCAAACACAGACTGCCCTAATGATTTATAGAAAGAGACCTCCAAATGCACTCTACAACCCTTTTATTTATTTATAATTTATGCATTTTGAATGATATGTTTTAGCTTTGACCTGGGGTGAACTTGATTTTTTCCAAAGCTTTATCGGTGTGCTTCAACAAAGTACACATTCTCCCAGACTTCAGCTGCAGGTGTCCCACGGAACTAACACTGCTCTGAGCAGTCTACCTGACCTTGACTCTAACTTTAACTTTAGAAGAATTACAGTGGATGCTGCTATGTAGCTATCTCTGATAAGACTTGCCAAACAAGATGTTATTGTTACAAGCAACACAAAGCCTATTCATGCATCCTTCTTGTTGTGATAAACCTTATTTCATTAAACCACTAACAGAAATGGTGTTCATAACTACTCAAAACCTTTTACAAAGACACAAATTCATATAGGCCTAAAGAATTATCCCACAACAGTCAAATCAAATTTTTTATTTTTTTGTGATTCAGGCATACTGTAGTATCATGTACCTGAATCCAATAATGGAGATTATCCTTCAAGAGCAAGAAGGTGGAAACTCTCTATCACAACAACTCTAGCAAAGGCCTATATGGACACATACAAAACTGATTGTTTGGTATCCAAATATTAGAGGACCAGAATAGACACCTGAAAGCATATAGCAAATGATACAATAGCAAGAGTTACTTATTAAATGATTAAAATATTTTAAATCTCATTTATTCCAAAGTTTTTGTCTCAAAATAAGGGAATAAAAATCACATTTGGCTACAACAAAGAGAACATTGAGCACTACGGATTGATGACGCACCACAATAACCATCTCAGCAAAGCCTATGTGCGTGTCGTCCGCCAGTGTAAGGTGAGCATCATACATGTGTTTTTGATGCGTCGTGTGTTATATCTTTTCAAATATCTGCATACAGGAACAGAATTGGGAGGAGAACAAGTCTAAAATAAACAGATAAACGCAGATGGAATTATATAGAATAAATACAGAACTACAGGGGGTCCAAAAGTCTGCACTCATTGAAAATCTTTTTTTTTATTTAAAATTATAAAAACAGGATTTTTAAAATTCTGAAATATAAAACATAGAAAGTAAATATTCAACATAATCAATATTTAAATTCTAATTCTGTACTCTTTCTAGGTCTCTATAGACAAATGTGTGCTATTGATAATGGTTATGCTTTGTTTAAAAGTGCTAATGCCTCATCTCTTCTGTTAAAACATGTGTTCAGACAACACTCTGATGGATTTAAATTGATCTAAAGGTTTTGCATAAACTTGCGGAATCCATTCCAGCTTTGTCAATGTTACGGGTGGTAGGCCCTGTGTTGGGCCACTAGGGGGGGTTTCCAGCAGGGGTTGTGTCATGTTGTGTTATGTCATTGTTTACGTCATGCCATGTGCTTTGTTTTAGCCCCGCCTAGTCCTATTGTTTCCCAATTGATGTTCACCTGTTCCTAATGTTGCACCCAATTATGTTTTGTATTTATAGCGGCTTTTTGCCAGGGTTCGGGGCTGGTCGTCGTCTTTATTATGTTTTTATGTTTCGTGTTTTTGTGGCGTCATGTCTGCTGTCTCCGTGTGCTTTAAGTTTAATAAAACCCCTGTCTGCTGTCTATCTCCGTGCTGGGTCTGTTTTTTCATGCTATGGATACCGGAAACGTGACAGTCAATAAGCCAAATTAAAATAATAATAATAATAATAATACATTTTATTTGTGGGCGCCTTTCAAGCTCTCAAGGTCACCTTACAAGAATACATTTAAAAAACACAGCATAATATAAAAACTTACAAATAGAAAACAAATAATAAAATATTTAAAAATTAATTAACAAAGAGAAAAAATAATGGACAAGTTTCAAATATAAAATGCAGTTCTAAACATGTAAGTTTTGAGTCTAGATTTAAAGGTTATCAGAGAGTCTGTACTTCTGATGTCAGCAGGAAGACTGTTCCAGAGGCGGGGTGCAGAGCGACTGAATGCTCTAAGCCCCATGGTGGACAGTCGAGCTGATGGTGTGGTGAGCTGGTTAGCAAAAGAAGATCTGAGTGTACGGGAGGGTGTGTATAATTGGAGAAGGTCAGATAGATATGGTGGAGAAAGATTATGAAGAGCCTTGAAAGTGAATAGCAGAATTTTATACTCAATGCGAAACTTCACAGGAAGCCAGTGAAGATGGTGAAGAGCTGGTGTGATATGGTCAATAGAAGGAGTTCCAGTAATAATGCGGGCTGCAGAGTTCTGTACCAGTTGAAGTTTGTGAAGAATTTTAGAAGGCAAGCCAAAAAGAACAGAGTTACAGTAATCTAGACGTGATGTGACAAGGGCATGGACTAATATGGCAGTACTGTGCTGTGTCAAGATTGGGCGGAGGCGATTAATATTGCGAAGATGAAAGTATGCAGACCGAGTGACATTATTAACATGAGCCTCAAATGATAGAGTGCTATCAAGGATGACACCCAAACTCTTTACCTGAGGGGAAGGAAAAACAGTGGAATTATCAATATTTAATGAAAAACTATCAACCTTGGCTAAGGTGGACTTGGAGCCAACGAGAAGGACTTCTGTTTTATTGGTATTCATTTGGAGAAAGTTGCAAGAAAACCAGGATTTAATTTCATTTAGACAGACCGAAAGAACAGCAGGAGGAAGCATGGAAGTAGGCTTTGTGGACAGGTAGAGCTGAGTATCATCCGCATAAGAATGAAAATTAATATTATGTCTACGAAAGATATTGCCAAGAGGAAGGAGATAGATGATAAATAAAAGGGGGCCTAGCACGGAACCTTGAGGAACACCTCTAATACCAGAAGATGATTGCGATCTAAAATTTTTAAGCTGAACAAACTCTGAGCGGTGGGAAAGATATGATTTAAACCAGTCATGACACATGCCAGAGATGCCAAGAGAGGCAAGCCGTTCAAGGAGAATGTTATGAGAGATAGTGTCAAAAGCTGCACTCAGATCCAGAAAAATAAGTATAGTTAAAAGACCAGAATCTGCTGCCATTAAAAGATCGTTTGTGATTTTTACGAGTGCCGTCTCAGTGCTATGAGATGGACGAAAACCAGACTGAAATTCTTCAAACAGGTTGTTGGTATTTAAGTGATCATGAATCTGACCTGCAACTATTTTTTCAAGTATTTTGGATAAAAATGGTAAATTTGAGATAGGACGAAAATTATTAAGGCTATTAGGATCCGCACCAGGTTTTTTAAGTATAGGTGTTATTGCAGCAATTTTAAGGGATGATGGAACATGACCAGAATTCAAAGAAGAATGTATAATGTTAGTTATTAAAGCGGATAAAGAAGGCAAGCTGGTTTTTACTAAATAGGTAGGGAGAGGATCTAACTGACTAGTTGAAGGTTTGGATTCATGAATAATCTGTGAAACTTCAGCAATAGTTGGCAGTTTAAAACTAGATAATGAAGAAGCAGAGGGTGTAAGAAGAGAAATGGAAAATGAGATGTTCAGAGAGGTTAGCTGATGATGAATAATGTCAATTTTAGATCTGAAAAATGTCATAAAATGATCACATTGAGCAGTTGAGTAAAGGTGAGGTGGGAGAGTATCCGGCGGCCGTAATAACCTGTTAAAAGTTGAGAAAAGAGCTCTTGTATTACCTGCACCTGACTTAATCATGTTGGAATAGTAGATAGATTTTGCAGTAGAAATAGTATCCTTATATTGAAGCAGATGGTTATGATACATTTGTTTATGAACAGTAAGTCCAGTTTTTAAGTGAACACGTTCTAATTGACGACCTCTAGCTTTAAGCTGACGGAGCTCAGATGTGTACCATGGTGCAGAATGAGTAAAAGAGACAGTCCGGGTTTTCAGAGGAGCAAGAGCATTGAGAAGGCTATGAAGATTATTGTTGTAGTGGAAGACGAGGTCGTCGGTGGTGAGTAAATCCTCAGTTCCAGGCAGGCTGTTGATCTCATTAGAAAGAAGAGATAAGTCAATGTGTTTAATATTGCGGAAAGAAACTGAACGTGACTGTTTTAGTTGGGATAAGGTATAACTGATACTGAAAGATATCAGCACGTGATCAGAGAACGGAAGATCAATTGAAGAACAGTCACGAGGCACCAGGCCAGAACAGCAAACCAAGTCCAGAATATGTCCTTTCAAATGAGTCGGGAAATTTATGAATTGCTGAAGACCAAAACTGTCCAGACAGGATAAAAAGTCCCTGGTGAGAAGATTGGTGGTACTGTCCATATGTATATTAAAATCTCCCAACAATAATATATTTGGAGAAAGTGCACTTAAATGAGTAAGAAACGTGGCAAATTCAATCAGAAAATCGGTGTTTGGCTTAGGTGGGCGATATATAGCAGCAAGAATGATAGGGTGACAAGTAGATCCCATCAGTCTACATACTATGGCTTCAAACGAGGGAAACACCGGTACTGACACAGACGAGACTTTCCACCTCTCGCGATAGATTATGGCGAGACCTCCCCCTCTTCCAGAGGCACGGGGTTGGCAGATGTAAACAAACCCAGGAGGAGTAGATTCATTCAACTGTGAGAAGTCATTCATTCACTCATAAAGTTTCTACTTTTCATTCAAGTTGTTGTCGTCAATAATTAGTAAAGTAAATTGTTGTATTAAATTAGACAAGAATTATTATTTACTAGTTGTCTCACACTTTTGGATCCTACTGTATATAGAGGTAGATGAGTATAATGAAAAGTGAGAAAAACAAAAATATGAATTATAAATAAATTAGAATTGTTGCTTAAACCACATTATAACTGAAATGCTTAAGTGGTCAGGAACAGTGAGTGTCCACTTTAGCAATTGTAGTTTTCAAGGAAACACTCCTTGTGAGAATTCTTCAAAAATGGTTTGCAGTCAGTCAATCAAACATGGTGTCAGCCTTTTTGCAGGTGGTGCTGGACAGTAGTCAATCCACATGTGCGCTGAACATAAATTCCCAAGATTTCAGCATGATCATGCAGCATTCTATGAAGGTCAACCTTCAGAACATTCCCTAAATAACACAATTTGCTTAAACACATGCAGCCCAATATGCAAAACTATTTACACTCATCAGCCATACCTTTAGAACCACCTGCCAAATAATGTGTAGGTCCCTCCTGTGCCACCAAAGCATCACTGACCCATCAAGGCATGGACATCGCAAGGCCTCAGAAGGTGTGTTTTGGTATCTGGCACAAAGATATTGGAAGCAGATGCTTCTAACATCTTGGTGCCAGATAAACTTTAAAGTTTAAAACCTTTAAGTTGTGAGGTGGCACCTCCATGGATCAGACTGGTTTATCCAGCAAATTCCACAAATACATGATCGGAGTGAGGCCAAGTCAACACCATAAACTCTTCATTATGTTCCTAAAACCATTCCTGAACCATTTTTTGCAGTCTAGCAGGTAGTATTATTGCTAGAAAGGTCCCATTGATGATCACTGTTATTCACTTCAACTCTCAGTGGATTTAATGTTATGGCTGATTGCTGTATATCAGAGGCTTTAAGTATGCAATAGAATACATGATTTAGTTCAAGTGTAATTTTATGAAAAACAAAAAGAAATCCTTTTTTATTCATGATATTTACAGTGTTAGTGTTCTGCTACCAGACCAACAACACAGGACAAAGAGTTATTGGGGTTATAGAGTGTAAACACCTCAAACCAACTCACAATGAACAGGACTTTGATGATACTCAAGAGTACATGCGTGTTTGAGTACCATTTTCAGATGACCTACAGTTTTCAGTAATGCAGGAGGTAATTGTAGCTTACTTCGTCTCATGCCACAAAGAAAACCCACAACACCACTGGATTTGGATCTGCAGTTTTTTTAATGACAGGACAAGGATTAATACACATCACTAATACACCCTCAGTTCTGTAGTCTCTGTGACGAGTGTTAAGAAAGAAAACTGAACCCCTGCCCCCATTAACACTGCACTTGTGTCTGATCAACTAATTGAAATATACACAGTTCAGTTTTTATATGAGGGTATATACATCCAAATTGGTTTGAAGTTAAAGGAATTACATCACTGTTTGTATGTTGCCCCTTCCCCTTTTAAAGGAAACAAAAGTAATCGGACAATTAGCTGCTCACCTGTTCAATGGTCAGGTGTGTTTTATTCCACATTTTTGTATGGAATCTGTTGTTATTAACTCACAATATTATGTCCAAAGAGCTGTCACTGCCAGTGAACTAAGCCATTAGGCTAAAAAATCCAAAGAAACCCATCAGACAAATATCAAAACTTTAACTGTTTTTAAAATGATTAAAACAGTCTCCAGGAGATAGGTATATTCATGTCCAAGTTAACAATAAAGAGATTTAACCAGAGTAAATGCTGAACATTTACCATAACATGTAAGGCACTGGTAAGTCTTAAAAATGGGAAGACCAATTTACAGTTTGCCAAAACATTTAACATTTTTTTCCTCTGTCAACCTATCCACTGGAACAACATCCTATGGGCAAATGAAACTTGAATCAGAATGATGTGTGGATGCATGGCACTCATCTTATGCTGTAGGCATGCATGGCTGTCAATTGAATTAGTTTCTTTGTTTTTACTGTATTTACATGTGTGGTAATTATTTGTTTTTTGTCAGAAGGTCCACAGTTGAAGAGCCTGGGGATTCTGATGAGGAACAACTAACATACTGTAAACTCTATATATTCTTATGTATGTATCTGTGGAGCCCACTTCAGTTTTTCCACTCCAAGCATTGCAAACCAGGTCTTCAAGGAGCTTGCTTTAACACAAGTGGAATTGTCATACTGTAAGATGTTTGGGCCTTTTAGTTCCAGTGAAGGGAAACTGTAATGCTGTACAGCATCTAAATGTAACTGTACAGCATATATAAATACTAGGTGTTGGGCTACTGATCGGAAGGTTGTGAGTTTGAATCCCAGGTCCAGCAAGCTGCCACTGCAATGAACAATGTCATACTTCAATGCTAGGGCAAAACTGAGGACACTATATACAGCAGTTTTGTTTGTTTGTATTATGCAACATAATGTGCATATCTAGGGCCTGATTTATTAAGCTACATGACGATGTACAAAAATAAATAATGATGAGCAGCTAGGAGGCATGTTGTAGGCTATTTATATAAGAAAATACATTGTAAATTACAATATAGCAGAGGAAACAACATGTAATTTAGACTTTTTGTGTTTTAGATCATTTAAATGTCGATAAACTCTTACTTTAATGTATTCTTTATGCAAAAGATGTATGAAAAAACATATTCTTTTTTACTCCTACTTATTATACCTTTACAGCTGATCATTTATTCAAATGCAATACTAATTAAAAAAAGAAAGATTTTGCTTTGCTTATATTTCTGTGCTTTGTATGTGTTTGACGTGACATTTTAAAAAATCATGTAACAGATTCTGTGTATGTGGCATTTTTTTGTATGTTAGGATCAAGATAAAGCTGGTAACACGTGGATTGGTCTGACACAACAAGGGGCAGTGTACAGTCTGTACACTGTCTTACAAATATTTTGTTGTCTATTCCTGTTCCTAAATAACTGCTATTTTTAATTTGACTTTATAATCTAAAATATTCAAAAATTAATAATATAATTTTATATATATTTTCAAAAAATTTTCAAATTTTTAAATAAAAATTTTCAAATTAAATTGAAATTGTATTGGTCATACACAGCCATACACAATATGACATGCAGTGAAATGTTTTTTTTTTTTTTTTGACTGTCCAGGTCATAATATATTCATTTAAAAAATCAATAAAAATTTACCTGTGCAGGTAACATGGGGGGAAACAAACAAAAGGCATTTCAGAGTTCATATCCATCTACATATGAATATAGATAAGTGATGTTATATTGATCAATAATATGTTAAAGCCACGATATAAACTCTGAAGTATGTGTATACATATTATTAGAAACTACTCCCAGGAGTAAACTGTGCAGTAGTCACAGATCTCATTGAGGGCTGCAATCAACTGAAATCTACACAAACTGGCACCTAATGCTGTATGCATTTAAAAAACAACAAACAAATCAAAATGCAAAACTATCCAATCATTGAATGTTGAATTAGCATCAACGCTCCATGGCAAGCTATAAGAGGAGGAGTCTCATTAATGTCAGTACAAAGTCTTTCCTGTAGTTCAAACAGAAGAGTCTCCTGCTCCTTTCTAAGAAGCTCACTTTGGAACTGTAGACAACAGATTTACATAAAGATGGCAGCACTAACAAATACAAGAATACCTTTAAGCTCGGTAAGTACAAGACAATGGATTACTTTAAGTTTTCATTTTTTTAAAACTTGTAAACTTCAGTTCAATATCCGAAACCTGTCATGACAACCGGAGTTAAAGATAAAAAAAATTAGTTCTCATACCTTAAAGGATCAAACATGTTTTACAGTTAACTTATGGAGTATAACTAGTTTAAACTATAACCAGCAATCTTTTTTGAATACTGTGACAATAAATATTGGGAATAATTCAAATAAGAGTATAGTTGCATGTGTACTTTTTATGGCAGTAGATTGTTACTACACAGCCCTGAGCATTTAATTTAAGTTGTGAGAATTTCAGCATTGTATGCTCAGCATTTATTGGGTTAATTAATGATCAATATTATTTAGTATTTTTTTTAAATATATGTTCATTTTATGCTTTAGCTTGAATTGTGTAACAACAACTGAAGCATTTTACTTTCCCGGAAACATGCAGTATTATCTTGTTTTGGTAGAATAACTTTCACTTTCATTTCATCATTACTGCCCACGGGCAGAAACATTCAGTATCTGAGTGGTGGCCTATTAATGCCTAGGAACAGCAGGTTTACAATGTATGTAATCGATGAAAAGATCAAAATTCTGTATCTCAGCTAACTTCAGGTTCAAGGACAAAGAATCATATTAGCCCAAATGTAACTTCCATTCATTAGCTCCAGTTAAAAATGTAAAAGAAGAAAGTTTTAAATGGACATGGTGCATAGCTGATATATTTTGAATATATCTCTCGGGAAGCTTAGCCCTGGGCTGACTGTGTGATTCTATTTGTTTATGACCTCATTTTATGACCTTGATATACTTTGTTTTTGTCCTAGAATATTTTTTGTGCTCTGTTTTGAAAAAAAAAATTGGCTTTTCTGTATGGTGTGTGGCATAAGGTGTATGAGAACCCACGTTTCCTAAAAAGTACATTTGAGCAGACATTCTTTGTTCTCATTTAGAAGAAAATTACTTGTCATTTAGAAGAAAAATACAGTCATATATGTTCCTATATGTTCTTTTCAAAACTTTGCATGAAGCTCATGATTTCTATAGGCCTGCGATTTTAAGGCAGGTTAAATGGAGCTCTAAGCAGTGATAAGAAAGCATTTCAAATTTTAATCATCTTTATAGCATTATCATGTGTCATGGTGCTTGATTACCATATTTGTTCTCTTCTTCAAGATTAGTCCACAGTTCCTGCACACAAACTCCACTAGCCACACCTGGCCCTTCAGTGCTATAGCAGAACTAATTGGTGAGTCAAAACTACTGATTCTATTCTGTTCATCTTTCTTCATCTAACTGATTACAGAACCTGATTATCTTCCACATTCTACTACAGATGATGTTGTGGCTACTTAGTAAAAGCAGTTTTAGAGATGCACTCTTAGGAAGAATGCACAATATACAGACAACAAGGAAATAAGTATACTTTTACAACTAAATGTAAAAGGGAAGTGTTGTATCATGTATACAAATCACTAAAATGCTTGAGGATGTTACTCTTATAAACTCTCCTTGTTTTAGCTGCATATACAATTTCTCGGTCCCAGCACAGGCATCTCCTTACTTCTCTCATAGTAACAAGAGAATATATTTAACAACAGCAAGCACAAAGTGACACCTAGTGTTTTTTCTGACAAAGTGTTCTTCAACAATAATATCATTTACCTTAGGAAATGCTAAGGATATTTAGCGTGTGTGTGTGTGTGTGTGTGTGTGTGTGTGTGTGTGTGTGTGTGTGTGTGTGTGTGTGTAATGATATCAGAGATTCTTTGACCTTTCTCTCCCTGCATTGAGTGAGAAAAGGTTTGTGGTTTCTCCAGCCAATAGATTGTCTGTCAATCACCCCTCTATCTTTGAATATTTTATATCTTTGTAGTTAAAAATTTGTTACTTGTTAACGTAATAACCTGTACAAAATTATAAGTTAAAAAACTGTCTCCCCATTTTATCAGACCTGTAGCCCTACTGTGTGGGATGCCATGCAGTAGACTGGCATCGGTTCCAGGGTATATTTCTACCTCATAACAATGTTCCTGAGATACAGTACCGATCTGTCAGTACCCTAACCAGAACAATGTGGTTACTGCTTTTACTAATAAATGGACATTTATTTTCCAAGGTTTACTTTTTGCTTTTCAGAGCTGACTAAGAATGTAAACACATTAAGAGAACTCATTTTACAGGCAAATGTAAATTGTGCTTGTTTTTTTCTGTGCACAGACAATGCTTATGACCCAGATGCCAATGCGAAACAAATGTGGATAAATAAAACAGTAGTTAAAGACCAAGGGGACTGCCTCATCTTTATGGATAATGGAAAAGGCATGGACTATGACAAAATGCACAAAATGCTCAGGTAAGCGAAATGTTCATGAAGACTGCAGTATTTTTCAGAGTAGATATAGCATAAGCATAATTCTGCCTGTCTGTCTGTCTGTCTGTCTGTCTGTCTATCTGTCTGCCTGTCTGTTTAACTGTCTGTTTGTCTGTCTATCTCTCGCTCTCTCTCTCTCTCTCTCTCTCTCTCTCTCTCTCTCTCTCTCTCTCTCTCACTCTATCTCAGTTTTGGCTTCAGTAATAAGCAGACGATAAGAGGCCATGTTCCAGTCGGTCTTTATGGTAATGGTTTTAAGTCAGGCTCCATGCGCTTGGGAAAGGATGCCATCGTGTTCTCAAAGAAAGCTAACACCATGTGTGTGGGTCTCCTGTCACAGACTTACCTCGAAATGATAGGAGCACAGAATGTTACAGTGCCTATTGTCATGTTCACCAAAACTGGTCAGAATGATATCCTTTACCTAGAAACAGAGAAATAGGTGGCTAGATAACTTGATATACGTTAGAGGCCGCTACATGGTTTGCATCCTCAAACAAAGAAGATTTCATTCCTGAGACTGCTCTGTAGCTGTGCCTGCCCCATCTATAGCCAATCCATCTATAGCTGGTAATGTGCATGCCCCAAGGCATGTCTCACTCTGCAACAGGGTCTACAATGAACTGTCCTATAACAGTGTAGTCATAGTACATAGCACATCTATCCACTTAAACTACCATAATACCACTGATTCCTAAAACATTGTTCAATAAGTAGAGTGAAATGAAAAATATGTGTTGTTATAATAGTGAGTAATGTTTGGAAAATTCTTGTCCTGTGATCAAGTAAGGTAAACAAATGCTTTCTGAGAATTTAAAGGTTCATCTATGCAGTTTGTTCCTTAATATTGTGGTTCACTCAGTGTTCATCCAGAGCATGCAGACTGTCTGCATCATATCCTGAAATATTCACTGTTTAACACAAAGGAAGAACTGCTCTCTGAGTTCAGTGTTATTGAGGGGTTAAGCATCAACTCAAGTGGAACGCGTATCATCATCTGGAACCTACGCAGGTGAACATGCACAGAGTTAAATAATATTGTTTGAAATGAGTGCTATGTTTAAATGATATTTTATTGTAATTCAGAAGACTAATCTAGATCGCTGCTTAATATCATAGTATAGATAGTGATCTAAATATTTTAGGTGCCACATATTAATTAAAATGTCACAGAACAATGATTTAAAACAAATAATGAAAATGAACGTATGTGATTTGCACCATGTTTTGCTTTGTACAATTATACCATTTTTTATTTACCATGTTTACAGAACGATTTTAGGAGAATTAGAATTTGATTTCCTGAAGGACCCCAACGACATCCAGATCCCTGTTCATTTGTACGAGAGCACCAGGGAACCAAAAAAACACCAGAATGAGGGAGGCATGTCAGTTCCTGAGAGTGAATATTCACTGCGGGTGAGAATTTTGAAATGATGAATTCAAAAAGATCAGTTCCTGTCAACTGAAAGAGAAATATGAAATTAAATTAAGAGATAATCAACAAAAAGGGGTGGGTGGTGACATAAGCATTTCTAATTGCACAAACCCAAAAACACAGAGTGGAAGGAGTGAGAAATTTAAAATATAAGATATAATATAATAGATGAATGCTTGGTAGTGGGGGGCACGGTGGCTTAGTGGTTAGCACGTTTGCCTCACACAAACAGGAACTGATCCAGGGTTGGGGGTTCGATTCCCGCCTCCACCGTGTGTGTGTGGAGTTTGCATGTTCTCCCCGTGCCTCGGGGGTTTCCTCCGGGTACTCCGGTTTCCTCCCCCAGTCCAAAGACATGCATTGTAGGTTGATTGGCATCTCTAAATTGTCTGTAGTGAGTGAATGAGAGTGTGTGTGCCCTGTGATGGGTTGGCACTCCGTCCAGGGTGTATCCTGCCTTGATGCCCAATGACGCCTGAGATAGGCACAGGCTCCCCGTGACCCGAGTGTAGATCAGATAAGCGGTAGACAATGAATGAATGAATGATTGGTAGTGAAATTTAAATCAGAACATTGAAATGTCTTAACTAAATTAAATTGAATTGAAGATTCTCAGCAGCTACTGGATTGGTAATGGATGCAGATATGGTATTCAGCTTTGTCAGCAGACAGAATGTTTTGTTTTGCCAAAGAAAGTAGTGATTTTTTACACATTTCATTTTTTTCATATACCAATTTAACTGATAAAGCTCACCATGAATGAGCTCATTTCAGTTTTAATGTATTTGAGATAGCCAACTAGATTTTAGGGGCAAAAAAGGTGTGGTTTATGTGAAGGATTTGGGAAATTTATCTCAGTGTTGGAAAAATTTAGTTTAAGATCTTTTAACCACTGATCAAGTAGTCAGTATTCGTCTTTTTCTCTTGATTCAGGCATACTGCAGTATCCTGTACCTGAAGCCAAGAATGCAAATTATCATCCAAGGGCAGAAGGTGGAAACTCAGTTTGTCACTAAAAGTTTATCCAAAATCTTAAAGGACACATACAAACCTACAGGTTACGTATCCTCATGCAAATATTAAAAGAATTAAACATGTAAAATCTTCTTCTTCTTTCGGCTTTTCCCTTCAGGGGTCGCCACAGCGAATCATCTCTCTCCACCTATCCCTATCTTCTGCATCCTCAACACTTGGACCTACTAGCTTCATATCCTCATTTATTCCATCCATATACCTCCTCTTTGGCCTTCCTCTTTGCCTCCTGCCCGGCAGCTCCATGTCCAACATTCTCCTACCAATATAGTCACTCTCCCTCCTCTGAACATGTCCAAACCATCTTAATCTGGTCTCCCTAACTTTCTCCCCCATATGTCCAACATGAGCTGTACCTCTGATGTACTCGTTCCTAATCCTGTCCAACCTTGTCACTCCCAAAGAGAACCTCAACATCTTCAGCTCTGCTACCTCTAGCTCTGACTCCTCAGTGACACTGTCTCTAAACCATACAGCATGGCCGGTCTCACCACTGTCCTGTACACCTTCCCCTTCATTCTTGCTGACATGAGTACTTAAACTCCTGTACCTTCTTCACCTCTTCACCCTGTAACCTTACTGTTCCACTTCCCTCCCTTTCATTCACACACATGTACTCAGTCTTACTACGACTGACCTTCATTCCTCTTCTCTCCAGCGCAAACCTCCACCTCTCCAGGTTTTCCTCCACTTGCTCCCTGCTCTCACTACAGATCACAATGTCATCTGCAAACATCATTGTCCAAGGAGAGTCCTGTCTGACCTCCTCTGACAACTGGTCCATCACTATAGCAAACAGGAAGGGGCTCAGAGCCGATCCCTGATGCAGTCCCACCTCCACTTTGAACTCCTCTGTCTGACCTACAGCACACCTCACCACTGTCCTGCTCCTCTCATACATGTCCTGCACCACTCTGACATACTTCTCTGCTACTCCTGACTTCCTCATACAATACCACAGCTCTTCTCTTGGCACCCTGTCATACACTTTCTCCAAGTCTACAAACACACAGTGCAACTCCCTCTGACCATCCCTATACTTCTCCATCAAAATTCTCAGAGCAAAAATTGCATCTGTTGTGCTCTTTCTGGGCATGAAGCCAGACTGCTGCTCACAAATTTCCACTACCTTCCTTAACCTAGCTTCCACTACTCTTTCCCATAGCTTCATTGTATAATTAAACATGTAAAATATTATTGTTAAATGGTTCAGAAAATGTTTAATGCCATGATCCTTAAGATTTTGTCTTAGAATCAAAAAATACCAATCACTTTTGGGTACAATACAAAGACCAAGGAGCACTATGGCATCATGATGTACAACAAAAACCGACTTATCAAAGCCTATGAGCGTGTAGCCTGTCAGCGCAAGGTGAGGATCAAACTGTTTGTATACATTTAATTTTTCTTCATAATAATCTGCATGCCTTTTATACATTTATTTGAAATCTGAATTTGTTTACAAAAGTAAGAGAAAAAAGAAAAGGCAAACAAAGTCCAAAGCAAAAGAAAAATAGTACATGTACCTCTACACGTTATATTGTTCATGTGAACATGAAAGCATCTTTGTATGCCGTAGCATTAAGATTTTCCTTCACTGTGACTAAGGTGCCAAAACATATTCTAGCATGGCAGTGCACAAATCTATAAACACTTGGTTTGCCAAGCTTGGAGTCCAGAATCTTAAGTGGCCTGCACAAAGCCCTGATCTCAATCCAACTGAACACCCTTTCAAACACTAATTGCACCCCATGCCTTCTCTCCCAACATTTTTGCGCAAGCTCACTTGTTGCTTAATGGGCACAGCCACATTTCAAGGTACTAAATCTGAAATGGGATTTTTATCAAGCACATATTGTCATAGAGTGTATGTGTACTTATGTATAATGTGTATGATCTATGTAGAGCATTCATATTATTGTATTTTAACTGTAGCAGCTTCTTTTCATTTTAATTTGGTTTCAAAATTGAAGGTTCTACTTGACAATTAGGGTAAAATTAAAATAATAAGCAATATTGGAATGCATAAGGTGGGATTGGGGTTTGTCAGGGGTCTGGGTGATGTTGAAGGGGTTTGGACTTTCGGTGTGATGGTTAATTAGCACCTAACCGCTCCTCATGATGCAGACCCAATGCCTATGATATGATGCAGGTGCCATCAGGCTTCTAGCTGCAAACATTCAGATCTAAGACCAGTTAGCCTTCATAATAAAAATGTCAGTGGAAACTACAAGCCCTGTAACATGTATTAGTGGCTTGATCAGAGTGCTTTGAGTGCTTTAAGGTAGTTACTGGTCACTGACCAGTTTTTGGATTTGTAGGCAAGAATCAGTGATTTAAATTGGATGTGGGCAGCTTCAAGAAGCCAGTGGACTCCTGAAGCTGCCCACATCCAATTTAAAACCAGAAAAGAAGCATACTAATTAGGTGGTGTGAGAGAACTTGGGAAGTTAAAAACAATTTATTCCAACACAAGTCATTGTACATAGGTGAATACATATTTCTGCACCAAGAAAACAGGTATAGACAACAGAAGACGAACCACCAATAAGCCTTAAGGACACCAGTGGAGTGTCTGCATAGAGCAGATTCTCTCTGTCACCTGGTATTCAGAATGGGAATAACTCTTGCTGCTTTAAATGCATTTGGTCTATAACCAGATGTTATGCAGTCACTAATGATAGAAGAGATGAAGAAGAGAAGGTTTGGAGCATTGTTCAAGGGATGGGATGCAATGGGCAGGTGGAATTGCAAGACAACTTGCAGCATTTCTTCTGCTGACAGAGGAGAAATAATGAAATGGGAAATTTAGGAGAAAAAGTGGAGGTTTTTTTTTTTCAATATGTTTATCAAACAAATTTGTGAAGTCTGGTCGGACAGTAAAGTTATGACAATTACATCCATAATTAGCATTATTGTTAACTAATTCTGAGATTTAAAAATTTATAGGGAGCTATGAGTTTTAGACCCTTACTTAGCAAGCACTGTCAGCTATTAGGATATGCTACAAGATAACATACTTCAGATACTTACAAATAATTTTGCTTAAGAATATTTACTCCAATATGCCCCACTACTTTTTTATGCTTTTACAGTGTTTATTGTGTTCTGTTGCCAGGCTAACAGCACAGGAGTGGGAGTTATTGGGGTCCTAGAGTGTAACCACCTTAAACCAACTCACAACAAGCAGGACTTTGACAATACAGATGAGTACAGGTGTGTTTAAATATCATTTCCAGACTTGTTAGTAGTTAATCATCTATTTAATATAGTTTTAACATAGTACTCTACAGAGTACACCAATGAGCCAAAACATTTTATCCTCCTGCCATATAGAGTGTACTTATCGAGGGAATGTAATGCTCCATCATGTCTTGATGCTATTGGAACACTGTTGTGGAACTGGTTTTTGAAGCACTTGTAAACGCATGGCAAATTTATTTGGTTGAGGGGTTCAGATAATGTAGCAGCGTGCATGGGGACCTTAAAACCCACTTTTGCCCTCTAAACTGTGTAGGGTTACTTCTGCTTTTATAGGCAAAGCCCATGCCTCAGCAGGTCAGACTGTACTATAAAAACAGACAAGACTGTGTCAGACAGACTGAAAAACTGCACACCATGGCAGTTTTTCAGGCCTACCAGGCTGACCTGCCGAGGAACCTGAATAATTGTGAGGGATTAGTCCTTGAGGCAGCAGTGGAACTCCACTGGTGTCATTTTCTAAAGGGCTGCCATGAAAAAGATCTGATGCTCAAGGGCTCAGGTCTTCTTGAGCAGTCCCCATCAGGCGGGTCCAAGCTCACCATTTTACTGTGTCTCTGAATCCCCCACTTCTCTCATTGGCTGGGGTGTGGTTCTCAAAGGCTGTCCAGCCCATGGACTTGGGGAGTCCTTCAGAAACAGTAAGGCAGCAACCAACATTACCCCCTGGCTCGCCACACATGAGTCCACTTCTCATCTGGCTCTAAATTAGGGGCTTTTACCTCCTCAATTGCCTGTACAAGGTTACAGCATTTATTCATGGATAGACCCCCAGTTTCTTACCTTGGTCCCCACTCTTGAGGCATGCTGCTATCACAAATCCTTTCAACAATGCATCTTGCATGTTTTGGAGTGCGATTTTTGATGGCCACACCACCCATGACTTATGGGGAGGCCCTCATCTCTCATGGCGCATACTGGTAATGACAGTTGTGTTTCTAGTTAAATCTCTCACAGCCCAGGGGCTATCAGGTGTTGATCCACAAGTTAACAGCATGTCATCAATCACCAGGGCAGGTTGCATTTGTGCCAATCTGTTCAGACTGGCATATCAGATCCTGTTTTGGGCAGAAATCTAATTGTTCTTGCTGAGAATGGCTTTTTCTGCTAGCCACACACCAATCCTTCTCCCTTTGTGGGGAGACATCCTTTGGTCTCTTGTTTTTGCACAGTGCCAGATGGCTGAGGCCTTTCAGAAGAACATAAGTCCCCTCCTAGGACCATTCTGTGGTTATCAGGGGCCCCCTTCAAGCCTTCAAGGAGTTTCTGACTTTGCCTCTAGGTATTGGGGCCCCTCCACAGGATGGGGCCCCATGGATAACCATGGATCCCTCTGTTCAGAGGGTGGTCCTGTCCAGCAAGAAGCAAGACCTACTTCATTGTACTGAGTGGAACTGTCTCTGTAAACACTACAGAAATGTACTAAAAAATACATGGTAACCTCAGAGAGGCCAAATGATGATCACAGCGACTGGTGCAATAGCATTATGAATGTTGGATAAATTGCAAGCAATTTCTAAAGTAAAAGCACAGGCCAAATTTCCCACCACGCTGCTGCTACAAGCCTACAAACACTGGAACATAAGGCCCCTACTAAGTGTATAATAAACATGTTTTTTTAAATCGCTTATTTTCTAAGCAATGGTTGAGTTAGTCTATCAGGATCACAATGTGAGCAGGTTCTAGAATGACCAAAGAGTCTACAAAACCAGTGTCTAGGAACATTAACAGTTCTAGTCCTAGACAGATTATCAGACATGGGTAAAAGCTAAAACATAAGTTTCCTACATGTGTATGTGAAAAGGTGAGATGAGGCCCCCAAGGGCTGCTTGACTACTGTGTTTCTCCTTTCTCTGAAGAATCTTGTTGTGGATAGATTAGGCTTTTTACTAGTACAGCATCACCTGGGAGAAAAAGTTATTTTATTAGTATTAATAGATGGAACTCTCTTTATCATTAGCATGCATACTGTTAAATCTTTCAGTCAGTGCTTGAATGAAATCAATGGGCCTTAGTTATAAAATCTTTGAGTAAAGTTGTCTGCAAAAAAAAAAAAAGAATTTCTCTGAAGCAAAAGTACAAGAAAATTTTGTAATATTTTTTAGCAGAATATGCAGTGGAGTTACAGCACGTGAAAAGGCCAAAATATGGAGAGAAATTATGAGTTTGATGTCCATTCAATGCAGTATGGGTGAGGTCAAAAGAAAGTTTGGCACAAAGACTAAGTCAAAAAAATGTATTACTGCTACTGTCAATTAGGTTCTCTACTACTGGTGTAGATACGCACGAATTAGTTAAATTCAGTTCAATTTTAAATAATGATTTTAGCAATGGGCATTGTCATGAAGCAGCTTTAAAGAAAACCACATTAAAATGTATCCCTAACCAGGCTCAGAAGAGAACCCATCCTTATTTGGGTGACACTAGACAGTAAATGATGTGAATGTAAATAATATCCTCTCTACAACAGTTTATAGTCATTGTATTTAGGCTATCCATGTGAGGCCATCCTCTGGAGTGACTGTCAAGTGAACAAACCTTCTAGCAGAAGTGGGGCTTCAGGATGAGTCAGGCAGGGTCAAATTGATATTCGCACAAATTCCCAAAGGGTTCAATAGAACATTACCCAAAGCTGGTCTTCTTCCCATAGTGAATGTTCAGATGTTCAGACCTAGTCATCAGGCATTAATGATTTGGTCTTCATGCCTACCCATTCAAACACATCAATTAAAAGAACTGACTTTTGGCTTACCTTCGAATGTATCCTATACCTTGACATGCTCTGTTGTTAAGAGATAAACATGTTTGGTTCATTGGCTATAAGTATATTATTGGGTTAAGTATACTTAATGTACAGTAGTGCAGTTAAGAATGTAGTGAAGGATACTATTTTGTGCCCATGCAGGAAAACCATGCTTAATGTAGGTTATAAGCTTGAGGACTATTGTAAGGAAGCTCGTTACAGACATCAGAAAAACCTGAACATCACAGAACCTATTGAAGACATTGCGTAAGTAAAACACACACACACACACACACACACACACACACACACAATTATTGCTTTAGTAAAGAAAATGTAGCCCTCATATATTTTATTTCTCATTTTGCACCAGTGATTAGTCACTAAGACTAATCACTAGTGACTAGTCACTAAGATGCCAATGGTATTGATAAAATATTGTTAAAACAAAATATAAATATTACTAATACAGTACAAATACAATTTATAGAAATAATCTAGTGATTCAGAGTGCTTCCAGACAAACCTACCCTAATAAAAAATTGTAGTCAGTTATGGAATATTTCATCCTGGTCCAGGTCACTACATTTTAAGGAAATATCTATGGTAGTTAATAAAAAAAATGTAGGGGTTGCTTGCAAATAACTGCAGGAATTGTTGGAAATGGGATTACCAGAAACAGTTCTGCATGCACATATGAAACATGCATAAGAAGCTGCTTTCATGTGCAGTTTTTATTCTTACTTATTAGAAGAATTATAACAGAGTTGTTCCTGGTTCATATGACTAATTCCCTATCTGACATAGCCAAACAATTTAGCCACATTTGCAAGTTGTTTTCAGATTCTGATTGTTTGAACAGTTTCTGTATTTTTGTGGACTTTACAGAAAGCAGCCAGATCAAACTTGGGTTCAGTGTGATGATTGTTTGAAGTGGCGAAAACTTCCAGATGGTGTTGATCCTGAAAAACTCCCTAAAAAGTGGTTCTGCCGCATGAACCCAGACCAAAAATTCAGGTGTGTGTGTGTGTGTCTTTCTCTGTCGGTCTCTCTCTGTCTCTCACTCTCTTTTCCTCTTTATGTGTGTGTGTGTACTTACTCATGTAAGTATCTGATATTCTCAGGAGCTGTACAGTTGAAGAGGAGCCTGAGAATGCTGATGATGAACAACCCAGATACGAGAAAACCTACAAAGAGTAGTGAGTATTGAGTCATGTTATTTGCTATGTTATTTTTTCTAACATATTTATTTTGATGTTATATATATCATCTGTATGTATTTTGAAACAGTGAGAGAAATCAGTGGCAGGACGAGAAGAACAGGCAGCAGGTGATCATGCTGTTAAACATAATATAGAACTTCTCATGTAGATCTATAATGTGGCATGATTTGGACACAAGCTTAGATATACATGAAATTTGTATTGTGCACAGATATGTGTTAATACAAATCTTCCTAATTCTCATAATTTCTGTGTTGAAAGTGTTTGTATAAACAAACATATTGTTCAGTCTGTCTTTGCCTTCATCCACATGACTTTTTCCTGTCAACAGAGATCTTTTAAACCCAGGTCACCCTGCACAACAACACACAGCCCCATTCTAACTTACCCTTCTCTCACATTTGCAGGTAAGGACCTATTTTATCTACCCTATGGCATTTATTATTTACAGGTTTGTTGCAACCCATGTTTTAACTCTTTAGGATCCAGCTCTTCAGTTCATATTCAGGACACTCCTCTCCCTATTACTCCTACAAGGTACTGTCATCATTCTGTCACTCTCTTTGTCTCATGCACCTTCACAGTGACATGACATTACAAGCACCTTTATTTCATCAGGAAGAGAGCCCGGAGCCAGATTCAAGAGAACATGGAGAATAAGAAAGCTAGAGGAAATGGTTCTGTAAACAGTATACCAGATTGTCTGTCAACATCCACACCCTCACCTGGCACTGTTTGTTCACCTGCCATATGCAGTTCTGGTAATGATACTAATAAAACAGAGAGGCAAGCCACTGAAATAGCACCAATGGACAATGGTGATGATGTGATTTACAAGATCACAGGTCACAAGGAACAAACCAATAACATAACATACAACTCCGAGGAACCATTGAACTACAAAGTGCTGTATATGCAGGCCAGGGAGGAAATAAAGCAGCTCCAACATAAACTCACAGAGCAAGAAAAGGCAGAAAACGAGCTAAGAGGAAAGGTGAGTGTATGATGAGTAGAGGCTAGAGTCAAAATGCATAAATGTTAGAAGGGAAAATGCAAACTAAATAAACTTATAAAGAACAATGCAATAATTCAGATGCAAAGTCAGTTTGTTTCACATATTATTACTCCAGTTATACCTTTCTTTGTACAAAATCTTCACATACAGGTGGACATTCTAGAAGCTGAGAAGTGCACTCTGTCAACTTACTGTGAGAGCCTGCAAAATGATTTAGACGACATAAAGAGAGAAAGTGAAAAGGTGAAGTTGAGTGTAGAAGATCAAAGTTTCCAGACAGATTATCCTATTATATCAAAAGAAGAAAGTGCAACAACATCAACAGAAGCCTCCAACCCAAGAACAGAAAAAGATTTACAGTTTGGGACACAGCAGCATGAGAATCAGGACAGAATGGGGGACAATCAAGAAAACAATAACACACAGTTATGCAGGTAAGATCTCTATTCTAGTAATATGCAGATCAGGAGAATAGCAATAAAATGTATCATACATACACTACTATTTAAAAGTTTGGAATCATTCATAAATTGTCTTGTATTTGAAAGTTTAGACAACTGTCTCGTAACAGCTGATCTTTCATGGAATATCTGCATAGGCATCAGTGCTTATCTTCATTAGAAAACCCTTCTGCAATTTGAAAATGATTTTCAGCACAGAACAGCAATTCATCAGGCCTTCCTTGGGCATCAGTATCTGGAGCATCAGCATTTGTGAATTTTATTATGGTCTCATAATGGCCAGAAAGATAGAGATTTCATCAGAACCTCATCAGTGTATTGTTTTGAGAAATGAAGGCTATTCCATTCAAGTATTTGCCAAAAAAAATCTATATATCTAACCAGGATAGAAAAAGAAGTGGGAGGCCACAGAACACAACTGTGCAGAAGGATAAAAGCATCAGAGTCCCTAGTTTGAGAAACAGGTACCTCACAGGTCCTCAGCTAGCAACTGTATTAAAAAGGTACCTAAAAAAACATCTAATCTCCAATAGTGAAGAAGTTACTAGGCAGAGTCTGTTCTTCTAGAAAGGTCTGGAGGTGCTTTGTTCCTGATAAAATAGGAAAGCTGTATCAGGTGAGCTTAAAAGAAATCTTAAACACAGAATGTAATCACTCATTTTGCAGCACCATGCCATACCATGTGTGCAGCATCTGACTGGTTCCAGCTTTATCAGGACAATGGCAAAAAGAAGAGCTCCAAATTATGAAAAACCTTTTAGGCCAGGGGCAGTCAGCTTGGCCACCTTTTAAATAGTGTATTTCTATAAGATACGGTTTGTACAGTTCATATGATAACCTACTGCAGACTATCTGCTGTTTGAGACAAAAAGCCATGCGATGTAAAACAATAACTCATAGAGTCTCTTTTCTTTTTAGCCTCAGATTAAGACAACTCAGACAAAGTGTGGCAGGCCTCATGGCCACCTTAGCTCCTGATATGGACCTTCAGCATGTAGACTATGATTCTGAAGACATTGATGAGATGCTCACTGAGCTTATAAATCAGATCTCCACTACAGAGGCAGCCTCTACATAGAAACAGTAGTGACCAGAAGAGTTCAAACTTTTAAGAATCATTTGGTTGGATAATGGAAAAAGACCTACAAGCAAGTCCTTGATGTCTTTGAGTGAACATGTTTTTATTGTTTCCTTTTTGTTTGCCACGTTTTATATTAAACATTTTCATTTTAATATATATATAATAATGTTATATATATATATATATATATATATATATATATATATATATATGTATATGTGTGTGTGTGTGTGTCAAATGTAGTGAGACACATGTGGATGTGGTTTGCTTCTTTTCAACATCTGATCATCTTTGGAATATAATGTGTATAAAGCATACGTTGCCATCTATTCTATCTGTTGCTATTTGTATTATAAGAAAATTACACTATGTGGGCAAAAGTATGTGGACACCAAGTATCAGACCCATATGTGATTGTTCCCCAAACTGGTGTCACAAACTTGAAAGTACTAAATTGTCAAGAATGTCTTGACTATGCTGTATCATTACAGTTTCCTTTCAATGGAACTAAGGAGTTTGGTGCACAAGGATAGGTTCATAAAGACATGGTTTGCATCTTGCACCACAGACCTCCACACCCAATATCAGCACCTGTTACTCTTGTGGCTGAATGATCACAAATTCTCACAGCCATGTTCCAGCT
This sequence comes from Hemibagrus guttatus, assembly GCA_033459395.1. Classification (NCBI taxonomy): domain Eukaryota; kingdom Metazoa; phylum Chordata; class Actinopteri; order Siluriformes; family Bagridae; genus Hemibagrus; species Hemibagrus guttatus. Next base: position 23,901,392 of record JAUCMX010000006.1, read on the forward strand.
TCTAGTGATCTAGGTTAAAGTCTTCCCAGAAGTGTAAAGTTAAAGGATAATAAATTTGGAATGCGATATTCTACAAGCACATATAGGTGTGATGAACTTTTGGCCATATAGTGAAAATACAATGATATACGAACATGTTAAGGCCCTGATTTATAAACATTAAAAATAAAGAGCAATAACGTGTGTGCATGCATGTTGTAGACATTTATTCAGTGAAGAGCTGTGTAAATGACATTACCTGCAAAGAAGAGGAAAAAAAACATTTATATGAGATTTTTTGTTTTAGGTAAAGGTAAGGTGAAATTTCATTTTGAATGCTGTTAGCATGAAGGTTCAATGAATCTAAAAAAGTTTTTTTTAAAAGTAAAAAAAAATAAAAAATAAAAAATAAATAAATAAATAAAGCAACAGCTGTAATACATTTCAAGAAACTAAGATATTTACTTAAGATAAAACTAAGCAACTTTTGTTAATGAAGTAACTTTCAGGCATAATAAATCACATTAACAATGCTCACTGTTAAAATGGATTAAATATGCAAATGTAAATGTGCAGTTATTATGTGAAACTTCTCTAATATACACTCACTTTACACGTCCACTTTAATAGGAACACCTGCAGGTTGATGCAGTTATCTTATTAGTTTTATTTAAGGTTATTCATATACACTATTACTCAAAACGCAAGTTAAAGGGTTTTTTAAAGTGTCACACACACACACACACACACACACACACACACACACACACATTGAACAAATACAGTACTTTTTTCACTCTGTATCCGTATTTCTGTCTGTCATCACTTGGGACAAACCATTTTGTGGGGGACGTTTAAAAATATATGACATTTGTCGTACGTTTTTTCAGATACTTTAAATAACATCGTTAATTTATTACTGTTAAACTAACTCCCAGAAAAGTATCGTCATGGTTTTGCAAGCTGTGTACTTTATTAATATTTTTGCGGCACCCTTTCAGCACGAGCAAGGTTGGTCCCCCTCCTTGTATCCGCGTCGAAAGCGTAGGTTGCCAGATCCGTTTAAACACGATTTGATTTTAAACAGCCTCATGAGCAATAGCCATTACTTATGGGAATTACAAGAACAAACAGGTTTTCAGGTGGCTTGTCACAGCTTCTCTACATTCAAAAAGGAAGTCAACATGTTATTTTCCAAAGAGTTGGCAAAAATGCAAATAAAATGTAAGGGAGACGTGTAAAAGAGGCTTTTGCATGAAGCCATGATGAGTTTGCATGCACTCACAGAAGAGAAAACTGAAAGTGGAATTTTCCACAAACTGTCATTGATGAGACATTAAAACGTTGTGTATAAATGGGCTGGAAGCATATCCTGTCTTTCAAAGATAAAAAGATCAATAAAAAAGTTTAAAATTTGTGCTCCATATGAACTAATTTATTATTAACAAATTATTATTTTTAATATACGAAGGTGGACTTTTATGGGCAAGTGCAATAGCACCACCAACAGTTAAGAATATTACACAGGATGGCACAGACAATAGATTCATGTAGCCTGTACTAATTAACAAGTAGATATATTATGCCTGCAGTTTGGAAACATGTAAATTTATGAAGAAAAATTATGTGAATGACAACACATTTCCTCATGACAAACTTTGTTTAAAGAGAATCCCGGAAAAGTAAACTGAAACGTAATCAATGATAAACATAAAAAAATCAAAACATCAAAAACTATTGAAATAGAACAAATGTGTAGAAATGAGTGTGTGTTCTGCTGTCTTCTCTAAATGCTAGTGGCGTCAGCAAAAGTGCAACAAATCTCAAATATTCATTCATTGTCTACCACTTATCTGAACTATTCTCAGGTCACAGGGAGCTTGTGCCTATCTCAGGCATCATTGGGCATCAAGGCAGGATACACCCTGGACAGAGTGCCAACCCATCGGAGGGCACACACACTACAGACAATTTAGAGATGCCAATCAACCTACCATGTCTTTGGATTGGGTAAGGAAACCCCCAAGGCACAGGGAGAACATGCAAACTCCACACACATGGCAGAGGCAGGAATCGAACCCCCAACCCTGGAGGTGTGAGGCAAACGTGCTAACCACTAAGCCACCGTGCCCCTCAAGCACCAATATAGAATCCATAAATCATTACACTGACTTTGGAAATGGAATCATTTTCTGTTCAGCTGGTGAAAACAATATATTATACAAATAGGGTACTAAATTATGTGCTCCACTAGATGACCAAAATTTTGTAAACACCTAAGCATCTTAGACAGTTAAAAGATACAACACACACAAAAAAATATAAAATGTAAAAGTTATACAGAAATAAAAAAGTCTAAGTAGAAATAGGAGAAACCTTAAATATAGAATACAATAAGTTTAAAAAGTAGTGCAGTGGATTTAACAACATCAGTATTTACATCACAGTACACATGTGCAATCTGGTTGTATATATTAAATATGAAGAACCTTGAAAGTCTAGAAAAAAGTGTTAATGGTTGTAGTAGTGCAGTGTGATAGTGATATCACCTGTCACACACAGGTAAGCTATTGTATAATGTTATTGCAAATGGTATGAATGATCTCCTGTAACGTTCTCTGTGACAACGAACCTGGAGCATCACACTGATCGCTGATTTTGATAGATGCTTTGCGCACAGAGGCATGGTCAAGCTGGGCCTCTAAGTTCCAGCTACAGCACAGAAAAAAATGTTAAACAATTCATTCATTGTCTACCGCTTATCTGATATATTCTCAGGTCACAGGGAGCCTGTACTTATCTTAGGCATCATGGCAGGATGCATCATGGCAGGATACACCCTGGACAGAGTGCCAACCCATCACAGGGCACACACACTCTGGACAATTTAGAGATGCCAATCAACCTACAATGCATGTCTTTGGACTGGGGGAGGAAACCAGAGTACCCTGAGGAAACCCCCGAGCCACGGGGAGAACATGCAAACTCCACACACATAGCAGAGACAGGAATCAAACCCCCAACCCTGGAGGTGTGAGGCAAACGTGCTAACCACTAAGCCACCGTGTCCCCTTGTTAAACAATTGTGTGCCCCTAACTTTGTGGTAACAGATTGGGGAAAAGCCATAATATGGATGTGAAGGTCAGGTCTCCGGGATTTATTAGCTATATGATGTATTTAAGACCTGTGTTTCAGCTAATACGAATAGTCTTTTGAGGGATTTACTCAGGTTTATTCCTCCCGTTTTTTTCTCCAAAGTGCTTGATGAAAAATCGTGTTTTAAAAGCCGCGATCTGGCATCCCAGTAAAGGCGGAAATAGGTAATGTGCGCGGGAAAAGCAGTGTTTTGGTGGAAGTAGGTCCGAAGAAAGCGGGAGACTTTTTGATACGGACTTGATTGTAATTCTCTTAATCTGTGCGGTAAATAACATTTATTTCTATTAAATATTGGTAGTGAGTGTTTCCCCCCTTTTAGCTGGAATGATACCGGATATATTTATCACTAAGCCGGGTCAAAGCGCTGTTTACATGGTTGTAAGAATTTTACAGAACAGTGATGTTCGCTAAGGCACTAAGGGTTAAACCCAGGCCTAGTCTGATTTTTATTAACAGGAGGAAAAATTTAACAGTTTTCAGTCTTTGTGAAGAACTTCTCTAAGTCCCAAGGCATTAAAAAACAACATTTACAAACTCGTGTTAACTATGTTAACTCGTGTTAACATTACGGCTGCCTGTCTTTGTTTATATAAATAATCAAGCATGGAGATTGTGATCTTGGATTATTTATTTCACGTTTGGTCTTTGTCCTTAGTTTTGTTGCTGTTTAGTTTTTTTTTTTTTTATTGGTTTGTTATAGTTGCTATAAGTTCTATAGACCGTGTTTCTAGTTAAAATTTCATGTTATGACATTTTGACATCCACATGCTTCGAATTAAAGATGTATGCTAAAGCTTATCTAACTAATTATAATGAGCTGTCTTTAAAGACTGTTTTCATTGCTCTCTGTCTCTCTACAAGTCAGTTTATATGCCCAGCGTTGTCGACTTTTCCCATGATGGGAAAGAAAGTAGTACATCCTCTCAGTGCCGCTAGGGGGCGCTACGAGCTAATTTTATCAGGTTTAAATCAGAACAGAAAATGGAAGATTATAACTTGTTTCATATAGAAATAATTCACCTTTGTTTGTCATAACTTTCTTTTCTTTTTTTTTCTTTTTTTTACTTGACGCATAACCAAGAAGGGGTTTATAAAAGAAGAACAAATAATTGGCCAGGTGGGGCAAACACTGATTGGTTGATTGGGATTAATATTGATCAGTGATTAGTTAATGTGAATAATGGCGCTTATTGGTCAATAGGAACAATTAGATTACTTTGTTATACAGCTCAGTCAGACTATACTCATTCCTCTATTTATGGGAGCAACTGATTTGTTTCCAGTTAGGGTTGGAAGATATTTGACATACACCATAAGTCTCAGAGCAACTGTTCTGAATACTAATGTGTCTTATAAATATTTGTTCATAGCAATTTGATGTCACTCTCAGTAAATAATAACATTGTGATAAAATATTAAATACACTATATGGCTAAGAGTATGTGGTCAACTTAACCATCATACCCATATAGGGTAGGTCTAGGATTTCCATAGGTTTAGAAGTGAAGCTGTGGGGAATTTGTGATCATTCAGCCACAAGGGCATTGAGGTGAGGTGAAGAGGCCTGGGGTGCAGACAGCTTTCACATTCTTTCCAAAGGTTTGTCAAGCCTCTGTGCAGGTCATTTGGCAAGCTGTTATTCATGGAGTTCGGAAGATTCATTTTGCATGTCTTTGAATCTGTTGCGGGGGACATGGTGGCTTGGTGGTTAGCACGTTTGCCTCACACCTCCAGGGTTGGGGTTCGATTCCCGCCTCCGCCGTGTGTGTGGAGTTTGCATGCTCTCCCCTCGGGGAGAACCTTGGGGGTTTTCTCCGGGTACTCTGGTTTCCTCCCCCGGTCCAAAGACATGCATTGTAGGTTGATTGGCATCTCTAAATTGTCTGTAGTGTGTGATTGCGTGAGTGAATGAGAGTGTGTGTGCCCTGCGATGGGTTTACACCCTCCGTCCAGGGTGTATCCTGCCTTGTTGCCCAATGACACCTGAGATAGGCACAGGCTCCCCGTGACCCAAGAATAGATCGGATAAGCGGTAGACAATGAATGAATGAATCTGTTGCTGTTTCAGGCCTAAGCAGAAAATTGCTCTTTCTTTAATAAATGGCATGAAACAACGATCTGTTTCAGAATACAGTTCTCCTGACCTTTTGATTTGTCAATGTGGTATTTGTCAATGCTGACTAGGTAAGAAAGCAGTTGGAGGATCACTGATAATGAACTTTATCCATTGCTTATGGAGAGTTGTGGGAATTGTCCCGGCTTGCATTGTATAGTACTAAGTAGTATTTGAACATAATGAGACTCAGCTTATATAGTAGAGTAATCAAACTTAATGTGATGTATGTGATTGCCATCGACCGATCACAGCAGGTATTTCACAACAGTGTTTCAACATTTCATCAGTGCTGAACTGCAGAAAAGTTTTCACAGTATAGTTGCAAGTTATTAGTCTGATCCCATTAAACACAGGAAAGGGAAAATTTTACATGACAGTCCCTCCCATATTTCCCAATTTTGTTATCGCAGAAATGAATGCGAAAGCAAGCAGTCAAACTACACAACATTCAGAAGAACAGGCAAGTTTTCAAAATTACTGCAATTTTCCACAATTTTGGGGGAAAGCCCTCTTCAGTTTATGTGCATTATACATAAGTACGGCTAAGTAATTACATATAGTAATTTACTTATAGGTGAAGAATTGTGTGCTTGCAGTTTTGCTAATTCAAGTAGTTTTCTGCAAGAAAGCGAACAAAAGTTGTATCGCAGATTTTGAAAAGAGACGCTGCGAAATCAAACATTATTGGCTGAAACAATCACAAAAAACAGCAAAATCCTGGAGGGACTGAACTGAAGCAATTCCTTTTAAGCATTACAGTCTGACATCACTGTTTCAACCTTGATATGCCTTTTCTGCAGGTTTGTTCTTGTCTGTTAGGAACAAGATGAAGGTGGTAACATGTGAAATTGCCTGGCACAACAAGGAGCCAGTATACAGTCTGGATTTTCAACATAATGCCGAAAGCAAAATTCACCGCCTGGCCACAGCTGGAGTGGACACCACAGTGCGCGTGAGTGAACTTCCCTAACATTCTTCACATGCTGTCTTTGCCAGTATTCACCACACACATTAGAAAATTATAACCTGAATTCTATGGGCCCAGATAAATGTCACAGGATCTTGTAATTCCTGTCTGGGGCTGAAAACCTCCGATTGAGTTTATTGCACGTCTGAAGCTCATTTTACACAAGAGCGCAGCTGTCTCATGTCAAACTCTTAAATTAATCATAGCGGCCTTTTATTTTTGAGTGTGATATGAAAAACTAAGTGAATCTTCATTGTGTGAGTTCTGTTACTGCAAATATTAATGCTATATTTTGCAGTAAATGGTCTAATGCTGTCATTTAAATGGCATACTCCAGAAATGAACTGATTTAAAAGCTGTAAATTACTTTTCCTCCTTCATTTTGGCAATAGATTCTGTCTTTTTGAAAACAGCTGGAATTAATATGTCCAATTAACAACTTATGAAAGACTCTCAGTCTTTTGTTTGGTGTGTACTGGTTTTGAAATAAAGTTTTAATGTGTGATTCGTTCCACCATTTGGGAATGTTTTTAGTCTCTGTCTGTGATGCATGCAAATAAGTAGAATGGCTTAAAATGCATAAGTAACTTGAAGTAAGAGTTTCATCTTTTTCTTTTCCATTGGTGTAGCTGTGGCGTGTTGACAGGGGGCCAGATGGAAAGGCTGTAGTGGAGTTCTTATCAAATTTGGCGAGACATACAAAAGCAGTGAATGTAGTACGCTTTTCTCCCACCGGAGAGCTGCTGGCCTCTGGAGGAGACGGTGAGTGTCACACAGGCGTTTTTCTTGTTCCGCCTTGCACCTTTACAGTTGTGATAATTAGCCTGGCAGGAAAGGAATAATAGATTTCATTTGTAGCTTAACATACCATCTGTATTTGTGTATCAGTATAGCTAAAGCTAATAAACTTAATACCTGAAGCTAAACTAGACATGAAGAATTGGGTTTGGTGTCGTCGTCGTCTTCTTATTATTAATATTTTGTCTTGTTTGGGTTTTTTTTTCTATCTGTTGCACATATCCTTATCTGTATTTAGATTTCAACCTAAAGTGTGTGTGGCCTAAACTGCAAGGGTTTTTTTTTAAACCAAACAAAAAAGTAGGCAGTTACTAAGTATAAATGAATGAAGACTGTAAATGAATCATACAGTGCCACACATTCATTCATGTTGATGATTGTGGTCTTTGGCACACAAGCTTCATATCTGAAGCTTAAAAAAAACCTGCAGCGATCTGAGTCTTGATGCACACCTGTACTCTGAACCAGGTTTCTGGTGAAACATTCTGGAAAGCTTAAAAAAGAATTGTGTGCCTTAGTATTTTTATCTGTTCATTTCAAATAATGTCTTCATTTTGCATAACTTTTCATTTCTGATATTGTTACTCAGTGTATCTCTGAGAATGTAATGCTTCTGAATCTCCACTGACTAACGATCAAACAGAAAAATAAAAAAGAGTTAGATAAAACTTAATTGAAAATAATGTGTGATGCAGATGATGCATCCCAATTGTCCACAATCAACAAATGGTGTTGGAATATAATTCTATTTCACAAAAAAGATTGGCATTGCTATATAATGGTCTGTGCGTTTGCTTTATGTATGTTTTCAGATGCAGCCATCTTATTATGGAAGATTAATGATAATAAAGAGGTCGAGCAAGCCCCAACTTTCCAAGAGGAGGAGGATGCTCAGCTGAACAAGGAAAGCTGGAACGTAGTCAAGACTCTCAGGTCATCTCTCTCTCTCTCTCTCTCTCTCTCTCTCTCTCTCTCTCTCTCTCTCTCTCTCTTTTTGTTTCAGACTTTTAAAACGTCTACCTTTTAGTTTTCTTTACATCTGAGTGTTTTTTAATTATTTATTCATTTAAGCAGTTCTTAAAGTAATTATTTACACTTAATTAATTCTTACTGTTCAGGGGGCACATTGAGGATGTGTATGACTTGTCATGGACAGGTGATGGGAATTTCCTGGTTTCTGGCTCTGTGGATAACACTGCCATCATGTGGGATATACAGAAAGGTAATGATATGCACTATATGTTTGCAAGCTTTGTTATTTTAATTATGCAGTGCTGTTTTGCTCACTCGCGTGTTGTTTGCTTCATGCAGGTCAGAAGATATGCATCTTTAACGACCATAAGAGCTATGTGCAGGGTGTATCCTGGGACCCGCTAGGTCAATATATTAGCACACTTAGCTGTGACAGGTAATGTATGTATGTGTGTATTAAAAGCATCACCACAAATTTATCACCTTATTCTGGGTTAGGGCTGTGTGAGTTTCTTTCTCATATTATTTTGTGTAATAAATGTGCATGTCTTTCAGGGTTATGCGTGTGTACAGCACACACACAAAGAAAAAGGCCTACAGTGTGAGTAAAATGACATCAAGCTCTGCTGGAGAGGGAGAGGTCAGTGTGACTGATTATTCTGAGCAGTTTATTCTGTCGCTCATCCGTGCATCTCTGTGCTTTGTTTAAGTAACAGTAGGACTCCCTGAGTAACTGTGCCAAATGTTAGCATGTATGTTTTCTTGTTAAAAATGCATTTTATTTATAAATAAACAAAAACAGTAAATATAGTTCAGGAAGTATACTTCATACTGCCATAGATATTTTCCAAAGAACTTTTTCATGTCTATTAAACATATGAAAAAAAGAACATAGAAAAACCACAGGTTCCCATTACATTTCTTTGCACTGAGCTATTTACTTACACAAGCCTGTTTACATTTTCACACAACAGGGCAGATCACTTCTTCTAAACATGCAAAGTGTACATTTATTACTGAAACCACCTTAAATATAGAGAAGTCGTGAATCTTGCTTGTAACAGTGGCTCTCAAAGGTAGTTCATATGTATAATCGTTAGATGCGATTCGAATAATTTCAACATGCTGTAGCCACCCATTTAGCCATCGATGTGGTGAGTCTTGCTTGTGGAGTTGTCCATCCATCTCTGCTGAAAACAATCAGGAGCAGGAGAGCTCTCTGCACCAGTTGTATGCTTTGCCATCAAGTGATATTTTAAACTCGACGTGCTGCGGTGATAATTCACATCGACAATAAATGCAGATAACTTTTGTCTTGTCGACAGAACCATCAGACATCGTTTTATATATGAATTTTCCGTTCAGAAGACCTTTCTCTTTCTCCATTTCTGTTTGCTGCTGCATCTCCATTTCCCAAACTACGGCAACGCCAAGGATCAAACAGAAAATCTGCGCTGCGTTAATCACGCGTTAATAAAATTAGTGCCGTTAAAATGCATTAACGCGTTTACGTTTTGACAGCCCTAATATATATATATATTATATATATATATATATATATATATATATATATATATATATATATATATATATAACTAACATGCATACATACATACATACAGGATGTACTGAATTGGAATAAAGGATTTGGTATTTGTAATATTGTGTGATTTAGAATTTATATATTCAATAGATGGATAGATCCTTTATTGATACCATGATGGAAATTCTTGTTACAAAAACTTAGACAGTTACAAGATACAACACACATACAAATATAAAATAGAATTAATTGAATCTGTAGCAAACAATGAAAATAAACATGTGATAAAGTCCTTTCAAGAGTACCATTGTGACTAAAAATAGTCTGAATGTTTATTTATTTTAATGTTATATATGATACTATTATCTATTATGTCAATTATATATCTATTTATACCAAAAGTGTGTGTGTGTGTGTGTGAGAGAGAGAGAGAGAAAAATGGTCTAGTCCCCTTTAAAATGTTTATTTTTATGCTGCATTATTAGTTAGTACATGATGAAATTGAAGACTTTTAGGTCCAAGAACATATCTGACTGCAAGCTTTGACGATCGCACATCCCACAGGTAAAGAACTTCAGGATGTTTCACGATGACGGTATGCGCTCCTTCTTCAGACGCCTGACCTTTACACCTGACGGCTCCTTCCTCCTGGCCCCTGGTATGCTTCTATTGCACCACTGATGAGAAGGGTACATCTTCATTTCACTTGAAAAGGTGGGGTTGTGTTATAATGCAGTTTTGTGTGTATTCTCAGCTGGTTGTGTGGAGACAGGAGAGAACGTGATAAATACCACCTATGTCTTCTCCAGGAAGAGCTTCAAAAGGTGGTGTAGTGGTATTATTTATGTCTACTTTTGTTGTAGTACTTTTATTGTTCCATATTAGCTGCCATGTTGCAGACCGGTTTGATATTTATGCTTTAGCTATTTTGCTACTGTACTGCTGTTTTTTTTTTTGTTTTTTTTTTTAATGCTGTAGTGAACCCCGGGCATTTATAATGTCTGTGTGTGTTTTTGTATCAGACCCATAGCTCATCTCCCCTGTCCTGCTAAAGCCACTCTTGCTGTGCGATGTTGCCCTGTGTACTTTGAGCTTAGAACCAAGAAGCTTGAAGGTGAGTCACCTCCACAATAACAAGTAGTTTGGTACTCTTTATTAATCAGTTTAAGGAAGTTTTATTTGCTAACATTTTTAAAAAAGATTTAAATCTCTGCTTTTTTCTGAATTTTTTTTTTTTCTGCTTTTCTATCAGATGGATCGGTGCAGCCACTGCCCAACACGTTCCAGCTGCCTTATCGCTTGGTGTTTGCTGTGGCATCTGAAGATTCCATATTTTTTTATGACACCCAGCAGACATTGCCATTTGCTTATCTGTCCAATGTCCACTACCACACCTTGAGTGACCTCACCTGGTGAGATCCAAGCATATTTTAATACATAATATTTTTGTAATCAGCAAGTCAGCAGCTCTCATTGATGCACCGACATTATTATAACAGTCAGCAACAGATCTTGTTAAATGTTTTAGATTTCTTCCCTTTCTCTAATCTGGTTATATTTTAATGTTTAAGAAATGTTTAACTATTGTTTTTAGAATATTAACAATTAATGTTTCTGACTTTGATCAGACGTTTCTGATGTTATGCGAAATCTGATGTAATGTAGTTATGACATATTGCTTAATTCCACTTGCTAAACTTATGACCTCAGGTCTTGTGACGGCTCATTCCTGGCTGTGTCCTCCACGGATGGCTATTGCTCTTTTGTGTCCTTTGACGAGCTGGAGCTTGGCACGCCTCTGAAGGAGCGACCACAGCTGGACATAATCACCCCGCTCACTGCCAGTGAGAAAAAGGGCAAGAGAACCTCAGGTAGTGGAAGAACCGCGTCACCTGTGCCCCGCACCAACCCTTCACCTGTCACACAGGAGAAAGAAACATCATCAGCTACCTCTGAAGAGAAGCGAACGCCACAGGGCTTGAAGGCCAAATCACAGCCCAGGCGTATTACCCTCAACACACTGGAGGGATGGAGCAAACCCAGCACCCCAAAATCTCCTGTCACATCCACTGACCCTCCCACCAGCAGTCCCAGTATGCCAAAATCTGCTCCTTCCACTCCTCTGGCTAGCCGGGGACCACTGACCCCCAAAACTACCCAAACTACCTCAAGCACCCCACTTGCTTCCATCACTGCCAGAAACTCCACAGCACCTAAAGGACCCACCCCTAGGTAAGAAAGTGACCCCGAGACCTTCTTAAGTGTGACGTTCTCATCAATTGATTTTTTTTTTTTTTTTTTTTTTTTTAAATTTTTGAATTCAACTGGTGAATTGTAGTTTACCTTTCAACATGAGTCAAGTTCATGAGTGGTCATATTTATGATGGCTCACATCATTATAGTAAATTTTATGTAACAAGTTATAAATGTAACTTTAGCTTGTAATATGCATTTTTTTAAATGAGGGTTACAGCACTGACAAGCATGAAACAAGTGTTTTAATAAATAAAAATTATATACCATTTCTTAACATATTTATCCATATCTGTTCTTTTATATTTGCCACCCTATAGAGGGCAACCCTGTCGTGTTCTCATGGTTTCTCTAGTCTTTGATAGGAGTATGATAGTCATGATAACTTTAAAATGGACCCCACAGCCTTACAGAATTTCCCTCACCCTACATGTACACTATATGGCCAAAAGTATGTGGACACCTAACCCATATGCAAATTGATGTGGAGTTGGATCGCTGTTATAACCGCCTCCATTCTTTTAGGAAGTCTTTCTGCTAGATATCGGAGTGTGGCTGTGGGGATTTGTGCTTATTCAGCTACAAGAGCATTAGTGAGATCAGACACTGATGCTGGGCTTTAATCGGTGTTCTAGTTCATCCCAGAGGTGTTCAGTGGGGTTGAGGTCAAGGCTCTGTGCAGGACACTTGAGTTTTTCCACTCCAAACCTGGCAGATCATGTCTTCTTGGACCTCACTTTGTACACAGGAACATTGTCAAGCTGGAACAGGTTTGGGCCTCTTAGAATCCAGTAAAAGGAAATCTTAATGCATAGAGACATTCTGTACCATTGTGTTCTTACAAAATTGTAGCAGCAATTTTGGGAAGGCCCAGATATGGTTGTGGTGGTCAGGTGTTCACATACTTGTGTGTATGTGTCAACATACTTTTGGCCATATATGCTATTGAATATTGCAGTTTTAGTTTTATACTTGTGCTGCAGTACTAACATGTTAACATAAGCATATGATTTGTAAACAGTAGGGCAGCCATCTTGAAGCTTGAATTACTGACATGGAGCATTTAGCTCAATTTCTTGTTTCTTTTGTAGGTGTATCTATTAGAGTATGATGGAATTGGTATAGATTAGAATATAATAACAAATGGATTTGTGTGTATATAATCTTAAGTGAAGATTTGGTCAATAAGTATATTTCTTAGCCAGAATGTATTTTAGACATGCACATTGCTGGTGGCTATAAATGGCACTGCTGTTTTGGCACATCATCATGGGTATAGGATTTTATGCTGGTGATAGTCTGTAGTTGTTACTACACACTGTGCTTTTGCCAAGTGCAGGTGTTAATGTAATTTGGGAAGACATTATACACACTTCCTCTTTGAGGTCCTGCATAGTTAAAGGGCAGTTCCTCTTTACCCTGTTGTTTATGCTAGTTATATGCATGTTGAATTTTTATTTACTTACAAAAAATCTTAAATTAGACACTTAACTTTAGTTTTGACTGCATAACAGTGTTTGTTTTCCAATGTAGTCTGGCTTTCCTATGGAGTTTTTAGTATTTTTGCATTTGCAAAAATTAAGGGCCTTTGTAAGCGAATTACTTTAAAAAAAAATTACTGAAATGCATTCTTGGACAAAATGTAGGCCTCTGTTCACCTTGAACCTGGCTCTATAAGTCTGTACATAGTTGCGAAGAAGCAGGCTAAGGGAAAGATGTGTGCATTATACTGAAATGAACTGAAATCTTCCCTCTCTTGCTCACACAGGCGAATTTCTCTGATACCACTTAACCCCAGATCTCCAGCTTCCTCTCAGACCTCTGTCAACCCATCTTCCACTGAGAAAGCCAAACATGGTCAGTAGTGATGAGTCTCTTTCAGAATAGTTGCTTTATGCTGTAATGGCTCAGGTGTTTATCTGTATTTGACTTTGTGCTTCACAACATAGCATGCTGTTGTTAATGAATTATGATGAACTTGTATATTATTATTCATTTCTGAGTACACAAGTAAAAAAAAAAAAAAAAAGCTTTTGATTATTTTATTTATTTATTTTCAGAGAGACCATCTCCTTCTAACGATCCAGTGTGCAAGCCTCCCGAATCCAAGCGGTCCAAGACTGACGAAGCTTCAGCCTCAAATGGCGGCAGCAGCAGCAGCACTTCTCAAAGCACTGAACCCTCAGTAGAGTCCAGCAGCAAGGCCATGGATTCTTGACCAATGTGCATCTCTACAGGAACCTGTTAAATAATATCAAGGAGTGTGTGTATTTGGACATGATCACTTAAAACTGATCCAACACTTGCAGTGTAATTTGACCATAAGGAAACAGGATGTGTTTTTTTTTTTCTGGTTCATTTTGGCAAGATTATTCACTTGTCTATTTATACTTTCATGGTTTTGTATTGTGTACTGATGATAGTTTAGAAGACATTTCTAAATTGTTGTTGATCAGTTTATCAACCCTGATATAGATAACATATTACCAAGCACCGATTTTGAAGGACTAATTTTAGTAACTCCTGTCCATTTCCAAAGACTCAAAATGGTCATTTGTTTGGAGTCAGTTTGTATTGTCCTGTTAGCAGAAACAAATGAAGCAGCCAATTTGTCTGTGGGAACATGCTGATTTGTCTGTCCAGAAAATGAAGCACATACAAGAACTGTGGTGGCAACCAAACCATAGATGATGTAAAATGTGGAAGTCTCTGTTTCAGAATGGGGGATGTAGACTAACCTTTTGCTGTTAACAGAATTTCTAAAGAATGAAAGTAAATATTCATCGACGAGAAAGTTTTAACCTATGAGGCTTTATTTGAATTAATTATTCATTAAATTACTTTTCACAGTTCTTTCTTTTCTTCTAAAGCAACCCTAGAAGTTTTCTCCCCAAGTTGTAGTGAGGTCATTACTTAGTTTTAGTGCCACAACCAACAAGCTATTTGCAAAGAGATTACTTAGCAATCTGTCTTACTCCTTAAAACTTTCAAAATCAGTTTTATATCCAGTTCAGTGGCTTGTAAGTTCATGAAGAAAGTTTTTCATTGGGCCTCATTTATCACAAATTTGCATACACTCAATGAGCACTTTATTATGAACACTATACTAATACTGGGTAGTGCTATGATTTGCACCTCATTTCTTCATGGTATTGATTCCACAAGATTTTTAGATTCTGATCTATGCTGATGTTTGCATCACACAATTCCTGCAGATTTTTTAGTTGCATATGCTGTGAATCTCACGTTCTACCACATCCCAAAAGTGGGGAAAACCACTGAGAAATGTGTCTTCTTCATGAAATGATGACAGTTTGAGACAATTTTTGCTTTTTTTGGACATTGGAAGATGGTAAATTGTGGCCATAAAGGGATGCACATGGTCAGCGAAAATGCTCAAATACCCTGTGGCTTTCAAGGGAGAATATTCCCTATACATTACACCACCTATACCAGCTTGGACTGTTGACATAAGGCAGGTTTGGTCCATGGATTCATGCTGTTGGTGTCAAATTCTGACCCTACCACTGAAGCTTTGTGCTTCAGCAGAAATCCACACTCATCAGGTCAGGGTATATTTTTCCAGTCATTAACTGTCTGGTTTTGGTGAGCCTGTTCCCACTGTAGCCTCAGCTTTTTGTTCTTGACTGACAAGTGGAACACAGTGTGTTCTGCTGTTGTAGCCCATTAGCCTTAAGATTTATCATGTAGTGTATTTTGAGATGCTTTTCTGCTCACCACAAAAAAAAAGAGTGATTATCTGAGTTACTGTTGCCTTTGTCAGCTCAAACCAATCTGGCCATTCTCCACTGACCTCTTTAATCAGCAAGGTGTTTCTGTCTATAGAACTCCAGAGTAAACTTTAGAGACTGTTGTGTGAATCCTAGGAGTTCAGCAGTAAGATATAAAAAGTAATAGAACTACTTGAACCAGCCTGCCGAAACCAATTCACCCTCAAAATCACTGAGATCACACTAAGTGAATGGATGATTGGATAATTTCATGAATGAGCAGTTGTACAAATGTTCCCAATAAAGTGCTCCATATGGTGACTCGCCAATGCAAATTGCATCTGATCAGCTTGGTAATGGACTTCTATACTTTTATACAAATAACAATATTAATTAGCTTATTTATTTCAGCTGCATATTTTGCTCAACACAGACGTATTAATATGAAAGAAAGCAACAAATTCATAGTTTAAAAAAAAAAAAAAATTAGCCATTCTTTTTGAACAAAAGTAATGTCACCCTTATATTTTGCCTGGGCTAGGTGGTGTTCTGCCAGGGCTGACCTGCATGTAGTGTATTTAGACACATTTTCATCAAGTACATTTGTGGGCATCTCTAAATACAAATCAAATGTACTGTGAAGACATGCTAATTTACAGCTGCATTATGTTTTTTAATTATTAAATGGTTAAAGTGCTTTTCACATAGTAGCAATACCTAATGAAGAACATTTTGTTAGGGGTTGCACAGCTACAAATTTTACTTACCAATTTAAAATGTAGTCAACTAGTCATGTTTTCTAATGATAATAAATTCCCAGCTTAATGATCAATTGAGGATGCAATGTCTACCACAGTTCTAGGGAGGTTTTAACACCATGTTCAACTCTGGACTCAACAGCACATGAAAACAAGTCTCGATCAGCCTGTTCTTGAGCTGATCTGATTAAACTAGCTGAGTGGAATCTCATGCACATATCTCCACTTCATGCTAAGTGAAATTAAAATGTTAACAGTCCATTAAAGAAAATGTAAGAGAATTTGTCCTAGTATAGACTTGTGCAGATGAATGTAGAATTGAGTTCTTTGCAAATTAACATGCATTTATCTGCATTCTGCTTTGCTATCTGTTTTGCTGCTTTTCTGTTACCTGTCTGGTCTGATCTGGTCTGCTTCCCCACAGTGGTAGCTAATGAATGTATTAGAAAGCTAGCCTAAGCAATTCATAATTATTGTGTGTTACTATCTGTATGAAATCTGTATCAAAAAATCAACATTTTTTATGTTTTATTGCTTTAGAAGCCTAAGTTAGATGAAGTGTCAAATCACAAGCATCTTAATATTCTAACATATTGATGACTGAATTTTAGCTCAAACAAAGCTGATGAATAGTTAAAATAGTTGTTAGGGCATTAAAGACTGAGCTCAGTCAGGCGTGGCAGGTTCTTTTGTAATGCTTAGTTCAAAGGAATAAATTGCCATTATCATCTTCGTAAATGATGCAGTTGCACCCAGGATTTGCTTAATTGTTTCTATGTCACAAGTCCTGAAACCAGTCCTAATCCTGGCCCTGGAATGACCCCTGTCCTGTCTCATATTTTAGTGTTTTCCTTACTGCCAATACATGTGATGCAACTAATAAACTAGTTAACAGCAATTCCTGAATTGAAGTGGGTGTGTTAGAGTAGGAAATGCTAAAATGTACAGGATAGGTGGTACCAGGATTAGGAACATATATCTTAAACAGTTAATTATGAATATGTTTAACACATATTTTGCAGTGTAACTGTGTTAGCAGTAGACTCTTGATAAACATTTTGCAGTGTATGTTAATCACATTATCTTACATGGACTTTACTCCCATTTAGTCATCCACATCACTGCTGAGGTTACCATTGCTTCAGAATGCTGCCAATATCTTGAGCTTTAACCTCTTCAGCACTCTTTCATTCACATATCCTCCCTGCAAGCTGATTTTGCTCCAGTTTTTAAGACATTTACATTCATTTTATTCAATGTTTAATAGCCATAATGGTCCTTACACACAACACATTATACATAGCATGCACATACTGCCTTTATTTTAACACTCCATCATCTCAATCCAATATATCTACTGTATCTGGGCTTCTGAAGTTCCTGAATTTTATATTAACCATCACCTTTTCCCCTGCTTTTTAAGCACCTATTATATGTTGCTCACTGTAAAGCAGCCTTGCAGTCTAGTGTTAGTTTTTGTTAAAGGGCAAAACGACCTGTAGAAATGACCTGTAGATCAGAGTGGTTGAAAGAAAATAGTGACAGTTGTGTAAGCAAAGCCAAAAGATACAACCACACAAATCACCTCCAAAGTCAATATTGGTAAACTGCTGAGGAGCAGAGGAAAGTTGCCTGTTTTTTGTTCCCTGCATGAGTAATAATAAAAATAATTATAGGAAGAAGAATTGTCATTGTCACAGTTGATCCAGAGTATATCATGAATCACACCCTGAGTGGTACTCCAGTCCATTTTCAGGGCAACATGTGGACACAGAGAAAACATGACACTCTACACAGACAGTAACCTGAGCTCAAGATTGAACCAGGGACCCTAGAGCTGTGAGGAAACTCTACCCACTGTGCCACAGTATCCAGAGAGTACTGTGAAGATCATGGAGAGGTCTACATAAACTAATTTTTAGATCTTTCAGTCCCAAAAAAAGTTGTATGGGTGTTTGTTTTAGTAAAGTCCCCACACCCTGACTGAAATAAGGCTGGTGCTGAAGATGAATGAATGAACGTACAAAACCTCTTCAAGCTTCTATAACAGATTATGAACTTAGGTCATGTGATTATGCTGATGCACCTTTAAGTAGGTTGACCTGTTTTTAAAGGTCACAGCTCAGCTTCAGAACCTTTCAGCTGCCAGTATTTTACAGACAGAAAATTAATTGAAATCTGCCTGTTTTCCAGGCCCTTATCTTTACAAATATTTGTAACAAGGTACAACTAAGATTAGAAATGGTTTTCTTTGCTTAATCATAAACAAATTGCTGCAAGATAAGGCTTGCTGATTGTGCCAAAATCTTAGTCTAAAAAGTAATTTATTTCAAAATGTGATATAGTGAGTGTTACATAGTGTATGCCCAGAAACATACCACAACACCCATATATGACTTTTCTCCAAACAGCTGTCTAGAATGTCTTTGTATGCTGTAGCATTAAGAATAAGGTCCATAAAGACATGGTTTACCATGGTTGGAAGAACTTACATGTTCTGTAGAGAACCCTGACCTCAACCTCACTAAACACCTTCAGGTTTAATTTAGAACAACTTTGCACCAGGAAATCTTGTCAGACATCTTGTGACTGAATGGGCAGAAATCCACATTGCCATGTTCCAAAAAACTATAGGTAAGCTGTGACAGAACAATGGAGGCTGTTTTAAGAGCAAATTGGGGACCAACTCATTATTTATGCCCATGGTTTAGAATGGTGGGATGTTGGTCAGGTGGCCAGGTGTCCACATACTTTTGGTCATAGTATGAATATATTGCATGAAACATGAGTCAGTGTGAGGGGGCAACAGTGACTCAGTCTGTGTGATGACAATTAAATACAAACTGTGTGTGTGTGTGTGTGTGTGTGTGTGTGTGTGTGTGTGTGTGTGTGTGTGTGTGTGTGTGTGCATGTGTGTGGTGTTTTTGTTGGATGAGTTAGTCATGAGTTTGTCAGGAAATGCCTCTATAGTCATACTCTAATTTACTGCATGCCTCACACATCCCCTCCACTATCATTTGTGAGCAATGTTCATCTCAAACAGCCCTTATAGCTTTTATTCCATTCATTTATATTCTGTGAAGTAAATCTACTCCTACATGCTTTGTAAGACTGGAAGCACTGCATTCATATGAACATCTGAAATGCATTGATGATTCATTGCTACACATGGACCATAAGTCAAGAGATTGAGTCTGTTTAATTATTTTTTATTCTCATTCATATATCACTAGCTATCCGTAGAAAACTTATATTATGCATATATTACTTTGATGTTTTATTCTAGTTTGTGTAGATGAAGAAGCTTGTCTTGCTTAAGAAAACACTAGCCTGTTTTTTCTTGTATTATTTCTAACATTATTCAAATAATGTTACTCCTCATGGGGGGCACAGTGGCTTGGTGGTTGACATGTTTGCCTCACACCTCCAGGGTTGGGGGTCCGATTCCCGCCTCCGCCGTGTGTGTGGAGTTTGCATGTTCTCCCCGTGCCTCGGGGGTTTCCTCCAGGTACTCCAGTTTCCTCCCCCGGTCCAAAGACATGCATTAAAGGTTGATTGGCCTCTCTAAATTGTCCGTTGAAGAGTGTGTGTGTGTGTGTGTGTGTGTGTCCTGCGATGGGTTGGCACTCCGTCCAGGGTGTATTCTGCCTTGATGCCCAATGATGCCTGAGATCCCTGTGACCTGAGAATAGATTGGATAAGTGGTAGACAATGAATGAATGAATGTTAATCCTCATAAAGTTCTCATTCACACCTCGCTCCAATTTCAGTTATATTTTTTGCTGCTGTTTGACAGCCTATATTTCATTAATCTGCTTATAGGGCAGTGCATGCCTGACCCATTTATTGCACCTAGTGGACAAAAATAAGAAATTCAACAAATGAAAGAGGCCCCTTAAGCCAAGGATCATGCTACCCCAAGCTCCCTCTATGAATATTTTCAGTAAAGGAGCAGAGGACAGCACAGTTAATGACAGAGTTACCAGTATATAATTCAGTATATACATTTAAATTTTAATGTATAAATATATCCCTAATGAACAAGCCAGAGGTGACAATGGCAAGGAAAAACTATTTAAGGAAGTTCCTCCTTAAGACTCAAAATGGAACCAATCCTCATCTGGGTGACATCTGATCATAATTGCGATTATAGATTATTGCCTTCTATAACTATGTTCTGTATGATCAAAAATGCAATTTTGAGAGACTTGAGTGCAAAACTGTTTGTGGCAATTGCAGCCGTAAAGCTATCATAACAAATGATATCGTAAGCCATTGTACCAAAACTGTTTGTATCAACTGTAGTCCAGAGCCACATTCATGGTTTATAAGATATCCACAGAAAACTAACTGATCTCTAGGTAGTCCATGTTGAGCCATCCTGAGCAGCAAGTGATAAGAACTCCAACCAGGAGTGGCTGAATCAGGCAAGTCCAGACAGTATGACATATGGTGGGTTTTTGTTAAATGTGAGGCAAAATCATCACAATTAAAAGAACCAAAGACTTTCAGTCTGTGTGCATTGAATTTATTTAATACACGAGTTTCACAATTTGAGTTGAATTACTGAAATAAATGAACTTTTCCACAACATTCTAATTTATTGAGATGCACCTGTAATGGGTAAGGACATTGTACATTGTGTGCAGAGTGCAACAAGGACACTGTCAAGACTAGCTATGGCATAACTAAAATTGAGAGCCAGAAGGTAACATAGACATGAGGGTGCCCTGGGACATAAAGTGACTAGCCACTCCATTGTCATCAAACCTGAGTGGACATGTGAACGCATGGGGGTGACACTATCCAAACATCCCAGTTCACAAAAACACTCATGGTTTGTGAACCCTCTAGGTCTGCTCCTTTACCTATGAAATATCTATTCACAAAAGGCATGAGTAAACTATTTTTCAGCATAGAATTAAACATCGATACTGCTTCTGAGTCTCTGTGGGGCTTTATAAGAGAAAGCGCACAATCTTCACAATTCAAGGAACCAACAAATAGTGTAGGCTATTGATTGAAGTTTACATAGGTTCGATGGTGCAAGACCATTCAATGCTTTATATGTCATTTATTTTATAATTAATCTGAAATCAATGCCAGTGCAGTGTGGATATGATAGGGGTGATGTAGTCACATTCTGGTTCTAGTTAGGACTCTAGTAGCTGCATTCTGGACTAACTGGAGTTTGTTTATGCTCCTACTGGAACATCCAGACAGGAAAGAATCACAATACTCCAACCTAGAGGTAACAATGAATTAAAGATTACTTCTGGCAACATATGTTCCTAGTACAAGTACTACTGTTTTGTCAGAATTAACTAGAAGGAAGTTAATAAACCTTTACACATTCCTCAGTTTTATAAAGCTGGTGTCTCATCTGGCTTTGCTGAAACATGCAACTGAAAATGACCACCATAACAGTGGAAACTATTACAAAGTTTACGAATAATTTTACCCAAGAGGTAGCATATATAAAAATAAATACAGTGGGCCTAACAGAACCTTGTTGAACAGGAAACATACCTTTGCATGCATAGAGAACTCAACATTTACATCTACAAACTGATCACAATCAGGCAAATCAGACCTGAGCCAGGAGAGGGCCGTTCCCTTAATTTCAACAACATTTTCTAATCTACCAAGGTGAACAGAATATCAAATGCTGTCAAAAGCTCCACTAAGATCAAGCAACACCATTCAGGAGACACAACCCTGATTAGAAGCCAGTAGTAGGTCATTTACCACTTTAACCAGCACAGTCTCTGTGCAATGATGATGCCTAACTAGTTGACTGATGCATTCCATGAATGCTATTCCTATGTAGGTATGAGCATAACTGCTGTGCTACAATCTTTTCAGTACTAAGGGAATAATTTATTATTTTTCGAAGAGGTTTCAATTACTTTTGATATCTGTTCGAAGAAACATGTAGATAAGTAATATAGTACACAAATTATTTTGATGAAATTGTGAAATTAAACAGTGAAATTAATTTGGTTTCTCAAAGGGCAGTAAAACATTCTAAGCACTGATCTGATCTATATTGTTATGTTTAGGAGTAGCTATAAAATGAGCTGGTTTTATGAAGTCATCACTACTTAATTCTACTGTAGTATTAAAGGATATAGGGTTATTTTTGTTATCTTCTATTAAGGTGGAGAGATAAAAAGTGATCCACAGTTTACTATGGCAAAGTGCATATATTATGACTGAGACACATTTTGATGAGATGCTATAGTCCATATTTAATATAGCATAAAATGCCATGATCTTTATAGTCACATGACCTAAAGTGCCCTCTGAAAGTATTGGAATGGCAAAGGTCAGTTAATTTGATTTTGCTATACACTGAAGTCATTTTGTTATGAGATCAAGTGTGAATATGACACAATTGATCAAAACTTATAAGATTTTGATGGAAACCCACCCAATGTTTAGGTGAGGTCTTGTTTATCACAAATTTAGATGGAAATATTGAAATGAAAACTGAACTGCTGATCTATTGTCTCATATTCATCTTTTGATCTCAAACAAAAAGGTATATATATATTATTTGTTACTGATGTTACTTAAACGCTAAATAAATCTTGCAGAGACGGTTTGATTTTTTTCTCATTTAACATCATCATCACTGGGTTTTGTCACTCTCCTTAAGCACCCTACCAGTACCCCAGTGGTGTTTGATTATTCTGCATAATAAACAGTAAGTGGTACTTTTCCATATGCAATGAGAAGATTATGCTCCACATATGAAATTGGGAAGTTTCTGTAAACAGTGTAGACAGCAATCTAGGCTATGCCACAGACTCATGGTCACAAGTTTATAAGTTCCTGGTGAGCTACAATATGTCAAAACATTTGGGCAGTACTGCCATGCTGTCACTGCTTGCATCCTGTATTAAAGTAGTGTCTAAGGTAATAGGATGGAAACATGCCTTTATCCTGCCTTTATTCAATGATTGTCTTTATAGCATGAGTCAGAATATAGGAATACAAGTTATTGTAAGCAGATCCATCTTAAAGGACAACTCAGTATTTCTTAGAAACATGTTGCCAAACATCAAATGTAAATGAGTATTAAACTCTACACTAGGATAACATGACACAGATAAGATAAAACATACACAAAAGAAGCCTAATATACAGTTTAGCTAGTTTTAGATGGAACAGTGAAGCACACAGGGAACAAACAGGAAATTTTCATGGCATGCTATGAATCAGGGTTTCTCATCTCCAGTCCTAGACTGTGTTTACAGCACTTGCACGCTACATGTACTGAACTCCACCCAAACACAGACCATAGGATATATGGCAGCAATTACATTATTTGCCAGATGCTGTTATGCAAAGTGACTTATACAAGTGCTTTGTAGTCTTCATAAAAAATAGTCTTCATATTGTGAGACTACTACAAATACTAGGCCAAGTGAAGTTCATTCCACCAGTAGATGAATTAATGATTCCTTGTATCATGTGGGATAGTGGGTCAAGTTCAATGGTGCTTGAGGTTCAAAAGGAATATAATTGAAAGGCATTTGTTCAGTGTCTTCAAGTATGAATCCTCCTGATCTTGAACACCCTACATGAAGACAAACTAGAAAACTGAGCAGTGAGGTATCAGAATCTCCATAACTATACCAAGGTTTGTGTATTATCAGATGTTTTTTTTTTTCAGAGTTTGCTGGAAAGATGACAAGAACCTGGTTCTCAGATGTCAGCCAAACATGCTGACTGTCTAGGACAGAGAAGGAAAAGATGAGTTAAATAGCATAGCAATGGTATAACAACAGGTACAGGGGGAGAAAAAGAGGGCCAAGCACTGACCCTTGTGGTTTCCACTGGAAAGTCTGTACGGAGCATGTGGTTCCCTGTTCCACATGTGTGGATCCCCTCCATGTCATCTGATATGAGCATCCCTCCAGCTAGGAAACCTTCTATCGTGCTTGGCCAATAATTCCATGACTCTTCTAGTTTCAAGGTCTTGTTTTATGGGTGACTGATGATGGCTGCTGAGAGGACTAGAAGGATCAGGACATAATGCAATGAAATTAATTAATAAATTAATTATGCTACAATTAAATGAATTAATAGCTATACTGAGATTGTACAAAATTATATCTCCATGAGGGTCAAAATCATTAGTGATGAAATATTTCCAGCATTGAATAATACACTCACCACCCACTTTATA
The DNA here is from genome assembly GCA_033459395.1 of Hemibagrus guttatus. NCBI lineage: Eukaryota > Metazoa > Chordata > Actinopteri > Siluriformes > Bagridae > Hemibagrus > Hemibagrus guttatus. Next base: position 23,925,863 of record JAUCMX010000006.1, read on the forward strand.
AGGAACACTTGTACTCCTGCACAATCATGCAGTCATCTATTTAGCCAAACATTTTGCAGCAGTACAATGGATAAAATCATGCATATTCATGTCAATAATTTCAGTTAATGTTCACATCAAACATCAAAATGGGAAAAAAAAAGTGATCTCTGTTACAAGAATATTAGAGTATTTCAGAAACTGCTGATCTCCTGGGATTTTCACAGACAATGGTTTTTAAAGTCTTCACAGAATAAATGGAAACCAAAAAAACATCCTGTGAGTGGAGTTTATGCCGGACTAAACCAAACCTTGTTAATGAGAGAGATCAGAGGGGAGTGACCAGACTGGTGACAGGAAGTCTATAGTAGCTTAAATTGATATTCTTTACAACTGAGGTGAGTAGAAAATCAGAATCAGAGGAATCTGAGAGTGAAAACTGGATAGTTGAAGACTGGAAAAGGAGAAGATTTTTTTTTTTTTTTTTTGCTTCTAATCTTCAACTGTCTAGTTTAGATGGGTGTGTGCCCATGATAGCATCAGATTCCTGTTCTTGGCTAATAGGAGTGGAATCTGATGTGGTCTTCTGCCATTGTAGCTCATGCACAAGATTTCAAAACCAACCAGAGATCAGACTTTTTCATGTGATCATTACCTGAAACTCTTGACCTGCATATTAAAAATAGAATAAAGTATTACTAACTGCTATTTACATCCTTAATATTTAACCCATGGTACTCCATATGCCCTCATTGCTGTTCTTTGCATAAAATATAAAAATATGACATACATAAAACAACACATTTTTATCTATACCTGATAATTCAGTCACTCTTGATAGTTCTTCCATTAATGCATTTAACTTCTGCCATTAATGCATTTAACCCTAAGTTAAGACCTCTTGTATGACCTTCATTATGGGTCTTGTATTATCATTATGGGCCTTAAGCACTGAATGTTTACATATTTAGCATCATGTATCATATATTAAAAATGCAAAGAATAAGGCTACTGGAAGCACACAATTGTCTAGAATGTCTTTGTATGCTGTAGCATTACAATTTCCCTTTACTGGAACTAAGGGGCCAAAACATTTTCTAGCATGACATGGTCCTCGTGCACAAAATGAGGTCCATAAATACACAGTTTGCCAATGTTGTTTTGCAAGACAATGATTGGCCTGTAAGAGCCCTGACCTGTAATGCTGTAAAGCCAAAACATTCCAGACAATTGTTTGCTGTATACTGTGGTCACAAGCCCACTGAACACCTTTGGGATTAATTGGAAGGCCCACTGCACCACAGGTCTCCTTGCTCAACATCGGTGCCTGATCTCACTAATGCTCTTGAGGCTGCATGAACACAAATTCCCACAACCACACTTTAGAATGTAGTCTTCCTACAGCAAATCTGGAAAGGGATGTTCAACAAGCAAATATGGGTGTGATGGTCAGGTGTCTACAAATGTTTGGCCATATAATGTATTTTAAAAGCCTGGAGGTTATAAAGCCTCTGGATGTGATCAGGTTGCGATTCGTCCACGGAACACTTGACAGCAGAATCCCTGCTATGAACAAATCATACAGATGTCTCAACTGAATGTTGTCCATTTAAGGAGATAGTGCTTCTTTCAGATCTACCTTGAAAGGAGGTCTCATATTTGACAAATGGCTGGTTTAATGTTAAACCAGTTTAATATTACAAAGGAATGTTCACCTCATCCTGTAAGAGGAATGCCTTCCTTAAAAGCTTACATCTGACAGCGCTAGGTTGCTCTGCGTAAATGGAAGAGGTGTAACAACTGAAGCCACAAAACCTGTGTGTCATGTTTGGATAGATCACCTACTCTTATGGTTAATTGGACTATTCCTAGACCTAGGTAGTATAGTCAAGGTAAGACAGAAACATTAAAATGTCTTCATTTAAAGTATTGTTTTAAGTATTTTATAATAACTCAATACACAAATAAGTAAAACTAATACTAACTAACACGTATATTAGTATTCATTTCATGTTCATCCAAAATACCCTTCAAGGAAGGCAGAACACTTTTTAAGTTGTTGTTTTTTTTGTTTTTTTGTTTTTTACCACAAGTTTAAGTAAAATGATGAGCAATGTCTTGAACAACAACACAAAGGAGGTACAGTTAACTTTGTATACAGGGTAACAACAGTTCTGCATCTCATAATCCTTCAATACTAGTTATTGCTGCACTATTTTAGTGTCATGTTGAGAATGCAGAATTCAAGAACCTGTGAATGATGTTACTCCAGCAGAAGAAAAAAATAATAACAAGAAGGTGTAGGCTACATCACTCAAAGTGCTGTAAAATAAACCACATAAACTACAGCATTGCTAAAATGGGATTTTGCTAAACTCTATACATGCAAAAACAGTATGACAGGTTTTCCCTTTTCTTTGTTGAATCCTATTTTGAATGATTAACAATGGTCCTGAACTCCCTTTAAAAATCTTCAAAACCCTTTACATTTTAAATACAGATATTGCAGTAAAAGCTATAAACAAATAGCTGTTTCATAATAATCCTGTAATTGAATTATTAAGTCTGAGCAGCTGCATATTGGGGTTTGGGGGTCCATAAACAACCTTTAACCAATTCTTTGCTGAGAAACTATGAAGGAGTCTACTGCTATGACATTTTCATTACATAAATAAGATGCAGTGGTGTCTGAGTTCAAATAATATAATAAGGTTATATATGAAAGATATATAAGATATATAACGATATATAAGAATACTCTGATCCTATACAGAAATGATTTAATTGTAAAAAAAATAAATGATCATTCCAGTTTAACGTGAAATGCCTGAGACAGTTCACGTCATTAGTATATGACGTATTTTTTCAGTTAGATTGAACTGATATAGATGTGATGTAGATCAGTTTTGGTCTAATCTAAATTCAAGTCGGACAGTCGACATATTGTCTGCTTTTTCAGGCTAAATTGTCGTGTGATGGGGTTGAGGGAAGAGTAGATGAAAGATGCTAAATTAATTAATAATATCAAAGAAGCTTTGCAATCCATCCACTGTACATTTCAGAGCGGGCGTTCGTGCTAACGATTCTCTGTTGTAATTTAGATTTACTGCGAAATTCAGAACCGAAAACATGACAACGCAGTAAAGGGAACACGAACGGGCTTTTTTTCTCCCTCTCTTCAATTTCCATAATGATAAACTTAACCAGGTTCACTCGGTGAGGCAGCGCTGACGTCAACAACCTATCTTGATCTATAAAAAAAGTGTAAGGGTGTAGAGAGATGTTGATTGACAGCCGCGTGGACCAATGGGAGCGTTCGTAGTAGCGGCTCTTTAAAGAGTCTACTAATAGGCATCGCTAGAGGGAGGGGCGAGGTGTTGGGCGTCGAGGAGGTTCGGTTGAGAAACCGTAACCAGCAGAAGGTGACGAGTTACAAAAATTGGATTATTTGATCGTGTACTTGGACTTTATCGTCGTGAGAAGGCTCACAGGGCTCCTTATACGGGCGGGACCGTGTTTAGATTTCCGTCACTTTTAAAAGTCTCTCTCTCCTGTTTCGTTTAAGGACTCGTAGGTCGTTGGACTCCCGATGCTGGGCGACGGAGAGCCGCAGCATGTTGCTACAGAGTTAAAGAAACCACAAGTTAACACGAGACGGGAAGAGGCTGTGTGCTGTGCTGTGCTAGCTGGCTACATATGCTATGTATGAATGTGTAACTGGAGCTGACAGACATCCATCAGCCTCTGTATTTTTTTAAATGTACTTTTAAAGCATAGGTGATGTTATATTTAAGTGCGAGTTATCAGAAAATACAGGTCTCACCCTAGTGCGCATGGAAAACTGTACTTTTACTTAATAAGCGAATATTGATATTCAGACTTATGTGGATCAGTGGACACGCACTTATGGTTTTAATGATCCTAGGTTGCAGCAGAGTGTCAGAGAGACGCGCATGAAGTTGTTGGAAAACTTTAATCAGGTCATTGTGGTGGTGGTGGTGATTGCTGACACTGAGTGCTCTGAGGTTTGAACTCCTACAATGCGATGGTGTTGTGCTGCTCATCATAAGTCACACACACACACACCGGATGGATTTCCCTATTGCACCCTGCGCCTGCTCACACTCTGTGGATTAACTCTTATCGCCTTCCTATTTCCTTTATATTTTGATCCACAGGTTTACAGCCGATGCCGACATTGATACAGTAATAGTTTTAGTCGCTTTTTGCCATTTTATCTAAGACATAATGAAAAGTTTGTGAAGTGACACTTTGGAGCATCCCTAATTTATAGGGGCTGGTCAGTTGTCGAGCATACCCATGTTGTCTTGCTTGTATGCCCACAGACTGCCTACACAAGTTTAGCACTAGTTTCGTTTAGAAAAAAAAAAAATTAAAAAGGAAAGAGACTTGAACCAGGAAGCCGGCGAAAATGGCCGGAGAGTGCACGTACAGCGGGCGCGACGCTGCTGATGACAATTTGTGTCCCAGGGAACGACAGGAGCATTTCCCTAGCTATCTTACTGGCGCATCCTCTTCCTCATCCACCTCTTCGTCGCCCTTCTTCGAGACCATCGGCGGTTTTCTGTACCGTAAAAAGTTGGAGAACGGCTTTGTGCAATACCGCGAGGTGCTGGACGAAGACAAGCGGCTCCACTCCATCCAGGCTTTCCACTCGGGGACGTCCGGGCGCCCTCACCACACCCTGGAGGACACGTACCGGCTAGTGGCAGAACACTACTGGTGGGAAGGTATAAAAGCTTATTCACAGCTACTATTTTTTACGACGACCATCCTGGATTGCGGTGGTGGTGTTTTTCTCGGTGACGTGTGAAAGTCAGATTTCTTCCCAAGTTATCTTGGTCGACAGATGTGCACGCCTTAAAGGCTGGGCCATGACCTATTTGTTTTTGAAGAAACGAGCTGGTCCAGCCTGAACACCCCTTCAGCCTCATACACATACCCCAACATTCAAACCTGTTAACTGTGAATAAATAGCCAAGATAGGTTTTCCATTTCCTTGTAGTTCACATTTAGTTTCAGCTCCTGTAAAGGAAAGTACAATCCAGAAGCTTCTGGTCACTTACATGCATGTATAGTAGTACTGGAAACAACAACAACAGGGATAACAGTGCATCAGAATACATACACTTCATGCCATATTAGTGTTCTACAAAGATTCATTTTAGAGACCTTCTCCAGCTAAGCAAGGTATACCAGATGGATGTGGTTTTTGGAGATTTCCATTGTTCTGAGTTGATTGAAGGTCCAGGAGTAACTTGCTCTGCTTGTAACATGCTGCGGTATGGGAACACTGCTTTATTGTGAATGGAGCAACACGCAACATTTTGCATAGTCCTAGGATAAAACAAACAAAGGAGGACAAAATAATTTTTTTACCAAAACATTTAGTCAGGTTTTTTTCTCTCTTCCTGCATTATTACAAGTGTGTGAAATGGTCACATAAAGCTGATTGATTATAATAGTAAATAAAAAAAAAAAACCCAACTAAATTCTATCCAATAAAAAGTTTGCCTTTATAACTGCCTGAAACCTTTTTGATAGAGAAATTGTAATTAAGGTGAACACCTCTTTACCCCCAAACTAGAAATGATGGGGGATGCCATTTTTTTTGCACTAATCTGTTTCTACACTGTGATGTAGCTTGCAGTATATCACAAACAATTGGTATACTTTTGATGGCACAAAAGGTTTAATCATTGTTTAGTATAATTTAAAAAACACATCATTTTATGGTTTGACTAACGTGAATGAGTAACAATCGTAACAAATGTGAAATGTTTATTAAATGTGTTTAAACCATAAGGTACAGTCTTACTGCTCCTTTGCACTCAACTATAGTATACTGTTTAAATGAAGTTGTAGTATTGCTGACATGGCAAACATTTGACAGGTTTAATTCCCTCATGAAAGGTATAAATGTAGAAATCGTTGGCCTAATTGACAATTTTTTGGTTCTTGGGGAAAATACTGTTGAGAGATATGCTGCCATGTTTTGTGATTTGTTTGTTAATCCACCATGTGTACCGTTTTCAGGAATGTACTTTCAGGTCAGAGACTTTGTTCTAGGCTGTGAGGAATGTCATCTAAGGCAGGCTAAAAAAGCAGAGGTAAGAGGTTTTGTTTGTTTGAGTGTTTTTGTTTTGACATGATATATTGTTTTTTTTAAATCTTGTTTTAATATTCATTATTATTTGTCTGCCTTGCCTTTTTCTCTGTGTTTAGTACTCAAACATGAGGAACATGTCTAAGATGGTGAAATCACATAGTCATGAAGTTCTGAGCAAGCTGAATAGCCAACGAGCAACTGGACTGTTCTGTGACATCACACTGAAAACTGGTAGTGGCCACTTGTTTGTTGCCCACAAGGCAGTGTTAGCAGCTGTGAGCGAGTATTTCCAAGAACTCTTTACTGAAATGGACTCTGCTACTGAACCACTGCCACATGTTGACCTCACGGGTAAGCCGTTTTAAACAATTTCTTTTGAAACAATTCCTTTTCTATTCAAAATCCTAAGGTGTGTCAAATCTTTAGTACATAGTTTCCAAAGATGTATGATTCTAGCACAATTTGTATCTGGAATTGAGTGACAAGAGCCTGATTTGTGTGTACCACATATGAAGAAGGAATGTAGTGTTCCTGAGTTTGGCTTATTGCTAATCTATTTATTGTGTATGCTGTTTAGGTTTCAGTGAGGAGAGCTTGCTTGCTTTGCTTGAGTTTTCCTATACATCCACCCTGACTCTGAGCTTGGGCACCTTGACTGAGGTAGCAGCAATGGCTCGCCACCTCCGCATGTGGCCTGCTCTGGAGGCCTGTTCTGCTCTACAAAGTGAGCAAGAGGCTGGCCAGCAATCCTCCAAACTGCTAAATCCCATAGGAATGCCCTCTGTAATGCCTGGGATTTCCTCTATGAATACCTTGAGAAACCAAAGCTCCCCCTCTGGAAGGACAGCAGGGTTTAAAAGAAAAAGGGAGAAGGAACAAGGCGGAGCCTCAGGGCCTTCGCGGAACAGCACATTACAGAGCATTGTACACATAGTAGAGGGGACTGATGAATCTGACAGAGAAGGCAATGATCAAACGTTACTTGCCCAGTGCCAAAGCCAGGCCCTTTACAATTTCCAGATAGAAGATAATGGCTTTCCATGCAGCCCAACTCGCAGGATGAAACTCATGGACTTTAAATCTCCATCCAGTAAGAGGAAATTGTCCCCTCGCCCCTTATCATCGGTCATCCCAACATCTCCCTCTACTTCAACTCGATCCTCGTCTCCATCCCGCCGGCTGCTCCGCTCCACACCTGGGGCTGCACTAGCCCTGCGTAGGCTCCTGCCCAAAATTGACCTTTCTTCCAAGAGGAAGAGGAAGTCCTCCTCATATCAAAGGATATACAGCGTAAAGAGTGATTTGTCCTCTGAAGCGTCTCGATCTCTGCCGAGTTCAGTAATCCCAGTGAAGGTGAAGCAGGAGGCAGAGGAGGAAGAAGTGTGCAGTGCAATCCCACAAGATGAAGTGCACAGTCCTCGTGCTCAGGAGAAATATCGACTACTTAGTTTCCTTGGCTTACAGAGGAAGTCTCTTGTGCCTGGCCCAGAAGAACTTTCAGGCTGGGGGCAAAAAAAGAGACTTAGGAAGTTGAAAGTGAGTGACTATTCTCTCACTGCCCGACGCAAACCCCGTGCACAAAGTCTAGGGGGAATTGCCTCTGGACTAGGAGGTTTAATGGGCGTTAACTCCTCGCTGTCCCTCTGTGACATGACCAGGATGGATCTTCTGAAGAAAGTGATAAAAGCAGAACCTCAAGTCACCATGGACAAGAAATGCAAAAGAAAAAACACCACAGCTGGTCAAATGGAGCATTTAAGTGTTAGGACCACACGCAGTCAATCAATGAAGGTAGACTCAATGGGGACTTACAATGATCGTTCCTTAAGAAACCGTTCTAGCAGCCCAAACAAACCGTTACCTCGACCTGTAGGCAGAGAAAGGGTCAAAGTGCAAGGACCCCACACCCATCCAAAGAAAGTTACAACAAGGACAAAACAGGAACCCCAAGTGTACGCAATCTCACAAACTGCCCCCTCCCACAGTGGTACACGGCGCAGTAAGGGACCCACAGAAGCTCCTTGTACAGTCAGAGTATCAGCCCCTAAGAGTGGTCCGCCAGTAGATCGCTCACTTAGAATCACTACCACAGAATCAAAGCGTATGTTGCGCTACAACATTGGACGTTCCACTACAGACAAGCGCAAAGGTCCAAGCAAATCAGTCCATGAAAAGACCAAACGGACAAGAGAAGTGTGTAAAGCAAGCAGTGTCCGAGAGAACAAAAAAAACATGGCACCCAGAAAGAGAACAGAAGACAACGCGACAGATCTTAAGGGTACACGGGGTTGGGATTTTTCCAATACAAATCACCAGCACTATAATAATCCTCTGTATAAGGTTATAAAAGAAGAGCCAGCAGATCCTCTACCCCTGACCCAGCCCTTCCTAAATAGTGACGCTTCTGACCTGGGTAAACGTCAGAGCAAACCACCTGTGAAACTCTTAGACCAAGGTTTTCTCTTCGGGCTTTGCCGACCATCAGGTGGAATCAAGAAGGAGGAGGAGAGTGTGGACATCTGCTTGACTCGCTCTGTCTCCCACAGTAGTGCTTCCCATAGCAACACATCACCTGGCATTGTCAGAAGAGATCGGATTAGAGCAAGAATCACGTCAGAGGGATCTGGACTAAATGGACCTCACTGGGCTGGGCTTGGCAACAGGTCAACTTCCTCTTCTCAAAGGGTGCTTGTCCAAGTGAAGAAGGAAGAGGAAAATATAGATGTATCCCAGCCGTCAAAAACTAACAGAAGTTTTATACCACTAAAAGACAGCAAAGGGAGTTGTAAAGTTAAAAGAGAGCCACCAAAGACAAAGGTAAAGCTGATGCTGTGTACATTCAAACGTTTTTAAACATTTTTCCAAGACCAAAAGCGGCAGATTTCTATAGAAAGCCTTGATGAGTGAGTAAATCGTATAAATAAAAAATACATCATATCTGTTTTTCATTCTTTTTCACAGAATGTAAACAAGTTGTATCCTGTGAGCAGTCGGCACAATGTTATGCTGGAGTCCATCCGACGTGCACGTTTCAACCAGCAAAAGAGTCCTCGTGGTCAGTCCTCTAGCAGTGCCCATGTGTGCCTGCAGTGTAGAGCATCTTACAAAGACTGTGATGGACTCATCATGCACCGTATCAGGCACATTGAAGGAAAACACTGGCCATGTCCTGTACGTTTTATATGACAGCATTGCTGTTATCTCTCTCAGCAGTTATGTACTTGATGCAATACTTTAACCCTTTAGTGTTACTGAACTTTGCTGTGTGACACTTGTTTTTCAACATATCAACTTTATACCACGATGTTGCTCGCCCTTTGGCCTTCTGTTTTCTTTGCCCTCATTTTTTGACTCTTACATTTCTCTGTTGTTTTCCTACAGTTGTGCAGTAAGACATTCTTCAGACAGAAAAATGTGAGAAACCACATAAGGACACACAATCCCAAACTCTACAAATGCCGTCAGTGCATTGCTTCCTCTTAAGGTAACATGCATATGTATAAATAACTTTTAGGTACACTTTCCTATGAGTATTGATGCTTTAATCTACATATTTATTGCTACCTTTAATTCCACAGGTTAAGAACACTGGGACGAAACTGAATTTTTTTAACTTAATTTTTTTTTTTTTTTTTTTTTTTTTTTAAATATGAAACTGTAAATACCTGAATGTGTTACATGAGAATGAAGTTCAGTCTATAGATGTAATTATGGTTATTGGTATTCTGTGATTTTTTTTTATTTTTTTTTATTTTTTTTTATTTTTTTTTATTTTTTTTTTTTCCCCCCCCATACAATAATAGTAATTGTTATTTAAATAACCAAACTAAAGATGTTTTGCAGTTTAGATAGATAAGGAACTTGAACCATTGATGTTTCACTCAGGGGATGGAGCCTGGTGGTAATGGCAATATTTGTAAATGAGGATTGTGTAGAATGCTTTAAGAAGATTACTACTATTGTAATTATTGCAATTATAATGTTATTGTTATTACAGTTATTTTTATAAATAGTATAATCTTGAGTGCACTTAAAATGGTAGCTTTGTTTTGAAACCTAAGAATACTTGTCAAGTGGTCAGGTGAGAGTTCTGGGATCTACTTGAATGGTGGCTGAGGTGAAGCTTTTGATCTGCTCTTTGTTTCTGGTAATTAGGGAATGATAAATTAGAAAAAATAAGACGGAGGATACCAGCACTGAATCATTCTCTGAATGAAGAGGGGTGGTCGGAGGAAGTGAGATTTACTGCTATTGAATATATGAAAATGCCTGTCTTTGCTTATATTTGCCATCTTATCTTGATCTTTGTTGACGGACAGATTTCGTATATATCTCTTTTTAAAAATAAGGGAATCCCAACAGGTCTAAATGTGACTTTTTACAATGTCGGATATGCTTTCCGTATATTGCTCTTTTGGAAATTGGTTTTTAATGAGGCAATTGAATACCTTCTCAGATTGAGGTTTTTTTTGTTTTGCTTTGTTTTTAAAGATCCAAAGCTTCCACGGGATTTAATGCAGTGAAGTTGTATGAAGTTTTAAATGTAGTCTGAAACCACAGATGCTTTCAAACTGTAAAAAGACCAACATCAAGATAAATAAATTTCGACTTTTACTCTGCAGTTGTGTGGCAATATTGTCATACCACAGAATACAGTGATGGCTTTAGAATTTAGATACAAAGCACAAAAGAAGATTGGGTCTCTACTTTTTGTGATAGGAAAATATTTTGTATTTCAACTAGTCTGACATCTTTTGTAACCTTTAATTATTTTGCATTGATGGGATAATTTCAGGTATAAGATATAAGGCATCTGCATCAGTTTTATTAATTATTATAATTTTTAAACTAAATAAATATGCATGACCTTATTGTGGCAAGCAAGAAATACATGAAAATCCACTGTTTTGTGTACTATGATGTGGCCTCTAAAAAAAAAAAAAAAGTCAATCATTTTATCTTCTGCAATAAAATGTGTACAGAAATGTCTACATACTTGTTCTGTGAAAGCCCAAAAGTAACTTATGTTTAAAGAGAGATATTTAATGTATTTTAGGTTTCTAGTGCCATTTAATTAATAAGAAATTCTGTGCTCATTTTTTACTTTGAACCTTTATGGATGTTAAATGACGTTTGTTTTTTTGTTGCACTATAGCAGATTAACTATAATTGATTGCTCTGTAATTGAGGTGAATGTTAGCATTAATTTGAAAGCCTAACTTGGTAATGAGACTCTGTTCCTCTTTCTGATATTTTCTTCTTTCATGTTCATAAATCCAAAAATGAAATACCTCAAGACCATAATAAGGAAAAATAAGTATCACTAACATCAAATGAAAAGGCTTGCTTTTCCTTAAGTGTAATATACATATCCTTTAATAGCATTCAGCCCCACCCTTTACCTGTTTAACTGTGTCCAACTTCTTTTGCGTTTTCTGAAGAAAAAAAAACCCCATACATTTCAAACATGAAGACAAGATGCGACTGTGAACATTTGTGATGTTCTGAAAAGGACTGTGTCAGGTCGAAATCTTTAAATTGTTTTTAAACAAATGAAGAATGTTAGTATTTTACAGCATTCTGAGTGTTTAGAAAGTTTCTATTTAACTCTGAGATGGTGATGAGGATGATGATTATCGCTATTACTATACACTAAAAGTGAAGCATTTTAAAAGTGTAATAATTAATATCCAGAGGTTCAGGTGAAGAAAAAATAGTTTGGCAGTAACAGCATTTCACAGTATTCTCAGTATTCCCTTATGATCATTTCCTGATCAAGGTTTTGCATTAACAAAGGAATTGGAATCCTTGCAAAGGGAACATGAAGGTGTCTTTTAGGAATTGTACAGATGTTACAAAATTCCACAGATGTACCTGCAGGATTCTGAAAGGAATGTAATGTCCTGCAGGGATTCTTAAAATCCTGCTCAATAGCAAATCTTTCAACAGTGCTTGTGTACACTACAAACAGGTGCAGATCCAAAAGCTGCAATGATTTTGCCATTTCTTTCAGATAATTTACAATATAGTATACCCTAAACTTGACATTCCTGCAGGTTACATTTACATTTAAGCATTTGGCAGATGCCTTTTTCCAGAGCAACTTCAATTTATCTCATTTATACAACTGAGCAGTTGAGGGTTAAAGGCCTTGCTTAAGGGCCCAGCAGTGGCAGCTTGCTAGTGCCGGGATTCAAATTCACTACCTTCCAAGCTTTGCGGCAAAACCTAAAAGACTGAGTTACAGGGCCTAAAGCAGCATCTGACTGGATGAATAGTAAGTAAATTCCTGCAAGTCTTTTCTTGAAGGATACTGTATTTAATAATTGCTTTAATCTGTAATAAATAAAACTGTATTCATGCATATACATAATTATTTTAGTTTCATTAAAAAGAAATAAATGCCTGCTCAGTTTCAAATCCAAACAATTCATAACCTGTTAGACGATGAATATACCAAGTACACAAATTATGTTTATTTGTCTTCATTATAGACAATCCTTGATATCACATTTGACATGGGATTAAGGACATCCTTTATAAAGCACTAGGGAAATTAAGCTTGAGTGTTCATACAGCAATAGCAGTACAAGACAATAACCACAATATTTAAAATAACTTTAATATCTTTTAAAAGAGGATATTACCTTTATAAAAACTGCACTAAATACACATTTACAACACACACCCTTATCCAGAAGGACTTACATTGTTATCCCATTTTTATACAACTGAGCATTAAGGGCCTTGCACAGGGGCCCAGCAGTAGCAGCTTGGTGGTCCTGGGATTTGAATGCACAACCTTCCGATTAATAGTCCAACACCTTAACCACTAAGCTACCACATCCCTGCAGTACTAACACCCTGTCATTAAGAGTAAATTAAAATGTGAGATTTAAGTTGATGTAAACCATACAATATAGAAAATTGCTTTTGTGTGTGCATCCAAATTATTATCTAATCAGCAAAGCTACACAAGAGCCATAAAGGATCAGACAGCCCATCAAGAATATATTATACATCACATTAATCATACAGTATTTTGGAGACAGAATCAGCATACAGTATGTTCACATTTTATTTGCATGATTGTGAAGCCCCTTTATGATAATGAATACATTGAAATATTCAAGAACATTTAATTGTGTGTTGTTGTTTTTTTTTTTTATATCCATCCATCCATTTTCTCTAGCACTTATCTTACACAGGGAACCAGGATGTCTGTCCCAGGGACTATAAGCAGGGGACATCCTGGATGGTGTGCCAACCTATTGCAGGGCACAATTACACACACACACACACACACACACACACACACACACACACACACACACACACACACACACACACACACACACACACACACACACACACACACACACACACACACACACACACACACTAACTACAGACAATTTAGTGATATCAATCAGTTTACAACTACTGTCTTTGTAGTGGGGGAGGAAACTGGAGTACCCAGAACAAACCCCTGAAGCACAGAGAGAACATACACAAAGAGGAGACGGGAATCAAACCCCCAACCCTGGAAGTGCAAGGCTAACATAATTGCTACTGTAGCCCCTATTTTTATTTATTTATTTTTTTGCACTCTGATGAAATCTACAGGGATTAAGGTTACCACAGCCATTTAAAAAGACTGAAGTCAATTAAATCCAAAGCAACTGATTACTAAGCAAATACAGTACAATGTTTTGGGATGTGTTTCAAATATACATACGGTTTTAAAGACGAGCACTTAATGCTTTGCACATTTTGGAAAAATAGCATCCTTAAGCAAACCATATGCAGTCATTCCAGTGTCACAAATGTCTCTTCATTTCACAGGTTCATTCACAGGGTCAGTAAAAACATAGCCCAATCTACACTTTTGTCATTATTTTGACGACTGCACAAGCAATACATGCACATTCCTGCTCAGACCTTCTACATTTTCCAGGACTTTTTGGTGTGAGTAATCTAACCGGGGTGTAGCCAGGAAAAATAAATGTTAAGATTCTTTGCAAATTCATAACCTTTGAGAAAGCAGTGAACAAATCTTTAACTTTGTGTGTAGTAAACACTCTTGTTGAGTTAAAAAAAAATACAATACATCTTTTGGTAAAGGCAGAAGACATTTAAAATCTAATCTAATGCATGTATGAAGCATATGAAAATGAAGCTTTTGTAGCATCATATTGTGACCTCAAATACTTTCATTACAGAGAGTGCAGAATGAAGCAGTATAAACATGTTCTGAGCCAAACAATCTCTCAGATTGTTCAAGAGATGTTGATAGTAGCACTTCCGTTGTGTTTACATCATACACTGTGATCATTTAATAGCAAGTGAGTGTGTGTGTGTGAGTGTGTGTGAGTGTGTGAGTGTGTGTGTGTGTGTGTGTGTGTGTGTGTGTGTGTGTGTGTGTGTGTGTGTGTGTGTGTGTGTGTGTGTGTGTGTGTGTGTGTGTGTGTGTGTGTGTGTGTGTGTGTGTGTGTGTGTGTGTGTGTGTGTGTGTGTGTGTGTGTGTGTGTGTGTGTGTGTGTGTTTTATATATGCATGGGGGGCACGGTGGCTTAGGGGTTAGCACATTTGCCTCACACCGCCAGGGTTGGGGGTTCAATTCCTGCCTCTGCCGTGTGTGTGTGGAGTTTGCATGTTCTCCCCATGCCTCAGGGGTTTCCTCTGGGTACTCTGGTTTCCTCCCCCAGTCCAAAGACATGCATTGTAGGTTGATTGGCATCTCTAAATTGTCTGTAGTGTGTGTGTGTTCCCTGTGATGGGTTGGCACTCCGTCCAGGGCGTATCCTGCCATGATGCCTGAAATAGGCACAGGCCCCCCGTGACCCGAGAATAGATCGTATAAGCGGTAGACAATGAACGAATGTTATGTGCATGTGCATAAGGCACATAACATTTTTTTTTTTTAGCTCTACACAAGTAAAATAATAGTAAACTGTAAAAATATATGAAGTCAAAAAGTGACATGGCAGATTTTGCACACATAGTACTCTAAATTATTAATGTATTCTTAGCAAAGTAAAAAAACAATAATAATATTTTTAACATTGTAAATATTGTATGCAGTTAAAAAGTGATGTAGTGTGAGATATTGCACGTACAGTACAAGGAAAGACCGTCTGACTCTGATATCAGTTCTAGCCAACATTAAAAGCACGTATTCATGGTACACATGTGCATTTGGCTTGGTAAAGGCACTGGGTTGGTGATTGGAAGGTCAGGGTTCAAGCCCCACTGCCAGGCTTCCACTGTTAGGTCCCTGAGCAAGGTCCTTAACCCTCCCTGCTCTCTGACCCTTACCTCCACAGGTGGTATAAGGAGAGAATTCCACTGTAAAGTATGTGTGGCAGTAATAATTTTCTGATTTGGAGTTAGCTGGAGAAAGAAAGGCTGATATTGTTAATATAGAAGCGTATAGCTTGTAAGGGGCATGTTAGTCATGTTAATTCATCCTACAGCACCTGGCCACAATTATGTGTTAATTTTTTAGGGGAGAAATAAAAGCGTGTTCATTAGAAGATATCCTGTCCTAGTCCTGTGCACACCTCTAGTTCAAAGTACAGTTGTGACAGGCTTAACACAAAAAAAAACACAACAAAAACAAATGGAAGTTTACTTTTAAAGTTTAAGTCAATGGGGATGGTCTTGTGAATCTGGGACCAAGTTCAAAAGTGCTTTGCATGATCATATGGTTCTGGATTCTGTGTTGACATGTGCACACCTGTTGCCCTTTGCAACAACATCTCTTTTTGCCTAACAATAGTGTCAGTAGGGAACTTCCTCTACCCTGGATTAAGATACCCTTTATTCTCAAGGTCAGAATATTCATCAACAAATTGCTGCATTAATCAATTAAATCAAGCCCTTTTTGTGCTCGGCTTACTCCCAAACTTTACCTCAGCAGTCTGTAGCAGTCTGCTGCTACAATGGCCATATGCACTAAAAGTAATTACAGCAAGCAAGAACCATGCATCATTCAGAACCATGGACAACAGCTGCAGGTGTTCTTTTCCTGCCTTTGCTTTAATGTGATATATGGGAGGTAATACTGAAATGCTGAAATTTGATTAAAAAGAAATATGTGAAGTAAATACACAATATGGTTCAAAGCATGTACACACCTGACTTCCGTACCTACAAAGCAGGAAGGACAGGATCTTATCGAATGTCCCTGTATGCCATAGCTTAGAACTAAAAGGCCCAAGCGTATTCCAGCATGACAATGCCCCTTAGCAAAAGCAGAGCTTTATAGAGAATTGGTTTAGCAATTTAGAACTCGAGTGTCCTGCACAGAGCCCTTACCTCAAGCCCACTGAACAACTTTGGAATGAACTGGAATGCTGACTGTGCACCAGGTCTCATTGTTCAAAATCAATACCCGAGTTTACTAATAGTCCTACATTAAAGACAGCATAAAGCATTCCCAGAAAAGTGGAGGCTGTTAAAACAGCAATGAGGAAACAAACTTATGTTCAATAAGCACATATGATTGTGATGGTTAGGTGTCCATTAACATTTGGCCATATACAAATGGGTATCAATACACAATGAGTCTCAATGAACACTTTTAAGCAAAATGTCTTCCAAAATTCATACTTAATGTATATTATGTATATGTAATATACTGTATGTATATCCTTTTTGGTTAGACTTCAATTTGATAAAAGAACACTACACTGAAATCATTCTCATGGCTGGATCAGGAAGCTGTCACAAGGTTGCAAAGGACTTTAACAGGAAACATGGCAAGCTCATCACATGGCACTGAGTCCAAACTGAGAGCCAAATTTGGGAGTAACGACTCCATGTGTGTTCACAAAGAAATGTAGAAGACTGAAATGTTTAAGCCTTTCTGCTGAGTGTTTATTTTCCCAGTGTATTAAGCCCTGTTGTGCACCCTGTATTATAATTCAATTTAGGTCTTACACCAATCAGCCGATCATGTAACAACAGTGCAATGCATGGAATCACTCACATATAGGCCAAGAGCTTCAGTTAATGTTCACATCAAACATTAGAATAGGAAAGAAATATGACCTTAGTGATTTCTCACATGGTTAGTGGCGCAAGACAGGAGGGTTTGATTATTTTAGAAACTGCTTATCTGCAGCTTTTACATACAACAGCTTAAACAGCATTTACATACACACACACACACACACACACACAAACCCCTGAAAAAACAAAAATTGATTTGTTGATAAGAGAGGCCAGAGGAGAATGGCTTTCTTGGTTCGAGCTTACAGGAAGGCTATGGTAACTCAAATAACGACTCATTACAAATGTGATGAGCAGAAAAGCATTCAAAATGTATAACATGTCGAAGCTTGGTAGATGGGCAGAAGTCCACATCAAGATCCTGTCCTGTCTGCTTAAAACAGGAATCTGAGTCTAAAGAGGAAATAGACTCAATGAAACAGGCCAAGTGACTATTGAGGGGGAAAAAAGCCCAAAACATTGTCTTGTCTCATACGACTTCTTAGTAATTTATTTAAACATTTAACACCATCATTGCATGTACCATATTGCAATACTTGTATGTATTACATTTACTAAAAGAACACATTATGAATGATGTAAAGTTGATATATTTTCACAAAAACAGGTGAAACCAAATTCATTATCTTTCACATTGCAGGTATGCTAGCAGTGCAGTAAGATACCCCACAGAGGGGGGAATAAACACACTCAAATCCAAAACGCACAAATACACAAATGCAAAAGTGGACCCTGAGTGAAAAATTACTGATTACTTTATAATAAATAATTATAATAAGAAGTTCACTTTTCAGGGCCATTTCCCTTTCTGTCTTCAGTGATGAGTGCCATGAGTGCCATTCTTTATTAACGCCTCATTCTGAATTTGATTTTAGCATGCTTACATAATATCTTGCATACTACACTTTTTGTCTTCTGGTGACTGATGATATGGCTAGAACCAAGTCTACATAACTAAACTAAAATGTAAATCTGCTAATACTGCACAAAAAATCTAATAAAACAAGTAATGACTAGCAGACTAAAGTTCTTAAATCAATGAGTGTAAACATAAAATGAAATGAACTTGCTTCTGTTGCACCATATTGGACATGTGTGTGTGTGTGTATGTTTTCAAAGGCGTGAGGTAGTGTGAACTCAGTGGGTGGGGATGTCTGCTCTGCGGTTGCAGAGGCTGTGGTAGTTCTCCTCAGGCAGGGCGTATATGGACAGAGCTTGCTTAAACTCTCTCAGAGGACAGTAGACATCACTACAGCCGGGGATCTTCTGATCCTTTGAGGCACAGGAGAATGGATTTAGAATTATGAGCAATCAATTCTATTATTTATTGCCTATAGAGTCCCAGTGTCACAGGTCTTACCTGACCGATGTAGGATATTTTGACATAATGCTGCTTGTTGTGCCGGTGTTGGTAGAGCTCAAGCGTGATATCAGCAGCATACGGAGGCCATCTCATATCAAACA
This sequence comes from Hemibagrus guttatus, assembly GCA_033459395.1. Classification (NCBI taxonomy): domain Eukaryota; kingdom Metazoa; phylum Chordata; class Actinopteri; order Siluriformes; family Bagridae; genus Hemibagrus; species Hemibagrus guttatus. The sequence goes on from JAUCMX010000006.1 coordinate 23,944,452, forward strand.
CACCCAGTGCCATCAGGCACGGCATTAGTGTAGTGTCGTGAACAGAGTACAGAAACAGCTTCCTTGTACCACAAATGCAGATACGAATGTTCATAAAAAAATACAAGTTAGGTCACATTTCACAGGTTGTTTATCAGTAAGTAGAAAAAGGAATAGGAAGGATTTACTGCAGTCTGTCAACATTATCTCAGAGTAAGTGCTGCTACACTTTGGAACAGTCTCCACGTTTCTAATATTGTTTTGAATACCTCTTAAGCTAAATTCACACTTACAGCGATTTTATTACTGCAGGTTGCCAGTCGCTGTACAATGAAGTCACCGAAAGGCGTTACTTCTACTGGTTGCCATGGTAATGTTTCTCAGTGGATGGTGCAACAAGCATTCCACTTGAGAACAAATCATTTTTTTGCCACTATAGTGTCAGGTTATCAAGAAATCCCTGTTGGTATGGATGTGATTACTTTTTATAAGTCCTACAATGTGTATGTTTTGACTCCTCAGGAGTAATCAAAATACTCACCTGTCTGAATCTGAGGCATCACCCTGAACCTTGGTCTCCATATTACAGAGAAGAGTGTGAAGCACAGGACCCACACACAGCTGCAGATTCTCCCTTAATACAAACAAAACCACACAATTATAGTCCAGAATGTTTTCAGTTTCAAAAATATGTAACCCATACTATTTATGATATCATAGCAACAAGGACTTAGAGTGTATATTTCCTGGTAGTCCAAAAAGTCAGGAGCCAATCAGAGTACCAAGTATCTCTACTATTTGAATAAGAAAATTATTTTTTTCAAGTCAAAGAAATGTACAAAAGCCATAAGCCACATGCTTAAGTTGCTTAGCTGAAACATGCCCTCTAGAGTGGCTCACCTGTTACTGGGCTCATAGATGTGCCAGATCATATCTACAGCTCTTTGCTCTACTTTAGCTCTCCAGCTATCCAGTGCTGCAGGGGACGGTAGTCTGTGAGTCTAAACAGAACCAATCAAACATTTTTGGCTTAATGCTGATTATTATTAATGGTATTTCTAAACCTATTCATGCCTGTAAATCTTTGATATTAGAAAAAGATCAAATATTGGATTAATTAGATTTACACCTACAGTAAATGTGAATGAGAAGACCGTTACAAATTATGATGATTTTAATAAACACCATCTACCAGAGACATTTCTTAATAGATAAGTGTGCAAAATGCTGGTCCAACCTCTCTGGCTACCATGTCATCTCTAATGAGAATGAAGTCGAGATGCTGATGAGGCCTGACACCCAACATGCTCTGAATACTCTGTAGATCTGAAGCAATGTCTGGCAAGGTGGATGATTCTGCCCAACGTGAACTGCAGGCCAGAAAACACCACAAGAGACCATTTCAAAATGCTGCTTACCACAACTAACCAAACAGTAATACTGATTACCTTATCAAGGACAAAGAACAACCTCATTTTCATTTGGCTTATAGCCTTAATTTGATTGACCTACAGCACTCTGAGCTCACAGCCATTCAGAGTCTGCTGAGGTACAGAATCAAATCTGCTTGTTGTGTGTGCAGCGTGTAGCAATTTGCCATCAAATTTGGTTTGTGTTTGTAGTGTCAGTATCTGGTTTCATATGTACTGGATGCATGACAATTGGATGGCTCTATGGATTTTTATTTATTTGAATTTGTTTCTGAGGTTGATATCTTTAACAAAAAATGTTTTTTTTTTGTGATAAAAGCAGGTCCGAACTTTATTTCCTTTTTTATTTTTTTACTACAAGCTGCAATTAACAATTACTCTGACATTATGGAAATTGCAAATGTTAAGTAAGGCCCTGTATCAGCTGTCAACATGCATTACTAACCAATTTAACCAGCCCTTGAGGGTGCTCTGTATAGAGGCTGACTTTCTTTTACCTTCTAACAGGCCCACAGTGAAGTCATTATACTGACATGATGCATAGTAAATTTGTCAAAAACTAATCAGTAATTAAAATAGGGACTCAAAAATGGCCTTTAAATATTATTGTACTAATCTTCCACATAATTTCAGTGGTATCTTGGTAACAACAATGCAAGCTCATCTTGTATATCTCACCCACTGATCATCTTGAGAAGTTTGCATCCATGGTAGTTTGGGTAGAGGATCTCTTTTTCTGATTTTTCTGTGAGGATGGGCACAGTTTCTTGGAAAAAAAAACAAAACATAAGAGGGGTTTAATTCACTCTCTGATTTATCCCCAGCACATCTTTACACACACACACACACAGATGGTGCGGTTGTCTTTACCAGTCTGTTGCTGTTGGAACAACCCCGCTACCAGACACTTGGCTGACTCGATGGTGCGGACGATGTTGGTTGAACGAATGCTGTGGAAGAACAGACTCAAGCTTCAAACTCATATCAGCAATGAGTAATGTGAATCATACAAAACGGTTGTTTATCTAGTGAAAGGAAATTAAAGATGAACTCACTAAACTTCTTTACTTTTGAAGTATGGGCTAAGGAAGGCCACGTCCTGAATGTACCTCTTCCTCAGTCTTAGTCCGAGATCATACAACTGTTGCATGCCCACTGTGGTCAGCTGACCTGGGTATGTGCCACCCTAAGAAAAAGAAAATCTGAGGTCAATGTCCTGGACTGACTAGATGATAAGAATAAAACACCAAAAACATCAGGTCAGAGTAAGAGTGAAAAAATGAAGACATACGGACAGTACTTTGGCAGTTATTATTTAGTTTTATTTTAAATCCCACAGTGCATCTTGTCTATGTCAGTGGATAAGCCTTTACTATGCATGGGGATGAAAAGGAAATGAAATTTACTTTCATGTGTTTCAGATTTTAATTTCACCTTAAAAGAACCTTACTGTTCCAACAACATAATCTTACTACACAGTAATCTCTCTAAATATAAGAAAATATAAGAAGCAGTGTGTTTTGTTTTTACCCCGCTAAAATTTTGACCCAAACAGAACATGTCCACACAGGACACCCAGAACATGTCCACACCTTACATGGAACATTATCTGTAAATCTTTCTTCTTTATATCTAAATATTCTCCACTCTGTTGACCATGGCATATATGTTAGCAATACTGCCCTCTTTGTGTGTGTATATGCGAATTATGAAAACGACCTTCATGTATGCTAGCAGCTATATCCAATACCCCATCCCTTGTTTTCAGTTGTACATACACAAAACATGTACATTTGCACTGACCGCCAGTGTTCTGGCTCTGTAGCTTTCCTCCACAGGAGAAGGGGGTCTTGGGCCTCCCTGTAGGTCTGTAACTACATAATCAATCTTTGTGTGATCTGGAACCTCCAGTAGGTCAGGAACCCAGTGCGCCTTAAAAGATTAGGCAATAGAAAAGAAAGGCAAGATAAAAGCAGACTACAACGCTTTTGGAAGATTAAAACGACTCTATATCTTTGCTTCAGTTATCCAATAAGAATCTCTCTCTTTATTTTTTTACAGTGAACCTCACCTCCAAAACATCCGGTATAGATTTCAGTGGTGTTCTTGCACCATGTCTAAACAACACCTGAACAAGTTTCAGCTCATACTGAGATGAGGACTGGTCAGAACTAGGAGTATGGGTCAAATCCAAGTTTGCCTGTTCAGGCTCAGTGTTTTTCCACTGTGCCCAGAACACTGCAGAGCCGAGAACTGCTGTTGTCATAGCACCCACGCGGGCCAACATGGTGTCGTATCTTTCAGAGGGGAGAGAGAGAGAGAGAGAGAGAGAGAGAGAGAGAGAGAGAGAGAGAGAGAGAGAGAAAAGAATCTGTCACTTTCTTTCATTGTCTGTGTGTAACACATTTAGAACAGACTATCCAAAGTACAGAAATATTGCTGGACACTTTTCCTCCTCAGATCTGGAATTGCCATCAACGCTTTGATCAGACCTGACATCAGATCAGTCTCCATCATACACTCCCAGAATACTTCAAAGTGACTGAAAAAAATTCCAGGTTTTTTTTTTTTGAAAGGAGAGAAAAGGTAACAAACAAGAAACATACAAAATTACAAATTAAATTAAAATATTACTGACCAAACTAGTCAGGAAAGGGTCAACTTTAGCAAAACAGGGGTATTGATATAATCTGGATGGATGAAGTTTGTACAACAAATCACTTTTTCTATACCATAGAACTGACAGGCCATGCAGGTCTAGCACAGGGAACGTCAGACAAAACCAGAGAGAAAAAAACACAGTCAAATACAATAATACTTTCAATAATTAAAAAAAAGCATATACTCATAGAGCACTTTATTAGGAACACAATATTCTGGTTAGGAATCCCATTTCTTTCGAAACAGCCTCCGTAATTCTTCAGTTATTACATTAAAGATGTTGGAAACATTCCTTTGAGATTCTGGTCCATGTTCAGATGATTGCCTCACATAATTGCTATGAAAGATTTTTCAAGTGGAATTTCATGCTGTGAACCTCTTGTTCAACCACATCCCTAAGCTGATCTACAGGATGACACCAGTTTGAGACGATTTCTGTTTAGTGATATAGTGCATGTTCATTCTGGAAGTAGCAATTATCATTCATTCATTGTCTACCGCTTATTCAAACTATTCTCGGGTCACGGGGAGCCTGTGCCTATCTCAGGCGTCATTGGGCATCAAGGCAGGATACACCCTGGACAGAGTGCCAACCCATCGCAGGGCACACACACACTCTCATTCACTACAGACAATTTAGAGATGCCAATCAACCTACCACGCATGTCTTTGGATTGGGGGAGGAAACCGGAGTACCCGGAGGAAACCCCCGAGGCACGGGGAGAACATGCAAACTTCACACACACATGGCGGAGGCGGGAATCGAACCCCCAACCCTGGAGGTGTGAGGCAAACGTGCTAACCACTAAGCCACCGTGCCCCCGGAAGTAGCAATTAGAAAATGGTAAATTGTGGTATTCAAGTGATGTGCCACAGTGTGGCAAGAAAACATTCCCCACACCATTTCACCACCTCCACCGGCCTGGAATGTTGACACATTCTGACCATCTGTGTGTCTCAGTAAAAATACAGACTCAACAGGCCAGGCTACATTTTTCCAGTCTTCACCTGCCCAGTTTTGGTGAGTCTGTGCCCACTGCAGCCTCAGTTTTTGGTTCTTGGCTGTCAGAAGTGGAACCCGACATAGTCTTCTGTTGATGTAGCTCATCTACCTCATGTTTTGATGTGTTGTGCATTCTGAGATGCATTTCTGCTCACCACAATTATGCAGAGTGATTATCTGAGTTACTGTAGCCTTTCTGTCAGGGCTGGGCATTCTCCACTGACCTATATTATCAACAATGTGTTTCTGTCCACAAAACTGCTGCTCACTGGATGTTGTACCATATCTTTGTTGTACCAGAGTAAACTCTAGAGAGCGAAAATCCCAGATGATCAGCAGTTATACAAATGCTTAACCTAGCTTGTTTGGCCCCAACAATTATGCCACAGTAAAAATCACTGAGATCACATTTTTTCTCTTTTTGATGCCACATTGTATTTAACATGTAATTCATAGAATGAACGAAAATGCAGCACAATATTTGTGATTGTTGTTTGTGTTAAGTGTGAAACTGGTGAAGCTACACTCTAGACACAATGCATTCAAATTCATCTGGGTGTTGCTGCAGCCAATATTCAAACCTCTGAAGTCTCGCAATGCAAACTGCTCTCTTAGAAGCTGAGACACACCTAACATGGGTTTCCCTGAAATAGCCAGACACTGATGCCACGTACAGTATATTAATCTGTATTTCTGACTGGAGTTGCTATGTACCACAGATTCACAGCAATGCGAATAAAAAAATATGATGTATAAATGACTGCGACAATCACATAATCAGACAAAAGCGTCATCCATATCATGATAGGAATTTCTCAACTGCCCCAAAACCTGTGCAACCTTCTTCTACTTCACCCCCCCCATGCCTCCACATTGTAAAACCCCACTAAAAACCCATGCTTTTCAACCAACCCTATAACTCATTTGCATCTTGTTTCCTTTTAGTTTGCTATGTGTTTTATCTTTGCATTCTTTTAGGTTTTTTCCGATCTTTAAGAATAAGGGTGACGTGCAGAGTTGCAGTAACTATAGGGGGATAAAGTTGATGAGCCATACAATGAAGCTATGGGAAAGAGTAGTGGAAGCTAGGTTAAGGAAGGTAGTGGAAATTTGTGAGCAGCAGTATGGCTTCATGCCCAGAAAGAGCACAACAGATGCAATTTTTGCTCTGAGAATTTTGATGGAGAAGTATAGGGATGGTCAGAGGGAGTTGCACTGTGTGTTTGTAGACTTGGAGAAAGCGTATGACAGGGTGCCAAGAGAAGAGCTGTGGTACTGTATGAGGAAGTCAGGAGTAGCAGAGAAGTATGTCAGAGTGGTGCAGGACATGTATGAGAGGAGCAGGACAGTGGTGAGGTGTGCTGTAGGTCAGACAGAGGAGTTCAAAGTGGAGGTGGGACTGCATCAGGGATCAGCTCTGAGCCCCTTCCTGTTTGCTATAGTGATGGACCAGTTGTCAGAGGAGGTCAGACAGGAGTCTCCTTGGACAATGATGTTTGCAGATGACATTGTGATCTGTAGTGAGAGCAGGGAGCAGGTGGAGGAAAACCTGGAGAGGTGGAGGTTTGCGCTGGAGAGAAGAGGAATGAAGGTCAGTCGTAGTAAGACTGAGTACATGTGTGTGAATGAAAGGGAGGGAAGTGGAACAGTAAGGTTACAGGGTGAAGAGGTGAAGAAGGTACAGGAGTTTAAGTATTTGGGGTCAACAGTCCAGAGTAATGGAGAGTGTGGGAAAGAGGTAAAGAAGCGAGTGCAGGCAGGTTGGAATGGGTGGAGAAAGGTGTCGGGAGTTCTGTGTGATCAGAAAATATCAGTGAGAATCAAGGGGAAGGTGTACAGGACAGTGGTGAGACCGGCCATGCTGTATGGTTTAGAGACAGTGTCACTGAGGAAGAGACAGGAGTCTAGAGGTAGCAGAGCTGAAGATGTTGAGGTTCTCTTTGGGAGTGACAAGATTGGACAGGATTAGGAACGAGTACATCAGAGGGACAGCTCATGTTGGACGTTTGGGGGACAAAGTTAGGGAGGCCAGATTAAGATGGTTTGGACATGTTCAGAGGAGGGAGAGTGAGTATATTGGTAGGAGAATGTTGGACATGGAGCTGCCAGGCAGGAGGCAAAGAGGAAGGCCAAAGAGGAGGTATATGGATGTAATTAATGAGGATATGAAGCTAGTGGGTGCAAGGGTTGAGGATGCAGAAGATAGGGATAGGTGGAGAGATTTGATTCGCTGTGGCGACCCCTGAAGGGAGAAGCCGAAAGAAGAAGATTCTTTTAGGTTTTTTCTCCCTTTTTCCTTATTTAATTATTAATATAAACATGGTGTCAACATGGTTTTGTGTTCTTGATGTAACTGCATAGTTGCCTTGGGAGGCTTGCTCCGAAATAAAATGATATAAATGAGTGTTTAGCCTTGCTGCCTTAAAGCTCCAGGATCCCGAGCTCAGGGCTGTGACTCTCTGTGTGGCATTTCTGTGCATGTTGTCCCTGTGGCCATACAAGTTTCATCCCACCTCCCAGAAAGCATGCAAACAGGTGAATTGATTAAGAAAATTGCCCCAAAGTGTGAATGACTATATATAAGTGTGTGTGTGTGAATGTTGTCCAGCAATAAACTGGTATCCCATACACGGTATATACCTGCCTCATGCCCCCTTGTTCCGACAGTCACCACAACTCATGATCAGGATGCAGCAGTTACTGAAAGTGGACGAATGATTCTTATTATTACGGAGTAAGTCAGAGCAGTCGGCTCAGCTCTCCAACAAGAGCCGACTCTTTTGACTCCCAAATGACTTATCGATTAAATTGCTCAAATAAAAGCTTACTATACCCTTTAACAAAACAATAATATAACCAAATCTAACAAGATAATTTGCACTGTGCTTGTTATAAAATCTATATAAATGTAGAAAAGCATTGTGTTACCTATTTGCTCTTAAAAAACTGTAAGCATCTCCTCATTATTATTAAATTGCTTTTCTAGAACTGTAATGCTGTGCCAAACAACTCCGATTTGATTCGCTCAACCAAATTAGACACATAAGAGAAGCATCCATGCAAAATACACATGAATTTTCGTCAGGATTAAATGTTTACAGCTCTTTAGACTTGTGAGTCGACTCATTTAAGAACGACACATCCCATGGTACAGCGCTGTTCGGTTTGCGACACCGGAAGTCAGTAAATGATACAAAATCCGGCAGGTTGTTAGCCAACTAGCATTATACTTCTCATAGTAAAGGCTAAAGAAAAATGATAAAGCATTACAGTTACACTTATTCTGAATTGTTTCTCCTTGTCTGAATTTGTTGGAGAGAGAGAGAGACGGAGAAAGAGTTATAAAACTTCACTGGCATCATATTTAATGTAGAAGCTATCTGTAAAGTGGGCTGAAGTTATTCCCAAGCGATTTATCATATTATCCCAGCATTATTCTGTGGTTAGCTGTTCATGACAGCACATTCTACCTGGCCGTGGTTAAACAAATACACGTTTTCTAATAAAATGTTGGTTAAAACGATCAGGTTTGTCATTTTACTCACTAGTTCACTGGTGTCCGGTTAGTTAACTAACGTTGCATTCATTCCTGTTGGCAAACTTTCGGTATTTTGAAAATACAAGAGCCGACTGAGAGAGAAGTGTCTGCTGGACTTTGTAGTTCCAAGTGCCGTTATATTCTCATGTGGAGAGAGTAAAAAAACTACAATTCCCAATAAAATGTTCATCAAAGTCTCGCTGTCACTGCGTTTGTGTATTACCGTATAGGTCACCATATGGGAGCAAGAAAATTCAGGTGCGACGTTTACACCTAAAATCCCAGCATGCATTATCGGCCAGGTGAGGTGGTCTCCTATATCATCTCCTGTGTGAAAGCACTATTTAGAAAAGTATGTATATAATGACTTACTACTTAATTAATGATTGTGACTGTACTCTTTTATATTGCAATAATAGTCTTGATGTCTTACTAAGTGTAATACATGGTATTATATACACACACACAGAGAGAGAGAGAGAGAGAGAGAGAGAGAGAGAGCGAGCGAGCATCAAGGTGGTGCAGTACTGTGTTTCATCCTGCATTTGGGTTACTTCCTGTGTCAAGTATTGCATGTTCTCCCCATGTTTGCAAAACAGTCATGCCTGTTTTGGCTGAATTTAAATGACCATTTTGTAACACAGACATAAAAACCCTGACTGTGGGCCACACAAGTGAGCCCTCCTGAGCTGAAACAATAAACTCTCAAAAAGCCTCACTTTCTAAAAATGACTGATATTTAAATACAGTTTTAGTCATACCACATGATGTCACTACATAACAGCATTCTGGATTTTAAAATCATCTTTAAAAAATAATTGCACTATGTATCTCCTCACTGGCTGTTTAATTTGGTCACTTAAAATAATAACAAAGTCTGCTATGACCAAAAGCAATAGAGGCGAATGCTCTAAGTGCATTTGATGGGAATAATGTGAATAATTGAACAATATCTTTAGATGGACTTTGCTATATGAAATTGAGACAAGGATGTCCTACATAAATGTTGCAATCGTGTGCAATGGTGTGATGGGTTAATTATGTTCTTCTATAGTCCCTTTAAATTGCTTAATTTTTCTTATACCACAGCTGAATGCTATTGATTGCAATTTATTTATTTAAGAACGACACATCATACTTGCTGGCCGTTTATAGTTAATCTAATCCTGTGACTGTGAAAACCGGTTATTATCGGTTAGTTAACTGCCATGAATGATCATTTATTCACCAGCCTCTCTGTTTTTATTCTCTTGAAGTTCATTGTCTACCGCTTATCCGATCTACACTCGGGTCACGGGGAGCCTGTGCCTATCTCAGGCGTCATTGGGCATCAAGGCAGGATACACCCTGGACGGAGTGCCAACCCATCACAGGGCACACACACACACTCTCTCATTCACTCACGCAATCACACAATACGGACAATTTAGAGATGCCAATCAACCTACCATGCATGTCTTTGGACTGGGGGAGGAAACCGGAGTACCCGGAGGAAACCCCGAGGCACGGGGAGAACATGCAAACTCCACACACACATGGCGGAGGCGGGAATCCCCAACCCTGGAGGTGTGAGGCAAATGTGCTAACCACTAAGCCACCGTGCCCCCCTTCTCTTGAAGTTATTGAGCCAAAAAAAAAAAAAAAAACCAACAACTGTTCATCCCTGTTACTTTCCCATGTTGGAAAAAAATTTTAATCATTTAAATAATACAAGTCTGTGTTCCCCGTTACTATAGAAATGGTAATGTATTAAAGCAAGTGCATGAATGAAAATGTGTGAATTGCATTGGCCTTGAGAAAAAAATTTTGGTATAAAGAAAAGTATGTAAATAGAAGCATGAAGAATGTCAGGTGAACTCACTGCTGGGGTTTGGGGTGGATGATGGATAGATAAATGGATGGATGGATGGATGGATGGATGGATGGATGGATGGATGGATGGATGGATGGATGGATGGATGGATGGATAGATAGATAGATAGATAGATAGATAGATAGATAGATAGATAGATAGATAGATAGATAGATAGATAGATAGATTTGTACTTTAATCATATTTACTAATTTTCCTCTGTGTTTTCGGTCTTACAAGAATCTAGATATTTGTCATTTTAGTTATGCCAGTTGCCACCTTTCTGTAAAAACAAATCCACATGACAAAGAGTGATAGAACTGTTATTGTAGATTTAAACACCTTTATTTAAATAGGCGTTTTATTTAAAGAGAGTAGATGGTCACAGTAAGATGTAGATGTGTGATGAATGACTAAATCATTTGAAATATTGTATCATCTGAAAAGCAAAGTAACAAAGATATAGATTTATGTACATAATACATCAATAAAAAGCCACTCACACCATGTGTCAAATGAATTAACATAAAAAAATAACGTTATTTTCTGGATTGCACTGCAAAAGTGTTCACTGTGGCATAGTACATGGTCATTCCCACTCTGGGTTTACATAAGGCTGTAGAAATCCTCTCATTTTCTACACACAATTGCATTTGTGTATATATAAATTTAGCCTTTTACACATGCACTAAATGTCTTTAAAATGATCTTAAACCCTGGTTTCCGATAACATTCCTATCTAATAAACTAAATGCAGAGAGAAACTGTAGCCTTTTTCAATTGGCCCTTGGATATAATACTTCCAGGATTAATTTTTAATTAAAATGAATTGAAAATAACTATTTGTCTGACCGCCAAGCATGTCATTATTTTTTATCTTTAACTGTCACAAAGAAACCGTCACACATTTTTCCATCTATCAAACCTTTTGTGATGCATATGAGGCTCGATTCGAATGTGCTTTCTTCAACATCTTGAATACTTCACATTTCTAATCTAATATATAAATATGTGCACTAGATTATTAAGTGTTTGAAAGAACTGTTTAGTTAAGGCACAAATATTCTTCCAGGTAACTAATGGATTTGGGAGTTGAAGGAGCAGAATCCTGTGACCAAGCATGTGTCCTTGATTTGGTCTAAGTTGCTTGTTGCACTTGTCAGCTTGCCCAAGTTTATCATGCTACACACACCGTCTGTATGACATTCCCACTGCTAACGTACCGTTTACCCAAACAAGGTAAACGTCATCCCCTTGAAAAGTGCGTTTTTAATGGTGTGTCTCCTTGACATTCACAGTAACACAACACTCAATTCCTCTATGTAAGTACTTGACACTTATACAAAAGGAGTTGAGGTCCTTTTTCACAGTCTTGGCCTGATTGAAGTGTTGTTTTCGTGTATATGGATGGAGCTCTTTGGTTAAATTTACACATTGCTTAACTTATGTGCAATATAAAACAGTGATTTTGGTTTAATGTGTTCAAAATGATGATGCAGTTATTCTCTTGGTTAACATTTTCACAGATATTGATGTATTCTGGGGAAAAAAGTATCTATTGTATTTTAAAATGACTTTGTGAATCGTCTCAGTGCTATTTCACCCATGTGCAAATTACAAATTCATCCCTTGTATATTTTACTTTCATAACTTGCAGTACTCTGTCATATTCCCACTTCTAATACTATACAGCAGTTTCAGTGAAACCAAATAAGGTGCTCTGATACAGATTATCTTTTTTTTCCCCTATCTTTCGTATTATTGTATACATCTAATGGCCTTTTAAGGAACCCCTATATAAAAAATACTCAACTATTCAATAAACCTCAACTAGATTGCTAATACTAACAAAGAATCTCAGTACATACAAAATAAAACATCTGAAAATGCTGGGTTATTTTTCCAATTTTTTGGTATCTGCATTTGGGTTAAGAACTGGTTGATGGGCAACCTAGCTGTAGTATTTTGAGGATGAGGAGCACAGTGCATGAAGATTCATTTGATAGAATTTTCAATTGCGCTCACTGAGAGCAGCAACTAGAAGAATTTTGAAGTAAAAGAAATCAGTTGCAGCAGTAAGAAATGTAAGCTTTTGTTCACAGATATCGTCATTTCTAATTTAGTTGGACTCAATGTCCATCACTCAGGATTTCTAAATGTCCATGGATGAGATAATATTTTTCATCTGAAAATCATATTTAATTGAAATAATATATAAAATGGCCCAGAAATCTGGTTTCAATGTTTAAGCAAAATTTGGTGTTTGTAGCCCAGCATTGTAGTTATTTTTTACCCCAATTTCCCACCAGGATGAATTAAACCTTATTTTCTGTAGCATTAAAATCACCTTGTTGGGTTAGTCCATATTGCATCCAGTCCCAAACTGGGTTATTTTAGCCCAGCAATTTTTAGAATGTACACACATACACAACATAAGTGCAAAAGTACTACATGGACACCTGACAGTTACACCTGTATGTGTTTGTTGATTCCTCTATACTGTTATAATAATCTCCACTCGTGGCAATTTGTATGGCTAATGCTACAGCATTCAAAGGCATTCTGGACAAATGTGTGCTTCCACATTAATGGCAAGAGTGTGGAAAAGGTCCACATATGGGTGTGATGAGCAGGTGTCCACATACTTTTGACCATGCAGTGTGCGTATACACGGAATCTAGATCTGGTTACACTCGAATCACACTGCTAGGTCAGGCCGTGTTTTGCCGCTACTGGAGCCACTTGTCTTACTGAAGCTACGTTTGTCTCTGAATAAGCTACCGTTGGACATTGGTGTGGAAGGAGCACTGGGTAGCACTTCTGCAGGGCTGTTTCCACAAGATACAATGGCTGGTCGATGATCATAGCTCATTCTCAAGAAATCCTCCCCTCCCCCCAGGTCATCATGGCTGCGCCGGCAGTGCTGCTCAGTTGCCAGGTTGACCGAGTTCTGCTGGTGGGCCAAGTGGTTAGTGAAAGGTTGGTAGCCAGAGTGGATGGAATGAACATGGTGATGAACATGTCCAGGTGATGGTGATCCTCTTCCTGATGCTAAGCACTGATTAAAATCTGGAGGTGGGGTGCAGTTCTTGGCAAGATGCGACTGGGAGCTGTTTGGAAAGTTAGGGGGCATGGTTGCAGAAACAGCTTTTCCGCTTTTGCTGTTGGTTTCGCTGTTGCATTTAGTGGCACGTTTCTCAACCTGCTTAAGGAAGCAGCTCTTGCACTCCTTCCAACCGAGGTGATAAAGCTCCAAAACACTGAGGAATATGGACACGGCTGCCACCACCAGCATGAAAACAATGAAGACGTTCTTCTCTGTAGGACGTGACATGTAACAGTTGACTGGGTTGGGACATGGTAAAGTATTACAGTGGTACAACACCTCCAAAAATATACCATACATCATATACTGGATCACAATGAAGGTCACTTCCATGACCAAGCGTAGCAGGATGCTCAATACATAAGTCTGCAGCAGAGCCCCTTTCAGACGAATCTTGGCTGGTGTTTCATTAGCCTTCTCCTGCTCCAGGTACTCCTTCTCACTCCTTCCTTCTTCTGCTCTTCCATCATCTCTCTCACGCTCTTCCTGTTCTTGCCGCCGACGTTTCTCCTCCACGCGCACAGTATGCATGGCATGGCCCATGTAGATAAGTGAAGGTGTGGAGACAAAGATGATCTGCAGCACCCAATAACGGATGTGGGCAATGGGAAAGGCACGGTCATAACAGACGTTAGTGCAACCGGGCTGCTGGGTGTCGCACATGAAGTCAGACTGCTCATCACCCCAAGATGACTCGGCTGCTGTACCCAGGACCAGGATGCGGAAAATGAATAGGATAGTAAGCCACACCTTCCCCACTGCGGTGGAGTGCTCCTGCACCTTTTCCAGGAAGTTTCCAAGGAGACTCCAGTCCCCCATGGTTCCTCACAGTCAACACTTCTGCTCTTCTGACAGCCTCTGGGACAAAATGAGAAAAATGTAGCTCTGTTTAATCTTTAATTAATATTTACTGTATGGAGACAGGGAAGCAGTACTAGAGCTAGATTTGAACTGGCATGCATTATTTGTTATTCTTCTTACCATATTTAATTCATTCTGCAGGTGGCACTAATGCTCCATTGTACTACCATTTACCTTTGGATTCTGTACACTATCAGAAAAAAAATGAACAGATACTCATTTGTTTTGTTTTGCAAGGTACAGATAATGTAAATGGACACTTAATTGTTCAATGGCTCCAAGGTCAAACACCTTATTATGCATGATGGTCATGTACATATAAAGACTGATATATCCATATATCAATAAACCTAATCAGTATGGCCAATAATCTTTACCTAACATTGTTTCTTACACATAACACAGTTGGTTGTGTCCCAACAATCGCAGGTCTCTTGCTTCTTAATCCGTGCAACATTTGTATAACTTCATCTGCCACCATCTGTCAGACCCCTGTAAGACCGTCAAGTAGATATCTTGTGCATGTATATTAAGTGTGCATTATTAAGAGAATAGACAGCCTACAGTAAAGGCACAGTGGGATTAATGTTTCTAATCCTGGCATGCCTCTCCTTAGTTTCATGGTCAGTTTAGATAACGGCTGGCTTCTGTGGCCTTGGCACGATAGGGCATGGTAGGATGATGCCAGGGGCATGGGAATTGGCCCTCTGCATAACTGATCCAAAATCCAGAGAGGATGATCCTGTTAGACATCAGTGCAGCTGTCCCTGTACCACCTGACCTTTTGTATATTTCTTTTTCTGTATGTGTATATTAATAAGAGTGGGATGCATTTGAGATCTATAATTAAACAAGTAATAAAAGTAGTTTACCACAAAAACAAGCATTCCAAGGTTTAGTGAAAATATTAATCTTTTATGATTGAGTGCATGAAAACAAAATCTTTCTGTCTGAGTGAGTCATATATGTTGAGACAGAATTTATATGCTGATACAGCTATGCAGCATTTAAATTTTTATTTATTTATTAAAGTACCTTAAATAGTGAATATTGTAATTATTTTTTGCGAGACGTCAAATAAAAATACACTAAAAATAAAATAAAGTAAAATAAAATTATATTAAAACTACCATTAAAGACTTTACACAAAGATTATCATTAAGAGAGCAATTAATATAATGTCATTTTTCTGTAAAAGTTCTGCCAAACTGACATTTTGGGCCCTTCAGCAAGGTCCTAAACTGATGCAGGATCATGGCTCGCCATGCACTGTGACGTCAACTATCTCAATTGGGCTTAGGTGAAGAAAGGAATTTCACTATATAGTGAGCACAAGTAAAATCGTAAGATTTGCGATAATCTGGCATCCTGTCCAGGGCGTACCCTGCCTTGTGCCTGTAGTCTCCTGGGATAGGCTCCAGGTTCCCTGTGACCCAGTAGTAGGATAAGCAGGTATAGAAAATGGATGGATTTTACTGTCCCATTTTGAAATGCGAGCACTCTTGCTGCATACTGTGTGTATCTGCATTCCTATATTCATGCATACTTTAATCTGTCACCTAAGTTCCATCCTGTTTCCAAACTTTACCTTGTTTTTGCTAAGACCAAATATAGAGTCTTCTTTAAGAGGCTCTTTCATACATTTGTACTGCAGTCAAAACAGTCTGGATCATTAAGATACTTAATCTGCTCAATGGCCAACAAAATGTGCAGCAATGAGTAATCTTACAAGTATGCTGTTTGCACATATACAAGACTTCTTATCTTGAACCTGATAACAATGAGCTAAGAAGACGGAAGTGTGGTTGAAGGTGTTTCTAAAAATCCGATGAATGTTTAGTTGAAATGAAATGTGCAAAGCTACAAGTTTAATATGAAGTTACAATTGTTTGTGTTTAAACATGTCCTCCGTAGAGAGTAGTATACAGTAATTAGGAGTAAAATTTGCCACATGTACACATGCAGCTGGCTCCATTACATCAATCCTTCAACCTTAATTAAGGTATTGCGGCAATGCCATATAAAACAGTGGGAGTAAACCACAAGAATATGCAGAACACTGCTATCTGATATGTCTCTGAGTCACAGAGCACCAATTTATGACAGAAGGAATTTCCTTAATACCAGAATTAATTTCCAATGCTGAGGTACTTTAAAAATTTAATGGCACAAGGCCCAGCAGTAAAATAATGACAGATGGTACACTAAAATTCTCTGAAAGCAACTAAAAGCACACTTCATTTTAAAATTTACCATTTTATTGGAAGTCAGGTTTAAGGATTAAAACTTTAGGTGAAAAAAGGCCTTTTTAACGTATACAGTGTTTATTAATCTTAAGCATAGTGCTCTAATCATAAGGCAGGGGAGTATAAAAATGACTGTTAATCAAGTTATTTCATTACTAGAGGGACAAAAGCAGTTTAAAAATGTTCTTCACAGGTTAGTGCGTTTTGTTTAATTAATATGAATTACAACTAATAAGTATTGTTTATCAAAGTCATTAAAGTGGTAGTTTTGCTGATTAACATTTTCCGGACAAGTGGTAGTTCAGTGGTTAATGCATTGAACTTCTGATTGGAAAGTTGCGAATCCCAGATCCACCAAGATGCCGCTACTGGGCCCTTGAGCAAGGCCTTTAACCCTCAGTTGTATAAAATGAGATAAATTGTAATCCGCAATCAGCTATGATATGCTTATTGTTTAAACTTTCTTTTCTTTTTTAAAAAACTCTACTAGAACTTTGAAACTTACAGCTTCCTGTTTCAAATCTTAAATAGACTTTGGATACTAATTTGTGAGTGTATGATACATTGCTATATATAAAAATGAACAAAAGTTCATCACGGAGCTAAAAACAGTAGTAGCCATTTGCAGAATCATGCATTTTTTTCTCAGAGCATTCCATGCCAATAAAATCTGGCAGGCCCAGAGTTTTCAGGGGGTTAAAGGTATATTATAAGTCATTTGTATTAGAATATATTTTAGATTTGATTTGTTTTCTTACAACTACAGACTTTTTCAGCTTTTTGTAATGAAACTGTTTATGTAGAAATGTAATGACTCAACCACCTGGCAGAGTTTGTTATCTAAGCAGATGTCATGGACTCTCAGATGGTTAAAGTCACCGAGGATTACAAGTCCAGTGCCTGGGTACTTAGTATGAAGCAGGTCAAATGAGTTCATCCTAATGTGGAAATTGAGGCGGTGAATAAACCACACACACAGTTATAACAGATATGTGCTGTGGGAGTTTCAAGGGTCTCACTTTCACCCACAGACATTCTGGCTTGTCTGGAAAAACAGGTTAAAGGGATATGATGGAATGATAATCTCTAATGTACATTGCAGCATCTCCATCATGACAAGCGGTTCAGCTTTTGGAAAATATCCATCAATGGCCAATAATTCTTCAGGCATGTGGGGTGTAAACTAACTTTCTGAAATAACAGCCACTGTCTAGATAGTGTGCTTTACCTGCTATTGTAGTTAGTGTCACGGTGCAAAAACTATGTATGCAATATTCTGATGAATGCTTGCATTGATTTTATCTATATTAAGGCATTCTGTTTTTTTATACTGAGTTTTCATTAAAACTTTCCATGTGAAACGCAGTGGGAAAAACTCTGAATGTTTACCCAGGATTCTCTAACAACAAACTAGTGGACTTCCTCTTAAAGCATTCAACTGAATGAATCATGAAGGCCACTATAATGGCTCAGGGTCTGGTGGAGTTTAAAAAAGTCAAGTGTGTGTATGTGTGTGTGTGTGTGTGTGTGTGTGTGTGTGTGTGTGTGTGTGTGTGTGTGTGTGCGTGCATGTGTGTATGGGCTGTTAGTGGCCTTGGTGGGAACAGAATGTTAGACACTTAGAAAACAGCAATGCGACGGAAATATCCATCTGATTCATTGGCATTACAGTCTCCGTCTTCCTCTCTCCCTTTTTTCTTTCTCTCTCATTTTTTTTTACATCTTCCTTTTCTTCTTCGCTTAGGAAGCAATTTCAAACAATATGATTTCCTCCAGACTAGCTCTCACAGAGGTCACAGTGTGAAACGATACCCGGCTCTCTTTCCTTTTTCCCATAAAGTGTGTGCATGAGTGAGTGAGAAAGAGAGAGAGAGAGTAAGACAGAGTGAATGAGAGAGAGAGAGAGAGAGAGAGAGAGAGAGAGAGAGAGAGAGAGAGAGAGAGAGAGAGAGAGAGAGAGAGAGAGAGAGGGGTTATTGAGGGGACATTTGATCGAGTAGGTTTTTATCATGCCAAGACAATGCACCTGACATTCCACCAGACAGCTGAACTTTATCACCAGACATTTATGACTTGACAACCATGCTGGTTTCTCTAAAACATGAACAATAAGAGGGCAAGACATACATACTGCTAGTTGAACAATGAAAACAGCAAACACACACATTTTTGTACAATGACCTAAGGGGAAGGGAAGCCTGTTTACATCTTCTAATTAGATGCTTTAATGATCATTTGATAAAATCAGGCTCTGTTTGTAGATTGTAAAGCTAAAAAGGAAGAGAGATAATCAGGACTGTTTGTGCAGACATTAGATGATTAGTGAATAGATGTTCCTGTTTTATGATCTTTTTGATCAGGAGACATTCTCCAAGTTTATTTTTTTACTAAGCAGGATGTAAGGACGATGTCGTGGAAACAAGTGCTTCTATTTATATTCATGATAAAATATGATGATGAACTTTGTTAACTAACATATTTTAAGGAGTGATTGAATGTATGTGTTTTTTTGTGTATAACAGTAAGTGACGTAGTTAGGTTTAGATTGATGGTAAATGATAATGACAGTATATTAAGCCTTTTATGGATGTACACTAGGCACTAAAATTAGTAATGCCCTGTATATGCGCATGTGATGCAGGATAATACACTGAGCAGTAAGTCATGTAAGGTATGCGACATATAAAGAAGCTGTGCTGGAAACATTTGTAAAGCCATATTTTAAATCACAGACTCATGGCTTTAGAAATCTTCAGCCCACCACAGAAGACAAGATTTTATCTACTGTATATTAGAAATAGCACTGTATATGCTGCACAATCTTTTAATGCTTGTCCATATCAAAATGTTTTTAACGTTTTAGTGTCTATCAAATAGACTTGTCATGTCAGCTGTTTTTATTTTTTGTTATATATTTGACAGAGGCACAAGAAGACTTGTGCAATAATGAATTGCTCAATCTCTGAAAAATATCTATTGACACTTATGACTGAGTGTTGGTCTTAACCTGGATGAATCTCTGAACATGCTCTGTTCTCTATGAATATGTCACTGTCAAGCCATAGTAATAACAAAAATAAACTTAAGAATAACATACCACCCTATACCCTCCCCTAGTTAAGTGAACTGCGAAAGTTCTGGTAACGCTCTGTAAAGGTGCCAGGCTGTGTTGGCATGTGCTGCCTTGCTGGTTTTCCTCAAAGCACTGATGTTGCCGTGGGCACGCTGATGCTGAAGCCATAAGAGGCTGTGTAGCGTCCACACATGGCCCCTACCTCTACCAGCTAAGGATAAATATTTACATAAACCCATTCCCTCAAACCAGGGACCAGTGACGACCAGTGTCGCACCTTCGACTGTCAACACACTTACTTACCATGATGCAGTTTGAAGTGTCTGAAGGTGACGGTCTGATTGATCTGGCTGATTTTCTATGCCTAAGGTACTGAGCTGTACCTGTAACTGGATAAACTACATCTATTCATTAAGCAGCACACTCTTATAAGTTGAGCTGCTCTGCTTGAGGATTTTATCAAACAGCTTAAAGTAAGAGAGAATCTGTTACATGAACTTTGACAGCTGTAGGAAGACACTGAGCTTATTCTATATCCATAAATAACTCTCTGTTACTGGATACTGTACACCATCACAACTTCCAGCTAGAGCGTAAATCTGTGAGTAAAGATGGTTTTGAACCTGCACATGGTGGTTATATAGACTGAAAAAAGACAGCAGTTGTTTAAATCACAATGATTCATTCTGTACTGTATTTTTTGTGTGTGTCTAGGACAAGGATGAAAATCTAAGACTGCCATCTCTGAGACTGAGATAGACCACCACCCCATACATGTAAAAAAAATCAAAATAAATAAACAGACGTCATTGTTGCTTGTCACATAGATAGCCTGGTAGCCGTCATCACAACATTTAAAGGACAATCCATTTCTGCTTGTGAGGTTACTAAGTGAATAATGTGTTACCTTAAAAGGCGGTTCAGCCATGCTCTCTGCTTACACTGAACACAGATCTACAATACGGTTAAAGAGACTCCCTTCAACTACTACATACCAGTGAACATGTACAGCATTCGCAATCATTGCAAAACAGACATAGCATTGACAGTTTAGTACACTGCTTATACTCTGACATTTAAATCAATTCTTCTGCAAAAGTCATTGGATGAAACAAGAAAAAAATTTATTTATATATATATATATATCCCTACTTTTCAACAAATTTTCAGTTTTTTCATGTCTATAGCATATCTTTAAAATTTACCCTTTTTAATCTTTAACTAATTTTTGCAACAATGAGACACAGAAACTTATAATTCCTTAAATTATAGCTTAAATATAGATCTTGCTTTAATAAATCTAATGTATAGAATAACAGACACTGTCTAACATTAATTTGTGCCCCTCAAATGTATGTTTTGTGCAACCATTTATATATTATTCAATTATGGAGGACTTTAGCACTTATTCGGCATCAGCGTGTCTGAGTAAACACATTTACACACAGAGATTTTAGATTTTAATCTCAATTGTCTCAGTGTCCCCCACAATGACTGACCATGCCTGAGCCCCCTGTGATGTTGCCATTAGAGCAATTAAAACAATGAATGGATTAAAGCTACATAAACTAAGAGGACAGACTGTGAATATTAGCACTAGAGTGTGATAGGAAGTGGTTTACGCTCTTTGTACACAAAAAGCAAACTTTGGTAATCCACTGTGTACACTCTTATGATGGATTGCCGTGCACAAGAAAAATAGAGAGACAGGAGACGTGTGCCGACTTACTCAAGTAATTTTCAGTCCCAGCTGTTGTCCTGGGTCATGTAGAATCTCACACACTTTTTGGTAATGCAGATATATATATAAATGACAGAGCAAGGGTATTGGTTAAGACTAATTTGGATGTTAATACAATAACCGCAAATTTCCTAAAACCTCAAAAATGTAATTTTAAAACAGCTTGGAGTATTTATTACATTACTTAACTTTTCACTACAGTTTGTTAGTGTACACAATTTTATTTGGTGCTATTATCCAACTTTGCACCATTTAACATGGATTGTATCTTCACATATAAAAATATATTCATATATTGTATTTTCATCATATCTCATTATCATTCTGTGGTGCTAATTTAAGATTGTAATATATGTTAAAGTCAAATCCTTTTATAAATTTGAGAGGTGCTTTAGCAGCAGGTTATGCTATTCATTTTATAAAAGGTACTGTAAACCAGTCCAAGCTGTCATGAAAATGGAAAAAGTGCACAGCCACGTATAGTAAAAAAGTAAGAAACACTTAGCATACATCATTTTTAAACTTTCAGCTTGAGATATGGTTTGTTTACTAAGTGGAGCTTAAACTTATTTTTATACTGACGTTTCTCAAATCTAATTTCTACAAAGCAGAAATTACAGCTACATACTGAGAAACACATGATATTAATTTTATATGGTTTTAATCTCTGATCCTTTTCCAGCGACTCTGACACTTCCCATCTGCTCTGTTCACTCTGTAACAAATGTTTGTTTGAAAAAGCAGTGACCATTTGACATACACAACCCCAGTGACTTACAGAAGCAGAGTTCATCATTACCTGTCACACTTCGGTCTTTATATAACAGATGAATGTGTATGAGAGCAGCTTAGAGTTCTCGATCTCGTTTTCCGGGGATGAGGGAAAAAGTCCTTATCCTGCTGCTCCGGGGTACTTGGGGTTGGCGATGGTGCCTGCTGGGTAGAGGTGACGATAGACAATGATGCACTCTGTAAAGATCTGCAGATATGTGTGTGTCTGTGGTGATGATAAGTTGCTCCTGCTGCTCTGAAGCTGGTGACACGCTCTGCTAGAGCTATGGGTATGAGGGCACGAGTGTGGGGCAAACAGAGAAATACTGGGCCATCTCTGGGAGTGTTTCCTATCGCCCCCCAACCAGCCCCCCCCCCCCTTCCCAGGACATACACAAGCACACACACACATCCTCCTCCCTCTTCTCTTCCTCCCTCTCTTGCCTTACTCTTCAATTGCTGGCACTTTAAGTTTAAAGGAAGTGAGATTGTATTAGAACACAATGGGTGTTCAACTCATTCTGCTTGTAAAGTCTTAGTGCATCTGGTCCGCACTGTTGTACATGTGCTTTGGTGGGATTATGTGTGTATGTGTGCGTCTCTGTGTGTGATTAAAAGTGTAGGTGTGTAATCTGTTAAATTCAGTCATTACCTCCTATTATATACTTACTTAAATATGCAAACCAACAAATGTATCATTATGTGTAAAATATTTAATAATGTGTACTTCAAGATTAAGAGAGAGAGAGAGAGAGAGAGCGAGAGAGAGAGAGAGCGTATAGAATGTATGCAATATAACTAGTTCAAATTAAATGTGAAATATGAAACATTTTTGTAAACCTTTTGTGAACACTGTTCTGTTTCACTGTATTCTGTATAAAGTTTCAGTGTCAGTTATCAGTAATTGTACTATGTTTTATCCATCTACACCTTTCCGTATGTCTCATACATCTTCTTTTTCTCTCATTTTTACTATTCCCTGCTTCCCCCAGTGGCACTCAGCTGATATCTGCAGGTCTTATATAATAGAAATTATTTTGGTTCATTTCCACCTTGCTGTAGGGTGAGAGCATGCATGTTATACTAGCATGTGTGTGTGTGTGTGTGTGTGTGTGTGTGTGTGTGTGTGTGTGTGTGTGTGTGTGTGGGGTTGATGACATGCATTATATTTGTAATATTAACATTTTTGTTTTGATTCCACCTTGCTGTAGGCTGTGTGTCTGCTGTGTGTGCATATGGGTGTGAGATAGGACCCTTTTGCATTTAAGTCCTCCTTCCTGTAGGGTTTGTGTTTTTGTGTGTGTGTGTGTGGCCATGTTTTTATATCTTGGTAGTAGTTAAATGTCCCCACAAGGACCAGAATTCTTTTAATGTAAAAATTTAAAATAGACCAAAACTTTTCTTTTAGATGTATGCATAGTATTAATTAGCTACATTCATTATTATGCCAATCCTCACAAGTGTGTGTGTGTGTGTGTGTGTGTGTTTCTTTCTTGCTATGTGCACAAAAGCAGTCACTTAGGCTTCAGGCATAATTTAGTATGCAGAAGACCAGAGGTGGTGACAACATGTCATTATTCTCCTTGCCTACTCAATATGCCACATATAAAATTTCTAAAGGTGAACAAAAAAATTTTCACTTTTCAGTGGGACCTTCTACTAGTGAAACCACTAATCAAATAAAGCCACATGCTCAACATGCTGTGTCTTAAAAGTAACTGTACATAATGGTAACGTGTTTATAACAAATGTGCAAGTTATTAGCTGTTAATGCGATTTTATTGCAGTGTAGATGTGGAGTGCAGCCTGTGAATATAGACATTGTTGTTTTTAAAATGCATTTACATTTACATATACAGCATTTGGCAGACACCCTTATCCAGAGCGATACAAAAAGTGCTTTGCAGTCTCTATCAGTGAATACATCAACACTGGTTCACTAGGACACAGTAGGATACCATCAGTCGAGTACTCTGTTGGGAAGAATTATAGAGCGATTTTTGGTATGAAGGTTTTGATTTCTGTTTTTTGCAGGACTTTTGTATAAAACTAATACATTGGTCTCTTTTAATGCTGCTGTTTATAAGTTGTTCATTTAGCTGGTCTCTTATATACACCCATTAATCTCTTTCCCTATGCATTTGTATTTGTATGTCTCTTAAAGTGTTAGGCAGGTCCTAACATTTCAAGACATGAAATAATACACGCTAACAGAAACCAACGGCTGTGTTTAACTAGGCAGACAGATTATAGCTCGAATTATAGAAATGTCAACCCTCCTTTCCAAATCACTTCACAGTTTTGCCACATAAATAAACTCACTAATCCTCCCTTGCCTGCTGCACACATTAAGAAAGCAGAATAGAATAATCACTCACTTAATGATTAGAAGCGATTCAAGCTCACTGTTTTCCTTTCTTTCTTCTTTCCATTCTATTAAAGTCTCATTATAGACCACCATTAATGAGTACTTGATTTTAGTAAAACTAAAGAGCACTGCCTTCCCTGTTAATGTTTGTCATAAAAACAAATCACAAATGGAATTATTTTACACGAAAATATCTATAAGCTCATGGCATAGAGCACATGTTCCATTTTTTTTACTTACATGTGAAGAAAGTATCATTTCTATATTTCTAACATTGAATATTAAAGTAGAGGTACGTTACTTAGTTTGATTAAAATACAGTGGGACTCTCATTTATGAAAAATTTTAGATGGCTTATTGAAGTTCCTGCTAGCCCACTATGTCAGGGACTAAAAGTACTAACAGTCTAAACCCTGTTGTGATGGTATAGTATAAAAAAAATTAATTTAATTTTAGTTTAATTGCTTGGTGAAGCATTAGGTCTTTAGTCTTCTCTTTTCAGACAGGCAGTGGTACCACACCAAATACTTTGTTCACTTTTTAAGGAGTGAGGTCATGGGTTGTGTTATGGAGCTAAAAACTCTAAATGAATTGCCTGTAGGAATTTGCAAAACCTAGGCAATACTGCAAGTCCTTGAGGCTCCTGAAGCTGGGCCACTTTGTGATGCCAGACACCTATGCTTGGTTCATAATACTAGATTATATGCACTGTGCAGGTTTAACTTTGTGAATATCTGAGCCAAACTTAGCTACTTGAATGTAGTGGGAACCAGAGGTAAGGGATATTGATGTTCACTGTGATTTGGTTGAGTCCATGATTTCTAGTTTGAGACCCCTCCCTTTTTCTCAACAAAGAAAAACCCAGCTGATGTGTGAGATATGGAAGAGGTAGACGTGTCCCTGTTGCAGCACGTCTTGTATATGATCCTCTGTGGCTTTTTGTTATGTGATTGAAAGTGGGTAGATCTGTAAGGGGGAGGGATCCATGGAGTAATTCTATTGAGAATTGTGCTGTGACTGCAGTGTAATAAAGCACTGAGTAATAGGGTGTACAGTAAAAACCAAACAAGCAAACAATCAGGCTCCAGTTAAAAGTGCATCACCACCACTCAAAATGTAGTAATTAGCACTGCTAAAACAATGGAAAAAGTCAGTATACTGCTTTTTTTTTTTTTTTTTTTTTAAATGGGAGGAAATGTAGATGCTGGCTTCTCCTGAACAGACCTGGCCACACAAACAAACACAGGATGAGGTGTGTGTGCACTACAAATAGTAAGCCCAAGACAGCTACCTCTTCAGCCATCAAAAAACATGTTTGTGTGTGTCTCTGTTGTGTGTTGCACTTGGCCGTTTTATACAAGTCCTAAGGACACATTTCAGTTGACACTAAAAAATACCTTGGGATGAAAGAAGACCTAAGTCTCACTTATTCGTTTGCCTGTGTACTGACATCTTTTACAGCAAACATGATCGCATGCTATGCTTCAAGACACAGCTCCCACATTCTCTGCTTTATAAATAAAAACCAATTCAATTCCATTTATGTTTCATGAATTATTTATGCCTCCATTTGTGGAATTGCTGAAGCTATTTAAATGTATGTATGTCTGTAATGTAAAATAGAGCACAAACAAAAATTCTTGCAGTGTAAAACAAATGCCTTCTGGTCTTCATTTGCGTCCACAATGCAGTTTTTGCTTTACGAAGCTTTCCTTTGTACTGCACTATGTCTGGAAATTTTATTTATGAAACAATTTTGCTTTGGTTTTTTCATAATTAATGTCTGCTGCTCAGAAATTTGGAGTTTAGAGATAGAGATTAAAGTAAAATTCAGCCTTAGCTGTTTATGCAGTTGTAAGTTAAGTATTACAGCTAATTCTATATTTATTTTTAAAAAGGCTATGTATCTTGTAACATTAAAATTTGATGTGCTTACAGAGACCTGTAGGTCACATGATGTAGCTCTTGGGTTTTCTTTATATCTAATTAAACAGTCTGACCTTAGACTGTATTTGATGGGAAGCCCAATCCCGGAAAGATTAATCTTGAAGGCTTTCCATTTGTAAAAATTTGTTCTTACTGTAAAGTAGTGAATTTCATTTCAGTGAAGATGAAATTGGAAATGGCTTTATAACCGTTCCCAGACTGATGAACAGGAACAATTGCTTCTCTCGGGTCATGAGTGATGTATTTCTTGGCATGATATAGACACCAAACTGTCAAAAGTCCTGCTTTTATAGAGATAGTCATATGGCTTGGTGATTAACAAATCTTTTGTGTTTCATTAGTAAAACATTGTTGCTAATTACTCTCTCAATACACAGTGAAATCTGTGTAATTTGTTGTCATCTGAGGTTATTTCTTAGTTTATTGATGTTGTTGAGGACACAAAACTGTTTTTTTATGCCCTGATTAATAAAAAAATAAAATTGAAGGAAAGTGTACATTCTTCTTGCCATGACTGTAATAATTACAAATGCTTCAGTGAGGAAGACATGGAAATTTATAGTATTTGTTTGCATAGATAGATTTCAGAAACTTTTTTTGGTGTAGCTCAGCTCATTTTCTGTTCTGCAGTATTGCTTCCTTACCACTTGCCTTACCACATTCATAGCTTTTGTATGGTGAATTGGCACTGCTTTTTATTCCTAAACTCTTGGTGGCAGTGTCCAACACTGAGTATGGGGGATAATTCCTTTTTCATTTTTTTTTTGTGTCATGTTACATTATTAGCACCACTTAATGGACCAACAAGTACTTTTGGCCCATTAGCAAGTGATTGTGAAGCTGTAAAATCATTCAAGCACCAAAAATCTCTGGCTGCATTTAATTGTATATACTGTGTGACTTTTGGTAATGTGACATAATTTCAAGGCAGCACTGTGAGCCAGCACTTTCACAAGCAGAACTTCCTCTGGGCATATTTGTAATCCTGACTCACTTACTCACTTTTTTTTCCAGTTAATTATTACTGTTACTGCTATAAAGGGTAATAACTCATTCAATAGAAGCTCAGTTACATTAAGCCCACCCGCCCCCCGCCCCAACATCCTGTGTGGTGCAGGGCATTGTATTGATGCCTTTGTGTCACTGTCTGCCATAAGAAATTGGAATGACCAGTTAGACATTTCATAGTTTAATATGAGGAAAGGGTGGAAAGGAAAGCTTGTGGTGAGTCTATAAGGCTGAAGAATTTAATAAGATTATATTTCCTCTCCAGATAGAGGTTCTAACAGCTAATCATAATCATAATATGTAAATTGGTATCAACAGTAATTTGCTTTAAGCTGGTGCTTCTTAGAGTTGTGACCCTTAGGGGTCTTCATACTGGGGGCCTTTTTTTTTTTTTTATTACAGTGGTGGAAAACAAATCTTACAAAATTCTAAGTTATTATATTTAGTATTGAGTTCTTATAGTTATTAGTCTATTTTAACCATAACTTCAGTTCAGTGGATTTCATTTAAAAAGGTGTAGAAATAATAATGTAAATATTGACCTTATGTTTTGCCATCTAATTTTAGAAGGAAAAGTTCTGTGATGTTATTCATTTATTGTCTACCGCTTATCCGATCTATTCTCGGGTCACGGGGAGCCTGTGCCTATCTCAGGCATCATTGGGCGTCAAGGCAGGATACACCCTGGACGGAGTGCCAACCCATCGCAGGGCACACACACACTCTCATTCACTCACGCAATCACACACACTACGGACAATTTAGAGATGCCAATCAACCTACCACGCATGTCTTTGGCCTGGGGGAGGAAACCAAACGCCCGAGGCACAGGGAGAACATGCAAACTCCACACACACACGGCGGAGGCGGGAATTGAACCCACAACCCTGGAGGTGTGAGGCAAACGTGCTAACCACTAAGCCACCGTGCCACCGTGTGCCCCCCCGCGTGATATTAGATTCTTTATATTAGAATATTGAAATTATTTTATCAAATAAATCTGTACTAAGGGAGTCTGTGGAATATCTTTGACACTTTAACAGGTACGTGGATTAGAAACCCTGTTTAAGTATCATAACTTAATCTTAGTTGTATCCTGTCCAAGAACAATGCCTTTTATAGGATAGTCAAGGCAGGTCAGGACTGAGGGTGGGTCAGGTTTGTCTGGAGGCCAGGTCTTTCACCATTATCCAAAATCAATATTTTCATTCCACTTATACACAATGCCAAGTGGGATGTGTCAGGCTTCAAGCTAATCAAGACATGCTTTATGACCTCAAACGGCTGGCTGGCACAACGGCCGAGGGCATGGCTATCAACCAACTCCCTGCCTTTCAAGAACTCAATGTCCTCCATGGTCAAAGCAACTTGTAAGGCTCTGGAGTTTAGGTTGGCCAGGCAGTTCACTCTCAGAGCCTGAAAAGGTGTATGAGTATAAACATCCGACATCTGAATTGTGCATGTGTGTGGTGGGAAGTAGACAGAATGCTTTTGTGTATTCTGTTTAAATCATTAAACAGTCATTGGAAAGGGGCAGAAATTTATGTTCCCAGAGGAAGTGAGAAACATTTTGGCAGGAGACTGAATAATTATGTGAGACTTGGGTGTGAACAGGGAAAAAGAAAATAATAAAAAGGTCCACATTTTACATTACACTTGGGGAAACTGTGAAAAGTCAAGAAATTGAGATTTTTTCCCTTGTGTCCTTGTTCATCACAACACAATTCACACTTAAAGGGCATCTCAGGAAACCTTGCAAGGTTTGGCTGTTAACTTTGTTTTTGTATGACACATAAAGCCTGTATACAAAAAAGACAAGATAAGGATCCATATAAAAGTGCAGATTTGCATGTATGGGGTATAAGTGGTGTATGGGGAGTTTTTTCACGTTCTACTCTTCTCTGTGCAAATCCATCTCCATACCACCTAGCATTAGGATTAATATGTCTTCTGCTGTTTTGCTTGCAAATATCACTGATATGCTAGATTTTATATTGTATATTTTCCATATTTTCTTTTATCTAAATATGCCTTTCTTGTGACTACCGCTGCTTTCTAATTAATATTTCTCTCCTTATCCCTTATCATTTATCTGACAGAGATAAACATGGTCTTTAAAGGAAGAAGTCCTACTGAATGACTTTTTATCTTCTACACAAATACTCTGGCAGAGACTGTGGTATTAGAAGTCTTCAAACCTACAGACTTGTTTTATGTGGATAGAATTTCTGATGATAGCAGAAGACAAGTGAGATTTAGAGGACTTATTTATTATGCCCAAATATTCTAAGTAAGCTCTTTGATGAGTTCTTAAATAACTGGCAAGGCTGGCAAAAATCTGTGAAGTGTGTACAGGCTGACTGCTTTAATTCAATAACAGATGAAAAATTTGAACTGTACAGAGAAACACTCCAATCTTTCACATACTTAGGTGTTCTAAAAAATATATGAAAAAAGAAATATATGTCATACATTTGTAATAGCTACTCCAATTATAATGGCAGGGGAAGGAAATAGAGGTGTGGTAATACTTTGTGTAGTTTAACTTGTGATAAGTGTGTTATGCTAGCAGCAAGAATGCTTTAGGATCATGCTTCATTGACAAAACCAGATTTTATGGCCCTGTGCACACTCTCAATAGGCTTTGCACACTCGAGAATGACATAATGTGTTTGTGTGGTATCTCTCCACTATTCAGTTACAGCTCTATGTAGCTTAGTGTGCTTGTATCCTCTGTATCAACGGGCAGCTTTTTTTAAAGTCATGACCTGCTAGGGGTTGAGCCCACACATACAGTCTCCTCCAAAAGTATTGGAACAGAAAATCCAATTCCATTGTATTTGTTATACATTTAAGTTTGAGATGAAAAGATGTTAGCTTAATTGTTAATAATGGTGAATGTCTACTCTTTGTTTAAACCCTGGGTTTCTCCTGTGAAGACTGATTTTGTTGTTAAAAAGAATAAACCAACATGAAGACCAGATAGCTGTCTATGGGAGAAAAGCAAGCCATTTGGAAGCTGAGCAAAGAAGAAAAATTAGACAGATCGTTTACAGAAAAATGCATCCAATCTATGAGTCCTTGTCACCTCTAGGAGGAATGTCATCATGGAGCAAGACAAAAACCCAAAACACACATCCAGGCACTTCAGCAGGTTTTAAACTTGCCAACTCAATCACCAGGCCTTAACTCCAATTAAGCAGCATTTCAGCTCAAAACAAACAGCTAAAAGAAGCTGTGGTACAAGCCTGGATAAACATCACAAAAGAAGAATGCAACAGTCTGGTAACAGTTGGTTACAGGCTTAAAGCAGTTCTTGCAAACATGGAACATGAAACCAAATATTAAGTGTTATTTACTTTAAAACTTTAATCTGTTAATATACTTCTGCTCACTTACAAACCAAAGGTTCAAGTAGTTTAACACATCAAGATGCAAATACTAGGATATGAAAGCTGAAATTCTGAAAAATTCTGGATTCTTTGATGACCTTCTTTACTGACCTTTGATTACCATATTCATCTTTTGATTAATCTCAAATCCAAATATCTCCAGTGTGTTGAAAAACAATAGAAATGACCTTGCCATTGGCAATACCTTTGGAGGAGACAATACACTGTCCATGTACATGAATGTCAGATTTGCTTTAGAGCCACAATGTTGCACAATTGGTGAAACAGAGGCCAATTATCTGATAAACTGTTACCAAAGAGTAAACTCTTTAAAAATCTCTCATAAAAAATGTCATTTCTTGAAAGAGGTTTTCCTTGAAATAGCATGTGTAAACAGGGTTTTTGGTAAATCTGCCAATAAACAGGAAATAAATAGACTAAAGACCATATATATGCACCTTAGAGTTAAGTTAGATAAGTTAGTCTTCATGAGTGATGCAAGTTTACATATTCCATAAAACATATTTAGCAATGTAGCATACAGGACTCAGGAGATGCTTGAGGATCCACATTTAGGATGGTTTATTTACAGAGACAAAATACAATCCAAAATCCAAGTTGGAATGAGAGCACAGGTCAAATACAGAAGCACATGATTCCCAGATCAGATGGTAAATCTAATGAGAAAAGAGTAGGCAATTCAATGGACAAAACACAGTAATACATAACACATGCTTGTCAAGACATCGGAAAGTTGTACTGCATTGACTAGGCCTTACATACTCAAACAGGAAGTAACCTAGAAGTGGTATCTTCTCAGGGTAGGAAGACTTCTACTGGCAAGCATGTGTAATGACTGTTTAGACTGTATTTTAATACTCCAGTGCATTATACACATGATCAAAAGAATTTGAATAAATTATATCAATAAATTAGAAACTTATTTATCTCAATAGTCAGACCATTATCAGGATAGGTTTTTAAGAAGTCTGTGGAGAATATTTATTTGATTTTATTTTTAGATTTTCGGTGAATCAAATAAATGAGTCAAATAAAAGGTTACGACATGTGGACCTGGTTGCTGATTGAAGTTTACATGATCACTCTACATGATTATGAATCTGTGACTTTGAGACTGTGCTGCAAGTGGTTATGATCTTAGCAAATGATTACACAATGTCTGTGTCCATGCAAGCTTTTTACCTTCAATTTGAGTTCACTCTATTCAGATGCTCGCCTGTGCCACAATGTACTGAGATGGTTCCAGTTTATTGTGTGATTGGACTTGACATATAGTGTGGGTTCTAAGTTTGTGTTTGGAAGGGAAATGAATTGTATAACTTAATAAACCTGTATAAACATTCTGTCTGTAATACAAAAACACTGTCCCTTGGCTGTGAGTTTATTTTCATTCCTTGCCTTAAAATCAGGGTGCAAACTTTTTTTCTAAACAATGATATTTCACAAGTAGTTTAGCCGTTTGAGTTTAGATAATAGCTAAACAATCCCTTACTTCAAATAAACCTCATGTCTGAGAGGTAGATGCCAGCAGCAGTAACAGACAGAACTGGCCTTGCTGAAGAAGAGCTCCTTGATACCAAGTGAAAAATCTTTATATAGAAGAGTCACAACAACAACAACAAGCATGTATTTTTGTCTGGTAAGGTTTTTTTTTAAATATAGGTTAAAGCTAGTCTTAGAAAATGTATGTTTAAAACAAAGTTATATAGGTTAAATACATAGAAGTGTTTCATCAAGCTGAAAACATTAATCTCTTTCAGGTGCATGAGTAAATTTCATAATTTCATATGATAGTACGCGACAAGTCTTTCACAAGTCTCCCTCAAAAGTGCAAAAACGCATATCTTCCATAGCAAAATCCCCAGTGTTGAATTAACATCTATAGTGTTTATATACACTTGCTGTCCACTTTAATAGGAATACCTGTCCACCTGCTCATTTATGCAGTTATCCAATCAGCCAATCATGAGGTAGCTGCACAATGCATAAATACATGCAGATAAAGGTCAGTGTGATCTCTGTGACTTTAACCATTGCATGGATATTGGTGCCAGATGGGCTGGTTTGAGTATTTCCGAAACTGCTGATCTCCTTGGATTTTCACATAAAACAGAAGAGTTTACTCAGAATTGAATAAACAGCAAAATGACAATTCTGTAGGTGGAAACGCCTTGTTGATAAGAGAGGTCAGAGAACAATGGCCAGATTGGTTTGAGCTACAGGAAAAGATATAGTGATTCATATAATGGGTTAAACTAAGGTGAGCAGAAAAGCATCTCATTGGCACATAGGGTTCCACTCCCGTCAGCCAAGAACAGGAACCTGAGGTTAAAGTAGGCACAGGGCAAATGAGCATGTGTACAGGAGTTCCTATTAAAGTCAATAGAGAATGTATATCCAAGTAGAAACAAATAAACTCAAGTTAACTCAACACTCTAGGTGTAAATTACATTACATTAGGGAATTGACAGTATAGACTTACAGACTTACAAAATTTGGTTTGGTGCAGGCTCCTGAGTGATATAACAGAAAAGCATTCACTCTATAGTGAGGAGATCTTTGTTAATACCAAGAGAGCTTAATTGTTTTCTTGGTTAGAGTTTCCACTGTGCTTTATAACAGTGTTAACAGATTTTGGGTGTGAGCTTATGGACAAGGAAAAATGCAATTAGTGTCTTCTTTGAGTACAGTGGGTTGGGTTTATTAAAAAATTGGCAACAAGAATCATGTGTTAGGCATCAACCCATGTGATAGTGGGTTGAAACTGCCAATGACTAAACTGTTAGAATATGGGTAAGAAAATTTATATGTGCATATGTCCTTTATTTTGTACTTAATTTTCAGTATGTAGTATTTAAAAGTTTTTGTTAAAAGTTTTTCTGCAGTCCATTGTTCAACTATCTCTCTCTCTCTCGTTCTCGCTCTCGTTCTGCATGTGTGTATATTGGTATGTGTGAACTTCCTCTCCAATATCATAAATTTTCCTTTATCACCAGACAATCCAACACCCTGATTTCCTGTGGGTGAGCGTTTAGGTTAATTATAATTTCCTCCATTTTTTTCAGCACAAGACCTTTGCTCTCTGATGCGGATATGGCTCAAATAAGATTAACTGAGTTAATATGTTTCAACACTCTTTTTTGTTACATATTGCTATGTGGCTTTTTATTATTATACATTTACTGTTACATTTACTGCAGCTGTATTTTTCTGATTAGCACGTAC
The DNA here is from genome assembly GCA_033459395.1 of Hemibagrus guttatus. Lineage (NCBI taxonomy): Eukaryota > Metazoa > Chordata > Actinopteri > Siluriformes > Bagridae > Hemibagrus > Hemibagrus guttatus. The sequence goes on from JAUCMX010000006.1 coordinate 23,978,674, forward strand.
AAGTTCAGTGTTGAACTCATACAGCATTTCTTTTTTTTTTTATGACTCCACAGCAAGGGGTCCTGTCCCTCTGGGCGCAGCTCTGTCGATTCTATTGTCCCCTGCAGTTCCACACGTGGTCCACTGCATAAAGGGCGTCTGGCTGGAAGCTTAAACTTGAAAAGCAGCCATCACAGCCCATCCATTCACATCTGCTCAATGAGGCGACAAGGACTCATAGTGAGACTGGATGGACAGGACATGAGCAGTTCACTTTGTCTCTGCCACAGGGAGGAGAAACTGACAAACTGACTGACAAGAACTCCACTGGAGCCACCACTTTACCAAGGTTTTGGTTTGGTCTCTATTCACTTCAGTGTTGACCTCTCACACTTCTGGGCAGTTTTTGAGTCATTAAGTTGTTGTGTAATCCTGATATTATGATGTATACTTTTTAAGGATATATTTTGACTGCCAAATTACTCAGAAATGACATTAAATTTATGCTGCATATTTTAAATAATTTTAGCTTTTGTTATACTGAACTTTACCTCAGCTCATAACCTTAACCTTAATGTGTTCCCGATGCAGAGCTAAAAGTCCACCATGGGAGACTGGAGCTTCTTAGGTAATATTTTAGAAGAAGTGAATGAACATTCAACTGTAATTGGCCGTATATGGCTCACGGTGCTCTTCATTTTCCGCATACTTATCCTGGGAACAGCAGCAGAGTTTGTCTGGGGAGATGAGCAGTCTGATTATGTGTGTAACACAAAGCAACCTGGATGCGAGAATGTATGTTATGATGAGGCTTTCCCTATTTCCCATATCCGCCTATGGGTGTTGCAGATTATTTTCGTGTCCACGCCCTCATTGGTTTACATTGGTCATGCGGTTCACCATGTCCACATGGAGGAAAAATGCAAAGAGCGGGAGAATGCAGAGAGTCGACGCCAACAAGAAGTAAACAGCAAACAGCTTACTGTCACAGCAGATCAGGGAAGTGTTCAAATGACCAAAGACGCTAGCACTGATGGAAGTAAAAATTTTCGTCTTGAAGGCACTCTACTCTGCACATACATATGCCATATCATCTTCAAAACGCTATTTGAGGTGGGATTTATCGTGGGGCAGTACTTTCTGTATGGCTTCCACATCCTTCCACTGTATAAGTGTAGCCGCTGGCCCTGCCCTAACACAGTGGACTGTTTTGTCTCGCGACCAACGGAGAAAACCATCTTCATCATCTTTATGCTAGTTGTTGCTTGTGTCTCACTTGTCCTGAACTTTGTGGAGATTATCCATCTATGTTTGAAAAAGATTCATTATGAGTTCTGTCAGACAGCTCCAGCCCAGGTTGAGACTCTTGTCTCTCCTGTAAGAAGCTTGCCATTCTCCCTTAGTCCGGCCTTTCATAAGCCAAAAGGTTACAGGCAACTTGAAGAGGAGAGAAAGGAGGATGAAGTTGCACACATCTACCCACTAGCTGAAGCAGGTCTGGACGAAGACCAGCTTCTTTCTCTGTCTCAGCAGGTGGAGCAAAAGAGAAACAATGAAGTAATAGTACCTACAGCACCCCCTATGGAGGAGTCAGTGATGTATGATGAGACAATCCCAGCCTTTACTGAAGTCACCAAGACTTTTCTTGAGCTACCACCAACTGAAGAGGAGAAGAACTGCAGAGAAGGGGATGAGGTGGATACTTCCATACTTGTGATTCCCTTACATGTAGGACTGGGAAAGAGATCAAAGAAAGAATGCATGGAGGAGACAAAGATAATTGGTGATGCAAAACAAGGAGATGTAGCACAACCTATAGAAGACCTGGTCAGAAATGACACAGTGACAGATCAACAATTGGATGTGGAGTCAGGACAGGGTGGATCAGAGGTTGATGAAGGTCTAGAAAATATTGAGGTAATTGTAGAAGATCCAGAAAAGGCTGAGGGATTAGGAGTATTTGGGGAAGTACCAGGAAATACTGAGGAGGTTGTGGGAGTACCAGAAAATGTTGAGGAGAATGTAGATGTACCAGAAAATATTGAGGAGGTTGTAAAACTGCCAGAAAATGTTGAAGCAGTTGTAGAAATACCAGAAAATGTTAAGGAGAATCTAGATTCACCGGAAAATATGGAGGTTTTAGAAGTGAGAGAAAATTTTAAGGAGGTTGTAGAACTACTAGAAAATACTGAGGTTGTGGGAGTACCAGAAAATGTTGAGGAGATTTTAGAACTGCTAGAAAATGTTGAGGATGTTGTAGAACTGCCAGAAAATATTGAAGCAGCTGTAGATGTACCAGAAAATGTTGAAGCAGCTGTAGATGTACCAGAAAATGTTGAAGCAGCTGTAGATGTACCAGAAAATGTTGAGAATAATGTAGATGTACCAGAAAATATTGAGGAGATTTTAGAAGTAAGAGAAAATTTTGAGGAGGTTGTAGAAGTACCAGAAAATATTGAGGTTGTGGGAGTACCAGACTATGTTGAGGAGGCTCTAGAACTGCTAGAAAACGTTGAAGCAGTTGTAGAAGTACCAGAAAATGTTGAGGAAAATGTAGATGTACCAGAAAATATCAAGGAGGATTTAGAAGTGAGTGAAAAATTTGAGGAGATTGTGGGAGTACCAGAAAATATTGAGGCGGTTGTGGGAATACCAGAAAACTTTGAGGAGGTTATAGAACTGCCAGAAAATATTGATGCAGTTGTACATGTACCAGAAAATTTTGAGGAGGCTATAGAACTGCCAAAAAATATTGATGCAGTTGTACATGTACCAGAAAATTTTGAGGAGGTTATAGAACTGCCAGAAAATGGCGAAACAATTGTAGACGTACCAGAAAATGTTGAGGAGTTTGTAGAAGTACCAGAAAATGCTGAAGAGGTTATTAAAGTACTAGAAAATATTGAGGCAGAACTCCCAGAAAATGTTAAAGAGGTTGTAACAGAAAATTTAATGGAGGTTACAGATGTTCAAGAAAAAAATGATGAGATTATAAAACCACCAGAAAAACATGACCTGGTTGCAGAAGTTCCAGGAAATGTTGATGAGTTTGTTATTCATGAAAACATTGAGAAGCTTGTAAAAGATCCTGAAAATACCGAAAAGGTTGTAGATGAGGACCTTGTTGATTTCCATGAAAACATTGAGAAGCTTGCAGAAGATCCTGAAAATACAGAAAAGTTTGAGGAGCTTGTGGAATTACAAACAGAATATCCAGTGAATAAAGAGCTGACAGAGACAGAGGAGCTTACAGCTGAAACTCAGAGCTTTTCTTTAGATGAAGAGAAAGCTGTAGACCCCTTATGGAAGGAGAAACCTTTAGAGGTTATTCTATCTGTAGGGGAGGAGGATGTTTTGAGGGAAATCAAGCGGTCAGATATACTCAGGGATGCAGAAGAGACACTCAATTTAGAGTTAAATGCAGAGCGACCCAAAAATGAAAATTCTTCTAAGGTGAAGTCAGTAGAGGATTGTGTCTCTACAAAGGAAGTAGTAGATTTCACTGATGCTGTGGAGACAGGCAAGTTATTCAGCAATCCAGAGGAGGTTACAGGCACTGGAGCTCAAGGTAGTGGAGGAAAAACTAGAGATCCTGAAATAGTGGAGAGTTTAGAATTAGAGGTTAGGTTGCCAGAGATGCAGAGACTCGAAGACACAGTTTCAGTCCCCAGTCTTATACCTCTGGAATTGGCAGCAGCAGAGGCATTGGAAAATACAAGAGCACTGAGTCATCTTAGAACAGGGAGCAGCAGAGCGAGGTCAGATGATCTTACAATATAACTGACCTTTATACATGAGCGGAACCAGAGGTATACTTATTTTAATACTAAAAAAGCAAAGGAACAATAAACAGTATTTGTGTTTTTTCCCCTCTTACTTATAATTTATATAAGAAGTTTTCTTCATTGAAAGCATATTTCTGATATTCTTGTTCTGTTTATGCTAACTGAGGTCCAACTTTAAAAAACAAGTGTTAGATCATGTTTACACAAAGCCTTGAACTAGTATTATTTTTTAACTAAGGGTCACTAATCACCAACTTTATTTATGTATTTGTTTATTTACTACTCCTACTTCTCCTAGAACTGCTACTACTACTACTACTACTACTACGAATAATAAGTATTTATTTTCACTTTTACATAATAATAATAATAATAATAATAATAATAATAATAATAGTAATAATCATAATAACAACAACAATAATAATGGCAATAAACAATTATTGTTATACAAACAATTTATGTACACATTGAATTAAGAGATTTTAGTCCATTTACATGCCATCTAGATAAAAAACCTGATTTAAAGAAAACAAAAATGAGGGTTTACAGGTGAGCTATGGACTGGTGACAAATTCCATAAAAAAGGAAAATTATTTGTTATAGTAATGTGCCAGGCCAACATGAGCTACCAGAACAGCTTCACAGTCCCTTGGGATTCTACAAAACTTGGGAACAGCAGGGATGAAAAATTTTCACTCAGATGTTGTTTTGATAAAGGAGGGCTCTGTTTAAACCTCACTCCAAAGTTCCACAATAAGTATTCAGTAGGGTTAAGTTCTGGAGAGTGTTAAACTCATAACATATGATTTACACCACTTTTATGCCTTGAACCTTTGCCTTGTTGATGGGCACACTGGTCAGGCCAAAATGTTTCATAAACAGATCTGTACTTTTTACAGATTTGAGGTTAGTCTTCCTTTTTAGGGGACAAGCAGCACAACAGCAACACCAGTTCTTCCTTTTTGTCTGCAGTAAAATCTGTGCCTCTCTATAATTAACTTTTTTCACTGTAGTGTACTTGAAAAGCAGCCAGCAAGATGCACCTCTTATAGAACGTATAGCTTATTGCCTAAACATTTGTTTCCTCAATGAAATGTACTTACTCAATTTGTTTTGTTAAGCTAGAAATCATGCTGCCATTACATTCATGTGGCAAATCCCCCTTTGTGTTAGTAAAAACTCTGATGCCAGGTCAGCGCTCAGGACTGCACCTCTGCAGAAACTGAAAACCCTCTCAGTTCACTAAACACACGTACAAGGTAAAGGTAGGCTTTTATTACAGTAAGTGTATACAGACAGAATCATTTTCAGGACAATTGCACATGAAAGAAAATTTGAGGCAATGTTTTCAGCATCTGAATGATTATTAACAGCTATAGCAGATGCTAACTAAACAGTTACTGAGTGAAAAAAAGTGAAAGAAATGACTTTACAGGAATACAGTCACTATGATAGATTAGCAAAGCTAGCAAATGCTTAAAAACATCTTTTAAAGTCTGATCAGATAGGTAGCAGGTTAGCTAGCTGTAGTAGATTGAAAAGTAAAGTTAGCATAGAGAACAATGTGTTATTTCTAGCAGTTTGTTATTGCCGCTAGATGGAGCTATATGTCTAAGTATTGTAGGAATTTACCCCAAGGTTCTGTAAAGAGGGGAAAATGTCGATGGCACCGTTCATGCTTGGTTGTTTTTGTACATGTAAGAGTTCTGACAGTCAGTAAAGGACATACTATCATTCCTGTCCAGTGTCTTTGTTGGACAAGTTACTACACCAACTACACTAGTTCACAAACTAGTTGCTGATTTGCTGATAAATAACCAGATTATAAAATGCTGTTGTCTTACGAGAAAGTTTTGCATTCAATTCAGTTCAATTCTATTTGTATAGTTAATGGACACTGTCTTAAAACAGCTTGATTATTCCATAGCATGACAATTTTGTCAATGTTCCAAACATGCTTAATAAATGGTATATTTTTTTTTTGCCTGCTATATAGATGTCTAAGAGTTTATGAAGAAATAATCCTTATAAATAATATCCATAATTTATAACATCAGTTGTTAAATCTGGAATTTTGTGTTACTATACAATCTCATGCACTAAGGGTGTGTATGGGAAGTTTCTCATAATTTGAATAGGTTGCTATGGTCTGTTAAAGTTTTGGTTTAGATGAAAGTATTAACAGTCAAACACCAATTAATTGCTTTAAATGTATTCAGAAAAGCTTATTGACGGTACTAACTTGGAAGAAGAAGAATTAATGTATGCATTATTTATTGTTAATTTATGTATTATTCATTCTAACACATATTTGTTATATTCTTATACTATGAATGTGAATAAAGTGTTTTGTCCTATTTTGTTCTATTAAGTTAATATCAACTGCAAATCAGCTTAGCTTGTAAAATGTATATTTTTTTATGTGTGTATGTGTATATGCATGTATGTATGTATGTATGTGTGTGTGTGTGTGTGGTGGTGGTGGTGGGGGGGTTGCAGCTTTTGGTTCATCTAGTTCCTGTCTAGTTCTTTTCAGAGTCTATGTATAGCTGTAAAGTAGTGAATGGTACATACAGAAAGAAGCAAAATAAAGAAAGATGTTGCTGTAGGTGTAAAAATAAACAACCTCATCCAAATAAGGCCACACATTGTGGTAACCTTATCCAGAGCAACTTACATGTATCTCATTTTTTTTAATGCAGTTGAGCAGTTGAGGGTTAAGAGTTGCTTGCCTTAACTAACACAATTTACAGTATGGAGTGAAAACATCTTAGTTGCAGTGTATTTGTAATAACTGGATAGTCCCAAGAGGCACTTTTGGGAAAAAGCCTTGTAGATATTTCTTGGCACTTCAAAATAGCTCAACCAAGCTCAACCAAAATAGCAGCGTGTTTTGCCTCCAAAACATGAGGCTGCTTTAACAAGAAAACATTTGAAAGTAAGATGATAAATCAGTTACAGCCTCTGATAATGTACTTGGCCATTCTGATATTTATGGCTTGTGCATATTAGTCACTTTCTAAGCAGAATATGACATGTTGACAGCTTCTAGATATAATAATGGTGTAACTGACTAAAGAACAATTATATACATTAGATATAACTCATTAAGATTTAAGATCCATTTCATCATCCAAATATTCTCAATAATTCTGAGCCAAAATCAATTGTCCTTAATTTTAAATTATGGTCTGCATTTACAAATTGAATATGAATATTTTGGACTCATTTTGCAGTGAAAAATCTGCCAGCAGTGGGGCACTTAAAGAAATCTTCTAGAAGTTGTATGTACTGTCTGCAAATTTACCATTCAGTACAAAACGAATAATTAATAATTAATGCAAATTATGTTTACAAAGTGATAGTAAATGACAAAATGGCAAACTGACTGAAAATATTTAGCAAATATGTCGCCTTAGATAATACCTCCCCTAATGTATGTACAGTACACAAATATTTTTAGATGAAAAAAAATACAGAAATTCATCAAAATGGGGTTAGTCATGTTCCAAAGGTTGTAGTACATTTGTAGTTACAAGACTGACTTACTACAGGTGAAAGGTGTTGAAGGTGGTGAAAGGTATTGAAGGTGTTGCCCCCTAGGTGTTAGCAGTCAGAGGGAAAACAGTAGAAGCAAATCAACATGTTTATAAGTACCTGGAGGCAGTGGAAACCATCATAACTTTAAGTAATTCTTAAGTAAATTAAAAAAAAGTAAAAACCTAAGAAATAAACTAATCATTTACTTTAGTTTATTTCTTTAGTAGGCATGAGCAGGTCTTTAATACATGAAGTATTTCATATTTATATATAGTCAGAATAAAATTTAAACTTGCAGTGCTATGAACTTCATTACTGTTTTCTCTTTTCAGAAAATCCTAAAGGATTACAATATTTAACTTGTACTAATTAAAAATTTCTATCATGTGTTATAACCATACCTAGATTCATATAGGAATTCTCTTGTAGGACAAGACATAAATATCCAATAACTTTAGATAAATAGACTAAGTTCCATGAAGAACTAAATAGTGACACAAAAAGAGCCATGAGAGAGCCTAACTGCAGACGCAGAGTCCAATACCCTGCTGCTGACAGTATGTGGAGCTGACTCTTTCACTACTCTCCAATCACATTTCCCTTTCACATCTACCTCCCAGTAATGCCTGCCTGTGCTGTAGCCCTCTTTAGCTTGGACACACATCCAACCATTATACTGATTTTTATATTTTCTTTGGTATTCATAGAAACTGTGGCTGGAATTAAACTCTTTGTGGGTCTTCGTTCTCACAGAGCGTCCATCAGCAGACAGCTTGAGAGTGGGATTTGCGGTGTTCGGATCCAGAATCACTTTGGCTTTAAAAGAGAGAAGTGATGTGTTGAACACACATTTGAACACATTGATAGACAAACATTTTAAGTCTAAATCAAACTTCATATAGATATTAAGTGATTATATAGTGATATTTTTCTCCACAATCTAAACTTACCTTAAATTTCAAAGTAGACAAAATCTTTGTTAAAGTTATAAACAGACAATTAGGATAAATACTGTATATTTGGATTGGGTGTTTTGGTTTGTTGTTATGAATTGATTATAAGTGGATTAATTATTATTATTATTGATTGATAGATTGATTATTATTTAAGAAATGGCTCTGACTGGCTGATTCTTTTAATTTCTGTCTCTTTGCATGGATTTCTCAGATTGACAAGACTGTAGGAAGCCCCAGTGCTGCGTTCTCCTGTACAAATGAAAGAAAAACTGCTAGTCAAAAACATGTCAAGCTCTCATCAGGTTGTCAGAAGAGTCATAACACTGACAAATAACATTACTGAAGGCAAAGTCAGCAAGGAATTAGGAACCAGGAGCTAGGAACAAGGACAGTGTGGGAGCATTACTGATAGATACTGTGGGTGCTCATAACATTTACTCTGCTTCTGAAATGTTCCTTTGTATGCAACAATTTCTCAGTATGTTTGAGTGCACACACCAAGACAATCTAGTACACTAAAACTGATAGAATCACCCAGGACCGAAAGGATTAACATAACAGACAATGTTAACAAGTCATATATACCTGCAGCAGAGGTGGGTAGTAACGAATTACATTTACTTCAATACGTTTACTTGAGACACACAGAGAGAGTATATGCTTATGTACGTTTAGTTTTGCACAGTTTTGTCATGCTTCTTGTTTCTTTTTATCACAATACTTACATTTCCAATGTCAAAAGTTATCTTCATTCACAACTGTTTCTGCACAACAGTTTCTCTTTAAATCTTGTTATCTCACGCATTCTCAGACTTAGAAAAAAAGGAAGCTGCACATGTACATGAAAAGTACATGTGTTAGCAGTTTTAATGTGTCCCAAGTGCACGAATATAAGCAGGATAATCTATTTTTAATCAATATCTACAGAGCTTACTTCAGACTTTGTTTTTTTTTAAAAAGCCTTTTGTTTCTTTTTTACCTGTTGTTGACAACATCATGTTGGTCTTCCAAGTAGTTCATTATTGCTGCTAGAGGGGGATATATTTTAATTGTAGGAATTCACCCCAGGAATCTGGAAAGAGGGAAAAACAATTCTTTCACAGTTAGATAAAACAATTGCTCACAAAATTGTTCAAAAACCATTTTTTTTAACCTGTTGCTGACAAGTTCATATTTGCATGATGTAAAAATATGAGTTTGTCCAAAATTTCAGACTGTGTTAATTGTTGAAAAGTTCCACAAGCAATGGCAGACAGAGAAAACTAAAGAAGAATCAGATCATGAGCTTGCTTGTTAAACTGAAGGGTGTTGCTAAGCAGAAGTCGATCAGTAATCCAACATCTTAAACACTTAGTCACACTACATTGCACAGTTATTTGCTGTGTATTTGTCCAGTAAAACAAACCAGAGTACATGGACTAGGGGCTTCCCGTAATCGTAAACAGTAAATTTGCTAGAATTATAAAAATTTTGTAATACTTAAAATAAAGTTTCTGGTTTTAATGTCAAATAGCATTTTAACAAGTGCACTGTTTTAATTCATGTACTCAGTCTTTATTTTTGAAGGGAAAATTGAAAAAAATGCATCATGTTTCTTTTCATGTATGTTTCTGACACTGGTCATGCTGGTCTAATATGAAAATATAGAAATTCACAGAAATGTAATGTCAGTTGAAGGCGATGAAAGAATTTCCTAGGTTTTAGCAGTCAGAGGGAAATCAGAGCGAAATCAAGTTTAAATGAACTTTATTAAACAGACATGTCTACTTTCACATTGCAAGCACAAGCTTCTTAAAATACTGTAACTGGTCTGCAAATAAATAAATTAATTTGAATAATAATTATATCAAAAAGCAATGGATTTTTTTATGACTTTGCATGAAAAGAGCATTTCCCCTGTCTCTATACAACAACAGGCCACAAAAAAGCTGCAACTGCAAAAAAATTCTTTCACTTCAACTTTATTAAGCTCAGCCCTAGAAGTTACAAAAGCTGTGAGAATTTGTGAAATAGTTAAACAGTTAACCTTCATAACTCTAAGTAATTCTTAAGTAAATTAAGTAAACACTTGAGAAATAAACTAGATACTTACTTTACTTTATTCCTTTAGCAGGGCTGAGCAGGTCAGCAAGCTGGAAGATTTCACACTATTTCATATTTCTATAGTCAGAATAAAAACTTTTAGTAGTATGAACTTCATTCCTGTTTTCCCTTGTTAGAAAATCTAATATTTAACATGTACAGGAAGGATTCTAATTAAAATCGAACCATTCCTATAAGATTTACATAAGAATATCTCTTATAAGACTAGATATAGATATTCGATAACTTAATAAAGTTCCATATAGACATGAATACTAAACCAATGGATTCCATTAATAAATTCTGTAGAAGTGATCCTACAGGATATGTATGTCTTGTCCTATAATACAATTCCTACAGGAATCATATAGAATTGGCTCCAAAATATGATAAATATTCTAATTAAAATCCTGAGTGGCTGAATGTGACAGTTGTGACAATCAGGTGTTCACATACTTTTAGCCATATTGTGCATCACTTGCCTGGAAATGCATCTATTATGTACCTTTAAAATGATGTGATGTACATAGATTCACCATAATTCGTTTTTGAGTAAAGTCTTTTGAATCTATTTAAGTCTGATATTTGAAATATTTACAAAAATAAATGTAGAAAAAAAATTATAATTATTATTTTCAAAGTATATTATTATTAGAATAAATGTTTTACAACATACTGGCATACAGAGGCATTCAATACATTAAGTTAAAAGTTGTGAATGTTTTAGAGGAGAGTACAACAAATGTCAGATAAAGCTCATCAAATATTAGATAAAGCCAACTCTCTGCTTATGGTACCTCGATCTCTATGGCATCTTTCACTTCATAGAAAGAAACCTGACCTTCCTCCATATCTAGAAGCACTCCTAACTTAGCAGGTGGAGCGTAAGAGCCTAACTGCAGGCGCAGAGTCCAATACCCTGCTGCTGTGTTCAGATTAATAAAGCCAGTACGCGGAGCTGACTCTTTCACTACTCCTACTCTCCAATCACATTTCCCTTTCACATCTACCTCCCAGTAATGCCTGCCTGTGCTGTAGCCAACTCATCCAAAATCGTAGTGTGTTTTGCCTCCAAAACATGTGGCTGTTTTAACAAGAAAGCATTTGAAAGATGATAAATCAGTTTCAGCCTCTGCTAACCCACTTGGCCATCCTGATATTAAACTCAGGATAAAAATATAGTCCAAAAAAAAAAAAGTCTCAATCATATTAAGACTAAATCAATTCATCAATTGTTCATAATTCAAAATGATGGTCCGCACCAGCAAAATAAATATGAATGTTTTAGACTCCTCCAGTGAGTATGTGAACTAAGGGCTTTGCTAAATCATGTGAAGTTATAAAAAAAAAATGATAAAAGTTTATAAAACATTTATATTATTTCAAATAAAGTTTCTGGTTTTAATGTCAAATAGCATTTTAACAAGTGTACACAATATTGACTGTTTTGATTCATGTATTCAGATGCATCATGTTTTATTTTTTGTATGTTTCTGACACTGGTCAGATGCTGGTCTGTTATAAAAATGAATCGAGATGTCAGTTGAAAGCGATGAAAGAATCCCCTAGGTGTTAGCAAGCAGAGAGAAATCAGAAGGAGCAATGAACTTGTTTCTAACTTTCTGGAGGGTGTGGCTTATCTGGTAAAACCTCTGTCTTCTAAAACACACACAGACATGGCTTTACTTTAACTTTGTACTTGGCAAGTACAAGCTTCCTCAAATGCTGTAAGTGATCTGCAAATAAATAAATAAATAAATAAATTTGAATAATAATATTAAAAGCAATAGATTTTTCATGACCTTTCATGTAAAGTAATAGCATATAGATTTTGAAATATATGCAGCATTTTTTCTAAATTTTTTTGTAAAAGGCTCTTCCCCTGTCTGTCTACAGTGGGGCAAAAAAGTATTTAGTCAGCCACCAATTGTGCAAGTTCTCCCACTTAAAAAGATGAGAGAGGCCTGTAATTTTCATCATAGGTACACTTCAACTATGAGAGACAGAATGAGAAAAAAAAATCCAGAAAATCACATTGTCTGATTTTTAAATAATTTATTTGCAAGTTATGGTGGAAAATAAGTATTTGGTCAATAACAAAAGTTCATCTCAATACTTTGTTATATACCCTTTGTTGGCAATGACAGAGGTCAAACGTTTTCTGTAAGTCGCCACAAGGTTTTTACACACTGTTGCTGGTAGTTTGGCCCATTCCTCCATGTAGATCTCCTCTAGAGCAGTGATGTTTTGGGGCTGTCGCTGGGCAACACGGATTTTCAACTCCCTCCAAAGATTTTCTATGGGGTTGAGATCTGGAGACTGGCTAGGCCACTCCAGGACCTTGAAATGCAATTTTGTTTCTGGTGTCCTTTGACAGCTCTTTGGTCTTGGCCATAGTGGAGTTTGGAGTCTGACTGTTTGAGGTTGTGGACAGGTGTCTTTTATACTGATAACGAGTTCAAACAGGTGCCATTAATACAGGTAACGAGCGGAGGACAGAGGAGCCTCTTAAAGAAGAAGTTACAGGTCTGTGAGAGCCAGAAATCTTGCTTTTTTGTAGGTGACCAAATACTTATTTTCCACCATAACTTGCAAATAATTTTTTTAAAAATCAGACAATGTGATTTTCTGGATTTTTTTTTCTCATTCTGTCTCTCATAGTTGAAGTGTACCTATGATGAAAATTACAGGCCTCTCTCATCTTTTTAAGTGGGAGAACTTGCACAATTGGTGGCTGACTAAATACTTTTTTGCCCCACTATACATTGGCTTTATCTAAAATGTGGAAATATTCTATATACTATACATACAAATATAATATATTATACAACTTAATATATTGAATCAGTTTTATCTGTAGCATTAAGCACACTTAGAAAGAAAATACTTTTTATTTATTTCTTCTTGTCACTGGAGAAATGATAACATTTAGAAATGTGTGAAGAATAAAAAAATAAGTAGGAATTTTTCTCCCCAACCTAAAATAAAAAAAAAAATAATAATAAAATAAAATAATAATAAACCTAAAATATAGTTGACACCTTCTTTGAAAGGAAACTACATCTAATCTAACGGAATTAGTCAAACTTATCTATGAAAAATATGATAAATAATGCAGTTATGGTGTGTTTTTAGCTTGTTGTAGGTGAACTATTATTACCTCCATTAGGGTAACATCTAGTTTAAGTCAAAGCTCAGAGTTGCAGATTCTGTAATTTCCCTCTCTTTGTGTGGATTTCCCAAATTGACATTGATAGCATTACATGCAAAATAAAAGAAAACTGCTAGTTGGAAACATTTCTAGCTTGCATCAGATATTTCTAATGTAAATTAGAAAAGGCATAACACTAACAATTACAATTACTAAAGACAAAGTTGACAAGGAACAAGGACAGTATGAGAGCACTGCTGATAGATCCTGTAGCTGTTCATAAAATTTACTCAGCTTCTGCAATGTTCTTCTTTATGAATTTCTTAGTATGCTTAAGTAAACACACCAAGATAAACTAGTCAAACTAAAACAGACAGAATCACCCAGGATTAACCTTCCCGTTGTCTTCTGGGTCAAATTTTACCCGTTTACTATTCATTCATTTGTTGTCTGTACCGCTTATCCGATCTATTATCGGGTCACGGGGAGCCTGTGACTATTTCAGGCGTCATTGGGCATCAAGGAAAGATACACACTGGACAGAGTGCCAACTCATCGCAGGGCACACACTCACTCATGCAATCACACACTATGGGCAATTTAGAGACTCCAATCAGCCTAGAAGCATGTCTTTGGACTGTGGGTGGAAACCGGAGCAAACCCACCAAGCACGGGGAGAACATGCTAACTATACACACATATTGAGCGGGGGCGAGACTCGAACTCAGAACGCTGGAGGTTTGAGGCGAACGTGCTAACCAACGTGCTAGTCAAAATAATTCCGAATTTTTGCTTATTTTTGGTTGAAAATTGCATATGTTTTTTTTTTTAAATGAGTTCTATTGACCCTAAATGACTAAAAATGTGTAATAACACATATAACAAATGACACAAATTTGGGTGATAATTTTATATTTCCTGCTTTAAAAACAATTAAACCAAACCAGGTCAATATTGACCCGGAAAGACAAGAGTTGCATGGTTGATGGGAGGACAATACGAGCATTAAGAGAATTAACATACCATAGACAATGTTAATAAATCAGGTGCAAAAACATGCATTTGGAGTTTTAATCTGTCCCAAGTGCACAAGTAGAAACAGCATAATTTACTACAGAGTTTACTTCAGACTTTGTTTTTACAGAAAAAAAGCATTTTGTTTCTTTACCTGTTTCTGACCAGTTCATGTTGGTGTTTCAAGCAGTTCGATATTACCACTAGTGGGGACTATTTTTAATGTATTATAGGAATTTACCCTGAGTATCTGTAAAGAGGGAAAATGTCCATGCTGTTGTTCATGGTTGTTTTTGAATGTGTAAGAGTTCTGAGAGTCAGTAAAGGACATACTGTCATTCCTGTACAGTGTGTTTCTTGGACAAGTTACTACACCAACAAACTAAGTTGCCAATTTGCTGCTTAGCAGAAAACTTAGCATTTACTTTGCAAAATAGGAATTGATAGATTATTCCATTCCAATATTTTTTCAGAATGATATTATTACATCATAAAATATTTTATTTCTTTTATTTTACTAATTATATTATTAATAACAACAACTGGTCCAGATGGATAATTTGGGTAATTTCCTCCATAACGCCAGACATTGTACAGTCATGAACCTGATCTCTGACTGATGCAAATATTACCCACTAGAGGTTGCAGAACAATTTTTTCAGTTAGATAAAACATTTGCTTGCAGCATTCTTTAAAAGCATAAGTGTTCCAAGCATGCTTAATAAATGTTATATTTTTAGCTGATATGTAGATCTCTAATAGATCTTAGAGTCATAATATCACTTGTTAACTATGGAATTTATATGCATTATTCATTGGTAATTTATGTATTATTCACTCTTAATATGTAATACAACTATAAATAAAGTGTTTGTCCTATTTTGTTTTATGAATTTAATGTCAAATACAAATTAGCTTTGCTTGTATACCCTATATTTTCTGTGTAGCATGTCTGTGGAGGGATTGATAAATTAGATTTTTGCAGTGTTTTTGGTTTGAAGTTCTTTATAGAGCCTATGGTCAGCTGTAAGGTAGTGAATACAAATCTATACAGAAAGAAACAGAATAACAAAAATAACAGAAAAAAAGATGATGCTGTAGATAAAAAAATAAACAAATCATCTCATTCATATACCGTATATATACATATTAGGGCGGCAGCTATCAATTATTTTAGTAATCGAATATTCTACCGATTATTCCATCGATTAATCGAGTAATCAGATAAGACGTACTTTTTCTTTATTAAAGAGGAATAACATTTCAAACATAAATGCAATGTTTAGGTATTATTATTATTATTTTGTTTTAGGTTGTACTATGTTTACATTTTTTTTTAAGTAATTAAGTTTTTTTACTTATATATTTGTATTTGCATTTTGAATGCGATATGTCAATTAAATGCACTAAATGGGTTCAGATTTTATTTTCACTTTCCTAAATAGGAAACAACTTAGTTGTTCATTTTAAGAGACCTGTCTTATTTTTGTTTAGTCAGGATGGCCGAGCGGTCTAAGGCGCTGCGTTCAGGTCGCAGTCTCCCCTGGAGGCGTGGGTTCAAATCCCACTTCTGACATTGGTTTCTGTTGGGGCTCAGTGGTAGGTTTCTCACCTATCATGTGGAAGGCCCAGGTTCAATTCCCAGCCACTGGATGCAGTGCCAGTCCCAAGCCCGGAAAAAATGGGAGGGTTGCGTCAGGAGGGGCATCCGGTGTAAAACATTTGCCAAGTTGTTGTGCGGACCAGTTGGTCCGCTCTGCCGACCCCGACCAGGGAGCAGCCGAAAGCAACTTCTGTCTTATTTTCTCTTGCATATTTAGTATTCCTCTTTAATAAAGAAAATGTACTTTATACGATTACTCGATTAATCAATTGAATAATTGGTAGAATACTCGATTACTAAAATAATCGATAGCTGCAGCCCTATTTGAAATATTTACAAAGATAAACGTAGAAAAATCAAAAATTTTTAGAAAGTGCAGTTTCTTTATACATGTCCTTATACAAAATAAAGCTTATAGAATATGCAGCATCCAACACATTAACTAATGTATAGCCTTGAACAAGTGCAATTTCAATACTTTAAAAGTTTAAAAGTTGTGAAGGTTTTAGAGGAGAGTGCTATTGTTAAACTCTTGTTAGATGAAGTTCATCAAATATTAGATAAAGCCAACTCTCTGCTTATGCTTTGATCTCTATGGTATCTTTCAATCAATGTAAAGGCCGATTAAAAATTATATTTAGATAATCTTTAGGGCTTTGTCTGTCTCCACAGTTCCAAACACAGGGTAAATTTTCTCACATTTACTGAATTCTGCATTAAATGTGTAAATATTTATCCTTTTCATCACATCATAGAAAGAAACCTGACCTTCCTCCATATCTAGATGCACTCCTAACTTAGCAGGTGGAGCATAATTGAGTTTGGTGACTGGTTCAGTCAGAGCCATGAGAGAGCCTAACTGCAGACGCAGAGTCCAATACCCTGCTGCTGTGTTCAGATTAATAAAGCCAGTACGCGGAGCTGACTCTTTCACTGCTCCTACTCTCCAATCACATTTCCCTTTCACATCTACCTCCCAGTAATGCCTGCCTGTGCTGTAGCCCTCTTTAGCTTGGACACACATCCAACCATTATACTGATTTTCATGTTTTCTTTGGTATTCATAGAAACTGTGGCTGGAATTAAACTCTTTGTGGGTCTTCGTTCTCACAGAGCGTCCATTAGCAGACAGCTTGAGAGTGGGATTTGCGGTGTTCGGATCCAGAATCACTTTGGCTTTAAAAGAGAGAAGTGATGTGTTGGACACACGATAACGTAACGTTGATAGACAAACATTTTCAGTGTAAATCAAACTTCATACAGATATTCAAATACTTTGCATATTTGAAGGTCTAAATGCAATACCTGATGGTCTTGTGAGGCTTTCCCATGCTAAAACAAGAAACATATCCACCATGAGCATTAATACAGTAATTAAATCAGCTGTATCAAACATCTCCTGCAGACTTTGAATTCCAAGATTAGAACTGACCTTTCCTGGGAATCTGCCAACCACCTGAAAAATAACAATTAAAAATGGCATTACTCAAATCTACCCAAAAAATACACAAAAATATGAATTACTCAAAGGTCTAACAGGCAAGTAAAGGTAATCATAGCACTGTGGTTCATCCTCGATGGCAACACTGGATGAACCACAGAGCTATGATTGCCTTTACAGCTTCAACACCATTGTAATTTTGGCAGATTTGAAACACATAAGGACTTTTATACTCACGTGATTTCACAGACTTCTTTTCACTTCCATCGCACTGTTAAAGGAATGGCAACAGAAATGATGAAGAGATGACATGTATACACACTGCAGGAATACACATGACCAGATCATCACAAGATCACATCTTCAAGCACACACGGTTGCATTTACCTCAGACTTGTTTTTCTGTGGTAGGTTTTGTTTGTTATTGTCTGTGTTGGACATCTGCATGGGTTTTCCCAGTTTGTGTGAATCCTCTAGTACAGGAGTTTTCTTCTCTTCAGGACATTTTGAGTTCTAGATAAAGAAAAGTATCCCCCATCCATTTATCATGTGGTATAAACAGTAAATATTGAGTACACCTAAAATCATTTAATTTCATGCCCCATGAAACTTCTATTAGTCATCATTACATCATTTTCACTTGCTTTCAGTTTTATTTGAAAGAAGCCATTACAAGGTTAGCTTAATTTAAAAATTGTCCCTGTAAAACTTTTCCGAATCATTGAAACATTCTAAGTAATAATGCAAAGCAATCCTGTGATTTTTCTGTAATTTGTAAACTTGAACAAATGTTTTGTGAATAAATACTGTACAGTAGAAATAACAATAGTTGCTTTCGGCTGCTCCCTGTTCGGGGTCACCACAGAGTACCAACTGGTCCGCACAACAACTTGGCAC
Source organism: Hemibagrus guttatus (assembly GCA_033459395.1). Lineage (NCBI taxonomy): Eukaryota > Metazoa > Chordata > Actinopteri > Siluriformes > Bagridae > Hemibagrus > Hemibagrus guttatus. The sequence continues at coordinate 23,997,125 of JAUCMX010000006.1, forward strand.
AGGTTTTACGCCGGATGCCCTTCCTGACGCAACCCTCCCATTTTTCTGGGCTTGGGACCGGCACTGCAACCAGTGGCTGGGAATCGAACCCGGGCTTTCCACATGATAGGCGAGCAACCTACCACTGAGCCACCAATGCCGCTACAGTAGAAATAACGATATACCACTAATAATTTGTTTAAAAAAAAAAAAAATGTTAGTTAATTTACTTTTTCAACAGAAAGCTGTTAAATGACCTTTCAGTCTGTCAGTATTGCTCACAATGTACTGCCATGTGAACATCAGGCCAAGAACTGGACTCCTGCAGTATTTTTTAGATTTTCTTTTAGGGTTTGTTCTGCTTTTCCCCCATAATCGGTACATAATCTCATAATTGTGCTTTGGATCTTGATTAACATTTACACGTGGAAATTAATGATGTTTTTTTTTTTCATACAAATGGCTGCTTCATTAGGTTAGGTTAGGTTACTTTATTAGTACCCACAGGTAAATTTGTTTTGCAGCATGATGAATACAAAGACATCAATATCACAAAGACAACAAACAAAAAAAAAAAAAAAATAAAAAAATAAAAAATTTACAATTACATAATACATGTGCTCAAGGCTCCACCACTCAAGACTTATAATATATACATAAAACCCGTACCTTCATATACAAAAACACATCCATGCATATATACATATATACACATATACACACATACATACATACACACACACACACACACATACATACATACACACACACACACATACATATACACGCATGTACATATGCACGTGCATACGTGCATGCACATGCATACATGCATATACATACATGTGTGTGCATGCATGCATGCACGCGTGTGTGCATGCATGCATGCACACATACATACACACACACATACACACACACACACATATACCTATACCCATATAAACATACATACCCGGATAAAAACCCTATTTATTATTTAACACTGTTAAAACAGCAGGAATGAAACTGCTTTTATACCGCTTTGTTCTACATCTTGGGACTAAAAACCTCCGTCCAGAGGGAAGAAGCTGAAACTCACTGCGCAAAGGGTGGGAGTCATCATTTAAAATAGAGGTAGCCATCCTCTGTAACTGTCTAGTGTACAGGGATGCTAGGTACAACTGTGACTCACCAACCAACCGACTAGACCATTTAACGATCTGATTTAAGGAATTTCTTGCTTTTAAGGATGTATGACCAAACCATGCCACCAAGGAAAAGGACAAAACTGACTCAATAAAAGCATGATAAAACATGGTCATTATCGTTCGGTCAATATGAAAGTGTGCTAGCTTCCTTAGACAATATAAACGCTGATGGCCCTTTTTACACACAGCTGCATAATTAGCTTCAAAGTTCAACTTTGCATCAATAATGGTCCCAAGGTATTTATAAGATTGCACAGTCTCAATAGTCTGACCTCTAATTAAAGTAACTTCTTTCATGTGACTGTTCCTCCTAAAATCGATGAGCATATCTTTAATTTTTGATATATTAAGCTGGAGGTAAGATTCCTCACACCAGTGTACAAAATCATCAATAACTGGGCCATGGCTGATCTCGTTCTCCTGAAGCAGACTAACAATAACAGAATCATCTGCATATTTTATGATGGTTCTATTGTCATAACTACTCTGACACATATTTGTGTACAGAATAAATAATAACGGTGACAACACACACCCTTGAGGAGACCCTGTAGAAGAGTTTTTCCGGTCAGACAAAAAACCATTGACTCTCACTCTTTGTGTCCTACTGGTTAAAAAGTCAAGAATCCAACCCACTAGATTATTGCTTAAGTCAAACTGTTCTAGGAGCCTTCTGGTTAAAATGTGGGGTTGGATTGTATTAAAGGCCGAAGAAAAGTCTACGAATAAAAGTCTGGCATGTGTTCCATTTCCATCCAAATGTCTAAAAAGCAAATTAAGCAGTGTTACTGTAGCATCCTCCACTCCTCTATGAGGCCTATACGCAAACTGTAAGGAATCCAGTGCATGTTCAGTTTGCCTCAAGATCTCGGACCTAACCAGTTTCTCAAAAATCTTCATTAAAACTGAGGTCAAAGCGACCGGCCTGAAATCATTAATAGTTTTAGGACCACTACATTTTGGAACAGGAACCACCACAGCATCTTTCCAGAGGTTAGGAACATGTTGTGTCTGTAAAGACTTATTATATAACCCATGAAATACAGGACTTAAGGCTTTTGAACATGATTTAAGTAACCGGCCACAGATATTATCAGGACCAGGACTTTTGTTAACATGTACTGAATTAAAAGCCTTTACAACATCCTGAAGGTCAATATTGAAATGCTGATCATCCCTAAGCTTTAAACTCAATTCCTGAATCTCTTTGCTAAAATCAAAATGATCAAAACGACAATAAAAACTATTAAGAGCATTTGCAAATTCAATATCGGAGTTAAAACCGTCTATCATAACATGAGCGCTACTATTAGAATTGTGAAGGCCTGCTATACTTTTCATACTCGCCCAAGCTGACCTCGAATTGTTTGCAGCCATCTTGTTCTCCAATTCTACTTTATAATTTTGTTTAGCTTTTAAAATTTCAGTCTTCAACTCTTTTGTAACCATATGCAAATCAGAGGCTGTACCCTGTTTAAAAATAAGCTTTTTCTTTTGTAAGCAAGACTTAACAGATTTAGTAACCCATGGCTTGTTGTTAGAATATACTTTAACACGTTTACAGGGAATGATCATGTCCCTGCAGAAGGCAACATATGAGCATGTTACATCAACCAATGAATCCAAATCATCACCACAAGACTGTGTAAAAATGTCCCAATCAGTACAGCTGTAACATTCCTGCAAGCAGGACACAGATTCTTCTGACCATACTCTTATGTCTTTAATCTTTGTCTTCTCTCTCTTTAAAACAGTCTTATATATGGGCAGTAAATGAACACAGTTATGATCAGCAGACCCCAAAGGGGGAAGCGGGAGAGATTTATAAGCGTCTTTTACTGACCCATAACAGAGATCTAATGTCTTACCCTGTCTGGTTGGACAGGTGACATATTGATGGAATGTTTTGAGTGTCTGTTTAAGAGAAACATGGTTAAAGTCACCCAGAATAAAATTAGGTGCATCCGGTGAGATCGACTGCAACCTCTGCACTACATCAAAGATGGTGTTTGAGGCAGAAACAGAGTCTGCCTTCGGATGAATGTACACTGTCGTTATAAACATTTGGGGAAACTCGCGGGGTAGATAAAAAGGACGCAACGATACCGATATAAGTTCCACATCTGGCGTACATATGCGCTCTCTGACAGTCACAGAGGAACAGTATCGTTTGTTAACATACATACACACCCCGCCTCCTTGAGTTTTCCCCGTTACCTCTGTCTGTCGATCCAAACGAAAAGGAACTCCAAACCCATCAATTGACATGTCGGTGTCCCGATCACACTCAGTGAGCCACGTTTCAGTAAATGCCATGATGCAGCAGTTCCTGAAGTCCTTCTGGTAACGAACATTTCCCTGAAGTTCGTCCACCTTGTTTCTCAGGGACCGGACATTTCCCATAATAACCGAGGGCAGAGGAACCCGGGTTAGCCGCTGCTTCCTCAGGCGCAATCTAACGCCACCTCGTTTGCCCCTCTTCCTCTTCTTTTCCACACTCCTCGGACCATGAGAGTCTCTCCGAATAAAAGTTGGTAACTCTAAATTAAAGTCTGTTTCCCGAGCTAAACTAACAAGGTTTAGCTGCATTAATGTATCTCTGGAGTACTGTGTCCTCACCTGGCATACAGTCCCACAAATATTGCAGGCAGCCAAAAAATAAAAAAGCCACAGCGCGGCCAAATAAGAAAAATCCATTTTAAACTAACTAAATCCAGGAGCACTTATTCATGTAATCATGAAAAGTAAAAACGTAAAGCGCACATAAAACTTCAACACGAGGACGCCAAAACTCTCATTCACTCATTTGCTGCCGGTCGCTGCGTGCGCATGCGCCCAATAAGGAATTAGCATAAGGAATTCTTGTTTTCTACCAATACAAAAGGATTCTAATGAATAAATGACTAATACTAATTCCAAAAACCTCCTTAAGACAAAAATAAAGGTAACACAAATACATCTCTCATTATCTTAAGTTAAAATTGTGGTCTGTACCTGCAAATGACTTCAAATACACCTGATGAGCTGAGTGTATGGACTCTGATTAGTGTTATTACCTGAGACACTCTGTTCAGCTCAGCCGGTCCTTTGAGGATCTGTTTGGACTCCCTGGTTGAAGAATCTGTTTGTTGTGGCTTATTTTCTTGTTTCTTACAAAAGATTGGGAAGAAGAAATGCAAAATGGAAACATTTATTTTGCTAAATAAACACAACAAAGAGAATCAGATTAAATGAAACAATAATTTTGCTGTTATTACTGGAGAGCTGCTAACATTTAGAAATGGAAAAAATATCAAGAATTAAAAGGTGATTTTTCTCCACAACCTAAACTTACCTTAAATTTGAAAGGATACAAAAACCTTTGTAGAATCTACAAATAGAAAAGATAATACAAGTTATAAACAGACAATTAGGATAAATACTGTATATTTGGATTGGGTGTTTTGGTTTGTTGTCATGAATTGATTATTAGTAGAGTAATGGAGAGTAATCCAGAGTAATGGAGAGTGTGGGAAAGAGGTAAAGAAGCGAGTGCAGGCAGGTTGGAATGGGTGGAGAAAGGTGTCGGGAGTTCTGTGTGATCAGAAAATATCAGCGAGAATCAAGGGGAAGGTGTACAGGACAGTGGTGGGAGCGGCCATGCTGTATGGTTTAGAGATAGTGTCACTGAGGAAGAGACAGGAGTCAGAGCTCGAGGTAGCAGAGCTGAAGATGTTGAGGTTCTCTTTGGGAGTGACAAGATTGGACAGGATTAGGAATGAGTACATCAGAGGGACAGCTCATGTTGGACGTTTGGGGGACAAAGTTAGGGAGGCCAGATTAAGATGGTTTGGACATGTTCAGAGGAGGGACAGTGAGTATATTGGTAGGAGAATGTTGGACATGGGGCTGCCAGGCAGGAGGCAAAGAGGAAGGCCAAAGAGGAGGTATATGGATGGAATTAATGAGGATATGAAGCTAGTAGGTGCAAGGGTTGAGGATGCAGAAGATAGGGATAGGTGGAGAGAGATGATTCGCTGTGGCGACCCCTGAAGGGAAAAGCCGAAAGAAGAAGAAGAAGAATTGATTATTAGTAGATTATTGTTTATTACCACACTTAAGGCCATTTTTGGTTTCATAAATGGCTCTGATTGGCTGATACTTTTCATTTCCCTCTCTTTGCATGGATTTCCTAGAGTGACAAGACTGTGGGAAGCCCCAGTGCTGCGTTCTCCTGTACAAATGAAAGAAAAACTGTTGAAAAACATGTAGTCAAAAACATGTCAAGCTCTTATCAGGAGTCATAACACTGACAAAAAGCATTACTGAAGGCAAAGTCAGCAAGGAACTAGGAACAAGGAACTAGGAGCTAGGAACAAGGACAGTGTGGGAGCATTACTGATAGATACTGTGGGTGCTCATAACATTTACTCTGCTTCTGAAATGTTCCTTTGTATGCAACAATTTCTCAGTATGTTTGAGTGCACACACCAAGACAATCTAGTACACTAAAACTGATAGAATCACCCAGGACCGAAAGGATTAACATAACAGACAATGTTAACAAGTCATATATACCTGCAGTGTGCAGAGTGTGTGCATATGTACACTCGGTTTTGCAGTTGTTGTTTTTTTTTATATCACAATGCTGACATTTTAACAGGAAATGGTTTTAACCATGTTCTCATCCTGCACTTCCCCCTCCACTGCTGCTTCACAACACACTCTCGTCAAGTCTTACATTATCTAGTGCATTCTCAAACGTAGAAAAAAGGAAGCTGCACAACATTCAAGGTGCATGTGTTTGCTGTGTTGTTGTGTCCTAAGTGCACAAGTACAAGCAGCATAATGTACTTTAATCAATATCTACAGAGCCTAATTCAGACTTTGATTTTATAGGAGAAATAAAATTGAAAAAAAGTATTTTGTTTCTTTTTTACCTGTTGCTGACAAGATCATGTTTGTCTGATGTAAAAATATCAGAATTTGTCCAAAAGTAAAGCCTGTGTAAATTGCAGAAATGTTCCATAAGCGTTGGCAGACAGAGAGAACTAAAGGAGGATCAAAACATGTTGTTGTTTTTCAGAGACTGAGGGGTGTTATGAACAGGAAGTGGCCTGCAAAAAGCAGATATGAAGTTTAGCCACACCTCCCACAGTCTGAAAAACAAGTTCCTGTTTTGATCCCTCTTTAGTTATGCAATCCACACATGCAAATCAAACCATAGATGTCCATAAATTAAGCTATGTGTAATAATGTGAAATGACACAGGGAGAAAGTATTGAACACGCTTTCTGAAATTTGTTTAATACTTCGTACAAAAGTCTTTAGAAGGCCACTGGAAGAGGATCGCGGTATTGTTCTAGGTCCGGAGCGGGAGTGTTGAAAGTGAAAGTCCGGTTTTATTTTATTATAACCATCTAATTAAAACGTCAACATTACATATTGTACTTTATTGTAAAGTTCGTTTGAATGGAAAAGTAATAAAATGTTTGTAGTTAAAAATAAAAACCCGCCAGTTACACCATAAACCAGCCAAAATTTTATCAACCCGCCCAAAAGAAGTAAAAAGACCAAAACAAGCCCTATTGAGCGGGAACCCGCCCAATCTGGCAACCCTCGGTGAGATGTTGATCAGTACTGTCTTGGGATGTGCGTCATCACGCATCTCAACCAATGAGAGCATTTGGGGCGGGCCTAAGACTGCTGAAGCGCGCACATGAACCAATAAACCCGGAAAAGAAAAATGGAGAAAGGTACCGAACTTTTACATGGACATTTTCAGTTTAAATCTCTTCCAGACGGCGGAGTTGATAGAACAAAAATTATATGTAATCACTGCAAAACTGAATTTTAAGTTGAGATTTACAAGAAATATTTTAAATTAAAATTCTTAATTGCTACTATATAAAGGGAATACTGCTGTAAAAAGCACCTTATCTGTTTAAAGTGTTTGCAAACCAAATGTTATTTGGTTAAAATAAAAGTGCACAATACACTACTTTTGAATACTTTTGAATTTTAATTGTCTAGCCATACATGCCAAACCAGCTGTGCAGCTAATTGTTCAATTACTTTTGGTCTCTTAAAGGGATTTTTAATTCATTTCCAACGAGAGCAACAGAAATTACAGTTGAGAAAAGCTTAACTTTCTGCAAATATGGATTCTGTACTATATGCTTCAGCAACGACCAATGGGATTCTCCTCCATTTCTTATATGATTCATAGATGTACAAAGGTGAATTATATACACAAACACATCTCCCTCCAAAATTTCTCATTTTGGCGGCAAGAAATTTGATTTTGAATGCTAGTTGCGCCACCCACCGATGAACGTTATTACTATGGCAACCAGTAGCAGGAACTACCATAAGATGATAAGACTATAAATTCGCTGAATGTGTGACTGTAGCAATACAGCAGATCACCAACTCTTACTGAAAATGAATGATCTCCGGTGTGTATGAACACCCGTATAGTTTCATACAGTCCCGCGGCTATAAAATATCATTATTAGTAGTAATAGTTTCAGTAAGAAATCTCTTTTCTAAACCGATTTTACTCTGCATTAGGATTCGCTTCCTATAGTGCAACACCCATGCGTTGATTAGTCGATTAATATGATTATGAATAACGCTAATATTAACTAAAAAGCCGGACTCACTCAATCCTCTTGCAAAGGTTTAACACCGGTCAGCTTCACAATGGTGTTACATTGTCCATCATACATTCAGTTGCACAGTACGTGAAATTCCACTTACTGAACAGAGCAGCATAGCATCCCGGTGTCGATTAAACACTTGAAGAAAGTCTTGTTTTTAAGATGAGTTTCTCCGGTGCGTGGATGAAGTCAAGTGCCAGGGAATATTCAGAAGAAAAAGGAAAATGATGGAGAGATAAACATCCAAACCTGGGGAATAGACTCACTGATGATGTCGCCCTCACTGCAGCACAACCATCTGAAACATCCAACGTCCATTGCCTCGCCTTTTGACAGACTACACCAAGTATTTTTAGCTAAACGAATTTTTTTCGTTTCGTTATCATTAACAAACTCCATCTTCTTAATCCACACTCAAACTTTCACCAGATTTTTTCTTAGATAATCTCTGCATGGTCTTCTCCTGCGTTTTCACTTCCTGACGGCCATTAATGAAGTGCTCCATCAGGTGGCTCACCAAAATGAGCTGATTTAGTGACGTTTATTCTAAGAAACTTCTCCTTCTCTATTATTGCCACCTCAAATCTATGGTCAGCTCATATATATACAGTCAAGCCCGAAATTATTCATACCCCTGGCAAATTCTGACTTAAAGTTACTTTTATTCAACCAGCAAGTTTTTTTTTTGACCGGAAATGACACAGGCGTCTCCCAAAAGATAATAAGACGATGTACAAGAGGCATCATTGTGGAAAAAAACGTTTCTCAGCTTTTATTTACATTTGAACAAAAAGTGGCATGTCCAAAATTATTCATACCCTTTGCAAACTGTCACAGTCTGTGGGCAAATCCAAAGTTCTATACCAGCTGTTCTAAAGCATCCTAATTACCCTGATTCATTGGGAACAGCTGTTTTAATCAACTCAACAGGTGAAAAACAGAAGCTCTCTGCTGTTGGTTTGTGGACAGTCATGGCTAAGACAAAGGAGCTCACTGAGGACCTGCGGCTGCGCATTGTGGCTGCTCATAAGTCAGGAAAGGGCTATAAGACCATATCTAAATGTTTTGAAGTTCCAGTGGCTAAAGTGCAAAGTATTATTAAAAAATACAAGATGTTCCGCACTGTGAAAAATCTCAGAGGACGTGGTCGGAAGCCAAAAGTGACACCTGTGCTGGCCAGGAGGATAGTGAGAGAGGTAAAAAAGAATCCAAGGATCACCACCAAGGCCATCCTGATGAATCTGGGCTCTGCTGGTGGGAACATCTCAAGGCAGACAGTCCAATGGACACTGCACACCGCTGGGTTCCACGGACGCAGACCAAGGAGGACACCACTTCTCCAGATAAGGCACACAAAAGCCCACTTGGCCTTTGCAAATGCTCTTCTGGACAAAGAAGAAGACTTCTGGCCTTCTGTTTTATGGTCAGATGAAACAAAAATCTAATTCTTTAGCCACAATGATGTAGCCTTCATTTGGCGTAAAAAAGGAGAAGCCTTCAACCCTAAGAACACCATCCCCACTGTCAAACATGGTGGTGGGAACCTAATGTTTTGGGGTGTTTTTCAGCCGGTGGACCAGGGAGCCTAATCATAGTAAACAGCACCATGAAAAAGGAGCAATACATCAAAATTCTCAACAACATCAGGCAGTCTGCAGAGAAACTTGGCCTTGGGCACCAGTGGACATTTCAGCACGACAACGACCCAAAACACACAGCAAAAGTGGTGAAGAAACGGTTAGCAGACAAAAACCTTAATGTTTTGCAGTGGCCCAGCCAGAGTCCTGACTTAAATCCAATTGAGAATCTGTGGAGAGAGCTAAAGATCAGGGTGATGGCAAGGAGACCCTCCAACCTGAAAGAGTTGGAGCTCATCGCTAAAGATGAATGGGCAAAAGTACCAGTGGAGACATGCAAAAAGCTGGTCAGCAATTATAGGAAGTGTTTGATTGCTGTAATAGCCAATAAAGGCTTTTCTATTGATTATTGAGAAGGGTATGAATAATTTTGGACATGCCACTTTTTGTTCAAATGTAAATAAAAGCTGAGTAATAATTTTTTCCACAATGATTCCTCTTGTACATTGTCTTATTATCTTCTGTGAGACTCCTGTGTCATTTCTAACCAAGAAAAAACTTGCTGGTTGAATAAAAGTAACTTTAAGTCAGAATTTGCCAGTGGTATGAATATTTTCGGGCTTGACTGTATATGTGTACATATACATATACATATATATATATATATATATATATATATATATATATATATATATATATATATAATGTACACCCATCAGGCATAACATTCTGAGCAGTGACAGGTGAAGTGAACAAGACTGATTATCTCCTCATCATGGCACCTGTTAGTGGGTGGGATATATTAGGCAGCAAGCGAACATTTTATCCTCAAAGTTGATGTGTTAGAAGCAGGAAAAATGGGCAAGCTCATAAGGATTTGAGCGAGTTTGACGAAGGGCCAAGTTGTGATGGTTAGACGACTAAAAAAAAAAAAAAAAACTTGCTGGTTGAATAAAAGTAGGTCTAAGTCAGAATTTGCCAGGGGTATGAATAATTTCGGGCTTGATTGTATATATATATATATATATGTATATATATACTTTGCGGCTTTACTTTGAGGTTTACTTTGCAGTAGTGACTTTTACTTGGATATAAAAAGTATTCATTACTATTTGTTGTGTTTAATAAGTATATTTCATGAGTTCAAAAAGTACATGTAAATGCTACCTATATGTCAGTTCTTACATGCATTAAAAGTATATAACTTATTGGGTAGAGAAGATTACATTACATTACATTAGAAGTGTGCTTGACAAGAGCAAAAGTGAAAGAAAGCCAAGCAAACATGTTTTAACATGCCCCTTATTTTCAGCAGAAAAGCATCTTAAAACACACATCAAACCTTGATTAGGATGGACAACAACAGCAGGAGACCACATCATATTCCTTGTCTGTCAGCCAGCTGAGGCTATAATTGGCACATAAACTGAACCGCTAAAGACTGGAAAATGACCAGGGGATTTTTTTGTCCTCTTTTTTTTGGCCCTGAAATAATTAGACAAACTAACATAATTGTAATGAAACTCCATCTTCTCATCCACGCTCAAACTTTCAGCAATATTTCTTAGATAATCCCCACATGGACTTCTCCCTTCATTCCCATTCGTACCACTGTTTTTTCCCCCTATTGGTTTACACGTCCTGACAGTCATTAATAAAGTGGTCTATCCTGAGAGTGTTGAGTGTTGGTATCGAGTGTGCACTGCAATAACTGTTTTTTCCCTGTTGGAAAACCCACTGTTGTTTCCGATCCCTGTAGTGTTTTCTATGAAGTTATTGATGGAATTGGAGAAGTGTTTGGGTATGCGCTTGTGAAAAGTCCAGGATCCAGTTACAGGTGGATACACCAAGGCCCTGATTCTGTAGTTTAGTAGCCAACTTGCAGGACACTATAATATTGTAGTTGGAGCTCTATGAAATGCATTTTGGATCAATTTTGATGTTTTAAATTTGGCAGCACCAAATTAGGGACATTTTTATTGTCGATTGATCTATTCTTACAGCAAAACAAGTTGATAATAATGGTTGTAATTACCACCTGTACCTGAACGACCTAATGTGCATACATATTTACATTTGGGAATGATAAAAGTTGTTTTCAACTGCTCCCTGTTCAGGGTCACCACAGCAGACCAGCTGGTCCGCACAACAACTTGGCACAGGTTTTATGCCAGATGCCCTTCCTGATGCAACCCTCCCATTTTTCTTGGCTTGGGACTGGCACTGCATCCAGTGGCTGGCGTTTTTGGGCATTAGCTGGGAATTGAACCTGGGCCTTCCACATGGTAGGCAAGAAACCTACCACTGAGCCACCAATGCCCCACATTTGGGAATGATAATTAATCATTAAACACTCAAGGGGACTATGGCCATGGACAGAGTGAGGCTGAAGAAAATAGTCAATTTAGCTGCTATTCTGGTTAGCACAATGCATTTGGACTTTCCCAATTATGACGTCCAACCCGAATGCTTTGTATCATCATTGGAAGGTAAGTACCATGTCCACTGCTGGTGGCTCAGACTTCATTGCTGGTTTTGTGTTATTCCTGACAAACCAGGCACACAAGAGTTTGAACTCATCTGCTAACATTGGGTCACTGTTAGGAGGAGTAATATATACATTACCACAATACAGTGGAAATTAATATCCAACACATTTACAATTAAGGAGTGAAAGGTTTCTAAAATCAAACATCTTTTTTTCCTGCTAATGCTGTACTTAATTCTCATCATCTTGTATTGGCTTTCACACTGAGAATGATAACATTCAGCAAATCAAAGGAATTACAATGCTTTTAGCAGCACTTGATTTTCTGTTTATATTTTACAATCTTTACATCAGATACTATATTGCACAATGTATTGTCTATGTTGTATGTAACTGATGTGTACAAAAGATCTACCATCTGTTCTAAGTAATAGAAAATAAGAATAAATAAAACATAGCCCCGAGTATATAATTCAGCAGTGTAATTAAGGTCACATACTGGATGTTTACCATATTTTCTCACATCAACCATAAAAAAAAATCCAACCTCTCAGCCTTGATAATACTGTTCAGAGCATTTGCTTTAGCATTAATAAATCTAAGAAGGAACATTGTTAATAAATGTATGGGTATGATGTTGTACCAAATGAATGTCACTGAAGACTTTTTCTCCCGTATCTATTTTTATCCATGCAATATAATGTAGCATCTCTGAGCTGCAGTTCCTTGTTTTAATATGTTCCTTGTTCCATGTCACTAGCTGTCAGGAGCCTACGCCTTTTCCTATGCAAATTATTGGTAGTAGCAAGTGGTTATATTGCCGTTTATAACAGTTATATTGCAGTTTATACAGTTTATTACAGTTTGTAAAATTGATGACAATTTCATCAAAGCCCCGTATAAATAAAACTACTTGCCTGTGTGTGTGTGTATGTGTGTGTGTGTACATTTTTGACTATATAAAATTACATCAGCTTCTATTATTTGTTATCGTGTTTTTTGTTTTTTTTTGGGAGGGATGTAGCAATGATGAAACAAAGTTCCCATCATTAGTGTACTATTTCTACAAGAACACACACACACTTCGTCTATAGCCTGAAGCGTGTTTGTGTGTATGATAGCACTGCATCTCAGCTAGGTCATCAATATGATCAATTCCTGTACTCTTCGGTTCTTTAAAAACATTTCTGAGGGAAATTCCATGTTAGTCATTGCCAATATCAGTTTCACTACATCACACTGTACTGGTAATCTTCTGATGTTTTATTATAGAAAGTATTAGTTAAAAGTATTTTTAACCTAACTATGTCAAACAGCTGAAGCAAAATATTATTTACTAAAATGTGAATTTTAATTTACTATGCATTTAGAGCTTACCTTTCTACTTCCTACCTCCTACTTTTAAGTACAACAGTTAACCAAAACTACACAAAGCAGCATAACAGGATGCCAGAGAACTGTAACATAGAGAATGTAAATATTTGTTTTTAAGGAAGAGCAGCATAATGACAAATTTTAATTCATAAATACGTCATGGCCACTTCATCTAGCTAAGGTGTGTGCCAAGAAGTCTACTTGATTTTTTTCCAACTCCTATTCCTCGGACTTTTGGTGATAAGTTAAAAAATATTTATCCATTACATTTCCTAATAAGTATTGAAGATTTTATCTGATTTGTTTGCTGATGTGTTTGTTTGATATACTGTATGTATTACTATATTTGTATTTGTTTCACTATATTTGTCATCTGTTGTATTTAATACATGTATTTTCATACATTGCGCTACATACATTACAAACGTAAACCGAAAGAAATCACAAGGGAATTACTCAAATCGAAAGTGAAGTCTGTTTACAAAGTCTGTTGAAGCAGCACGTTTCGCCCACACGTGCACAAACACACACACACACACACACACACACACACACACACACACAGCAGATGTTATCATTTACTACACATAAACTGACAGAGGTTGGTGATTTTAATGCACAGTGACAAACAAAATGGAAACAAGAATGATTGTGCCTTTAGAAATATAAACACTTCATTTCAGTGGCTGTAGTGTTTTATAATACATAGTAATATAAATATCCAAATCATAATACATATCAATCCTCTATGCATATGGATTTTACACAGGATTTTAAGTCCTTTAAAACTTGACTTTAAGAGTTATTCAAAAAAGAAAAAAAAAAACCTTGTATTTCATTAGGTTTTACCCAACTATAGGAAATGCAGTATACTATTGTTTCCTAAATTAATTTGAGGACATCAAGTTATTTTATTGTAGGTTGTACAAACAAAAACAATGTAGCAAAATTTATAAAATACCCCAAATGCACAAGTCTTTTCCCCCGTTGTCCTGGTGACGCTGTTATATATAGAGAAACAGCTTTCCATTTATAAAAATAGATTTCTTGTTTCTTAAAATACCCTTTATTATTTGAGGATGGGCTCCACTCCTTGCATAATTCTCTGTGATTTTTTTTTTCCTCTTACAAATTGTCCAATTAAAATCATAAATACACATCGTACAGAAGCTAACAGAAACTGGACACTTGGATCAACATGTAGAGCAAACTCTCGGTGAAAACAAAAGGGTAAACATTTCATTTAGCCAAGCCCTAATTTCAAAATGGCTCACAAACTGAAAGTAAGTCAAATCAACCGTAGTCTAGTAGTACAGTAAAAAGATCATCAACTAAACAAAGTGAAAGTATTGATATATCTTTTGGCAACAGAAAAAAACAGAAAGGCAGTGTGATGACACAAAGTGTACAGAGATCGGGAGATGGTGATGCTATGCGTAAACTGCAGACGTCTGTGCAGGACCCTGTTTCCGTTCGTATGGTGTGGCTCCGTGTCTCAGTTCACTCATAGATTTCCCACTAAGTTGATATGGCACTATTTAATTAATCCCTTACTGCGGCGCTTTACTTCCAGTGTAGCCTCAGTATGAGATCAGCAAATCCAGTAGACCGAAAACTGGACACGTAAAGACCATGGTGCTTGATCAGAGCAAAGGCTGTTCTGTATGTATATTTATATATATAATCTATGTTTGGCCAGACTTCCCTACATCCCTATGAGTATAAGAGGTTTTGTTCCAGCCTAGCCCATCTACAGGAGTCATATAATCGTTGCTGCCTCTCCATCACCAGATAACACTGGAGATGCTGGTTTCACGGGGCAGCAGCGGCAGCATGGCATTATTGTTGGCGTGCGGCTCATCGAGGCTGTGTTGGCGCTTGGCGGTGGGCCACTGGCCGTTAAGCAGCGTAAGCGGCAGGTTGCAGTAGGTGGGTTGTGCTGGCAGAGTGGCTCCTGCTGCCAGTGGCAGCTCGTAATCATAGCTGCGGAAGTGCGCGTGTTTCTGCCTTGCCAGTGAGTGTGCTCGGTACGAGCTGCGCAGTGCGGCCCGGAGCTCTGGACGGGCTGGAGCTGCTGCTGTCGATGCTGCTGTGGCCACTGAGATTGCTGAAACGGTGTGGAGGTGAGCGAAGGGGTTCGGCTCTCCTGCATCTACTGCGGGGGTCCTGAGACTGGGCTGTGGCCGGCGGCATGGCATAGCATAACGCAGCTGCTTCCAGAACCGTGAGCCGGGCTTGTTGCTTCGTGGGCCGCTCCAGCGCACCACTGTCAGAGACTTGATAGACTGCTTCAGCTCCTCTACCTCTTGGTAGTTGATGACACCACGCAGCTCGGCGCATTCGATCAGAATCACCTTGATCTCACCTGACACTAGAGAGCTGCGAAGGCGTGACTCCATCTCAAATATGCTCCAGCCACGACGTAGCACATAGCCAGGGGTCAACACGATGATCAGACGTTTGCTCATCTCCACACAGCGAGCCACATCTTCAATATATGCTACAAAACATAGAGAAAGAAACACATTATTGATATTGGAATAGTAACTGTTTGCCGCTGTTTCGGCTCATTCCAGCTTCTGTGTTTGCGCAGATTGATTCAGCTGTGATTCAGCCTTGGTTTATGTATGGAAAGTCCTTTGTGTGTTACCACAGCAGTTCTAAGCCATGTTTATGCTTTTCCTCTCAGCAGGTTTGACCGATCAGAAAGAGGAGACACTGCTAAAGTGCTTACTGACGCCTATTGATCCTACAGTTCCTCTCAGCTTTTCCAGTCCCTCAAGTCTCACCTGGTCCAGTGTTGTTGTCAAAGCCATGTCATGTCGAGCATAAAGCAAAGTCTAGTCAAACCTGAGAAACTTAAAACTGATAAATAAGCTTAATGAACAAACTTAATGAACCAAATGAATAAATGCTTACAGAATGTGTTTACAGAATAACTTGTTTGCTTATTCAGGAGAGTTTTATCTTTTATTTCTTGTTTTGAAATCAATACTGTGGAATAATTTGATCCTACAATCTTCTTTCACACTTTCGTCAGTACAAATAAAACATCTTAACACATTTACTGAACCTCTACCGTCACTTTCTAAAACAAAGTGTAATATCTACTATATTTATACTCTTCCTTACACTAGCATATAGTGAAGCAATCACTTTTACTTAAACCACTTTTCTATATACAGCATGTAACTGCAGGCATCTCTTGCTCACAGCACTTCAAAATTAGTTAAATAAGTTTTCTAACTCCAGTAACAAAGCTAATGTCTTATAATAACTTGGCATGGTGAGGCAAGACTACACCAGAAGCAATGCAGCAAAAACATCACAAAGCAACGTCTGCACTGCACTTTTCAATTGAACATTACATTATAACATCAAGTTCCAGTTGAGCATTTAATTCTGTGCTTCCACACTATTAGTAAATGTATCTGTAAAACTGTCTGTATGTAGCCTGAGGTTTTCTCATCTATAATCTGTGGTAGGTTTCACTTGCATGAGGTTTTGAACTATGGATTCAACCAATGCAGTGAAAAAGTCTTGATTTTCCTGCAGAAAACTTCTTGAATCGGTGAAACTGCAAGCACCGGATTCTTCTTTTAAACTCCTAGCAGTGAAGACACATATATAATGACTTTCTATGCAAGCTGTACTCATGTTCAGCATTCATGT
This sequence comes from Hemibagrus guttatus, assembly GCA_033459395.1. Taxonomy (NCBI): domain Eukaryota; kingdom Metazoa; phylum Chordata; class Actinopteri; order Siluriformes; family Bagridae; genus Hemibagrus; species Hemibagrus guttatus. The sequence goes on from JAUCMX010000006.1 coordinate 24,014,046, forward strand.
TCAACGCACGTGAATAGAAGAGGGATTTGGCTGAACGTCTCAGCACCAATCTGCTGAAAATCTGCAGTCATTTTGAAAAATTGCTCCTCTGAATATTGCATTTGCTTGATTTTGTGTACATTTCTGTGATTCCAAAATCCTGGAGGGACTGATTAAACACAGAGCATTTATTTCTGGGCTTTTTCTCATTACGAGTAAATGCGTCTGTAAACTGTCTCTATATAGCCTGGGGTTTTCTTAGCTGTACTCTGTGGCAGGTATCACTTACACAAAGTTTTGCACTATGGGAAACTTTGTGTTCAACCAATGATATAGCAGGACTATACATAAATAAGAAACCACTATCTTTTCTGGTCCAGAGATCTTCAAAACGGTTCCTAGTTGAAGCTTTTTTGTGTTATTCTGCATGATTCCAGTCTCTGGACAGCTGCCTGATTTTTGATGTATTTGTTAGAAATCATTGTGTTAACCTTAATGTCTAAAATTAAAATCCCATCTATATCACAAAACACACTTTTAAAGCCACTTTTCTTCCATTTCTTCCCAAAGGTGTTAATTAAGTAGTTTCTCTTTGGGGGAGTTATTTGAGAGTCAGATGTAAATATGCTACTTAATTGTGGACAATGAACTTCTACAGTAAAATGATATCATGAATGCTTTAGATAACTGTAATGTGGTACTACTTTCCTTTTAATCTCATATTTCAGGAACAGAATAAATATAGCAGATTTTCCATAGGGTCAATTTTTTGTAATGAAGCGAATGTAGTGGTTCAGTAACCGAGAAAATACCTTATTTGTACTGATAAAAAAGCCTAAGATCACATTAGGCTTAATCAAATTATTCCATAGTATTTATTTAAAGACAAGGAATAAAAGTTCTTAAAAAACTTTTTACACAACAAGCCTCTCTTCAGAAAGAGCAGACACATTGACATTATTATTCTGGAAACAAATTCTGTAAGCATTTATTGATTTAATTTGGTGGTTAGTTTTCATCTGTCAGCTGCACAAACATCATGTTTGGCCTTTCCTGTTAGCATGTAACCTCCACAAGAGCAGTGGTAGTCTTTGCTATAGGTAGAGTGAATAGTGTATAAAAATTAATGCTCAGTTTTATAAAGTAAAAAACCTTTTGTGGAAATAATCTGCACGGTGTTAGACAACAAGTCAGCTAAAATAAAAAGCAGCTGCTATTAGTCGTGACCAAATACCAAATCTGGCAAGAGCAGCATAGAAAAATTAGGCAAGTCTGAATAAATATACCAACAAAATCAAGATATGTAAAAAAACAAAACAAAAGGAATCTCTCAAGAGACTCAGGGTACTATAGCTCTGCTTTTCCTCTTCTAAATCCCATGATCCCACTGCCCACTGAGCAACTTTCTCATCTCCTATAGCATCTGCTATTGTCCCTACACTAGTAGCCTTGGCCAGTGAACTTCTGCTGTCACTTGCAAATGGTCCTATGTTATATTCCATATGGCATTCCTTCTGTCTTCTGAATTATGGAATTAAATCCACATGTCCCTGTGCTGGTCTCTGTCACTGATTGGAGTTTTTACAATTTGTGCTCAAGTCTCTGAGCTGTCTCACTCCTAAACCTTCTTCCTTGCTCAGTACCAGGCTCTGCTATTTCCTCTTATTCAGTCCCGCTTCCTGACCTCCTCTTTAGCACACGACCTTTGTTCATTCTCAGGTCTCATCTATTATTCAGATCTAATCGCTGTCTCAGCTCCTGGCCCGGTCCCTGTCCTAAGTATAGTTCATCCCTGACCCGTCCCTGATCTTTTCTTATTCACAGAAACCACGGCTCTGATGATATTTGTTTTGTTAAATCCTGCATCCATTCTGAACCCATTCTGCTGAATGGATCATCAAAAATGCACTCACTGTCCACTTTAATAGGAACACCTACACGTTTATGCAGTTATCCGATCAGCCGATCATGTGGCAGCTGCACAATGCATTAAATCATGCAGATACAAGTCAGGGTGATCTCTGTGACTTTAATCATGCCATGGTTTTTGGTGCCAGATGGGCTGGTTTGATTTTTTTCAGAAACTACTGATCTGGAATTTTCACACAATAGTCTCTAGAGTTTACACAATGATGCAAAAATAAATAAATACATAAATAGATAGATAGATAGATAGATAGATAGATAGATAGATAGATAGATAGATAGATAGATAGATAGATAGATAGATAGATAGAAAGCATCCTGTGAGCAGTGGGTCCGCAGGATGAAACACCTGATTGATGAGAGAGATCAGAGGAGAATGACCAGACTGGTCTGAGCTGACAGGAAGTCTATTGTAACTTAAATTAGCAATTTGGTGAGCAGAGAATCACTGAAAGTGGACAGTTGGAGACAGGTGATTTTTTTCCTAATCTTTAGCTGTCCAGTTTGGGTGATTCTGTGCTCATGGTAGCCTCAGATTCCTGTTCTTGGCTGACAGGAGTGGAACCTGTTGTTGTAGCTCATCCACTTCAAGGTTTGTGCATTCTGAGATGCTTTTCTGTTCAACAAAGTTGTAAAGAGAGATTATCTGGGTTAGGTTACGGCCTTCCTGGCAGCTCAGACTAATCTGGCCTCAAACCTCTGACCTTATTATCAACAAGGTCTTTCTACATACAAAACTGTCACTTACTAAATTTGTTTTTTTTTGTTTTTCACACAAATTTGAGTAAACTCTAGAGACTGTTGTGCATGAAAATCCCAGGAGATCAGAAGTTTCTGAAATACTCAAACCAGCCCATCTAGCACCAAAAACCAAAAAAACACAACTAGTTAAAATCACAGAGATCACACTTTTTATTCATTCTGATGATTGATAGGAAAATTACCCAAAGCTCTTGACCTGCATCTGCCTCATTAGTGGCTGATTAAATAACTGCATGAATGTGCAGGTGTACAGATGTTCCTAATACAGTGGTTGGGGAGTGTAGAGTGATTGTGCTTGTATGTCGCATGTCTTACAAAAATATAACAAATAAAAAAATAGCAAGACAAACAACAAATAACACTAATGACACAAATCACATTTAAGACACAGGAAGGGTGCATGAGCAAAGAGCCGTGTGTGTGTGTGTGTGTGTGTGTTTGTGTGTGTGTGTGTGTGTGTGTGTGTGTGTGTGTGTGTGTGTTAGGATTAAACTCTACCTCTAACAAGCTGTGTCTCATCCTGGTAATGTTCACTGCTGAGACCTAAACATAAACATTCAGCTTTTCATACAACATGAACAAACACATACGCACAAAGCAATTATCGGACACAGACAGTACACAATACACACAGAGACTACACATATAACACAAGCCGATGAAGGTGACACACATTCAAGCACATATCATATACTGCAAGTACGAAAAGTTAATTGAGTGTTTAGTTAGTTAGGTCCAAAGAAATGTAAAGAGCAACAACAACAAAAAGAAGTCAATCGCATGGTAAATCTCAAGTCGTTGGAACTCGGCTTTTCTTCTTCAACCTGTCAAACAGAGTAAGGTTCACAGGCTTTCATGACTGCCATAAAATGAAAATGGGGTAATATAATATAATATGCACTATGCACTGCTTCCAAATACTATATTATACACACTCTCAGTGGCTGCTAATAGTATTCTAAAGCCTCTGCCAAGTGTGCAGGTTTAGAGAGGTGTGAAATAGTATTCATTAAGTCATATTGAGTCATAAACCTCTTTATCATGGTCAGGGTCATGGTGAATCCGGAGCTATCCGGGAAAGACTGGGTGCAAGTCAGAGAACGGCAGTACGAGAGATAAAGTACCTCTACAGTAGGAGACACTGGCTTCCTAGGGAGGCATGTTTCATTCTTTTATGCCAGGCTTGGTCAAGTGTCTCAAGCAAACCAATCAGCACATAGTGATTTCCTTGTTATTCTGTGTCAGGTCTCCATAGAGCACTTTCAGAGACTTTATCATTTGAAAGCCTTTATTTGATGTTCACCACTGAGGGCTGTACGAAAGTAGCTTTGGTTTTCTTTTTTGTATCTACTGCCCTCTGATGTATTACAATTTCAGTCTCCTTATAGCTCTGTGCATTTGGATGCCACAACACTGAAGCACTCACAAATACAGACAGGTAGACTGTCAGAAAGACATGTACACACACACACACAAACACACACACACACACACACACACACACACACACACACACACACACACACACACACACACACACACTCAAGGCTGCACATACTGCTGGTGGGGATGAGATCTCTGTCTGGGATGAAGAGTTTGTAGCCATAGTGTTTCTCCAGAACATCAGGAAGGATCTCCAGAGCAAAACGTTCTTCATCCTGAAGCTCCTGCCCCCACTGATCCATCTCCACTTTACTGTAGGACAGGTATGCATCATACTCCTTATGACCTGAGGTAAACAGATACAAAGATGTCTCATGTCTCATATTACACTTCCATATGACAACATGACAGACTACAGTGCAAACATGAAACACACACTCTGTTCTTAAGCTTATTGTTTTGCCTTTACATGCCCTTATATTTTATAGTTTAAGACCAAATCAACAACTGTCACTCAGTTTTTCATGTCTTTTAACCTTCAGACAAGTGGAGTGATACACACAGTGAAATATCCCAGTGCCAGTGTGGTTATATAACATTTTAGCACTCCTGGAACACAGCTCGTCCAATTAGATTTAGTGAATTAAAACTACGTACACTCTTGAGGTTATACACTGCTCATTGTTACTGACCGTACATTCAAGTCCTCCTGAGAAGTTTGTATTTACTTGTTGGGAAGTCAGTTACAAAATGACAATGTCAAATGCATCCTAGTTTGAGCTAGCTGGAGGTGTACGTGCTTTTAATTAACCAAAATGTTCACAGCAATGTTTTTTATTTCATTTTTTTTTATTTGAACTCTATTTGAAGAACATAATATGCAGAACAAAGAATGTGCATCAGGTGTGTTTTGTTGTTTTTAATCTATTTATAATGCCACTGTAACTTTATCATTACATATACTGTAACTGTACAGCGCTGTTGTGCTTTGAGAAGGCAAAAATAATAAAAAATCCAGTACTCCAGTAACAAAACAAAACAAAAACAAATGTCTTGTTATAATAGCTTGGCAAGCTGAGGCATTTTACTCCAGAAGCACTGCAGCAAAGACGTCAAGACACAACTTCTGCAGTGCACTTTTCAGTGATTCAGTCCCTCCAGGATTTTGCAGAGCTTTTTCAAAATTTGTGTTGCAGAGGGGTTTTTTTTTGGTGGAAAACAACTTGTGAAATTGGAAGTAAAGGATTTTTCTTTTAAACCCTTAGCAGTAAAGACAGATACGTAATGATTTTCTACGAGAGCTGTACTCATGTTCAACACACGTGCATAGAAGAAGTTTTGTATGTTGCAATGACGTCACACGGCAAGTCTCGGCGCAGACCTGCAGAAAATCTGCAGTGATTTTAAAAAACTGCAATCTCCCCCGGATATTGCAGAGTTTGCTAGATTTTGCGTTCATTTCTGCACTCACAAAATCCTGGACCACTGATTAAACATGGAGCATTTATTTATCAGTGACTGTATCTGTAATAGAGCTCTCTGCATATATCCTGAAGTTTTCTTGCATATATATACATAATATATATTCATATCCTGAGGTTTTCTTGACTGTTTATATATAAAGAAACCTCATTTTGTACCTTTTTCTAGGTCCTGAGCTCTTGCAATCTTAGTGTCTGCTCCTATTTGAAGCTGTTTTGTTTTGTTCTGCATTAATCCAGTCCCTGAGCAGCTGCCCTTTTTTGTTTCTTTATCACAAATCAGTGTACAACCCTAAATGTCTAAAACTAAAATCCCGTCTATATTACAAAACACTTTTTAAAGGCAGTTTTCTTTCATTTCTTCCGGAAAGTGAAGGATGTTATGATCTCTTCTGTCCACAAGGGGGCAATATTGAACCACTGTGACTAATATGCAGACTTTGTTTACCTCCATCTGAGTCCTCCCCTCCGAAGTGATGTCTGTAGCAGAGCAGCAACTCGATCCTGTAGCATTTATACACAGAGAGCAGCAGAACAAGCAGCAGCAAAATGGCTCCTAATCCTCCAGCCAACTCCATCGTATACATCAGCTCGACTAAGAGAGAAACAGGAAAAAAAAAAGTGATACAATCCGTTTGCTATAATCAAGGAGATGCTTTAACTCATGCTGTTTTTAAGCGCCTATATTGTTTGATACCCTTGTGAAGGTTTTACGTGGGTAGTATTTAACCATGCAATATTATGTAGATGAAGATATTCTGTAGAAAAGGATTATACTGACGAACACGTATTAGGAATTAAGACAACACAAGAAAGATGAACGTGGCGCCAAGCCTCAGCTTGTGGGTCAGGAGTTCAAAAAGGAGTTACAGATTTCAATCCCTTTAGACTTGAAGAAGGTGTTGTGATGCTCATCAATAAGCTGTATATGTGCGCTCAAGTCGAGAGCAGAATATTTCAGATCTCCTGACTCTCTCTCCTTCTGAACTGACACATGAAGGGATGAGGGGAGACGAGACACCTTCAGAGCTGCTTCTCTTGAAAGGGGACGCTAAATGCTAATGCTTGCCTGAAGGAGACCCACAGGAAGGTGATAAGAAATTAATATATATAAATAATACCTCGTTTGCTGATCTGTATGCTGGCTTGGCGTCTTCCATTCCCGTTCTCGGCATAACAAGAGTAATTGCCCAGATCTCCCTCTTCTAATGAATCTATTGTCAACGTGATGGACATTTCCTGTTCTCCTAAGTGTTCTCTGATGGTCCTGACAACAGAAAAACCAAAAAGATGTCAGTGACAGTCAGAAACTCTATCTTAGATATCTTTTTTAGAATAAGTCCTTGGCTTTAGATTGACATGTTGTGGTGAACAGGGTTCAAGTCCTTTTCTCTCACACTTTACTGAACATTATTGTTTGTCTCAGATTAACAATAAAGCATTCAGTTAAAACCTTCACACGGCTGAATAATTTGCTCACGGAACCTTACAAAATGCTGATTTTGCCGGTCTATAATTAATGGCAAATACATTTATTCGTGTTATTAATCTAATTTTACGCTCACATTTCCCTGCATTAACCAAAGACAATCAATGGCGAATTGATTCTGTTCCTGCCGAGGAAAACCACTTTGCAAGTCATTAATTACTGTTTGTTATGGTTGTTGCCACCCAGGTTGATTGTATAAGCTTTCTCATAGAGCACAATGGTTTTGTAAATTGGGTATAACAGGAAATTTACAGTTCATGCCTGAGGACTGATGAGCTCCTGAAACATAATGAGCACCAAGGGGCCAAACAGATACTGTTGTCCTTTTTCAACACTGTTCACTCAAACAATAGAAGTCAATACTTCTTCATCTACTGGGAGTCCAGCAGCAAGCTGCAGGATGATATAGCGTTATGAAAAAAATTGATGTAGGACAGATACCAGATGTCTTAAGTTTTCAGATGCATTGGTTTAAAAATAGTAGCAATCAGAAAAGGTGTGTTATAAAGATATCAGGTGTATCCTCACTGTTCAGAGAGTAAACAGGATGCTGCATATACACCGATCAGCCATAACTTGAAAACCACTTACTTAATATTGTGGTAGGTTCCCTGAAACAGCTATGTCCCGTCAAGTCACAGGACCTCTGAAATTGTATTGTGACCCTGTCGCTGGGTCGCACGTTGTCCTTCCTTGGACCTCTATTGTGAACTGACTGTTCTAATATATCCCACCTCTTGCCAGGTAACAATGTATTCACTTCTCCTGACAGTAGTTTTAATGTTATGGCTGATCGGCGTATAATCCTCTTTGATATCTTTAATTAATCCATAATATGCAGGACCATTTTTCTGTCAGGTAAAGCGGAAACACCGCTACATCAGGCAGAAAAATAATCCAATGCTCAGACACGCCAGAATGGTTGAAGAAGACTAAATAGTTCGACAGTTGCTCATTTAAATCAAGATCTCACTGAGATCGCATGACATTACGTATAATGAGCAACTCATTCTCAAAAAGCCACAAATGTCACAGAAATATTACCTTTTTCGCATAGGGAAATTCACAAATGTCACGGACAATTACAATACACATGGGGGCATTCGATTCGCATAATGTCGTACTAAATAAACACAAATGAATATGAATATTTTCCAGTTATATTAAAACCAGATTTGGGTTAATATTTGAGAAGATTCAGAAATCCAAAGTATGGTGAAATAAAAACATCGGGCATGTTTCTATTTATGGCAAGTAGCTAAAAACTTCTACTTATGAGTAGTCATGGCAAACTTATAATGAGATCCCATTGCCTCGTCAGTGCTTGACAGCAGCGTTGTAGTTTTTACCACATTTATTCGACACCCTCCACATAATCTTAAAATGGAAGATGGTTCTGTTTATTAGAAGCCTTTGGCAATGTAAGAAACATTCTGTCAAAAGAAATCAGGAAATTCACACAGGGGAAAGAAGGGTAAGATGAGCTAAGGTCCAGTGTTATGATGATTTCAGAAATTGAGAATCAGGAGCCAGTTACAGGTAAATTACAGTTTTATTGGTGCACTCATAAGCTTCCATGTGAGAACTGAAGAAATGCTTAGAAGCTATCTTTATCTGTTGTGCTTTTTTTAATGGTGGTGCTGAGATAAGATGAGTCACCTGGCTAAGTGCAAGCTGACTCAGTGACATAACTACGGCCTATACAGCACATCCCTTTTATGCTCAAAATTTACTAAATACCTGCCCTACGTCTTCTATTTGAAGTACTGAAAAGAAAATATTCTTTAGAAACTATGACTGGTCAAAGTAAGTAAGGAGGTAGAAGCTGTATAATACTAATCTCTTTTGGGTTGAAGTTTTCTGGCATGCTTTTTTTTTCTTACAGAAAGTCTATTTCACTGATTTTTTTTTTGTAATGTAAACTTGTAAACAATTATCTAATGCAGTTCTTAAAAATAAAATTGAAAAAAAAAAAGAAGAATGCTTAGCACTTAGAAACCATGAAGATGACGTTGGACTTTTGATAACAACAGGCTTGCTACGATGGCTCATGACTACAATTACTATGATCGCTTTAGGACTGCAATTGTCATGAGCAGTTTAGCACTCCAGTCTCCATCACTGAACAGTTGATAACTTCAGTAAAATAGACTTCATGTTAAAACTAGAATGAATCTCCTGGTTACTGGCACTTTTTTACCATATAGTGCAGTTATAGAAGGAAAATGATTTATAATCGCACTGTCTGGTGTCACCTAGATGAGGATGGCTTCCTTTCTGAAGTCTGATTCTTCCTCACATCATCTGAGGGAGTTTTTCCTCACCACCATCACCTCTGGTTTACTCATTATGGATAAATTTCAATTTAGAATTTATGTCCTGAGTTTTTATATTGCTTTAAAGCTGTTTTGTGACAACATCCATTGTTAAATAATAGAAATAAAACTGAATTCAATTGAATCAAATAAAACTATATTCTTTAAGATGTCAATTGGCATTTCAATTCACTATATTAAATAATGAATCACTTGAGCAAAAGTTAATAAGGCTTATTTTAACTTTCCAACTTGGCTATGTGACACACAAATACTGGACTGAATCGTTATCAGGGACACTTAAAAATATCGGCACTACCACTAGTTCCACTTGGGTGGAAAATCCGTAAATAGCCAGCATTATTGGGAAGAAACTGTGTGCTTCAGAGATAAAGGCTGTCCCAGACTGAAGGCAGCATGAGTCAGCTGTCTCCTAAAAGACCTTATTTTAGCCACATTTAAAGGCAGCCTCGCATATATCCTCGACAGAGATGCTGTTGAACCTTTATATGAAATACTTTTATAAATCTAGGTTAACTTCCTGTCTCAAAAATATTTTTTGCTGCTTGGATTAGTCATAATTATGTGCTTGTCAATTAGTCAGTTATTTAATTAATTTAAATGAAAGCTAGGCAGCATAATGCAACCTGGAAAGCAGTGTATACACAGTATCCTGCTAATAAATTATATTAATTAGCGGTCAAAATTACTAGTCAAAATTACCCTATTTAACGACCCGAGTTTGACATTTACTTAAGGTAAATGCAATATACCTTAAAAGATAAAAGTTTTTTTTTCTTAAATGTCATACAGTGGGGCAAAAAAGTATTTAGTCAGCCACCAATTGTGCAAGTTCTCCCACTTAAAAAGATGAGAGAGGCCTGTAATTTTCATCATAGGTACACTTCAACTATGAGAGACAGAATGAGAAAAAAAATCCAGAAAATCACATTGTCTGATTTTTAAAGAATTTATTTGCAAATTATGGTGGAAAATAAGTATTTGGTCACCTACAAAAAAGCAAGATTTCTGGCTCTCACAGACCTGTAACTTCTTCTTTAAGAGGCTCCTCTGTCCTCCGCTCGTTACCTGTATTAATGGCACCTGTTTGAACTCGTTATCAGTATAAAAGACACCTGTCCACAACCTCAAACAGTCAGACTCCAAACTCCACTATGGCCAAGACCAAAGAGCTGTCAAAGGACACCAGAAACAAAATTGTAGACCTGCACCAGGCTGGGAAGACTGAATCTGCAATAGGTAAGCAGCTTGGTGTGAAGAAAAAAACTGTGGGAGCAATTATTAGAAAATGGAAGACATACAAGACCACTGATAATCTCCCTCAATCTGGGGCTCCACGCAAGATCTCACCCCGTGGGGTCAAAATAATCACAAGTATGGTGAGCAAAAATCCAAGAAAAACAAGGGGGGACCTAGTGAATGACCTGCAGAGAGCTGGGACCAAAGTAACAAAGGCTACCATCAGGAACACACTACGCCACCAGGGACTCAAATCCTGCAGTGCCAGACGTGTCCCCCTGCTTAAGCCAGTACATGTCCGGGCCCGTCTGAAGTTTGCTAGAGAGCATTTGGATGATCCAGAAGAGGATTGGGAGAATGTCATATGGTCAGATGAAACCAAAATAGAACTTTTTGGTAAAAACTCAACTTGTCGTGTTTGGAGGAGAAAGAATGCTGAGTTGCATCCAAAGAACACCATACCTACTGTGAAGCATGGGGGTGGAAACATCATGCTTTGGGGCTGTTTTTCTGCAAAGGGACCAGGACGACTGATCCGTGTAAAGGAAAGAATGAATGGGGCCATGTATCGTGAGATTTTGAGTAAAAACCTCCTTCCATCAGCAAGGGCATTGAAGATGAAACGTGGCTGGGTCTTTCAGCATGACAATGATCCCAAACACACCGCCCGGGCAACGAAGGAGTGGCTTCGTAAGAAGCATTTCAAGGTCCTGGAGTGGCCTAGCCAGTCTCCAGATCTCAAACCCATAGAAAATCTTTGGAGGGAGTTGAAAATCCGTGTTGCCCAGTGACAGCCCCAAAACATCACTGCTCTAGAGGAGATCTGCATGGAGGAATGGGCCAAACTACCAGCAACAGTGTGTAAAAACCTTGTGGCGACTTACAGAAAACATTTGACCTCTGTCATTGCCAACAAAGGGTATATAACAAAGTATTGAGATGAACTTTTGTTATTGACCAAATACTTATTTTCCACCATAACTTGCAAATAAATTTTCTGGATTTTTTTTTTCTCATTCTGTCTCTCATAGTTGAAGTGTACCTATGATGAAAATTACAGGCCTCTCTCATCTTTTTAAGTGGGAGAACTTGCACAATTGGTGGCTGACTAAATACTTTTTTGCCCCACTGTATGTATGCAGTATAGGTGATACAGGCATCATGATATCATAAATGTGAAAATATAATAAGCTTAGTCACATATCAGCGACAGACCACTTGTCCTCTTTTCCTGCTGCTCAAGGCTGTCGGGGAGATGGCATACGCTGCTGAAGGGAAGGTCATGCCCGACACTGCCAAAGCTGAGAACTCACCCACTTTCCCTTCTGCTAACTGCCCTGAGCATGTTAGCACACAGCAGGCCAGTGACCTGATGAGGCTGCCTGCCCATTGTGGAAAAAGAAAAGTCAGGCATTGGCCTGACAGATAAACTATACATTATAGGTAATTTTCACATTTTGAAACTGAGTGTATTCTAAAGCATCTCCCAGCATGGAGCATAATCTAACCATACAGAAACAGTACTTGGTCTAGACTCTTAGATAATTGTGAACCTATTGCTTTTTTCAAACACAAACAATGAACTGAATAAACGGTAAGCAAGATACATAAGCAAGATATATCTGATGACTACACGAGATGGATTGCAGTGATTCTTCATAATTGTTCTTCATGTGCATTGGATTTATGCGTATTTGTACTGACTGAGTAGCTGCTTTATTTATATACTATGCATTGTGTGAGATATTACAGTGAATTCTTCAAAAGCATTATGTTTTCAGATCAGCTGTGAAACAGATGATATGAATTGAAAAAATAAACTCATTTGGTCTAGTAGGTGCTGGTCTGATGTCCACCTATTGACAGTTCAACCATCTCTAGTGAAGTGTGTGATGGTGTCGAAGCAGCCTAAGGTCAGATGTGCTCTCACCTGATATCACTCTCTCGGATGCGACTCTGGTCCATGTCCTCGATGAACTTCTCTCCCTTCATCCAGTACACGAGTGGGCTGACATCGCCGCTGTAGCCGAAGAATGCACGGCACGTCAAATTGACCGAAGCTCCTGCCGAGGGCACGCAAAGACACGTTTAGCATTCACTCACATGCACTTGAGAGTCACACCAGACCCGAGCAGTATGGAGTCAACATCAAAGACATCATGCTTATGTGACTACTGGCAGGGATGATGGAAGTGGTTCTCTAAGGCACTGTCAGTCCCACTGAGGTGCCACCAGATGATTAAAATGTCCAATGCCTTTTACGCCTTGTTGTTCTGGCTGATATCTCCAAATTTGTTCTTAATGCGCTGAGATTATTCTGTGTTGTAATGTGCTGGGGTGGAGATGTCTACTCTTCAGAACTGAAGCACTCAGGTGTTACACACTCGTCTAATGAGGTCAAGCTCCGCAGCTCATTAGAGACACTATGTAGAAAGCTTCTTTTAGACTGGCAAATTAGATTTTTTTTCCCTCCCAGATGTCTTATAGGCATCTAATGTTTCTTTTCAATTCTAATCTGCAGAAACCTGCATCTAAGCTTGAACTTTCAAGTCCGGATCAATTCTCACATTCCTTTAGAGTCTTTAAACGCATAAATCCATAGGATCAGTGGCCACTGATGTACTCAGAGTATATGTCCAGTACCTTCTACGAATTTGCAAAATTCCTAGTGTCTGTTTATGTGCATCCAAACTTTATTGCATGAATGACGTCGCATGAATTTCCATACCAACTATATCAATCTTCACTTACTAAAAATGAACCCTGCTTGGCTGATACTGGATACCAAACTCATCTAACACACACTGAGCTTATCGATGGTTCTGTCTAACACGCATGCCTTTTCAATCCTCCAACCCACGCCTATGCTCCCGCTCCCCTCTCTCTTGGGGTATGATATTGTGTGTCAGCAGTGATGTCAGTAGCATCGGTATGTACAGTATAGAAGCAGTGTTCAGATCTCATTGGGCCAATCAGGGGCCCAACCTGCCACCATCACTTACACCTCGAGTCAGCTCTGTGACAAGCAGGCACTCATTAAAAGTCTTCTCTCCTGCTATATGGTCGAAAAAGCTTGACTTGAATGCTTCAGGGAGAGCAGGCCTATATATATACCGGATGTACTTTGTATTTAAGTGGATTTTAAGAGGCATGCTAAATAGGCAACAAACAGGGTTTATTTTAGATCACTTTCATTTCTATTGATTTCAAATGGTTTTAATTTCTTTTGCAAAAGCACTTTCATATAATGTGTTTGAAAGAGACATTCAAGTGAGACATGCCGTAGCCTTTTAATGTATTCAATCACACTTTTACTCACTGTCAGTATTGAAGTGTTTCTGCTCTTTGTTCTACCAGTGCTGGTCACATAAACAGACTAAAGCATAAGCAGTGTAATTGACTTGCAGGCTAATCCTCTTAATGTCCTAGTGTATTAGACAGTTATTCATCTTAAGGCCTATTATTCAGTAATTACACTGAAACAGGTGGAGAAAAAAAAGTTAGGACCTGCTGATGGATCTTGAGAGTTTATGTAACTTTTTTCCAAGATAAGATTAACTTATAAGGATAACTGGGTCGAGGAAAAAAAAGGTTGTTGGATCACCAGAAGTTTGTTGAAGATGTTTGCTAATTCGACTAATTACCATTGGCTAAACAAGTTGAGTTTTCTGATTTGAATGGTAAGTGTACGTGCACTGTGCTGTTGAAATCTTAAATAGGATTGCTCAGTTATTTCTCACTTATAAGCTGACTAGCTTTAAGGCAATTTACATGTTTATATTAAAAGCACTCATTAAAGCACCGATTTGTTACTATTTCTAATTATCAGGGACAAAAATGTGCTGTATTTAACCAAAAGAAAAAATATGGTGAAATTTCTGTAAGGAGACATTTATTTATTCATATTTATTTAACAATAATGGAAAAAAGTAAGTAAATCTTCAGGAAGGAGGGCTTTGCAGTTTATCAGAAACACAATATGCTGGGTTTTCTATTATCTTCAAGAGAGAGAAACAACCCGAGGTAAGGGTAGGGGTTTTTACAGCTGCTGTAACATAAGTGATAAGACGAACTTGTCTCTCAGATGTTTTACATTTTTATATCTATGACAGACATCCTTATCCAGAGAGAGTTACAGAAGTATGCTGAAGTCTCTATAAACACCAGAATACAACCTGATACTGGTTCACTTAGTCACAGACTAAGAATACCATTGCTATTCAAGAGGCTGTGTTCAAGAGGTGAAATAGCAAGAAATGCACACAGACAACACAAGCAGCTTTTTCCAGATATTGTACACCATTAAATGTAACTATAAATGGATCAAAAGTACACATTGTTCTTAAATAAATAAATAAATAAATACAAGTATAATTGTTGGCAAATATTATAAGCAGAATAAAACCGTTTGGTACATGCTGTAATTGGAAAATAATGAACTTCCAGCCCACATCACACCATCCTGTCATTACTTACTGCCCTGAAGTGTTTTATTCCTAAAATCGACGAAATGTCTATTAATGTGAAGACAGATATGCTACAGCCATCTTATTCTTCATCTGGAATTTCTGAACATTTCACGTTTCCCTCCACACGCATACTGTTTATTGGTTTAAATGTGTGTGTGTGTGTGTGTGTATGGAACTATGGGAGACAACACACAGCATATGCACTAATGTTGGCAGGACTTTGGTAACCAGAGAAAACTGTAATTAAATGTGTGAAACTAGCATCTACTTTCTTTCCAGCACTGCTGTTAAACCAGCACAGCTTCCACGTGTATTTTATGAAGGACACATTTTAATTAACTCTTCGTTAATTAAACCCAACATTCAAACCAAATCTATAAGCTTGAGGTGCTTGTGAAGAGGAACACTGGCGCAGCAGCTGCTGGGGAGTAATGGGGAATAAGATTATTTTTACACTGCGGTGCCTTCTAATGTTCCAATCAAGCTGGCAGAAAATGCATTTTTACATTAGAAATATTATTATTATTATTATTATTATTATTATTATTATTATTGTTCATGCATTCATGTATTGTGGCATATTATTATTGATAAACCTAAGTAAGCATATATGGTCGATATTTTCTATACGTCAACTATTCCTCATGTCTTTACACACTCACACTAAGCCACATTCCAAAGCCAACAGCTCTCCAATCACAGAGCAACAATGCCACAATTCACCTCATGTCAGGATTGCAGTAATTTAAAGTTCCTGCGTGGAAAAAAAATCCATTTACATCAACCTCCAAGTGTTAATTCTGACAATTTAGCGAACACTTTTCTTTTTCTCCTAGGCTTCACTAAACAATTTAGCTCACCTCTTAATGAGAAAGCGCCATAATAATGAGGCTAATGACAGCCATCTTGAATTTCTAGCATGTAGCCTAAAGCGCATGAACTCATTCAGTCAGAGGAATGGGAAGTCTTCCATTTCTGCCACATTTCTCCCATATGACATCAATGTCACTTAACCCTTTCATGCACACCATGCACGATTACCTCCAGTCAATTTAAGGGAAGTTTATAGGAAAATAAAAGACGGAAATCACCTCCATATTGCTTACTCCTTGAGAACTTAAATCACTCTCCTGTTTTCTCATGCTCACTGGACAGCTTGGTATTTGAAGGCAGATTGTCTCAGATTGTCGGTTTATCCTTAAATACTTTCTACACAAAATGTCAAATTAAATAAAACATATTTTTGTGCTCCTTTGCTGATTTGAAACTAGTTTTTGATGTTTTTCTAAAATCAGATGCATTGTGCAACAATCCTAAACTAGGTACAATTACATTTCAAGTTTATTAAAAAAAAAACAACTTTATTTTTCAGCCATTGTATTCTTACACATGCACAATTCATTTACCTTTCAATTAAAGTGATACTTTAATTGAAAGGTATCCAATATGGTTTAACATTAATATGTAATTTATTTTAAAATAATTAAAGGTCTTTTAGTGTATAACAGATCACTAAGGTAATACAGTAAAAGGAAAGTGCAGTTTTATTTCTTCTTACTTTATTGCTCAACTCATTGTAACCTCATGTGGCGTACTATAGCTTACGAGAAAAAGAAAAATAACCCGAACCTGTGCGGAATTTAAAAGAATCAGAACCACAGATGAGTTCTGGTGTATGCTTGGAGATTCCTGTTATAACACAGACCCCATGATACTCCCTTAAATACATAATGCAGCCATGAGGGGGAGCTTGTAGTCCTCACTGAGGCTTGTTAACTATGGCTATTTTGTGTGTGTGTGTGTGTGTGTGTGTGTGTGTGTGTGTGTTTTGTGTGTGACATGCCAGTAATTCTCTGTGTGCTAAAGACTTTGCTGTCTGTTCTTCGCTCCATTTACCCACACAGCACAGTCACTGCACTGACTGAGCAAACTCGAGTGAAAAGCTCCGGATTTTCACTTAACCGTATAACACACACACCACAGACACCCACAAGTGCTCTTATGCGCAAAACAATTATGCACTCATTACATTAGACAAGGAAGGAAGAGAAACGAAAGAAAAAACAGAAAGAAACAAGAGAAACAAAGAGCAAGGCGTGGGGGGTGTAGAACACCATCCTTTTGCTCTGCTGACTGCAGGCTGGTTCAAAAGGCTGTAATATTTTCTTCCCTCTTTCCTCCTTTCTTCTTCTTCTCTCTCTCTTTCTCTCTCTATTCTTTTCTCCCTTTGTTCCACAGCCCTGCCCCTCAATAGGAAGCTTTAATTAGCTATAAAGAATTGCACTCTTGCAAGCAGGTACTCTTGCACTCCTCCTTTCATGCTCTGTCCGCCGCTGATCCCTTCTTTCTGATGACATAATAGAGTCCCTGTCACAGCCCGCTTTACGCAGCCTCAACATTTCGAGTAATAACCTCAATATTGGCCAGGTGAATGGGGAACATAGGCCCACTTTAGCTCCCATTCTAAAACACACACCCACTGCTCTTTTCTCACTAAGTACCCCGCAGCTCTTCTCCATAGCTGGAATCGAAGACGAGATGCCCCACGCACAGGCAGACATCATTTCCCTTGGGAATCGGCTTCAATCTCCAAGATGAATCTAAACTCAGTGTAATATAAGCACATCGGCGGGCCATTTCCCGTAGGCATTCAACCCACAGCCTCTTTAGCTCCCTCTCTCACTCTCTCATTTTCCTATTTTCTCCCCCCCCCCCACTCGTTCTCTCTCTCTCATTCGTCTCTCAGTGGGCCTGTCATCAAACCCCAGCTTCATGCGGGGAATTGAGCAGCGGGAGATCAGTCTCATACCACTCCATCCTAGTGCTCTAGATATGTTACACGGATTGTGTTGGTTTTAACAGAACTGGCATTCATTGTTTGCAGCCTCTCTTTGTGCATCACTTTATTTACTTTTGCTTAAGAACAGGGGCCCAGCTGAGGTCCCATCTGCACTGCGGCTTTGCACACAGAAGCAGCAACAACAAGGACACATTAATTACTATGGGCTGTGCTTAATTGTAAGTTCTACCTGCCAGGTTGAACACAGGCAGTCACTATATCTTGAAGTCAGCTTAGTGAATTTTTTTCATTTGTAATTAGAAACATATGGCTTTTTTTTTTTTGGCGCCGTATCTACAGCTGCTTTAATCTGTCTACAGTTTGTAAATGCTGTCATCTAAAAACATTGCTCTGGGTTTGAAACCCATGCTCCTATTTTCTTTATGACACTTTATGGCACTTTTTTCCCCTTTATGATACAGCCTTATTCCAAACTCTCTATAAAAATGAAAGCTCATAGCTGAGCTACATGTAAGGGTTTGATGGCCCAATTCTGACCTGATACGATTGGATTACTCTGTGAGACTGAGTCAGGGTACAAAAATAAGAAATGGCAGTTTGCTCGAGCATGTGTAACACTCACCATTTTCTGGATGACTGGCCGGGCAGCGCTCTGTGTCTCACTTGAACTTTGGGTGAGCTCGTGTGTATATGAGTGTGCATGTGACTATCAACAAACGTATACAGGGAACAGAATACGGTATTAACAGTGCAAAGCCTGCACATAAAACATACAAACAACATTTAATGCCTTTATCTAATTTACCCTGCAGAGCTGATACGAGCAAATGAAATGCATGGAAACATGAACCAATATAAAAGAAAATACTGAATGTGAAATCATGGAGGAACAAAAAGTAGAAGATCAAACTTTGGAAAAAACTGCACAAGAACATTCATTCATTGTCTACCGCTTATCCGATCTCTGCACAGGAACATTTTAGTAGAAAATGTAAGCAAGTGTATTGTTGAGGGGAAAGAGAGGAATAGACCGAATATGAGTGAGTGTTATAAAAAGAAAGACAGATATTGAGAGAAAACAGAGTGGCATTTGTGAACAGCAGTGTGTGATTGTGATGCTGAGAGAAGCAATAGATAAGTGGGACTCTTGCATGTAAAGAATGTGCAGCCCTGAGCACCAGTTCACATTATCCTCCATTACTGTGCACATTAGTCTCAGCTTCCCGCTCAGCCATTCACTCTAAAAGGTCACGCCAGAAAGTGCCAGCACCTGAAAGGTCATGTTGGCTCTGATAGGAGCATGTGCTTGATTAGAGCTACAGTCTCATGGGGCCTGAACAGAGAGACAGTCAACGGTGAGTCAGGGATCCAGGGGTGAGGAGAAGAGCTGAGGATAAGAAAGGAACTTTGAGGTTGAAACAGGGCATCTGTGAGATAGAAGGCTGAGGCTGAACAGCTCTAGGTGAGACAAAGCGATAAGAGAGAGACAGGGAACCAGTGCTGAGACATGAAGCATCAAGCTGAAACACAGTGCTTGAGTCAGCGACAGAGCCAAGGGTGAGACTAAGGTTGAGAAAGAAAGCAAAGAGCTTTGAATGAGACGGGAAGCTAACGTACAGGTAAGACACAGAAATCTGAGCGTGAAATATGAATCTGACTGTGAATTCAAGCATAAGACAGCTATAGAACTAAAGGTGAGACGAAGACTTAAAGGTGAGATGGGGGCTGAGGATTAGGTAGGGATCTGAGGATAACTGAGACAGGAAGCTGTGGGGTAAGTCAGAAAAATAACGGTAAATTCAGGGGGTTGAGCATGAGACAGGAGAACAGAAAGCTGAGTATCAGACAGGGAAGTGACGTTCAGCTGGGAGTTTTTGAGAGTGAGACCGGGAAGTGAGGATGAACAGGAACCTAAAAGTGAGACAGAGAAGTGAGGAGGAGCAGGAAGTTGAGAGTGAGACAGGGAATTGAGGATGAGCAGGAAGTTGAGAGTGAGACAGGGAAGTGAGGAGGAGCAGGGGGTTGAAAGTGAGACAGGGAAGTGAGGATGAGCAGGGAGTTGAAGGTGAGACAGAGAAGTGAGGATGAGCAGGGAGTTGAAGGTGAGACAGGGAAGTGAGGATGAGCAGGGGGTTGAAAGTGAGACAGGGAAGTGAGGATGAGCAGGGGGTTGAAAGTGAGACAGGGAAGTGAGGAGGAGCAGGGGGTTGAAAGTGAGACAGGGAAGTGAGGAGGAGCAGGGGGTTGAAAGTGAGACAGGGAAGTGAGGAGGAGCAGGGGGTTGAAAGTGAGACAAGGAAGTGAGGAGGAGCAGGGGGTTGAAAGTAAGACAGGGAAGTGAGGATGAGCAGGAGTTGAAAGTGAGACAGGGAAGTGAGGATGAGCAGGAGTTGAAAGTGAGACAGGGAAGTGAGGATGAGCAGGGGGTTGAAGGTGAGACAGAGAAGTGAAGATGAGCAGGGGGTTGAAAGTGAGACAGGGAAGTGAGGATGAGCAGGGGGTTGAAAGTGAGACAGGGAAGTGAGGATGAGCAGGAAGTTGAAGGTGAGACAGAGAAGTGAAGATGAGCAGGGAGTTGAAAGTGAGACAGGGAAGTGAGGAGGAGCAGGGGGTTGAAAGTGAGACAGGGAAGTGAGGAGGAGCAGGGGGTTGAAAGTGAGACAGGGAAGTGAGGATGAGCAGGGAGTTGAAAGTGAGACAGGGAAGTGAGGAGGAGCAGGGGGTTGAAAGTGAGACAGGGAAGTGAGGAGGAGCAGGGGGTTGAAAGTGAGACAGGGAAGTGAGGATGAGCAGGGGGTTGAAAGTGAGACAGGGAAGTGAGGATGAGCAGGGGGTTGAAAGTGAGACAGGGAAGTGAGGAGGAGCAGGGGGTTGAAAGTGAGACAGGGAAGTGAGGAGGAGCAGGGGGTTGAAAGTGAGACAGGGAAGTGAGGATGAGCAGGGGGTTGAAAGTGAGACAGGGAAGTGAGGATGAGCAGGAGTTGAAAGAGAGACAGGGAAGTGAGGATGAGCAGGGGGTTGAAAGTGAGACAGGGAAGTGAGGAGGAGCAGGGGGTTGAAAGTGAGACAGGGAAGTGAGGAGGAGCAGGGGGTTGAAAGTGAGACAGGGAAGTGAGGAGGAGCAGGGGGTTGAAAGTGAGACAGGGAAGTGAGGATGAGCAGGGGGTTGAAAGTGAGACAGGGAAGTGAGGAGGAGCAGGGGGTTGAAAGTGAGACAGGGAAGTGAGGAGGAGCAGGGGGTTGAAAGTGAGACAGGGAAGTGAGGAGGAGCAGGGGGTTGAAAGTGAGACAGGGAAGTGAGGAGGAGCAGGGGGTTGAAAGAGAGACAGGGAAGTGAGGATGAGCAGGGGGTTGAAAGTGAGACAGGGAAGTGAGGATGAGCAGGAGTTGAAAGAGAGACAGGGAAGTGAGGATGAGCAGGAGTTGAAAGAGAGACAGGGAAGTGAGGATGAGCAGGGGGTTGAAAGAGAGACAGGGAAGTGAGGATGAGCAGGAGTTGAAAGAGAGACAGGGAAGTGAGGATGAGCAGGGGGTTGAAAGAGAGACAGGGAAGTGAGGATGAGCAGGAGTTGAAAGAGAGACAGGGAAGTGAGGATGAGCAGGGGGTTGAAAGTGAGACAGGGAAGTGAGGATGAGCAGGGGGTTGAAAGTGAGACAGGGAAGTGAGGAGGAGCAGGGGGTTGAAAGTGAGACAGGGAAGTGAGGATGAGCAGGGGGTTGAAAGTGAGACAGGGAAGTGAGGATGAGCAGGAGTTGAAAGAGAGACAGGGAAGTGAGGATGAGCAGGAGTTGAAAGAGAGACAGGGAAGTGAGGAGGAGCAGGGGGTTGAAAGTGAGACAGGGAAGTGAGGAGGAGCAGGGGGTTAAAAGTGAGACAGGGAAGTGAGGAGGAGCAGGGGGTTGAAAGTGAGACAGGGAAGTGAGGATGAGCAGGGGGTTGAAAGTGAGACAGGGAAGTGAGGAGGAACAGGGAATTGAGAGTGAGAAAGTAAATTGACAGCAAGACAACTAACTGAGGGCGAGACTGAAAGCTGAGAATGAGACAGGGACCTGAGGATGACAGTAGAGTGGAGGAGGGGGGAGTCAGGGGTCTAACTGGATCCCAGTCCTGATGCACGATTCCAGTCTTAACCAGATGTCTTGTAAACCTTTCTATCTAGCTTTCCTTAAAAAAGACATGGTATGCTTCTTAGTCCTATCTGTATATGTTTATTTGTTCATCCTAAATAATGTATTTGCATTCAGTTCTAACCCTGCTAACTTGGTTGGCCAAATGTAAGGAGGAATGTTGTTCTAGATAAGGAAAAGCATCTCTGCTGTTTAAGTAACACTGCACAGCAATTCACTATCACACATGTGGAGAGAATCGTCTGACGTTAGAGAAGGGAGTCGAACCTTTGTAATGCCTATATTACACATATTATATTTAGCAGCTGTATATTCTTTGTGTTAAAGCTATATATATACGTTTCTTTGTGCTGATATGACTCACCACAGGTGATACACGTTACATGACACTGTCAGTATATTTGTATATGTCAAAGCATTAAAGTGATGACACATTAAAACGATTCGTAATAATCACATAGTATTTGCCCGATTCCAGCTCCAGTCACTCAGCACCATTGCTGTATCTCTATCCATCACCAAAACAACTTCTGGACCATGACAGTCTTATGGTTGTTGCTGTTTATGGATGGATGTTTAAAAAAAATCTGTATTCCTACAATAAAGTGCCTCTGTATGGTAGATTTCGCTGATAGATGGCACCTCAGTGTATACTGAATATTTATATTATTATTAAAATGACTGTGTACTGTAAAACAGACTGAGTGCCTTGACTGCTGTTATAATATTTACCTTTATTAGAAATATATTACAGAACTGGGCAGTTCTAATAATTTCGTTCTGTTGTATGTTTCCTGCTAAGAGTTTCTACTGAAATCAACTTTCTACTGGTCATCAATCTTCTCTGTCAATCACAGCAGAGACACACTTCTGCATTATCTAGTGGAATGTGTGTGTGGCGCTTTCTGTAATGTTGCGGCCAATATTGTGCAGGATCACTATTTATTTAGAGAAATTCCTTCATCGCCTGAGGAGGACTGGCTGTTGCTTAGCAACAACAGTATTATTTTTGGAGAGTGTGATTAATATTAAGTGTCCTTTGAATAGCGGCACAAACACACTCTGCTTTCGGGGTGTGTGTGTGTGTGTGTGAATGTGTGTGTGTGTTTGCATGCATGTGTGTGTGTGCACGCACGTGAATGTGTCCGTGTGTGTGTGCATGTGTGTGTGTGTGCAAGAGTGTGTTTGTTTTTTGTGTGTTTGTGTGTGTGTGTGTGTGCAAATCCCTGTGTGTTGTGATCTCTTAACTTCCTTAGAGAGGTAATAGAGAAGAGACTTGTTTAGTTTAATTAAATTTTAATTTGATTTAAATCAAACAATCGTGGCACATGCGGGCGAGCGAGAGTTTCCTGTGACCTCCCTCCTCCACTCTCCTGTTTTCATTTCGTCTACTTCTGCTCTTTCGTCTTCACCATGACTCACAATTCACTGCCAGCAAATGGCTCCTGCTTGAGTTCCTTTCCTATTTTTCTCTTTTTTTGGACCTCAAGCATGTCTCTTCTTTTCTTTCTGTCTTTCTTTCCTTTCCTTTTGGTGCTATTTCTTTCCTGCTGTAGAGTTTGTGCGGTTTTGAATTTGTGTGATGGTTCTCTCTAGTGCTGCAGGCATGTTGCAGTATGTGATACACTTTGTTGATTCTGCATGTATAAAATCCTCTTCCAGATACCAAGAGCTTGCACACGCTTCTAAAAATCCATTTAAAACATAAATGTTTTATAGCGGAATAGATTTTGGCATGTGAAAAATAGCAGGAAGAAGCTGCGTTGGAGATCAGCCACAGACATGCTGACATGGCGCTGTAAGGTTCACATTTCCATTTATTCATTTGGCAGATGTTTTTATCCAAACATATAGCTGAGGGTTAAGGGTCTTGCTCAAGTGCCCAATAGTGACTGTCTGGCTTTACTGGGATTTGGACTTACATCGAGCAGAGAACCTTAACCACAGAGATACCACTTTATTCCAATTTTGCTGAATTTTTTTCCAGCTTTTTCCTTCACTATGTGTTGTTAAATTGTTCCATTTCACTGGCTGTCCATGGTGTTGATAAAACAAGTCTCCTAAGAGTTAGCTGACATTTATATCATGTACTTTAATCTTTGAGCTAGCTGTTAACAAAAAAAAAACAACAACAAATTTAACAGTAAAAAAATTGGGGGTTCCTGTTTACCCGTGCTGGAGATGCTTCATTCAAAATCCTGCTGAATTTAACTGATTAAAATCACACTAATCAGTTAAATCAGTAAAATCCAGCATAATAACATATAGAAATATAAATGAATTTCAATTCAACGTATTTGTATAGCGCTTTTAACAATGAACATAAGTACAGAAGTACAGAAACATAGAATAAAAATAATAACATTTACAGTAACTATTTATCCCTAACATTTATCATTATATTATATTATATTATATTATTCATTCATTCATTGTCTACCGCTTATCCGATCTATGCTCAGGTCACGGGGAGCCTGTGCCTATCTCAGGCGTCATTGGGCATCAAGGCAGGATACACCCTGGACGGAGTGCCAACCCATCGCAGGGCACACACACACTCTCATTCACTCACGCAATCACACACTACAGACAATTTAGAGATGCCAACCAACCTACCATGCATGTCTTTGGACCGGGGGAGGAAACTGGAGTACCCGGAGGAAACCCCCGAGGCACGGGGAGAACATGCAAACTCCACACACACACATGATGGAGGAAGGAATCGAACCCCCAACCCTGGAGGTGTGAGGCAAACGTGCTAACCACTAAGCCACCGTGCCCCCCTTATATTATATTATATTATATTATATTATATTATATTATATTATATTATATTATTATATATTTAGTACATAATGTAACATATATAAATCATAGTATGAAATATACAGACTGAATTATCTTTAATCTATTATCTATGTTAAATTATATTTATAATTGAATATAAACCTATGTTAATATCTTATACATTTCATTCTGAATTTAAATATATTTCAATTCATATTTATCTGTAAATCTGTATATTTCACACTGCAGTCTGACTTACAGATATTTAAGTTAGACATTTTTTTAAATAATATTTGCTGAAGTTCTTAAATCAACTGTAAGAGGAATCTGTCTCTTATAGCCTCTATTTACAGGAGAAAAAAAGCAAAAAACAACAAATGATAAAGACCAAAATCCAGCCAATTAGGACAAGCTGATGTCTCTATTTGCCTGTCAGTCATGTTGAATTTAAAAGCTCTAGTATTACAGTAGTCTTCAGGGAATTAATAGAGACACACATGTTTTGGGGGGTGTGACTTTAAAGAGCACACTGAAAGGATGTGCTGTATTTATTTGAGTTTTGAGGTTTCTTCAGCTAAAATCATTGACTACATATTCAGATTTGTGTTTACATTTCGAACATGTCTTCCTTGGTCGTTTTGAATGCGACGCAGCCGTAGTGAACACCCATTATACTGTAACCTCATGCATTTTGTTTATTATAATATATCATATCACAAATTACTGGCACATGCCTACTGGATCATTTTACACATAAATATGCTTGAGTCTTGCTTAATTAAATTCTCACTCAAGTAAGCAGTGTATAGCTTTACAGTGTTGTCCATCATTACTAATCATTAACCTAGGCAGCTTTTCCATTTTGTATTACCGAATGTAAAGGGATGGTTCATCTAATGAATCTTCGCTCATTAATCAGGATTTCCTGGAGTTTTTTTGGTGATTGTTGCAGCCAAAAGTGCTTGATTTTGGTGCAGCTTATATATATATATATATTTATTTATTTATTTGTTTGTTCATTTGTTTATATATATATATAAATATATATATATATATATATATATATATATATATATATATATATATATATGAATGTGTGTTGTGATGTCACATGACATGTCTCGGCCCAAATCTGCAGGAAACTGCAAAATATCAAGCTCCTCTGAATATCGTAGAATTTGCTTTCTGTAGAAAAAAAAAGTTGTTGACTATCAACACAGGTATATGGTGCAGAGAAACGTTCAGGCTGGAGGCTAAAGAAGGAAACCACACAGCATTTCTTTGTGAGTTATTTTGGTCTGTTCATGAAACGGCTCTATACTAAATTACCCTGTCGTTTCAGCATAATACTGTCTCACCACACTATAGAATTAGAGCCTCATCATCCACCGAACAAATAATGTCTGGTCAGCGGTGGCTGCTGAGTAGTGATGCATGGGCTAAAGGAAAAATGGTGTATAATGTGTATCTATAAAATCTACCTGTATAGTACCTGATGAGAGAGCAATTGAGTTTAGGGGTGATGTAGGAGCACTAAATAAACCAGCAGCGCAGTGTATAATGTAAACGTATTCAAGTATTAAACAGCTATGTGCCTTGATCCTTGTTTCTCCTCATAGATTATCATCCTGTCAATCACAGCTTCTGCATTATCCAGTGGCACACGTGTGGTGCTTTTCATAAGCTTGTGTCCAATATTGCTTAATATTTATGATCGCTATTTATTTGCAGAACTTAGTAGACCTGGAGCATTTTAAATTGAAATTCTTGTTCACGTGAGTATCTCAGCATTTATCCATCAGCATCTCCTACCTGCAACACTTATTAAAGCCTGCAACACTTATTATTTTTGTTTGTACCTGCCTGTGATATTTTCTAATGGCGTTAGTTGGGTCATGTTCATTTTAATGAATGGCTTTGTCGTGTGGGGGTGAAACTTGTGTCCTTCAAACCCCTCATGCCCTTCAGTCTCATGCCCATGTCATATCCAAGTAAAAACATCCTGCTCCCAAACTTTTCTGTTGTGCTCCATGGGAACCCTGTCCCTATGAGATCTAGGCTTAAATAGATATTCAAGCTTTCAAAAAACAAACAACCGAGAAAGAAAAGAATAATAATGCCTTCTATTTCGGTCTGCATTTGTATTCATTTAGAACACTTCAGCCGTTCAATCGGAATAATGTATTCGTTTTTGGTTACATCTCTATTATAAACAATGTATTCCTAATAATTTGTACTGAGTGACAATCCGAATGCAATTTTGACAAACCTGGTTGTGTGTGTGTGGGGTGTGTGTGTGTGTGTGTGTGTGTGTGTGTGTGTGTGTGTGTGTGTGTGTGTGTGTGTGTGTGTGTGTGCGCGTGTGTGTGTGTGTATGCACGCGCAACACCAAGCTCTCCCTGGCGGCCACTAATAATGCTATGATGGGTTCAGCCAAAGCTCATTCTCTCCATCATTCAACTCCAAAAATGACTTATCTCCAACGTTCATTTTTCATTCCTTAACACCAAGGCACAGAGTGCAAAGTTTATTATATAATGCCAGTCTATTACCCACACAGCAATAAATGTTCAGGTTTTAACCAGAGAATTATATGGCAGAAAGAGAGAGAGAGAGAGAAGAGAGAGAGAGAGAGAGAGGGAGAGAGAGAGTGTTCTTACCAGCATTATATAGCTGACAAGAAGCACTCTTCTTTCATACGACTCTGAATGTCCTGGTGTATGAGTCAGCGCAGAGCCACGCCAATTATTCGCTAATTCTGTCGTGCTTCTTCTCCCTCCAATGTCTCTTCGTACCTCTTTCTCTCTCTGTAATCCATTGCTCTGTGTAATTAGATGTCACTGGGAGCTTACACCTATTCTTATCTGAGGTAGGGAGAGTTCGAGAGTGTGTGTGTGTGTGTGTGTGTGTGTGTGTGTGTAGAGAGAGAGAGAGAAGAGAGAGAGAGAGAGAGAGAGAGAGAGAGAGAGAGAGAGAGAGAGAGAGAGAGAGATGGAGAAAGCCAAGCCAAAAATTGGACAGGCATACGGTGGGACAGACAGAACCACACACACACACACACACACACACACACACACACACACACACACACACACACACACACACATACACATATACACACATACACACATACACACACAGCTCAGATTCAGACCAAAGGCTGGCAGTGCCAGAGGCATCACGTGTGTATGGCTCCGGAGTCTCCGTGCTGTCCTGTTTTCTCCCCTCGCTTTGAAGACAGAACATGGCCAGAGTCTGCGCAATATGCTCCAATCTGCTCTCGCAGGCAACACACACACATGCTGACTCCTGGCCAAACAAACAGACGCGCCTCAGTCCAACACACATGCACACACACGCATATGGACGCAGACACACGCAGACACACACACACACACACACACACACACACAATGCTGCAGCTCTATCCCGAATCAGCCTGCTAAAGATTTCGGCACTGTTTGAGGCCAATATTGTTGGGGGACTCAGAGTAAAGGATTTGCATTTATAAGTGTGGCTTCCTTTCAGAGCTACAACAATGCAGCGCTATGCCATGATTTCAGCTCACGATAGAACCTCCTCGCTCACACAAACACAGAGACAAAGATAGGGAATGTGAAAAAAAAAAAAAATCATCCAACATTAGATCACGATTCTCTATTAAAAAGATTTTTGCAAGCACGGGTTTATGCATAAATGATTTATTTCTCACTTCTGATTAAAAAAAAAATTAAAAACCCGAATGTTACGTACTGAAAATAGATATAGTATTCAAATGGGTTTGAAAATAATTCGTAAGCTATTTTTTTTAAATGATTTTTTTCCTGGTGCAGACAGGGGGAACATTACAGAATGAACTTTAACATAACTGAGGTCTAGAATATATGTAGTCCACTGTATGTCCTGTAAAACGTCATGTAATATTTATCCACAGAAATGGCATAACTGCACTTATTGGAAATTAAATACTCACAGGTAATATTCCTACGAGGACTGCATACATAACCCTCCCTTTTTATCAGTATAATGCTGTTCCTTTCTGCTGGGGGAACAAAAATGGACTTACCAGATATTTGAAGTATTTATCAGACTAATGAATTATTTTATTGCAGCAAGTTTGGTATAAAATTAGTCAGGATGCTTTTAGCTTTCAGTGTGTGATGTTTGTCCCACTGTTGGGATAACCTTTTAAAGAATTTTAGTGGATGAAGATACTTATAAATAAGCACTTAGGGCGTCTCAGAGAGCAGAAATGGGTTTGATTTCATCATTTACTTTGACGATAGAAACATCTGTGTAAAAAAACACAAAAAAAACCTTGTTGTTGTTGCCCCTTGTAGGCTAGGTAAAAACAGAAACATTATGAAACACTAGAAATTCTTAAATTCCCGAGTGCCTACATCCATAATCACCAAAATGGACACACCAAACCAGCCGCAAACTCCATTTTTTGACTTCTGCTAAAAAGAGATTCACTAAAAATGAATAAATAATGTATACCATAAATGATATGCAGTTATCCAGAGACCTTTTCTTATATCAAGGGTCATTTAGCCAAAAAGCTAAGAAAAGATGTGCTGTAGATTTATGTTAGTGAATATTAGTAGAACATGCGATGAGGAGCTCAGCAATCTAACACTGGGTTATGCTAGAGTGAGTTATTATCCAAAAAATATCAAAGGTGCCAAATGTGCAATATTTTTCTCCGCAATAAAATGGTATTAGCCTAGAAGCTCCGCCCACATGTTCTACACTGACCTCGGCAGACACCCTTCACTTTCTGTCAAGGTAAATATATAAAATGTTTTGATTTCATTATAGTGATACTCATTGATATTCATTATTATGATACATTTCTATCACGTTTGCTTAATTCTTGAATTCGTTTTTATTTCTCTTAAAAGAAGTTCAAATATCTGAACAATTCGTTTCTTGTTCACACCCGATTTAAATTTCTTATTCATTTAAGCAAATTGCAGAGGTTTTGGCAAACATATACAAAAGAGTAAGTATAACTGTCTACAGTTTGCTCAATAACTAAATGCACATGGCTCGCTGATTAAAATTGATAAGTTGTTTCTCAGTGAAATTGTCAGACTCTTCTAAACAGTCTTGAGCCATCACATGCTAAATGATCCATTCAGTTATCATAATCTGTCAGACATTGTTGGCATTGGAAAGTTTATGATGTTTGCTTAATCAGCAAATGACCTTGTGGCAATTTTCTCTTCACTATACAGTGGAACCTTGGCATACGAATTTAGGGGGTGAGTTCTTAAGGTGAAAATTTGTATTGCGGAATGAATTTTCCCATAAGAAATAATATAAATGCAGATGATCCGTTCCAGCCACCCAAAAATATGTATGAAACTGTAAACTGTATGGCTGCTTACAAAGAACTGACCCAGGCCAAGCATTCCATGTCAAGGGTCCTCACATAAGTCGGGTCAAAAAGCTTGGACTAAAAATAGAATCTGTCAACAAAAAAAAAGTGCGTAAAATTACCTAGCCGAAGGCAACGCTAGCATCGTGGGTTGACTTCGAAACA